>CM034398.1:12795000-14045000 GCA_019925095.2 Dendrolimus kikuchii | reverse complement strand
TATAAATTATTATATCGATCTATCAGGGGGTCTACAGCGGCTGCTTTTGCAGAATCGCTTATGGCTCGTTCTTATATCTTACGAACCGTCCAATTTGTCTGAATATCGGTTAAAATTTGATATAACCTCCATACAAGTAATGTCGAAATTCAACCGGTGGTAAGACACATGAACGAATAGTAATTGACTCGTGGCTAGATGTACTGGTAGGTGTTTACAATTAAGATATAAGCATAAACTTTCACTTTATTTTGATATTGGCCACATTCGTAACAAGAACATTTGAATTAAGTTTTCTAAAGTTAATAGGTCGCTATGTAACATTTTAAACTTTTTTAGGCAGTGGGTACCAATTAATTCATACTGTCATTAGACAATATTTTCTGTCTTCTCAGTATATCGAACTTATAATGCAATTTAACTTGTTTTTCTCCTCAACCAAATTTAGTTGATAAAGTAAGGTCAGATTAGTAAAAATTAAGACATATAATGTTATCGAATAACGAGATACAGTTAATACTAGTTTTGGAGCTAGTAGAATCACAAATAATAATTTAGTTTCTAATACCGCAAATTTAAAAAATAAAAAAAAGGAATTTACTCTAAAGAAGTCACTTGACAAGCCCTAGTTTGAAATATAAGACACTATATTCCCCGTGAACATTTATCACATAAATACAAAGGTTGGGTTTTATATCCTGCAAGTCAAACAATATTTGTTGACTGTGTGCTGTAGCTTCAATTTAAACTAACGTTTTGATCGAAAATGTGGCTTCTACAAATCGTCCTATCATCAAAACTGTTGCCAATATCGGAACGATGTCGTTGAATTTACGCTTATACTGGACTAGCTGTTCCAAACATACTGATTAAACAAGCTTCGACATGTTTGCTTAAAATTCAATGTTGTATGTCATATAAGTGTGCTCCTCTAGATTAATATTATTGTTACAACCTATGCCTATTTATCTTCGTCGACAAATTCCACGTACAAATCTGTAAAAGCACATTTTATTACCTGTCGGCATTTGAACTAATTGTAATCCTTTTATGATCGTCTTCTTTTGTTCACATATTTAGTGGTATACGTTTCTATTATTAGGCGTTGTAGAAAACAGCCGATTGTTCTATTGTACTCGTTTACGGCCGCTTACGGCTGCATCATTAGCCAGGTGCGCGGATTACGATTTCTAGAAAATTGTGCTGGCGTTGCTGGGCGGGCACATTTGCATTTGTGAAGTATAAAACGACGGCCTGATGGAGAGAGGAGTCAGTTAAGCTATGACTACGATACGGGCGTGATGTGTGTACATTGGGGAATCTAATAGTAACGGATTTTGCGCGTTTTATTGAATTACGACCTTCTGCATTATATTTGGATTTGTTATTTTCAGTTATATTTGCACCTGTGTTATACGTGTGTATGGTTCTAATAAACTCTATAATAATTCTAACGGCATTTTAATTCAAGTCCCGCTAACTCGTAAAATTATTATATAGCAGCGGTGCGTAACCAACCCAAATTCTAAAAACATAACCATCCGGTTAATGGTAATTCATTAGCTAACTAACAAACCAGCAGATAGCTATTTAGCTAAAGGGTCCATGATTCTCAAACCGACAGCCGACGGCTGACTGCTAAACCGTAAACTTGTGAGTTTTCAGTTTTAGGCTTCATTCAACAACCATTAACCAGTTGGCGAATTGGTTGACTACTGTGTAGACAACCACAAATTAGTTGACTTTTAAAATAGCTACCCATCTCTAATATGGCTTCTAAAGACCTCCAGTAGCCGTAGTTGCACAGCCACGGGTAACGGCCTTCTAGGCTCAATATCAGGCATCACTCGTACCAAGGCTGTCGAGGCTCTGTATAATAATAACTACTCATAAACGTCCCGCTGCTAGGCCTCAGGTTTCTTCACAATGTTATTCTTCACCGTTAGTACGTGGTAGTTGTAAAAATATACATATTAAGTCAAAAAATTGTGAAAGTGGTGGCTTTTCGGCCAGCATTCTAACCCGCGCCCTTTCGAGTTTGGGACGCGTGCGCTATCCACTAAGCTACCACGGTTTTTCTCTTTATGTGAGAAAAAATATTTGAAAGAGTTGTTTTGAGATTTAGAGTACTTATTTTCCATTAAATATTAAGATTCAGTACCTATGCAAGTATCAAACCATGGCCATAGAAACTTCTCCACTTCACTTCACTGGGAGTGAACTGATGTACTTAGCAAGTTATTGTTCTTATAGAGTACCTAATATGGTTTATTTCTTTTTCAATTGTGTTACTAGTAATAGTGCTTTTTTCTTTACGCTCTGTAACATTTATAACAGCGGAATCCGCTTGATTGCCATAACTTGTTTGGTGAGTTGTACTTATAGAGACAGATTCCGGTCGGCCATTAGTGGATTCCTTTTCAGGCAACCGCGCAAATTACGTGCAATTTGCGAAACTGTTTCACAGGGACCAAAAGTTTTCAGCGTTTGATATTCCTACGCTTTCCATTTCCTATTTAATTTTGTAAGCTCTAATACAATTGTAAAGTTTCCTAGTCATTTAAATTGCTGTGAAACGTTAATCATTTATTCATCATCACTTTGAAGCTTTAAGAGCTTAGACAATCGGGTCTGAATGGAAAAAGGATGTTTTAAATAAGTTTTGGTTATTCGTAGTTTTTTGCGGTGACAAAAGACTTTCGTTGTTTAACGTATGACAAAGGCCTATAATTTAGCTGAGGTCGGGATAAGGAGATTATAAGGGTCTAGCTTTTTTGCAACCTATTTGCTTATGCAAAGAAAAAGATAATAATAATTCTATAACTTGAATATTTGGTATTGCCTAGACCTACACCTAGACCTGGGGAGTAAGGGGTCTACGCTTAACATCTTGTGGACCCAATTGTCAACCTCACCTGCTCGTGGTAGGTACCCCTGCCGTCAGCAAACGAGGCTCTGGTGACCCATCGATGGCGGTATAACCATTGCAAGAAAGCTGACCTATAGAAATCTCCTGGTTGGAGATAGCCAGCAGCGTCTCCGATGCAGATAGGCCGGCACTGCGGTTACCAACCCGCATGCCAAGTGTGGTAACTATGGCATTTATCCCCCATGAGAAAGCACCATACAGGAATATGTCTACCTTGGACAGAAAATAAAGGTAGGCAGGCACAACTTGGAGGGGGAAGCCAATAGGAGGATTCAGTTGAGCTGGGCAGCATTCGGTAAGCTTCGTCAAGTCTTGTCGACCATTCCGCAATGCTTGAAGACAAAAGTCTTCGAGCAGTGCGTCCTTCCCGTCCTCCTACAGGGCCGAAACATGGACACTGACGGCAGAATTGGTCCACAAGTTCCAAGTCGCTCAACGGGCTATGGAGCGAGCTATGTTGGGTGTTTCTCTTATGGATAAAATCAGAAATGAGGATATCCGTAAGAGAACCAAGGTAACCGACATAGCTCGCAAAATTAGCAAGTTAAAGTGGCAGTGGGCCGGTCACGTCTGCCGCAGGACCGATGGCCGATGGAGCAGACGAGTCCTGGAGTGGAGACCGCGTCTCGGTAAACGTAGTGTCGGACGCCCTCCAGCCCGATGGACTGACGACCTGTGCAAGGTCGCCGGTAGGCGCTGGATGAGGAAAACAGAGGACAGGGATGAGTGGCGCCGTCTTGGGGAGGCCTACGTCCAGCAGTGGACTACGAATGGCTGACTACGAGACCTACAAATCGTATAAAGCCATATTAAAACAAAGAATAAAATTTCTTATGTATTTACCTTTTCTCAATCACTTGGAGACGGGATTATATCTTTCCATATTTTTCTATCTTGGCATACATCATTAATCCATTCCTCTTTTTTGGCCTACCTTTGTAACATGATTTTCATCGTACCTAATCATCAAAGTATTACTCTATGAAGCTACATAACTAGTAAACTTTGTGAATGAATGGAAATAAGAACTTGTATCATTCTGGAATATGTAGCTTAATAGATAAAATATAAAGAAACAACAAGTACATATTACAATATTACTTTCTTATACGGATATTATTTATATTCGGCCGCTTATCTGAAATAGAACGTAGTAGACAATGTCCATATCTCATCTTTATATTCAAGAAAAGTAGCCTTATGAGGAAAGTAGCGGACTATTACGTCATGAAACCAGATATTAGGTATTAAAGTTGTCTGGTTTTCGCCTCGGATAAAAATCGCCCAATCCATTATTCTACGCCGCCATATCACGAAAGGCCCAATAGGATTATACCCGTCCATTAGATACTGTTTACTACTTCTTTGTTTTATGATTGTATTTATTCGATAATGTATTATGAATAGTCAAAAATTGGATTTATTTTATAGGCCTTAACTATCTAATAAAAGGAAATGTGCTTGTTAGGTTATAAGTATGAAAAAATGAAGTTGCCAATTTGCTTATTAATATATTTTTTTAACACGTTGTTTATTTAAGATCTGTTTATAACATTATACGCAAAACGAGAAACCCGTTTACCGTACAATAAAAACCTATTGCTGATTAAATTCAAAGACTGTATTTAATTAATTTCTATTAAAATTTAAGATAGATTTGATTGATAAGATATACTTACCTTTGCAGTTCATTACCTTTTAGTTACCACGTTTCGAAGATAATCCTTTTGAGAGACCGTCTGTAACGATTGATATCTACGCTCCTCCGCGATCATCAGGATTTTCTCTTTAAGAAATTCTCACGCCACCGCCTTCAAAGTAAATCGTTTAGTAAAATTAAAATCAGATTGCTCGTTCTGTTGTCTATTTTGTAACTGTTTCGCTAAATTAAACATGAATGTATGAATGAATGAAAATTCTTTACTGTTCACCATAACTTAAACCTAGACGTTTAATATAAATACATTTACATTAGAACAATGGGCGGCCTTATCGCTTCTCTATAAGCGATAAGGCCGCCCATTGTTCTCTTCCCAGCAACCCGATGTCCAAGGAGATATTACAAGAAAAAGTAAATAATATTTGATGGTTTAACTAAATTAAGAGACTAATTCAACCGTAATAAAGAAAATAATAACAATAATAAACTAATATAGATAGATATACATAATTAAATAGATTATAATAATATAAATTACATATGCTTACACGCGAACAATAATAGAATTCCATTTACTGCAACAAGTTTTATTTAAAGGACAAATAATGGTCAGTGATCAAGTGTTTGAATGTACAAATGGATGTAGCTTGTCTGATTTTCAAGGGGAGGGAGTTCCAGAGGCGAACAGCCTGTACGGCAAAAGAGTAGGTATGTAGGTAAAACATTTAGGTATTTCTACTAAAACGCGCGTTATTCTCATATAATTGTAGCATAAACCCTAGGAGCGTTAAATCTTAGATCTATGTGATAAATAAACATTTCTGTTATATTATAAAAGTTACATAAATGACAACTCTTGTTGTCTGTTGAAACTACCTACGTGAAATGCCGTGATAAAATGAGAGAAGAAGGAGATTAACATTCAAACGGTGAGCGGTGCGATGATAGAAAGAGAATGCAGGCACTCCCGTCCCAGTTCCTCGTATTCACTAGTTCCTCGAAACACTCTTTATTATACAGACGGTAGAAAACACAAGAAGAAGCGAAGTCTCTATCGAAAGCCAACCGTATCTACATCGCCTGTGAGTTCACAATGCTTTCCAACCCAGGAGACCGATAACTTAAAGAAACTGATCAATATAGACTGAAAAAGACGAAGGACAGAACGAGTATTATGATATAATCTTGTGAACAGCTATAGCAAGGAAAATAAAATATTAGTCCTTTTTATCTACAAATTATATTTATTTGTAGATTCTTAATTTTGGAAGATTATAGGCAGGTATTTTTTCGATAGAATTTTGTTTATTTCTTATATAATTATTGGCCTTGGGAACCTCATTTCTAAATGAGTCTATTGAAACGCCTATTTTTATACGAGTATACCTTGATTAGTTGATATCATAATGATGTAATCTTTTAGCAAATAATCATATTTATTTGCAATATTATTAATTGACAGATTTATACAAATATTTTTTATAAGAGAAAATTGCTGTTGTGTTAGAGGCTAGAACCTTGATGACAGACTCGATCGGTGTGATGCCACGCTCTTACAGAATATCGTCGTAAAACGCTTTGATAGATAATCGTATTTCAAGCGATTAGTGAGAGTTCCAACAGCCCACTTCCTTCCCATCCGCCGTATCCCATTTCCGTTCATCCTATCTGATTCCTCAATCCCACCTCTTCTACCACATCCCTCCTATCCCATCCCCTCTATCCTATCCATTGACATATCTAGGGTTATTTTTAGAGGGGGTCTGGGCCTCTACTACAAAAAAAAAATTGAAATGTGTGCTGGGACACATAGTAGAAGTGAAACTTCAACGGACAAGTGGAAAAGCGAATGGCAACGGATAAGTGGAAAAACAAATTGCAAAAAAATTTTAAGTTGAAGTTTTACGGGCAGGTTTTTAAATTGTAAAAGTACAGTAACAAACTGCCCATAAAACTTCAAATTAAAATGTTGTTGTTTTTCCCCTTGTCCGTTGAAGTTTCACTTCTACTATGTGTCCCAGCACACATTTCGATTTTTCGCAGGTTTACTGCAAATTATGATTTGGTTAGGTTAGGTACATTTTAACTAATGCATTTTTATTTAAACATATTTTATTTTATCAAATGAGTACGTAAGGGGATCTTTGAAAGTTGCACCTGTGACTGAAAAATTGAGAGGAAGAAGATTAAGTTGGTATGGGCATATAATGAAGAGGGATGAAAGTCACGTGACAAAAAGAATGTTAAACTACAAGATGGATGGGTACAAATTTAAAGGTAGACCAAAAAAACGATGGATGGATTGTGTGAAGGATGATATGATGATATGCGGTGTGACAGAAGAGGTATGTCAGAATAGAAGAGTGTGGAAGGAAAAGACATATTGTCCCGACCCCAAGTATTTGGGATATGGTGAAAGAAAAGAGAGAGATTTTATTTTATCAAACAAAAAAACTGAATTCGATCCGGAACCAATCAAAACATTGATAGTCTACTCTAACATTATGCGGCCTCTCACCACGTCTAGTCTAAATTTATGCCGCTCTTCCACGCGGCCGTAACGCTTTTTCATGACAGAAAAACCTAAGACCCCTTCTAAATAGAAGTTTCACTTCAAAAATCGAACTATGACAGATCGGAAATTTCCGTTTACTATTTTCACATTTAATCTACTGATCATGAAACGAAGGGTACGGATCCGTCTCAGCGTGACTTAGTATGTTGTGTATTCAAAAGTAAAAACTAAGTGTGTACATAGATTTCTCGGCTGTAGATAATTATTGATTATTATTGTAGATTGGCCAGAAGGCCCAGCTCGCCATACACAACGCGGTGCTGGTACCTACGCTCACGTATGGAAGCGAGAGTTGGGTATGGAAGAGAGAGCATGAAAGTAGAGTAAACGCGGTTGAGATGCGAGCACTGCGCAAAATCTGCGGAGTGACGCTCGCGGACGGCGTTCGTAATACCGAAGTAAGAAAGAGAGTTGGTCTGAAAGAGAGTGTCGGGGTGAAGGTAAGGAAAGGAATGCTCCGGTGGTTCGGGCATGTGGAAAGAATGTATGATGAAAGAATGACTAAACAGATATACAATGCAAAAGTGGATGGATGCAGAAGTCGTGGAAGGCCACGACACACCTTCCATGATCAAATTGATCGTGTACTAGCGGAGGGTGATGTCAGGAGCCTTAAGAACAGACGAGTGTGCATGACAAGAGTTATGAATGTCAAAGAAGCAAGTGAGGTGTGTAAGAATGGGCCTAAATGGCGCTCTGTTGTTCGTGCCTACCCCGCAAGGGAACTGGCGTGAAGTTATGTATGTATGTATGTATGTAGATAATTATTTGATTTCAATGATTTTTGTGTGAAGTTTGGTTGTAACCCAACATCCTAAGGTGGACACTAGAACACACTCGAGTGGGCACCGTCCACCCGGTCCCCTTTTTATATACGCCTATGATCTCATCCGGGCCCTGGTGTTTCAGACGTCTATAGGTGACTGTAGACACTTTCCATTACATGGGCCGGCTGCATGTTGGCAGTTTCGCAATTAAAAATAATGCTCTAGCCCACCTATTTCCCAGACATAACTAAGATCATAACAAACAGAGCACGTGGGACAGAAATAGCTCTTCTATATATATATATATATCTACTAATATTATATAGACAAAAGATTTGTATTTTTGTATGTTTGTAACGAATAAACTTAAAAACTACTGAACCGATTTCTTCTTTTTTTATTGCATTAGTTCAGCAGACAAGCAGACGGCCCACTTGATTGAAAGCGGTTACCATCGCCTATAGACATTTGCGACACCGAAGGTGCTACAAATGCGCTGCTGCTCTCTTAAAGGGGACTGGAACCTGGTTACTAATGCCGGAACACAACTCAAGGTTGTTATGGTGACATACTTTAGGACCAGGGATGTTAGCCATCCAGTCGGGCAAATGCCCTACCACCAGGCTGTGGGTTGTTTAGTCGCCTCTTACGACAAGCCGCCCGGCCGCAGGAAATTGTATTCTTTCTCCGTTCCTGCACGGATAATTTCGACGATTTCCAAAACTCTTTCACCATTAGAATGCTACATTATTCCTGAGTAACATAGGCTATATTTAATTTAAATAATCGGATTCTAAATCATTTCAAGGCAAGAAACATCTGCCGGGAACGCTAGTCCAATTATAACTTTCCATACCCTTCGGGGACGGCCGATATCTATCCAGGCTAGTAACGTATACTCAGGAAAATCTACTTTATCAGCCTGTACACGCCCCACGCCTGCACTTGAGCCCTCCTATTTTGTAAAGAAAGATAATATTTCTGCCACACTTAAGCAAAGTGGATTAACTGATTTTAAACATCGGTAATATCGATGTAAAATTTCTGCACGATAGTTTCCTTCGGCTACAGAAAATTATATTTGTAATAATATGCACAATTTGTGACGTAACTATCATAACGTTACATACAAATATATATATATATATATATATATATATATATATATATATATATATATAATTAATAATAATTATTTCCATATTTTAAAAGCTACTTAACGGATATCGTTACAATCAATTTTATTCGAAAATATTTTTTAAGCTCTCTTTAATTTACATCATCCAGGACGTTCCATCATAGAGTTACTACCATAGATGAGGAATACTGTCTGCGGTAAACAGAACCTTGTTAATCATTACAACCCCATATATATATATATACATATATATATATATATATATATATATATATATATATATATATATATGTGTGTGTGTGTGTGTAAGAATAAGCCTAAATGGCACTCTGTTGTTCGTGCCTACCCCGCGAGGGAACTGGCGTGAAGTTATGTATGTATGTATGTATGTATATATATATATATATATATATATATATATATATATATATATATATATATATAGATAGATAGATTACTGTTTATTGTACACCAATACAAGTATGAACTTAAAGACTAAAATTATATCTAGTTATGTACAAAGGGCGGTCTTATCGCTAAAAAGCGATCTCTTCCAGACAACCCCTATATATATATATATATATATATATATATATATATATATATATATATATATATATATATATATATATATATAAATACTCCCTGACCAGTAGTTAAATCTACTTCAACGGAGTGAGACTGCATGCTATAATCACTAAGCTACCATGGCGGTTATTCTGTTTACGTACATGTAATTTAACAAAAGTCAATATCAGGGCCTCATTTTGAAATACTGACGTATTCAACCGAAATAACCCGTTCATTGCCAATAATTTATATTGAAAACGTGGTCGAAACTCATTAGGAATTTCTATTCATTTTGTACTGTATTTGTTTCTGACATCTCTGACCAAAATTTCGTTGCAGGCAACTTATTAACGTTTCAATTCATATAACTTTGTGGTAATAAATTTATTTATATCACTATAAATGATTTCCTCTTGGCTTCGCTCCCATTTTAAATCAATTTTCCGAGTGAATTTTTAAATTTTCTATTGTCAAAACTAAATATACCAAATATTTTATAAAGCAATTCAGTCTTAAATTTTAGAGATGATAACAGAAAAATATCTCAATAAAGTCACTTTTAGATTTATATTATCAACTAGGATATGCCCGCGACTTCAACTACGCTTGATTTGAAATTCCCGCGGGATTCCCGAGACACAAAATATCGCAGCATTTGAAAAAGAATGTAAGCTATCGTTTTAGTGAAAACTGTGTCGGAATCAGCTTATTTTTACACAACTGATCAACTACAAACTATTCCCGGGAAAATTCCCGCAAGATTCCCGGAGATTAATATATAAATAATCGGCAGACAAACACATATTATATATCCCCAAATTAAGCAAGTTACGCTTGTGTTATGGGTAATATACAACGGACTACGATGGAGCCGACGATCCCAGACACCCAGACCATAGTAAATACCAGGAATCGAACCCGGAGCCTCTACGTTGCAATGAGGTAGGCCGGAAAGGCTTAGCCCGCTCAACCATAGAGGCCATCAATTAAAAAAAAAAGTTTTTTTTAAATTTTGATTTTGATTGATATATCATACATTTCATTACATCAAATTTGCTGTCATCAGTAAAAAATCACATTGAAAATCGATTTCTTTTCATTTGGCAATTTTAAATAATTATCACAGAATTCCAGCGGGATTATCAGGGTAAAAAGTAGCGCAGATTTTAAGTCTAATAATTTATTGTCGATAACGAAAACCGTATCAAAATCGGCCCAGTAGTTTATACGTGAAACTCGGGTTGGACATTCGGGTGTTACGTTACGTACATGGAATAATTTATTTCTAAATAATTAGCAAGGTTATAAGTGAGTAGTCCATATACGTGCCAAAATCTGTTAATACACAAAACCTTCGGAAATGCATCTACGAACATGTTTAGGGTTTTACATGTTTTCACGTAGCAGTTAAGATTTCTGTATTATATAGTCTTAAGTTTAATGTTAAATTAATTAAGCAATAATTACATAGAGAGTACAACATTTCGTCGTATTGTAATCCCCTCCAGCGGTAGAGCCTAGCTCCTGCGGTGATAAAGCCATGGTCTCTCGCCAGTATTGCGTCACCCTATCCAACGAGGTAACCATCATCGACGCACCACACACATAAAAATAAACCCCCACACCGAATAAACAGACAAGCCGACAAACAGATAAACAGACAGACAAGAAATCTAAACAAATTGCATCGTGTTCTGCATTGTTGATATAAACTATTCCAGTTGTTTTTTTTAATAGTTTCAAGGTACAGACAGCATGTTTAAAATTTTATAATATTAGTACTAGTCGCGAGACTCGAATTAAAATGCAGTTGGAATTATTATATAGTTTATTAGAACTATACAAATACGTATAACACAGGTACAAATATAACGGAACACAACAAATCCAAACGTAATGCAAAAGGTCGTAATTCAATAAAACGCGCAAAGTTAATTCACTATTAGATTCCCGCTTGTAACACACAAGTCACGCCCGTATCGTAGTTGTCGCTGAACTGCCTTCGTCTCTTTATCAGGCCGTCCTTTTATGCTCCACAAATGCAAAAGTATGTTCGCCCGGCAACGCCGCCACAGTTTCCTAGAATTAGCTTGTAACACCTGGCTAATGATGCTAATGAGCGAGTACAATAGGACAATGACTATAGGTCGCGTTTCGATAAACGTAGTATCGATCGCCCACCAGCCCGATGCACGGAAATGCGCAAAGTAGCCGGTAAGCGCTGGATGAGGAAAGCGGACGCCTGTGATATATAGCTTGGACTCGGAGAGGCCTGGTTCCAGCAGTGGAATGCAATTGGCTAACTACGACGTCATGTCCGTCTGTTCGTGTGTCCATCTAATGGTTGCGTTTTTACCAAAATAGCTACGGCACGCAAATTATATCAATGAGTTGTTCAAAAGTATTGTATTCTATTTTATTTAATGGAATACAATATATTATTTTGGTTGAAAACGTGATATCAGCAAGAAAAAGGACTAAGTTGCAAATAAACGTACGGTAACAAACATTGAAATAGAATTATATGGTTCAGTGATGGCATTGAGCTTAGTGTGAATTCACAATACGCGGCACATAAAGAGGATTGAGCATAAAAACGTGAGCGATGACACGGACAGTTGAATGGTGTGCGGCGCTGATTGGCGTGTGTGGGTTTGTCGTTGATTAACGATTTTTTACAATGCTGCAAAGGTAGGGGTGTCTATAATGTTAAATAAAAAAAACTTAATCCGACAATTAATAAATATTTGTTTATGTACTGTCTCAGACAAACAAAAAAAGTAGACCGAGCACCAAGCTCTCAGAGTGAATCCGGCAAAAGAAAACCGATCGCGCCGCAGTACGTTACGAGAATTCGGTATTGAATAATCGAATTAATACGGATGACAGTAGAATAGTTTCCACTGGATACATTACTATTAACCACACAGACGCAAAGCACGTGTAAACTACAGATTACGCACACAAGTTTATAAAAATGCTTCACTTCATTTGACGCTTTTATTCACTCCGTCTATAATTTCATTCGTCTCAGTAAAGTCAAAGCCAAGTATGTAATTAGCTTTTTTTGGACTAGTTATCGGTGAGCTGGTGGGCGTCACGCATCGCAACGTTCCTTAGGCAGCCATAATTACTAGCATAGATATAAGGTAATAAATACTATATTACAATATTATATATTGCATGTGTTATTATGTGTGCGAAATGTAGCCAGTTCAACAACGCTAGTAGGTCCACATCAGCCCTGTTAAAGCCCGATAGAACCTGCCATACAGCTCCTTGCTCTTCCATATGATCAGAGGTACTCACTGCCAGCGGCTCTGCCAGTTCTTTTTTGCTAAGGACAGCGGGGTGAACCCTTTGTTGACTGACATTATATCGTAATGCATACCCACGGTGTCGCCAGCTTCGAGAAAAAATGCTTTGAGATTGTATACCTCACGGTTGTGGAAGTCTTTGGTATTTAAAAACTCCCTATCTCTACACTGCCATGGGATGTACAATCTCATCACAGACCAGCGTGGGTAGTGCATCTGATGCGTTGTCAGTAAACAACATACTCGTCTATCCAGGGCGTCTTATTCAGTTTGAGTCCATCTAAGTATGGCAAACGAGTATTTTAATGCTTGCATGACTCAAGCATTGAAGACTCGAACCTTATTTCCACCTGCGAGAAGAATCATTAAGACCTTTCTAAGGCGGAAATAGAAACAATCCTTCATCGCTTGGTCTCATCAGTATCAGGAATACCCAACTACCAAGACTCTCGCCTTCGGAGAAAGTTTTGAGTGATATATGTATTCCCAAAGAGTTGTAATTTATCTGTATTTACAAATTATTATTATTATTTGTATGAGATATATACAAAACATACTATTTCTATGAAACATATACAAAATTTTGCGACAATTATTTTTATAGTTTGAACATTATTGTTATTCTTCATAACTGAAATCTACAGCGAAGACGAGCGAGGCATGTTTCATAAGATATGAAACGCTGGGGATTTTCAGCTTAGCTTATTACAATATTGCATAATAAAACAAGAACTCTTTACTCGGATCTAGTAGGAAAGCTTGTTCCGCCACTGCGGTGTATATTCGAAATTGATGTTTTCCTTCATAGTTTTGTTTTTTATACACCGAGATATTGTTTCTTAGAAAATTGCTTTTTGTTTATTTCCAATGTTAGGGTAAGGTCAGATGACAATGACTATGACTATTTACAATTGGAAAAAGTGGGTGTCCATTATAACAAAAACTTATAGCTCATTTAACTTTATGCAAAGTTAAACAAACCCATTTCTTAACATATTCCATCTATTTTAACAGCAAACTCTCAGCACCTGCTTCTTGCGAAAATTGCGTTATTTTTCAAGTTTAAATTATCTGCCATTATAAATTCAAAATGCAACAAATAATGTCTAACAGTTTTATGGAAATATACTTCAAATTGCGAGTAGTAAAACAAAGGGTAGAATAATTAAAATAGTCTTGCTTGAAACTTCAAGTCAAAGTAATTTATTACAAAGAATAAATAAGTAAATAAACGATTAAGTTTTTTTAAGCTTCAATGTAGTAAATGTTTCTTTGACGCGATAATTTTATTTTTTCATCTAATTGTGATTAATATACTTGTTCATAGGAAATAAACCACATAGATAAATAACTATACTATAAATAAATTAAAACGTTCCCAAAACGCTGGCCGCATTTCCCCGCTGTATGGCGACGCTAATACGCTGCCCCAAATACAGGCTAATTGTTTGTAATTCTCATTATTTTAATTTATTTATAAGTTAGTACATTTTTAATATTTAATTGTATCTTTTTAAATTACTTTAACTATTCTGTTAGAATTAGCCACATATGTACATTACAAATGTCACACCTTACCTATCTCTACAAACGTGACTCTGGAAAACTCCTAAACAATTTATTTAGACTGTTTCTTGAGGATTTATTTAGAAATTACTGGGCCGATTTTAATGCGGTTTTCATTGATAGATAGGCAAATGTTTAGACTTAAAGTCTACGGTACTTTATACAATACACTTACTAGAAAACCCATTGTCCTGTTGGAAATACCCTTTGATTTTAAATATTGGGAAGACAACTTCGACATTTGTTATCTGTTCATCGAAGGCAAAGACTCGGGGTAAAATTTGTTAACTTTCATAAGCTGTTCTACTATGTACTTCAAAAATTAAACATACAGTTTACACTGAGTGAGTTACATATATCTTGTCTATTTGATTTGCGCTTAAAGCGCTATTACAAAAACATTCCTATAAGGCCTAATTTTTAAATTACCAGATAAAAAATTAGAGAGAGAGAGATAACACTTTATTGCACACCAAAATGTGCAATTACAAAAACAGACCATATTTACAATATTTTCTAGGCAATACAATAGGCGGCCTTATCGCTCAAAGCGATCTCTTCCAGGCAACTTAAATGAAAAAAAATTGAATCAAGCGATATAGATGGTGCATGAAAAAGGCAATAGATACATAAATACTCAAAATAATTTAAGAATAAATATACAAATACATACATATAAGTATATACATAGTCATGTATGTATATACATGATTTTATTGTGTTAATCAGACAGCTATTGGTGGACAAATAGTGTTTTCTGAGCAAATTTTTAAATGTTGGTAAGGATTTGGCCTCACTGACAGTAAGAGGCAGCATATTCCAAAGTTTGACAGCCACCATCGTAAAATAATTATCATAATAGGATGAAGTGTGTGCAGTCGTCATAAGTTTTCGGTACGTATCATGACGCAAATTGTGAGCAGTGTATAGGAGAAGGAATTTAAAATGTTCTTTAAGGTACTGGGGACTATTAGGAGTAAATAAGATGTTATAAAGGAAAGTGAGAATATGAGTATTCCGGTGAAAATGAATAGAAAGTCACTTGAGTCTTTTACTACAGCCGGAAACATGGTCATATTTTCGCAATCCAAATATGAACTTGATACAAAAATTCTGAAGCCGCTCAAGCTTGTTCAGCTGTTCTAAGGATAAATCTAGATAGCAGGCGTTAGCATACTCAAGTATGGGAAGCAAGAGAAACTCAGCAAGCGTAATCTTGGTAGCAGTGGGTAAAAAATTTCTTAATCTTCTGAGGGATCTAGAAGATAAGAAGACTGCGACTTAAATCGGTGATGTGAGGCCGCCAAGACAGCTCTCTATCGATGATTATGCCGAGATTTTTGACAATATCGCTAAGAGGAATATGTGTTATTCCTCTGAGCAATTAAGAGCTAACTTATTTAAAGTTATTCATAGAATGTGAAATGAAAAAATGAATATGAAAATGAGATGAGAATAAGAATATGAAAAAATTAAAAATATTACTTACACGAATAAAATAGTTGTATGATTTCACTTTTGAATTCACTCAGGTTATAAGCTATTTGACTGATAACTTTTGTCTGGTGCTTGGAAAATCGGCCTTAAATGAGATCTAATAGAGCTAGTTGAAAAATCATTAATTTATACAGAAAGTTGCTACAAAAAGTTAATTAGAAATCAGGTGGCGTCGTTTAATTGGTCAATCTTAAGCGACCATCGCGTTACTGTCTCTCCAAGTCGGAAGAGGGTGAGACCCAGACACTCAATTAGGTCGTATTTCAGAATAATGGTATTGAGAAGCCGTTAAGTATCGTTAACTGCAATTTTATAGTTCTCTCTTGGCTGCTCCCCGCTCTGCGGTGAAACTTTCCAATTATATTTCTAAAATTAATGAAATTACGCAATAATTGTAATATAGGTCAAGTATTTATATTTGATATGTTTATTATATTACTGCTTCATCTGGGATAATGTCAATGTCCGTTTTCCGCAGATGTGGCGATGGCTTTAATGTGTTATTTGTGATAGTATATTGTGACGAATTGTTAATGACTTTAAACATTGACAGATAACGTATGTATTTACTAAATTAGCTAATCATTAACGGCTTTATTTTTTAATACTATACTAATATAAAGACGCATTTAGCCACAGTATTATAGATTATTTTATTTCTTTAAATTGAATTGACATCGTATGTCCCCAAGTTAAGCAAGTGACGCTTGTGTTATGGGTAATATAAAACGGACCACTCTTAAACCGATCCCGGACTATAAACAACTAAAAATTCGTTTACGAAATTTACCATTCTAGGAATCGAACCCAGATCCTCTGCATTCCAGTGAGCTCGGACAGAAAATGCTCAACCCACTCAACTATAGAGGTTTTAGGTACTTTGAAACATTAAAAATACGTGAGATTTTCAAAATTGCAAAATCCGCGAATTAAATTGTTACGTTACAGACTACGTTCAGACTATCAACAAAAGCGCATTCATCAAATGTTTTTTATATTTTACAAAATTCCAATGTTGTTGCGTGACTTCAGCATCCACAGCATGAAAACGCGCCAAAATGGCGGCATTAAATCAGCGGAATCTACTGTTTCCAAATATATATTTAGATTTTGGAAAATATAAAAATAATACTATCTATTTATGTGTCGCTTACGCTGGTACGGCCACGTTTTACGGAGACCGGCTAATTACGTGGGGAACAAATGTCTAGCCATGCCGGCTCGACGATCGCCACGATCGCCAGGTGCCGGTCGGTGGGTCTCAAAACGGGGAATGCTGAAGACCGCGCGAAGTGGAGTAGAAAATGTAGGAAAGCGGACCCTGGGCGTCGGAGTGAACGCTCCGAACGCAACCGGGATTTAACGCTCGGATGATGATGATGACTCTCTATACATGGTCTCAACCACATATACAAGACATATATACAAGAAACAAACAAGATATGTAATTAAGTATAATGCAATGTATAGTATTAATATAATATGTATTCCGAAGTCGGGCAATTGCCCTAAACACAAAAAATGTAAAATAGACTATTTGAGATTAACATCTGTACTCAGGTAGGGTAATTGCCTTGGAATAAGATAAATTGGATAATGTATAACAATATAATATATATGAAAATATGTATCAGGAAATATATGAATATAGTATTATATAGTATAAAAACCTTAGGCAAGATATGTAGACATATATACAAGAAATAAATAAGATATGTAATTAAGTATAATGCAATGTATAGTATTAATATAATATGTATTCCGAAATCGGGCAATTGCCTTAAACACAAAAAATGTAAAATAGACTATTTGAGATTAACATCTGTACTCAGGTAGGGTAATTGCCTTAGAATAAGATAAATTTAAAATAATTACATGTAAATATATGGGTATGTGACCGGTCATCTTCCCTTGTCCATCATCACTGGACCAGCTATAGCTGGGAAAGAGACGGTGGTTCGGGGAAGGCAACACGGGGACATACATCTATATATATATTTAAGCGAATATGTAGTCTATATTAAAATATAATATACACTTTGTTTCATTCATATACAATATATAAGTAATATTTTTATGTAGTATATTAAATAGTATTATAATATATGTAAAGAATATGTATATATATGTCTGATCATCTTCCCTGGTTCAGCACAACCGGCACAAACGCAACTCGTGGGGGTGGTGCTGGCCCAGGAAAGGCAACGCGGGCATATAGGTACGTAAATATAGTAATATAATAAGTAAATATATAACACTTGTATATATATATATGTAAGTATAAAAATATCAAGTAGCAACATGTATGTTTATAAAATATAACTCCCAACACAACCCAATCCATCCAACTTCACTCCCAACCCAAGCCAACCTTTCCGAACCTAAGCCAACTACTCCCAACCTAAGCCAACCTCTTCCAACCCTACTCCAAAACAAGTATAACACACACACACAAGTATTAACACACATGCACCAAAGTAGTTAGTAAGATAGAAATAAGCCTAGTATAAGATTAAAAACAGTAGCAGCTCGGATATATCTTGTTCGTCCAGGCCCAACAGGAAAAAAAAAAAAAAAAAAAAAAAGAACCACATATACATAATACCTTAAATAGTGTTTCTATCTTAATCTGCGTCTTGTGCCAATTACTACGTACTAACGGAGAAGGAAAATATCGAAAGGTCACTCGTAAATGATTACTCATGCCTAAAACCTGCTAATTAATTTTAGACAAGCGGTGGATGTATCAATGAAGACAATCGCCCGCTCCTTAAAATAGGGAGGTCTGACTCACAACGGCATTCTTTATTACAGCTTTCATCTATAATATTATAAAATTCTAAATATGCCGTGGCTGTACATTAAAGATATTAAAAAAAAACAAGTGGAATACACTATATAAACGATGGAGAACACGATGCATTTTTTTTAGATTTCTTATCTGTTTGTTTGGATTCACGTAAAAACTACCGGGCCGATTTCTCTGATCGACAGCAAATTCTGATGTAAAATCTGCATAACTTTTTATACTGGGAATCTCACGGGAATTTTTCTGGGAATGTTTTAAAATAACCAGATTGAAAAAAAATTGGAATTCCAATACGATTTTTTCTCCGATCGATAGCAAGTTTTATGTAATAAAATGTATGATACTTTTATGCCGGGAATTACGCAGGAATTCCGAATGAAGCGTAGACGAAGTCGCGGACATATCCTAGTTTTTATATATATTAAATGAAAAAGAAAGACAAGAGAACGCAAGTTTCTAATATGATTACATAATTCATTTTATAATACATATTGCATTTTCACAATAGTTGTGTCTTTCAACTTTCGGAAAATTAAGATTGAAGAGAAACGAACATACATGTTGGTATAAATATCTATTATCGCGCCTGTTTCCCGCAGGGGTAGGCAGAGTCGATGAATCTCTACCTACTACGATCTTGGGACACATGTATATTCCTTATTCAGTGTCTAAAGCACCCAAAAGAACTGACATTTACAACTTTATTTATATTTAGACGATAGACTAACATCAAAATAATACTAGTCCTAAATGTATCTAAGATTTGTCAAGGTTTTTCTTAAGACTCAGACGACTATTGTTGAAAGAAATACTACTATAGTAATAAAACACAAAGGTACAAAAATTCATAAAGATAATCCCTGAGCTTACCTGTCTAAATAAAGCCAAGACTTCAATCTTCGAAATTAAAAGATATCCAGACAACGTTTGTTTGGAAAACATCAGTTTTATCTTTATTTTCTAAATTAAAGGAAATATCAACGTTGTACTTTATATAGAGATGTACGCAGTCTCAAGCGAATTCTGCGAAATCATATCGAGTATTTCTCGTGTCTGCACTCACCCTTTTTATAGCGCAAATGAATTATGGCATAAAATATTTATCTCCTTTTGGGATATGTAACGCGTAAAAGGAGCAGACTTCTTTTTGGATTATAATACAGCAAATCCCCGTTTCATAACGCAACAAAATAAATTGATGTCTCCCCCCTTTTACAGCGCCTGCAAAACAATGACTTTTGATGGCCTTATACTAACTCGGATCAAGACTTCTCCCCCATTCTGGGGTAAACAGACTTCCTGCAGTTTCTAAGATATTTTGTATTGCCTGAAGCATGCAACAAGCAGGCGATGCACCTAATGGAAATTGTCATCATCGCCTATGAAAATTGCGCAACACGAGAGGAGTCATCAATGCATCACCCGCGCCTCAGACACTTTGTGGTGTATTTTTTTTAAACAACCCCATTTGGTAGCCCTAGCACCAAATCAATAACGGACTTTGCTCCTAAGAACAATATAGAAATCGAATTAAATAAATACAACTATTGATTCCAAAAAGATCAGAGCGACTGGGATTAAAAAGACATGAAGTCCATCACGCTTCATCTCCGAAACCGCTCAATCGGTTTTAATGAAACTTTGTAAACCTATATCGCCTGCTCATTTTGTTTTATCGCAACATGTGACTTCAAAAATCCAGACAGGACAACTTCTGTCAAGTCAGTTAATAAAAATTTCAGACTCGTAATCTTTATATACTATATCTAGAATTTCAGATCCCTGTTATATTTGATTAAATTAAACTTAAATAAGTATATAAATCTTCTTATCTAATTTTGTAATAATTGGCGAGCTGAATGCTTATTAAAAAGTAATGTAGGCATATTTGCTAATACTCTGTTAGCAATGTAATAATCAGATAATGAAGATCGTGTCGGAAACATTCTTGTATACATACTCATACGTACGCGTATACGCGCGGGTTTCCGGCATTAACTAGATTTAGCGCTGGAGCCAAATAAATTACGGGTCATCTACGATGACATTTGTCACGGGCCAGTAATTTGTGGGAATGCGTGGTTTTCTTCATATTCCCGAGAAGTAATCCTCAACTGTTATTTGTCAAAATTTCAACATTTCGGCCGAGCCGCACACCGCACCGACGCTTTTCCTCGCCTCTGCCCCGCTGTAAGGTCGGGTGATAAACTCCATGTATTATTTTATGTCACAGCGGTGTCGTCACAAAATATAGCGTAAGTAAAAACCCGAGCACTATTTTTTGCATGCGCATGATATATGTGATACATTTTATATTGAAAATAGAAGAGAAGAATGTTTCAGTTTAATAAGAACGCGGCACGTGAAACGATTAGGTATCTTCTAGATAAGCATGATAAATTCTAAATCGCTTTTTATCTAAAATTATTAGGCGATAGCCTCGATAGTGGCCCAATTTAAATCTAATCTTCCTTCATGTTCTAAAAACCTAATATAAAAATTAATTGAAAAACTGAAGAGTTTCGTAAAGATGACAAATGTCCACTGTTTCCGCTATAAGATTACGGAAGCGCAGAAAATTATTACAATTAGCAATACTTTTATATTAACTAAATGTTTTTAGTAGTATTTGTAACAGGTATTTACAAGTTGCTGGACATATTAGACTTCAAACTTAGAATTGACGGTACTTTTAAGTATTTTATAGTATTTAA
Organism: Dendrolimus kikuchii; assembly: GCA_019925095.2. Taxonomy (NCBI): domain Eukaryota; kingdom Metazoa; phylum Arthropoda; class Insecta; order Lepidoptera; family Lasiocampidae; genus Dendrolimus; species Dendrolimus kikuchii. The sequence goes on along the minus strand of CM034398.1, from coordinate 14,023,458 downwards.
GTGGGGCGTGAGTCAAGACAGACACAGTTGTTCAACGAAACGCTAGGCGCTACGCGCTTTAGTAAATTCAGTAAGCGATTCATTTGTTATCTTCAAATGTTTGTGGAATTGTTGTTGTGTGTTTTACTGTGTATATTTGAGAAGTTATAAAGAGACTTTTAAAATAGTAGTTTATATATATATAACTGCGAGGCAGCGGGTGACTATAGGGAAGGTTGGAGGTTACCGGGCCGCCAGGTCGACCCAATCTTTATATCATCTTGGTAATATTATATCTAAATGCATTACCGTCAAATGATGAATTAGACTTATTTTTTCTCCTGTGTTACAGTTATTTAGTAGCGTAGTTGTTCTTGTCATGTTTCTTTTTAAAGTTAATAATTCATTTTGTTATGACAAAATTATTATTTATTTATTTGTTTATTATGATAAACATCACGAACTGCGGTCACGGCAACTTAGGGCGAAAACAGACTATACTGTGCTCGGTTTATTTTATTACATGACAAAATTTAAGTATAATATTTTATATAAAATATTATCTAAAATTTCCAAACAATAATGTATTAAATTCCTTTTATTAAAACCCTTTAATTAAAGTAGTTTATCATTGACTTCAATCCGCTATCGGTTGTGCCAATTCGTTAAGTTTCTTATACTGTAAAATTGTTGGAGGGAGGGATGGCGTGGTGTTCTAAAAATACTTGTCGAGTCTAAAGAGTCAGTGTGTGAAATATGTTAAAACCGTAAGGTTCTCTGATTATAAATGTAGTGACCAGCTGCTGTTCTTTTATTACCATAAACACTTCTGAGTTGTTGCAAGCATTACACTTGTTTTTGTTATTAAGATTTATGCATTTTTTTGATATATTTTCCGAAGTCTTGAAGACGCTTACAATTAACTTAAAGCCATTAAATATTTATTATTTACATTATGAATTTTTAAAAACTGCACCTGACTCTTTAATATTTTCATAGTTTCACTAATATATCATTTTATTCACTAATATATTTTTAACACGCCGCGGGTCAACCGCTAGTGCGTGCTTCTTGTTTAAAGAGCAGGAGTTGTTAAGACAGGTTACATTGTACTTAATTTTATATGTTAGTGCTATTTGCACTCGGAAGTTTAATTTCATTTATATCACAAACCATCCCATCTCCGGGCATGAAAAGTATTTATGTCCATTTTCGGTATTAAAACTACATTTAAACAAAATTACAGCAAACGCGATCCAGTATTCCTAGTAGTTTTCCGTGAAAACTTAACGGAAAGACATATCGAGTTACTATCGCATTTTTTTATAGATGATGAATGTTTATATGTATAAACTTAAGAAATGATTGGTCTTATCCAAACTTTCAACCTTTATTTCAAACCGTCCTAGCTATATTTATCGATCCCCCGACTATGACAACTACATAAATGACAAAAAGGGCAAAAAGAACAAATCGGACAAAACAGACAAATCGGAAAAAAGGATAGATCCGACAACTCGGACAAAAAGGATAAATCGGACAACTCGGATAAATCGGACAACTTGGACAAATCGGACAACTCGGACAAATCGAACAACTCGGACAAATTGGACGACTCGGACAAAAAAGATAAATCGGACAAATTGGACGACTCGGACAATTCGTACAACGCGGACAAATTAGACAAATCGGATAACTCGGACAAATCTGACAAAAAGGACAAATCGGACAAAAAGCACAAATTGAACAAAGATGACCAAAATGACGAAAATGGAAAATCACAAAAAACCTATCCCACCTTTACATAACTCTGTCCCAAAATCTATCCCATTATCCGAGATAAAAGGTATTCCTTGTCCACCCTCGGTATTAAAATTACATGTATACCGAATCTCAACTAAATCGGTCCAGTAGTTTTTCGGTAAAAGCATAACAAACAGAAAGACAAATATATTTTTATCCCGGAAACTATTCCATTTTTCGGGATAAAAAGTATCCTATGTTCATTCTCGGCATCGAAAATATGTATATACTGAGTTTCAGCCAAATCGGTCCAGTAGTTTTACGTGAAAACGGAACAGACAGACAGAGTTACTTTCGCATTTATAATATTAATAGGGATTATTTCTTTTGGAAAAAAAATTATGTGATATACAAAAACAGACGGAGAGACATGAAGATTTCATTACGTAATTACCAAGATAGCTACAGAATCTTAAAGAGAAAAAAACTGTTTCATTAAGCATATCTCCACACGTTACATTGAAAAAGCCGGTGTCATATCTGCCTGCAATTTTCCTATCGAAATAGAACTCTGTCAAAATGATGTTCAACTCTTCTCAAGTTGTAAACGCCTGAGGGTTGACCCCGGGAAAGTTGGCCGGTATGATAACATTTTCATATCCACTCCGAGTTTCATGTGTTTGTTTAATGTGTTCTTTGTTTGTTGTGTCCCTAAAGGTTCGACAAAGTACGGTTTGCCACCTAATAACTGTATTTTAATCTTTATGATTCACATGTTGACTGTGCGTCTTGTATTTGGGAATGGGAGGGCTTAACACATCGGTATAAATGTGCAGCCAAAGTGTCGTTAATTAAGTTAATAGAATAATTAATTTATCAATAAGATACAATTTTTATTGTTATGACTATTTCGTAGCGTTTTGTGGCTCCGGGAAATTAAAGAAATCTTTATTGGCATAGTCATAATTCCTGTGTTTTCATAGATATCTATACTTAATATAAAGCTGAACAGTTTTTTTGTTTGTTTAAACGCGCTAAGCTCAGGAACCGCTGGTCTGATTTGAAAAATTCTTTCAGCGTTGAATAGTACCTTTATCGAGAAAGGCTATAGGCTATATTATATTTTCAAAAAAATTAGGGATCCTTACTAAAAGTCCAATAATGTAACCCAAGGTGTAAAAAAATGACCCGTAAAATCCTTACACGGCGTGCGCTGCGAAAACTATTGATTATAGAACAAAACAATGTACTATCACTTTGCAGAACATGTAATTGCCTACAAAAAATATTGCGTAACCATATGTCTAACTTTTGTAGTTATCTCACAATAAGTGTTTTCTTTTATTTTCTTAAATAATTAAAATGCCGTCGCTTCAAAAACTCTTTATTTTGTACCTTGGTATTAATCCTTATCAAAATAAATTACTCCATATTCAAGACGAATTCAATACCTTTCTAGAACTTTTTGAATTCTTCAATTCGAACGTTTCATTAAAAAGATATCGCGATATTTAAAATATAAGTATTAGTGTTAATATAGTAATATATTGTTTGATTGAACGCGCTAATCTCAGGAACTACTGGTCTGATTTGAAAAATTCTTTCAGTGTTGGATAGTCCATTTATCGAGTAAGGCTATAGACTATATATCATCACGCTAAGACCAACAGGAGCGGAGCACCAATGAAGAATGTTTCAAAATTCGCTGGCACAGCTAGATATTAATAAATGGAAACTTACGCAAGGAAAGCAAGGACTTTATTTTTAGTTGGCCTCCTAAAATATGACGGGATTTCTAGATCTACTTCTTTGCTACAATGAATGTAATATGATGTTTGCTTTCGTGTGCTGCTGGTATCAAGATTACAAACATTTAGAAGTAAATTCAAATTCGGAACAACACTATATAGTCCGGTCAATATAGACATTTAAAATAACAAAAATTCCCGGAGAGCCAAATATTTGTGGAGAGCTGGGGTTTACCATTACCAATAAAGTTTTAAAAATCCCCATCGATCCTATGTGTGCTACAAAAATTATTCGGGGTCAAAGGTTTGACCCCGATTTGAGGTTTTTTTGGATTTTTCTCAAAAACGGTAAGTTTTATCAAAAAGAACCTCAAACCAAAGTTGTAGATCTTAAAGTTATCTACAAAAATGGTCTTCATAATTTTTTCCTAAGAGTTACCATTCCTGAGATATCGCGATTCTAAGAGTCACATTATACATGATATGCACACATTTCCACGCCACCTGTGAGGTAGTGTACTCGGCGCGTTTTTTTTACCGTGGTTTCCCCTGTAGGCCTACTCCACTAACTGTCATGACAATTTTAGGATAATTTAAGGGAACAATACCCGTCAAGTTCTAGATATTACCTTATTATTGATATTGATTATTGATATTGCTATTGATTATTGGGTTAACTATGGTTTGAAGTTTTTTTTTTTTATAAAACTTACCGTTTTCGAGAAATATCCAAAAACTCTCAAATTTTGACCTTTGACCCCGAATAACTTTTGTAGCACACATAGCATCGATAGGGATTTTTAAAACTTTATTTGTAATGGTAAACCCCAGCTCTCCACCAATATTTGGCTCTCCGGGAATTTTTGTTATTTGACCACTATTTTTATGTCTAAATTGACTAACCTAAACTTGAACGATACCTTAATACCCATGCCGTGAAAAAAGAATACTGTTTAGGAATGACCATCGTACATTACAAACATAATAAGTTTCTTTTGATTGAGAGCTCTAATCTTTTTCTTTCTTTATTATTTATTGTACACAAAATAGTTATATATAACTACAAAAAGTGGTAATATACAAAGGCGAGGTTAACCCTAAAAAGAGTTCTCTTCCAGCAAACCTATGGATCTAACGAGGGTGATAAAACAAGAGGCGCAGGGTTGTGACATTAAAGATATGCATAAGTATAATAGGTAAAATAAATATTTGCTTAATAAAATACATACAGACATTAACATACACATACATACATATATAAAATACACACGCATAAATATAACTAGTTGTGCCCGCGACGTCATCTGCGTAGAATTTGTTTTCAAAACCCCCCCGATTTTGAAACATTTTTCATTGATGCTCCGCTTCTATTAGTTTTAGCGTGATGATATATAGCCTTCCTCGAGAAGTGGGCTATCTAACACTGAAAGAATGTTTCAAATCAGACCAGTATTTCCTGACATTAGCGCGTCTAATCAAACAAACAAACAAACACTTCAGCTTTATATATTAGTATAAGATTAGTTAATTGGGACAGACGTACTCTTTAACTTATTTTTTAAATAATTGTTTGCCGAGGGACTATCTCGGATCACACGAGGGGGGGGGGGGCGTTGTATAGTTTGATTGCATAAACAGAAAACGAACCGTTATAACATGCCGATGCATGTATGTTTTTTGGTTTGATATCTTATTTCGGAGTAATTAGAATTCTCTAGTATTCTTTTGTCATGTTCATATCATGTTTGATATAAACTGGAAAATTACTTGCTTGGATGTATTATGTACTTTCGATATCGGTGATCAAAGCCGGCAATTTTCATACCATAAAAGGGAGGGATAGTTTTCGTGAAAAATACGTCATAATACTAGTACTCTCTAATAAATATCTTAAACTCACCTATAGTATAATATATTTATATTATTACTTTCTTGTTACCTTTTTCGGAACTCCAAAGTATACAGACAAAAGAAATTTTTCCAAACCCAATTTTATTTTTCAATTCTCCCAGTGGAAAAGTTTTTGTTTAACAGACAGCTGCTTAGAAGAGAAACTCAAAGCTACATGTCTATAAACATTACCTGCAAGACTCTAAAGGATAAACTGGTAATATGGTATTTCAGATAGTACCTTAACAGTACCACAGTTTCTTTGGCCTAATACTGTAAATTTACTACAACAGATAAAGTTGTGATCTAAATATTAAACAATTATAAAAACAATTTATATATAACAGACTTTTTACTAGAATAATTCTCTAATAAGTAGCTCTGTTACACTTACTATCGCGCGATTATATCGCGAGCATAATCGCAGGAAAAAGCTAGTACATATTTATATAAACCTTCCTTGAAAAATTATCTAACTGTGAGTGAAAACAGCTTATTAATCCGTTGCGCGGTTTAGGAGTTAGCGGATATACAGACAGACGCATAAAGCGACCTTATTTTATACTATGTAAAGAAGATATCTAAAATGACTTCTTTATATAAACTTACAGAACAAAAATATTGACCGGTAAAGTGAGATACTACTGTTCTTACTACTTGTCCGTCTTTGGATGGACAGTCGTATTGTAATTTTAATTTATTATATTTTAAGCAAATTCATTCATTCATTGATAGGACATTTATATCAATAAAACTAAACTGCCTGCCATGATTTCAAAATAAATGAAAACTGCTATCGTATAAACATGATGCCTAATAATAAGTGATTATTTTTTGGAATTTTTAACTGTAAATTTATTTGTAACTTTGACACGAATAAGCTCCGAAAAGGCTTAACAGATGTGAAAAAATAGGACTTCAAATAATAATAGCGAATTATATATAATATATACACTAGTGGACCCGGCAGTCGTTGTCCTGCCCTAAAAAAATTAAATCTAAACATGATTTCAATGTCACTTACCAGATCCAATTGTGAAACTAAAACATCCCGGGACCCTCTCAAACACACATAAAACCATACAAATCTTTTAAATAAAAACGAATTTTACCAAACCGCAAGTAATGTCGGTCTCATCTTGCGTTTTTGTAAAATTAGTTTTTTAACAGCCTGACACTAGGTCCATGTTTCAAAGAGGCGACTTCCATACAAAATATTCAAATGTTTTATGGGTTTTCTCTATTGTTTTCCTTTTAAACCATCCCTGTATTAAAGTGAACAAAACAAAACAAAAATCAAATCGGTTAAGCCGTTTTTTAGTTTGAGCGAGACTAACAAACAGCAATTCATTTTTATAAATATAGACATTTTCGTGTAGTTTTGGATTCATTAGGTTATATTGCATGTATTCTGAACCTTGTAAAATACCGAGATGGGATACACGAAATTTTAGAATAAAATTTCGGTTTGAATTCCTAGAAGTTTTAATTAAAACTAGTTAAGCCGTTTTAGACTTTGTTCGAGGTTAACATAGGATCATTTTAGATTAGACGTGATAAAAATAGCTGTTTGCATTTAAATATTGGCATTAATTTTCAGAACAGAAACATATATTTCAGTTTTATTTACTAAGATAGGTAAACGCTTTACAATTTTGCTTCCAATATAAAATTTGTTTTTTATTAGAAAAATTAAAAATATATATATTACAAATGCCTATTTATGTTTTACAACAAAAAGACATTTTTTCATTCAATTACAGTGTTTTACAGTGTTATAACTAAACTAAAGTTACCATGTACGCACTTTCACCTATAGCTAAGTAATATACTTAAGTGCACTTCCCGTGAATTTCCCCAAAGAACACGTGAAAATATCTAAATCTGGGTTATCTTCGCAAATTTTGCTTCAAGGAGTGAATAGCTTTGGTTAGAAGTGCTTACGAGAGCTTGCCGAGTACTTGTATTTATATGAATGTTTCCTGATTCACTCGGTGTCCACAAAAGCGGATCAGAAAACAGTCATAGAAATATAGGATCTCAGTAAGGTTTCGGTACCGCGTATACCGAGCATACCGATTCCTCACCAACAAAACAAGAAGCATCCTAAAGCTCGATTCACACTGATGCCGTTCACATTTCAATCTCACTCCGATCTCGGTCCGTTCCCGGTCTGGTCAAATATTTTTAAACAAAAAAGAATCGGAGAATTCTAACAATCCTATCCCTCTAGTTCCAATCCGATAACGCGCCGCTACCGGTTCATCGAAAATTAATATTTTTTGAAGCGAGATTGAACTTATCATGACTTATAGCAACAGTGTAGATTGATAGCCAGTTGCTATGTATTACCGACCGTTATTTGCCTTACTATCGGTTAAAATTTGACATACACTCCATACAAGTAATGTCAAAAATTCAACCTATTATGGTAAGACAACTGAATAAATAGTAAGTTCTAGAAACCGGTCAACAGCGAAATTAGATCGGACCGAGATATACTAATGTAATATGGCATAAAAGGATGGTACATTCTTTAATAAAATTATCCTTCTTATTTTTAAAGTAACACTTTATCAGTGAAGGGCTGCTATTACATAAAACCAGTACTGTGGGCTTTATTCCGCCTTTGTTTGTTTCGAAGTATTTTCGTGTCGTGTCGATAACATTGTCAAGGGAGCCCATTTTCCCTTAGGGTTTACGAAGATACGATGACAACAAAGTTCAATAAAATATATTATATTTTTGTGGCCTTTCAATTCAGTCTTAGGGTCGCAATGATGGTTCGATTGGTTTTAGAAACACTGTCTTATATTAATGCTAAACGTCATAATCGATTTTCATATTAAATAGTATTATATAATAAATGATTATATCTAAAACATGTCTTTTGTTTAAATATAATATTACTATTGTGTAAATAAAAATAAGTTTCAAATAAAGACTAAAATATTTCGCAGAAATTCGAAATTTATGCTACTTTGGACTTGGTTAAATACCACACGTAGACGAGTAGTAATAGGTACTGACAAGAAGTTAGAAAATAAATAATCAAAGAGTGCCTGTAGCTAAATGGTACAAAGATGGACATTAGTCACCTGTACTAAACCACTTGCCACCATGCGTAGAAATGACACGTGGTTGGACGACTTAAAAATATGTGTATTTAAATGTTATATGTATGAATGTTAGAGATTCAGATGTAGTGCACTTATGTTGCTACTAAGATATGCCCGCTACTTTGTCCACGCTTGACTTGAAATTCCCGCGGGATTCCAGCGACACAAAATACCGCAGCTATCGTTTTAGTAAAAACTGTGTCAGAATAAGCTAATTTTTACACACCCGAGCAACAACTACAACCGCTCCCGGGAAAATTCAATTTCAAAACAAATTTATTATACAAAATTTGCTATTGAACAGTGAAAAAATCACAATGGAATTCAATTTTTTTTAATCTGGCTATTTCAAATCATTTCCAAAAAAAAATTCCCGTGAGATTCCCAGGATGGAAAGTAGCGCAGATTTTAAGTCTAAGAATTTAATGTCGATCAGCGAAAACCGCAACGAAATCGGCCCAATAGTTTTTATGTGAGTTCCGAATAAACAGACAAAAAATCGAAAAAAAATCATCGTTTTCTCTACATATGATACACATGATCATATCACTATCATTTAATCATAATAATTCCGTGATGGTTTCACACAATACATAAAAGAAGTAAGCAAAAAGTAATACGTTTATTATTACACGTGACTAACCTAAATATTAAAGACATTATGATATCAGTATTCAGGTAACGGCAAAGTTGATAAGCGGTGAGCAACAACGCGATTTCCGTATAACAAAGATTTCCCGATTAACTTACCTGCGCCGAAGTTACTCAGTAGCTTATTGAAGGACGTGTTTATACGTTTAACTAAATACGTCGACTTTGTTTTAATATTATTAAGAATTATTGTAATGTTATGAGTATATTCGATAAGGTTACATTTTTAATATTAACTGAATGTAATAAATAAATAAGCAATAAACTAGAACAATTAGCTAAGAAGACTAGACCTAACTACATAAGACCGAGATCTGGCACATGTAAATATATTATTCATAAATATAATAACGTATATGGGACAAGACTCGAAGAATATATGACACCAATCATTGTAAATGATCTCCCAAGGGACCTGCAATCAATGTACCAAAATAACCACAAATCGACCAAATATAATCTGAAAAGATTCTATATTGAAACCGAAGGCGGAGCGTCACGCTCCCATGTGCAGACCTGGTACTAATCAGAAACATATAATCGAATGATGGAACGTCGCTTATTATTATCAAATCAGAAGTAAAAACTTGTATGATGATAACAATTCCTCGCCTCTGCTCCTATTTTTGATAACCCAGTATAATATTGATATTGTGTAAATTCAATTTTAAAATCTTACTATTGTCCCTTAAGAGAGGACATTACAAATGTCCATAGGCTAACCGCTTTCCACCGAGTGGGCCGACTGCCTGTCTGCTGAACTCCTACAATAAAAAAATGTATCATAACCTAATGTATTTTACATGACTCTGCGGCACGAATAAATCCATGAGGTTTCTGTGCCATAGTCGAACAAAGTAGTATAATATACAATTGATCGATTTATACATAATGTTGGAAGCCTCTAGGGCTTAAATGACTTAGTTTATGCCAAAGAACTTACAGTGAACGGTTCCGTGCAGGTAAAAAAAGTTTTAATTAGAAATATCATACATATTGAAAACTGTTTAAACGTATCTTATTGAAATCATGGGTTTGTCGAAGTGTTTTTCTAAAACTTGTTTTTTTTTCAGAATGTTAACTCCAAAGTTAGGCAGAGGATAAACACATTTTAATAAAAAAAATATTTTTATTGCATGAGTTCAGCAGACAGGCAGACGACCCACTTGATGGAAAGCGGCTACCATCGCCTATGGACATTTGCAACACCAAAGGTGCTACAAATGCGCTGCTGCTCTCTTAAGGGAGGTTGGAACCTGGTCACTAATGCCAGAACACAACTCAACATTGTTATGGCGACATACTTTAGACCAGGGGTGGTAGCCATCCAGTCGGGCAAATGCCCTTCCACCTGGCTGCGGGTTGTTTTGTCGCCTCTTACGGCAGGCCGCCCGGCAGCAGGAAATTGTATTCTTTCTCCATTCCTGCACGGATAAGATTTTGGAAGTGAAACTTTTGCCGTATATATCGATTTAAATAAAAAAGTCTTTGATATCTACTGAAGAAAAAGACGCCTACTGAAAAAAAGTAGTTTTTTTTTCAGTCACATGTATAGCGACCATCTATAGTTATTGTTTCTTATGCAGTTACACTACACTACAAGAAAGCTGATGTGGATGTCTCTATGTGTACTTTGTAATTTTGGAATGCATGATGAAAGAATGACTAAACAGATATACAATGCAAAAGTGGATGGATGCAGAAGTCGTGGAAGGCCACGACACACCTTCCATGATCAAATTGATCGTGTACTAGCAGAAGGTGATGTCAGGAGCCTTAAGAACAGACGAGCTTGCATGACAAGAGTTATGAATGTCAAAGAGGCAAGTGAGGTGTGTAAGAATAAGCCTAAATGGCACTCTGTTGTTCGTGCCTACCCCGCGAGGGAACTGGCGTGAAGTTATGTATGTATGTATGTATGTATGTAATTTTGGAAAAAAAGGCTGTGACATATGTAGTATATCGCTGGGGAGTTTGTTGCAGCGCTTCTTTCCTTTGAAAAATAAAAATAATCTCAATATTGATTTTAGATATTTATTATAAAACAAAAGATTTTTAAAATATTGTTTTTATATTGTGCTTTAAAAAAATATTGTTACGGGTTAACGAGACTCGAATTAAAATGCCGTTAGAATTATTATAGAGTTTATTAGAACTATACAAACACGTATAACACAGGTACAAATATAACCGAACACAATAAGTCCAAACGTAATACAGAAGGTCGTAATTCAATAAAACGCGCAAAGTCCGTCACTATTAGATTCTCGAATGTACACATGTCACGCCTGTATCGTAGTTGTCGCTCAACTGACCCCTCTCTCAATCAGGCCGTCGTTTTATACTTCACAAATGCGAATGTGCCCGCCCGGCAACGTCGACACAATTTCCTAGAATTAGCTTATAATTGTAATCCGCAACACCTGGCTAATTATGCTACTGATCGAGCACAATTGGACAATAGGATGTTCTCCACAATAATTTTTATCCGTGCAGGAACGGAGAAAGAATACAATTTCCTGCGGTCTGGCGGCCTGTCGTAAAAGGCGACTAAACAACCCACAACCAGGTGGTAGGGTATTTGCTCGACTGGATGACGACCACCCCTGGTCTAGAGTATACCGCCATAACAACCTTGTGTTGTGTTCCGGCATTAGTGACCAGATTCCAGTCTCCTTTAAGAGAGCAGCAGTGCATTTGTAGCACCTTTGGTGTTGCAAATGTCCACAGGCGATGGTAACCGCTTTCCATCAAGTGGGCCGTCTGCCGGTCTGCTGAACTCCTGCAATAAAAAAAAAATAATAATAACTAGAAACTTATGCCAATAAATAAGTGAACAAAAGAAGACGATCATAAAAGGATTACAATTAGTTCAAATGCCGACAGGTAATAAAATATGCTTTTACAGATCTGTACGTGGAGTTTGTCTTTGTCGGGGCCTAAGTTGTAACAATACATTATGAAGAAAAATGTATATGAAAAATTGCTTTGAAAGTGATGGTAGATTGTAATCTGGTGGTGGTAAAATAGAATCTTATAGATTACTTAATGTAAGTCATGCTTTCATTAAGTCTATAAGATTCCATTTTGAAAGATTGATGTGAGACATGACAGACGTATATTTTATGATGAAATTATATAGGTTACGTTTCTATGATTTGCCTACTGCACCCTAAAAAGGTACCGATGCAAAATTGACCGACAAATCCTCCTCGAAATCGGGATCTCTGACAAGAATACGTTCTTTGGGACACCAAAAACCCTTACCCCTTTCGTTTGTTATGTAAATATTATCTATGTCTGGTAAAAGTTTGCCAACAAATATTCCCTCAGTGCCTATCCATTAGAAAATGAAAGAACATTTGCTTGAAATGAAACAAAAGCTTAGTGAGGCTCGGCTACACCCTTCTACGTAGATATTAGGTACACGCCGACTTAGTTTATATAACAGGGTAATATTAGTTTAGGACTAATGATTCACAACGTGGATTTGAATTTATTTATTTCTTATTTCGATTTGATCTTCAACTTTTAGTTTTCGATATCTAAAAGTGAATAAGAAAACAGGAAATGTAATAGTTGAACGTTATCATCTAATGAAGTACAATATTAAAGGATGTGTTGGCGACATATATCAAACATATTTTTTAAAAACAAAGACGTAGAAAGAATTAAGTAATAGTAGATTGTTAAACGAGAGGTGAAAGTGACCTATTTAGGCATGATTTTTTTTTAAATTTATTTATTGAAACAAAAACACACAATGTTTACATATCTACATCTTAAAACCCAAAAGGATTTGACCAAGATGCTAAAAGGTTGCACATTATGTACAATTAATTAATATGAAGTAGTTTGAATTATTACATTTACCCTTTCTCCTAGATGGTTTGGCACACAAGTGTAGCGAGGGCACTTATAGTTCGAGTGCCTAAATAGGCCTTTCGCCCGCGGTTAACACTGCTTTTCACTTCGAATATGAAGAAAGTATATAAAAACTGATTGATTGATCTAATGAAATCAAGCGTTAAATCCATATCGAAATCTGATGAACTCATTTAATACGTCACATGTGAAACGTCAAGTTTTTTTTGTGTGCGGCATTTTACTAGCCAGTATTTCTTGTCACTGTTGATAGTAAATATTTCGCTCAAATTTATGCAAATTAAATAAATAATTTAGTGAAAAGTAATTTATAAGTATAAAATGATGTTACAAAATTGTTGATTTTTTTATTATAATTTATGTTGCGATTTAACAGTGGCTGTAAAAAAAATTGGGAAATGAGTCGCATTTATTATATATCTATAGTTCACATAGTTTCCTAAATTTTTAAAATCGTTTCCCAGGGACGAAAAGTACTGTTTCATCCCTGTGATCAGGCAACTCCAAGCGTTTTTTCAGAATATGAGAAATGAAAAATAATATTCTAAACGTTTAGCTATAATAAATAAACCAATTCTATATATATTTTTATTTAATATTGTTCATGTAATAAAAATTCGTTATTTATGGAAATGATGACAAAAAACTATAACCCGCAGTCAAAGTAAGAGCCAACCTGTCATCATTGTAATTAACAATGCTTACATTTTATAAACAAAATAATCTTAGTTCATGTTAGAAATAAGACCGAATATAAATTGCTTTATTTTGTAAAGAAACTCTTAAATTCTGAGTACTCTTATATCTCCACTTCTTAATTGTCATTAGTTTTATTTCGTAATATCTGTTATTTTTTTAAAGACATAAAACAGTACATATCTCGAATACCCATCTATTTCGATGAAAAGCCCCTTTAAATTGAGAGATATGTTATTATAAAAGAGTTTATCATATATAAATTAATCTCTTGGATAAGGCTCGCACAAAGTTAAACAGCGCCTGAATTGAATAAATGTTTAACGTTTTGATTTATTTACTCTCTGTTATGATATTCTTAAGAAAATTACAAGTACCATTAAGCAATATTAAACACAAATGTGTTGTCTTGTTAACCAACAATTTACATTTGAAAATATTGCTTGAGAGGAAAAAATATTCAAGATTTCTAAACATGTTTTGTTGACATTTTTTTATTTTAAGGACATTTAAAATTCTTCAAGTATAATCGCATGAAAATTATTCATTTAATATTAGCTACAGCGTTGTGTCGGTCCGTTTGTATATCGCAATCATAAAAAATTAAAAAATAGTTTAAATAAAAATTAGTTTCAACAATATAACAATATATAGAATAGTTTCATTTTATAGTGTTTTGTGGTTCCATACATAAATAATAGTAACAGGGCACGTTTTTCACCGCTACGGGACTTTTTTTTTGTACGCGGGCTTACAAATATGTTACGTAACGTACATGGAATCATTTATAGCTACTTCTTCTTATTCTGTACTCCCCTTCTTATTATCTTATTCTGTACTTCCCCCTCCAGCGGTTGAGCCTAGCTCCAGCGGGACGATAGAGCCATGAGTACTCTCGCCTTCTGGTGTGTCACCCTATCCAACGTGTTAACCATTATAGACGCACCACACAACATAAAACAACCACCACAAAGTACTTAACTTCTTTTTTGTTTCTCAAATTTATATGAATAAAATAATTATATAATCTGCAGACAAACACACACATTATATATCCCCAAGTTAAGTAAGTTACGATTGTGTTACGGGTAATATACAACGGACCACTCTTGTGCCTATCCCAGACACCCAGACCATAGTAAATAATGGAAAGTCCATTTTCGAAATTTACCATGCTAGGAATCGAACCTAGAGCCTCTGCGTTGCAGTGAGACAGGCTGACAAAGGCATCTCCCACTCCACCACAGAGGCCATCAGGCAATATTCTAATCTAAAGTAATTACAGCATTACCAGAACCTTCATAATTATCTTAATTTTAAGGACTTAGAACGTCGATAAACTGGAACGAAACTTTTATCAGTGGTAAGTCTAAATAATAGTGGATTACTAATAGTGTTATATTACGTTAACGTGCAATAATTTATTTCTGCCTAATTCAGCAAGGTCAAAATTTTGGACATATTATCACGAACATTATAAAATATGCCAAATCGGAAAATAAATATTGCCCTCAGAGATACGAAAGACTACATTTAGCTTTGCTATTAAATTGCATCTCTTGAACATAATTATTATTAGATATAGTTCTACATTTGTGTTAAGTTTAACCCTACATTTATTACGTAAACAATATAGGTATATGTATATCGAGAGTACAAGTCGTCGTCGTAGCCCCACAAATAGTTATCCAATATTACAACGAATCAGATTTCAAATAGGCATAATAGCATAGATATACTGTTGCCGTTACTAAAGATTATTTTTTTGAACGAATATTAGTGCATACTCGATATAACGAAAGGTGCTACCAAGATTAGCAAAGAAACTTGGTGGTGAAATGAGGAAATACAGGGAAGAATAAAAGAAAAAAAGAATGCTTTTAAAGAATGGCAGCGAAATTTATTTGGAACTGATATAGAGTCCCAGCTGTCCTCCAAAGGAAAATACAAACAAATAAATAAGCAAGTAAAACAGGCGGTGGCTACAGCAAAAGCTAGCGTTCAGAATAAACTATATAAAAACATAAAAAATAGCATAGGGCAAAAGCTTGTACCGACTTGCAAAAGAAAGAGATCATCAAAGCAAGGACATGACTCACATCAGGTGTATAAAAGACGAAGATGAAAAGGTTTTAACGGATGATTGCAGTATAAAAGCGAGATGGATGAAATATTTTGATAAGTTGTTGAATGAAGAAAATATGTGGCATCATGAACTAGAAGACTTGAGAGGAAATATGGGGCTAGTGAATGAAATAAGGATGGATGAATTGCAAGATGTATTGCGAAAGATGAAGAATGGTAAAGCAGTGGGACCAGATGGTATCCCTATCGAAGTATGGAAGATGTTAGGTGAGGATGGAAGGATGTGGCTGGCTTTATTCTTTAATAAGTTAATGATCGAAGAGACTGTACCCCAGGAGTGGCACCAATCATATCTGGTGCCCATATTCAAGCAAAAAGGTGACATCCAAGACTGTAATAACTATAGCGGAATAAAGCTGCTGTCACATACTATGAAAGCATGGGAGAAAGTGATTGAGGACCGACTACGAAAGGAAACGGAGGTGACGCTATCCCAGTTTGGGTTTATGCCTGGTCGTAGCACAATAGATGCCACATTTTCAATACGACAACTAATGAAAAAATACAGACAGGTACATAAAAATCTCCATATGGTGTTCATAGATCTTGAGAAAGCATACGATCGCGTCCCCCGGGAAGTTCTGTGGTGGGTCCTCAGAGCGAAAGGTGTGCCAGAGAAGTACGTAAGACTGATAGAAAGCATGTATGAGAATGTTAGTACACAAGTCCGCTCTGCAGTAGGAACCACAAACAAGTTCCCTGTGAGGGTAGGTTTGCACCAGGGATCCGCTTTAAGTCCTTACTTGTTTCTGCTGGTCATGGATGCACTGACCGCAGAGGTACAGGATGAGGCCCCCTGGTGCATGCTCTTCGCAGATGATATTGTCCTGGTGGATGAAGATGGGGTAGCACTTCAAAACAAACTAAACAGGTGGCTGCAAGCGCTAGAGGACGTTGGATTAAAAATCAGCAGAACCAAAACCGAATACCTGTTTTGTGATTTCGGCGGGACCTCTAGTGCTGTACCTCTTAAACTACAATCAGTCACACTACCATGTAACCCCGAATTCAAATACCTTGGTTCACTACTGCAGAATAATTGTGATATAGAGAGGGATGTAAGGAGAAGAATAAATGTAGCATGGCAGAAGTGGAGACAGGTAACCGGTGTGACGTGCGACAAACTAATGCCACTGAAACTAAAAGGTCAAATATATAAATCTATCATACGACCAGTCATGCTATACGGGTCGGAATGTTGGGCCACTAAAGTGATAAACTACAAACGTCTTCACTCAGCTGAGATGAGAATGTTGAGATGGATGTGTGGTGTTACAAGAATGGATAAGGTGAGAAATAGAATAGAAGAGTGTGGAAGGAAAAGACATATTGTGCCGACCCCAAGTAATTGGGATATGGTGAAAGAAAAGAGAGATTAGTGCATACTCGATTACTTACTCGTACATATACACTAAGATGCATAAATATGAATCATTCGTATACGACTAATATAAACATTTAAAATTGTAATATCTTTTAATTTTTCAATCTGCTTCCATTAAACAAAAAAATAATACTAGAACTCGCCAATAGCATTACGCCGTTGAGAACTGTATACCAATTGAACCATTATGTAGATTAGAATGCACAGACGCAAAGATAAAATATATTTATGATTCTATCTTGTTATTTGGAAGTTCAATTAACATTTACAATTCCGTGAGCCTTGTAGTCTGTACGTCCATATACTCGTAAAATATGCATGGCTGTGTGGAGCGTGTTTCTCTGAATCCAAGAACGTTCTGTACAGAAGACACCCATTGTTTATGAGCTCTATGGAGTACGTCAGAGCTCAATCCTCTATTCAAACAAACATGTACATTGTTCACGTAAAGAACCGTACACATAACATTAGGCGTGCGGCAGCGGTGTTTTTCCCGCTTTGTTTTTTCCTAGCATTTGTTAATTTGAATAGAAGATCACATTTTATTTATAGATGATAAAGATAAAAATATACATGTCTAAGGTCGTCGAATAGATAAAATAGATCGTAATCCTATATATTTTTGCTTTATTTTAAACGTAAATTTAGAATTTATATTTTGCGAAGGCTGTAACAATTTTCGAGATCAAATGTATCGTAATTATGGTGCTATACAGGGACGTCTTTACCCGGGGGTGCAAGGGGTGCGTGACACAAGTCAATTGACTTCAAGAAAAAATTAATTAAATAACACCACAGTTTATCAGCCTAACTAACGACATCTACACGACTAAACATTGAAAAAATTCAACGCCATATAGATTACATCTTCCTGCCAATTTTCATCCATTATAAACCCTATAGTGTCTGAGAAAAATGACCGTGACGTACAAATATAGATGAACAGAAAGACTGGCGGACATCACGAATGCACAAGGCTTTCGTTTTTGCCAAAATCATTATGAAACAAAAATTAAATGCTATTTTCATTGCTGGTAAGGGGAATGCAACCTAATATTCGCACCTCGGCGCCCAATATGCTTAAGCCGGCCCCGGTGCTATAGTTACTTTATCCGAAGCATATTTATGTACTCAATCGGGTATTTGACAGTCAAATCAACTGGGATGATTTTTATCATCGCGCAAAAGGTCATATAAAGCCTCCTTGAATTTGTATGAGAATACTGACTTATGACGTCACACGTATTAAAAGTCAAATAGCTTAATAATAATTGTTTAAGCACCCGCAGGGGGGCTTTATGGCTAAGCCTTAGGTGAGTAGCGATAGCTCGGACCTGACTCCGGGGGCCAAGGCCCTCGCTTCCGTACTTGTCTTAGCCAGCTGGCACGGAGTGGAGGTCGCTAGAGCTAAGACTCAAGCTCCAGGGGTGGAAGTGATAAATGGCATCACGTCAGAAATAGCTTCGGTGAACCTGCAGCCCACCTCTCTACACTCCTTAGCCACTCACACCCATGTTGCCCCTGTCTTCTATGGCATTTTTTGGGGCCCATGCAGGCAGTGGCGAGTTACCGTCTGTCCATTTTTTCATGTTCCCTGAACATTGCGACGGACAGACGCCATAGTCCCCATATTCCCAGACCCCTAGTACCACTAGCAGTTCACCCCAATAGCCCGGTACTTTTTGTCCTCATTTCCCACAATAGTCCTACACTGGCCGGGGCTTGTCCTTGGGTGCATTATTATATGGTGTAGACAGGGATAATCGCCGGTCAGTGTCACGCCACATTAACATTAAATTTGTCAAAGGGCCTCTACGTGTTGGCCTGCCCATGGCCCCATGCAAGCCTTCCAAATGTCCGGGCCATTTTTATGGCCCGTGGTCTTCAAAGATATAATAATTGTTTAAACAATAATTAAAATATTTCTTAATGAACTATTGAAAGTAAGATGATAACAAGATATTTTAACGCCTGCTCTTTTACATGAATACTATTTTAGTATTTATTGTAATATGTGTCAAATTCATGATTAATCAGTTCGTTCAGTTTAATTTACTTAATTAAAAATATATTCAGTACAGTCCAGTTGATTCCAGGAGTAGTCCCGAATAGATCCCTATTTAGCGATAAGACTGCCCTTTGTGGATAATTAGGTATAGTTTTAGTGTGTACATTCATTTTCACAGTTTATATTTTTATTTTTATTTATCAATTCTTGAATGTCAAATACATATGTATTGAAAAGAGATACTGCCACGAAAAAGTAATCTATTCTACACATATTATTTTATACATAGCCTCTTATTCGCTCTTTTCTCTAAGATAATAATAGAAGGCAAAGTGAAAGGCAGAAGAGAGAAGAAGGAACGGAAGACCTATTAGGACGTTTATCGACCAAATAAAGGAAAGGATAGGTGTCGTGTCCTATAAAGAAGTGAAGCAGCTGGCCGAGAATATAGAGTGGATTGGAAAAGGCTCCACCGATAAGTGTTAAACTCTTAAATATTATGATGATGATAATTTATTCAATCCATTTGAAAACGACAAGTCAAAATGTCAGTTAACAGCAGTGATCAATTCCTATACGTAGTGTGAGAATTATATTTTTTATACTATATTATATTAACAGGAAATGTCAAGTAAAATCTTAGTGTACAGTAAACTATATATTTTTAATACAGCTTTCCACGTGGTATCACTCGCGTAAAATTCTGATCCGCATTCTATGGAAGAGACTTCATTTTCTGGGTTTAAATTATTCTGTCTCATGTCTGCTATTGAAAATACGTATTGTATCAAAACCTGATGACATTCGGTTCATTTCCAATGCCATAAAAATAGCATAAACAAAATTGTATTTTTTTAATTTAATTATTAATGGATACATATTTGAGACGTTTGGTGTCAAAACTCTAGGGCTATGGTGTCCCGGAGCCTATCGGTTTCATCGAAATCTATCATTTCGTTTGGTAGAAGGCTCACGTGACCAAAGGGCTGGCCTTTACTTGGGGCAACGCATCGGCATTGCCATCCAGCCCGAGAATACGGCCAGCGTTTTGGGCACGTTGCCACCCAATAACGATTTGGGACTTATATATTATTTATATTTTTTTTATAACGAAATTGTACATAATTTAACCTTTATGTGACTGTTATGAATTAAATTCGATTTAATAATTTTATTATTAGTTATACGATAATTACAGAAATGATAGTATAAATAATAATAAAAAAAATGGGATATAACTAAAAGTCCTTATATTTGATACCACATAC
This sequence comes from Dendrolimus kikuchii, assembly GCA_019925095.2. Lineage (NCBI taxonomy): Eukaryota > Metazoa > Arthropoda > Insecta > Lepidoptera > Lasiocampidae > Dendrolimus > Dendrolimus kikuchii. Next base: position 14,002,942 of record CM034398.1, on the reverse strand, counting down.
TCACATTCAGCGTAATTGTAGCAATGTGCGCTTTAGGTCAGAAAACTGCTTAAGTTGTGCATACTTCCCGGCCAAAATTGAAAACAACGTTATTTAAAACTTGAGTTTGAGATGAGAGTGCGTTATGTACTAAACTAACACAACTACATAATATATTCAAATAATTTTTAATATTAATTATAATTATCTGTTACTCGCATGCGCTCTGTAATTACTGCAGTATATCGGCACTTTAAAGTGTGGATATCTAAACTACAGAACATAGACATACCTAATATGTTAATTTGAAATTCTGGATAATCAACGCTAAGACTGAACGCCTTCGGGAATTCAAGATGATAGCGTTTGTAAACTTATCTCGTGTTCTCGTTAGCGGGTAGCGCGAGCCTACTGAATACGTAAACGTGTCATTCATGATTAAGCAACCGTTCGCGACGTGACTGTTGACAAAAACAAGCCCGAGACAATCCCCAGCCCGATTGGGGCCAAAAATACAAATAGAGCGCACTTCATGACTTGCTTTAATGCGGCTCAAGCGCTAGCTCCACTCAGATACGCTTGGCGGTTACCCCGCTCTGTAATCGCTACGGTGCGCAGTTTAAGCACCTTAATTCAGTACGATAGGAGATTTTAGCTAATTTGATCAAATATATCTTAACTAGGACTTTTCACGTTTTCATTTGTGCACACTGTTGATAGAAATACACCGTGATAATCCAAGGAACGGATGAGTTCAAAAATACAAATAGAGCACATATCACGGTTTATTTTTAATGCGGCTTAAGCGCCCACTCTACCCGTGTACGCTTGACGGTTACCGCGCTCTGTAATCACTACGGTGCACTGTACAAGCACGTTATTGCGTTAAGATAAGAGATTTTATCTGACTTGATAAAAACATCATAATTAGGACTTTCCACACAGTTTCGTTTGCATATACTTCACACTGGAATTCTGGATAAAAATAAAAAAGTATTCTATTTTTATTCCCGTTATAAAAAAAAATATACAGTCTATCGAATTGTATAATATTCGGTTTACCCTAATCTTTAGCGTCGATTTCTGCTTGAGTATTGTTCTAAAATACAGGCTTAAGACTCGTCTAAGTATATAAAGTCATACATCTGCTTTTATTCCGAAGCTAAGCAAGTAACGTATTTATACTATTAGAAAAATACATAAAGTTTGTGTCCTTGATTGCCTTTGGAGTTCCCAGACGATTGTATACCGAGTAGTTTATTTATGATATGAAACTCTACTGAGAATCTAACCCGATATCTTTTACTTCTAATGAACCAAGTAGATCAACAGTCAGATGATGAGAACACAAAGGGACCTGCGTTACCTTTCACGCTTCTTAGTTTTGGTCCCAAGTCAGCCGGTAAGACCTTGAAATTCAAAATTAACCTAGATTCACTTGACTCTCAAAAGTCTTAATAGGACCACAACGTTACAAACTTGAATTAAATTTATATCATAGCTGTCACAGAAACCAAAGCAAAGTAACTGGGGCGTGAAAATGATCAGTACATTTCAGAGCAAAATTCACGCTTAAGTTTATTAAACATTCAGTCAATCAGATTAAATGAACCTTATATAAAGCTGAGACGACGTTATTATGCAATTTGCAGCATATTCGGCGATACGCGTATACATGTTAGTGTGTGCCGAAGATTCTGAAGCGTATCATTGGCATCCCGGGGCGTGGTAAATAACCCCGAAAATTGCTCGCAATTTATTCAGTTCAAGGGTGACCCGGAATAAAAAGAAATGAGACGTTTGTCACTTAGTATATTATTTACTCGGGGCCGTAGGGCGAGTGAGCCGCAAAAAATGGACGGCGAGTGAGTAAACACCAATACCCTCTTCAGTCCACGAGCGTAAATGCATGGGATTGGCTGTGGAAGTGTTTGCTGAGCTCCGGCAAAATATCGCTGTGACTACTCATAAGGTAACTGAGAAATGGGTTGTTATTTCTGAAGAAGCCGTTTAACAAACACAACCTGTAGTATCATGAATATAATATTAATAAGCTAGAAGGGTGATGTATTTATCAATGTCATGAAAGTTTAATGTTTTGTTTCTTAAAGTTAGAACCTTAATACGAAACATGTTCAACGAAACGAAACCTATCTATTTTTCGCGATAAAATTATCTTATATTAAAAGTCGTTATAGAATGTACAAATATACCAAATTACATTAAATTACATAGATACCTATTATTATTCTGTTCACCCGCTAGGTCATTGGGAAGGGACAAAAAGATATACAAACGACGATAATTCTACGGACATACATACATATTATATAGTATGGATTACTGTTCTTTAACACTCTCTTGTTAAAGCATTGGTCTCTCACAATATTATCTTTTATTTTCGACTACTTATTATAATACTACTAAACTGGCTTTTTCACGTTTTCATGAAAATTTAAGATTTCATATCTGTTAAAGAAAGGTCAGATAAAAACCATCTCAAAGCAAGAGATTGATTAAAGTAGATGAAGCGAAAGTTGTTTATCAGAATCATCGCAATTGAAGATCCTTTATCGCTGCCTACCTACATGGGAAACAGACGTGATTATGTGTATGTATGTAAGTATATCTATGTTTTAATTCCTAAAATTTTCATTGAAATCCGTAGAGCTCTTTCAGAGCCTATTGAAAACATACTACCAAACCAACGCACAGATAAAAAATCATGAACGGTAATTTATGATTACGCATCGTATAAATAGCAGTTTTCGCTTGAGTTTCGCTTAAGTTACACTTAAATTTTATTTATTGGCGTAGATAGTTTCGCCTTTTACCACGGTCTCATCAAATTTTAACCGAAGATATGGTTTTGATGACGCAACTTATCTAAAAGGTACCTAATTACACGGGATTTGAAGACAATCAATATTTGAAGCATACAGATATACGGATATTGTTAAAGAGTTCCACACGTGTGGTGCGTGTGATGAAAGTGAATGCGAAGCTTATAGTTTCATGCTTGTTCCAGTTCTTACATTTTTCTTTCATGCTAGCGCTGACAAGATAAAAGTACCGAAATAACCCATACATTTGGTGCGCACTAAGCTTTCCGGTCACTCTTTGTCTATATTTTTCATGTAAAACCAGTATTTCGGTAGCCTTTTACGAGTAATTTGAAGAAACTATTAATTTTAGCACGAACCACACAAGCTTACAACGAGTATCTAAGTATTATTACTTACTTTAAATCTCATCTACTCAATATATCTATGTAAGACCCATCAGCATAGCTTAAATGGTATAAATAAATGAATCGTCAGACAAACACAGACATATTCAATATTCCCAAGGCAAGTAAATTACAGAACAGATAACTGGAAATGGTCCCATACATGCAAGTCAGAGTAGTTAGTCTGGTCTGGGTGCCTAGGTAAAAAATTCCGACGTTTGGAGAAAAACTTATTGATAAAATTTGCTTTTACGGGGAATTACGTTTCAATGAACCAGACTGGTTACGCTTATAATAGTAGACAGACACAGAGGTTGTCTTTGAAACGCTGATGTGAACGTAAAAAACATTGAACACGCCAAGGTTGTCGAATAACAATAATAATAGTGTAACCAGTATTATAATAGTGTAGACACGACTTGAATATGCTTAACGCACATTTTTACAACATAAAGTATCCTAAGCCAACTTTACCCGCAAGATCACAGTTGTTTCTTGATATATCCCACCAGGCCTATTAGAAGTATACGGCCGCACTTAAGTCCGCAATAGTAGGTACTTTCAGAATTTATTATCAGTGAGCAATATTTACAGTTTATTGTTACATTAAAGTCGTGCAATATTTATTTGGATAGGAATTTCGTTCCTTTTCTTATTGAAGTTATAATACTAAAATGAAATAGAAGAAACATTTTACTTAAAAACTTGAATATGAGAATTAACATGTTAACTGTGATCACTAAGATGTAGTTTTCGAATAAGTTTTAAGAAAACTTTCCACGTGACTTCGTTCACGCCACCTTCCCATTTCCCGGGATAGAAGCTATCCTATTATCATCTTCATTATCGAAAGCACACGGTTTATTCCGATTCGCTCGCATGAATTTTGAATCTGTATCCCGCGAGACCTATCCCATATTTCGATGTAAAAGTGACCTATGTTTATTGTTGTTAAAGTTCATAATAATTTGTTAATTCCCGATTGTTTATATTTCAATCCTCTTTCAAGCTTAACTCCCTTTTGATCTAACGTGACCCTCGGCCCATCGGGGGAGTCCACTATTTATTTTCAAAAAGTCATTGCGCTAAGCCTTGCGCCGAGTCCTTTGTGTATTCCGTTTATTTCGAGACAACACTAACTCACTAATTTATTAGTGAACTTATGCAATACAGACGGATACCCTGCCACTGGAGAGACGCATTAACATAAAACTTTTACGTTTATAGCCGAGGGTCACGGCTGAATATCTAAACGTCCTGTCTAAACGATTCCCCGAGAGGTAGTTGCTAAAAGCTAAAAATGTTTCAATTGTTGACATCTGGAATTCTAGTGTTAGGATGCTTACTCAATTTGTAGACCTTCCATTAACTTCTAAAAACTTTGTAGGTGGTTACTTAACCATTAAGTATACTACATCGCCCAGTAAAAAATGTAACGTTAAAAAGCTCCTTAAACATAAGTAGCTTCTGGCCACAGGTTAGTTTTCCCTCGCTTTTTTTACGCTTTTTTTCTGTATTCTTTATTATACACAAAAAGCTACATACAAAATTATAGAATAGTGGTGATGTACGAAGGCGAGCTTAACCCTAAAAGAGTTTTCTTCTAGCAAACCTATGAGTCTAGCGAGAAGAGGAGAAACACAAAGGTAGGGTTGTGTACACTAAAATATTTTATGATTTAACTATACACACATTTAAGCAATCTACCTACAGAATTAGAATATATACTACAGAAAAACACACACATATACATACATTTTTTTACCTTTTTATTACCTAAAGCAGGCAAACAGTCAACTATGGATGTTGGCAAAACCAGATGAGTTAGTTGCTAACGCGTTGTTGCCCTCTAAGAAATATTACATACATACATACATAACTTCACGCCAGTTCCCTTGCGGGGTAGGCACGAACAACAGAGCGCCATTTAGGCCCATTCTTACACACCTCACTTGCTTCTTTGACATTCATAACTCTTGTCATGCACACTCGTCTGTTCTTAAGGCTCCTGACATCACCCTCCGCTAGTACACGATCAATTTGATCATGGAAGGTGTGAAATATAGAAATATTACAACGCTCTTAAACAACCTCAAGTTGTAGCGCAAACAGAAAATCTCAACGGGAAGACCCAAAAAAGGGAATATTTGATTTTAAAATACATTTTATACATCGTAAATGTCAAAAATTGAAAGAATCTATAATACTTTCCATCTCAGAAAATATGATAATTTGTTTACACAAAGTAGGATTCAAAGTTACTAAATCAACAGATAATTATGGAAGTTTAAAATTATGTGTATGTACATACTTTCATGTAGGGACTGTAAGGAATTACCTTAGTCCTGTTATCTCATGGGATGATTTGACAGTGAATTTTTTATTCACATAGCCGAAGCTGCGAGGAAGCCTGTTTTGGTAAGTATATCTGTATTTTCGCTAAGAATAATAATGTAAACATAAGATATTCTTTATCCCGAAATATTTATAAAAAAAAATCAAAACCAACGCTGACTAAAACTACGAGAAACACTCTAGTTCGTATAATTGTCAATTAAACTTATTTGATCTGTAAAGGTTGGTATGGTTTCAATTTGTTATGCATATATCGATGAAATCTGTCCCTCGAATCCAAACGTTTGGGATCGACAAACGGTGATTATTGCTGTTCGATCAACCGTCCTTCTGCTTGAATTACCGAATTAATCATGCAAGAGGTACTCGATATCGATGGTTTTCAATGAAAACTGGAGTATAGGCAATTCGACTAATTGGCTATTGGCAATAACCCCGAATACACATTTCAATCGAAACAAGAGTACATTTTTTTAATTGTAAATAAATTGGGAAATTCCGTAACAGTCCATAAATTGTTAAGAGTTCCGTAAAGGTGACAATCAGCTACTATTTTAGTGATTTGACTACGGAATCATATCTCAAAACGTATTCAACGTCATTCTTATTGAAATTAATTTTACTAAAAGAATTTTCTAGATATATATTGTTCATGAAAATAAGAGAGATAATACACTAGTTACAATATTTTTAGGCAAAACAAGAGGCGGTTGTATCGCTTAAAGCCATCTCCTCTAGGTAACTTATAGAATATTCTTAGCTAATCTGGCGACGTAGGTGGTGTATAAATTTAATTGCTGCCAATTTTTTCTATAATAAATACATACTATATTAAACTTATATTTAAATACATAAAATATATTTCTTCCCCGTAGTTTAAAACATCGTTTAAAAGTCGTGGAAGGCCACGACACACCTTCCGTGATCAAATTGATCGTGTACTAGCAGAAGGTGATGTCAGTAGCCTTAAGATCAGACGAGCGTGCATGACAAGAGTTATGAATGTCAAAGAAGCAAGTGAGGTGTGTAAGAATAATCCTAAATGGCGCTCTGTTGTTCGTGCCTACCCCGCAAGGAAACTGGCGTGAAGTTATGTATGTATGTATGTAGTTTAAAACCTAAGACGGAGAAAATACAATTTTTATAATTTTGTAAGCTATATCTACCAACAAGTTAAATAAAAATAATTAAAAAACATTATTATGATTTTTCATGATGTAATTAACGATGTCCCACATAGCTATGTACCTATATTCAATCACTTCAACCCTCATTTACAAGTAAGATAGTCACATCTAATATTATTTTGATATGGTGAAGATATAAAAGTTATTTTACAAAATGGCTACGAAACCTTAAAAGAAACACAAACAATTATTAAACGTTCCACAAAATATTATGTTTCGTTGTTCAATAACGTTCCAATGAAAATACTTGCCGGCGAGGCTGCGTTGGTTTTTTATGAATTAATATCAAAAATATCCGCAATATCGATAAAAAATAAATTGAACCGCCGCTGATTGGTTGGCTTTAATGAATTACCTCATATCTAATTTATCTACGGTCAGGCACCTTTTTTTTCAAAGTAACTTTGCTTTGTAAACAGTCAAACATTATATATTTGTTTACTTTAATTAATAAGAGATCGATCCGAGTCTGCAGTTGCTATAATTGTAGTCCGTGCACAATGTTAATTAAATAAATTCATTCCTGTTTCTCTCTAGGAAGAATGATATAGGCAAATTAAAACTCGACTGCAAAAAAGAAAATTTAAAAGTAATGCATTTGTTGCAGTCTCGTGCTTGTAAAACCTATTTTGTTCATAGAATAGAGTTTTTGAATGTGATATTTTTTATGTCAAAGTTTTGGTTTGTTTTTTTTTGTCGTGTGAAAAATATTGACGGAAATACGTGAATTAATTTTAATTGTGTTTATTAGGTCGAAATAACAGCAAATTAACACAAAAAGAAAGTATTTATTTATTAAACCACGGGATTTATCCTCACCGACCATAACAGCATTAAAAGGACCGAAACAAGATTAAGAATAGAAGACAAAATTACAACAAAAAAGTCTACTTCGTTTTGACAGGCTATATATATATATCATGAATTGAAAGACTAAGTTAAATACCGCATAATATAGTATGTTAAACCGAAGTAGAGTTTTTTATTTTATATTTGTTTTCCTATTCTCAACCTTGTTTCGGTCCTTTTAGCGCATTACTTTTAAGTTATATTTTTTGTAGTCGAATTTTTTATGATTTATTTTATTTTACTCTTTAGTGTCCCGGAACACTCTTATGAACAAAAACTGTGTATAAGTCGGGCAAAATGTAGAGAAGATTGATTGCACGCGAAACAAAACAGACAAATGAAAATTACAATTTACGTTAGCAATTCAATTCTTCAAGAGAATTTTGATCGTGTGGTTAATGGAGTAATTTTCTAGGGTCTATCGAACTAATTCGTTTTAAATTTGATGGGTGTACGGATATTTATAACTATTCTAAAAGTCATATTATAGATAACACGAGGTCCGAATTAAAGACGGCCTATTTTTACGCTATCAAATTTTTTTTACACCAATTTATTATTTCTAATTAAATTCAAACCTATAATTATAACTTAATGTATGTATGAATGAATGGATGAAACTCTTTATTGTTCACCATAAACTTAAATCTGGACAGTTGATATGGATACATTTGCATTAGAACAATGGGCGGCCTTATCGCTTATAGCGATCTCTTCCAAGCAACCTAGTGTCTAAGGAAATTTTAAAAGAAATTTCAAACGATTTTTGGTGGTGTACTAAACTAAGATAAAAGTAATAAAATAAGAATCAAATACTATTAAAAATAAAATAAAACATAAATATACTACTATATATAATTAGATAAAGATGATATTATAAATTAGATATACATATATGCGAACAATAGATACATTCATGTACTCGTAATGCAACAATTTTATTTAATAGACCAATAATGGTCAGTGACCATACATTTCAATGTAGTCATTGATTTAGCTTGTCTGATTGGTAAGGGGAGGCAGTTCCATAGTCGAACAGCCTGTACGGCAAAAGCATTTCCTACGAAGAAAGAAGTGTGTGCAGGTATTGTTAACAAAAGATTTTCATTTGAGCGCAAATTATTTTTATTATTACTTTTTATTTTTATTATATTATTAATTTATTTTGACACCCTACTTATAGGTTTGGTTTTTTTATCACCGTATTACTATTTCGCACCAAACATTTGTTTTTTTCTCCAGCACCTATGTAAGGAAACTTGGGTTTTTAAGACGAATATAACAATACGTTAACTGTTGAAATACATCAAGCCGTTTGTAAAATACGAGATAATAAAAAAAATTACAGACATACAAAATACGTGTGAAAAACACATCCCTTCCTTGGCAGTCGGGTGAAAGGGCAAAAATATTATAAAACATTCACTGCTACATAATTATATACTTCCCTATAGACAAATAAATAGAAAAAAACTGATATGAAATATCAAACATAGCCTAATAGTAGGGCTTCATCTGCGATAATGTTACAGGTAAAGGCTATTTCACGCAAATGTGGCGGTGGGTGTAATGGGTTATTCGTGATGCGATATTATTTTTAATTGTTAATGACGTTACGTAATGACAGATACACAAATAGTGGCTATTCGTTTATGGGCGATATTTTTAACGATTTAAGTAAGAAGTATTCAGCCGCAGTCAATGTCTTTAACGTTATCATAGGTGTGGCCGCAGCATAAAACTAACATGTAAACAGAAAAAGTAACTCAGCATTTAATATATTTTTATGGGCTCGTTTATAAAGTGTTTGTTCCATTATCAAGTGTTTATACATTAACCTTGAACTCTATTGACCAGGATGTTTAAGGTTCTACATTTATTTTCATTAATTCCATATTAAAAAAAATAACTAAGCTTTTTATACTAAACACCATATTTATAGTAATGATTGTCGTAATCTACAACACTAGCCATAAATCACTTATTTAATACTATTATATTATTAATATATATATATACATATATATATATAATTATCTTTTTGCATAATATAACTAGTTTTAGAACTTATATAAAAAAATTTTGAAACTTACTATAAATTTGTCGATACTAGCTTTTGCCCATGGTTTCGCTTGCTTTAAAAAAAGGATTTGTATGTAATGAACTAGGAATGTTTATAATGATTAGAAATTTCGTTCTTAATTTGTTATTCAAAGTACCTAATAATAAATACCCGCAACGCCATTTAGCGAAGTTAGAACTAATCGTGATAGTAATACATTAAAATTATCGCTGTTATTGCCGTTGCCGTGACGATGTGTTTATTAGTGAATTGCAACGGTGACGCCAATAAAAAGCGGTCGGGACGCCAACTTTTGGACTATATTAGTCTATCCTGTGGGCACAGCCTTCTTCTAGATGAAAGGTACTATGACAAGCCCAGACGGTGAGCGGTTTGGAGCTGACCGGGATCTATTCTTCAAATGAGAGACTGGTTTAGGATATAACTTTATATTCTTAGTCAGGACATTCTTATAGGAGATGTATTTGGTCGCGGGCTGATACAATTATATTTCTTAACTAGGATATGCCCGCGACTTCATCCATGCTTGACTTGAAATTTATCGGGACTCAGTGTCGCAGAATTAAAAAAAAACCTAAACTATCGTTTTAGTGGAAACTGTATCGGAATAAGATAATTTTGTTGCATCGGAAAAACTTCAAACCGCTCCCGGAAAAATTTCCGCGGGATTCCTGGGATAAAAACATAGCGCAGATTTTAAGTCTATGAATTTACTGCTCAGCGAAAATCGCATCGAAATCGGCCCAATAGTTTTCACGTGAACCCCGAACAAACAGACAAGAAATTTAAAAACATGCATTGTATTCTCCATCGTTTATATAATCTATTCCAGTGGGTTTTTGTTTTAATAGCTTTAATGTACAGACACGGCATGTTTAGGATTTTATAATATTATAAATTGTAAACCAACTAGCTCTATAATATTTTCTTAAGTTTTCGCGACTTGTATACATAATAAAACTACGTTTTAACGGTTTTAAGCGCGGTAATTTTATTTGATTTTTGGTTTTTCCGACGTTTCGGCCACTTTAACTAGCTCTAGTTTTAATTACAATTGAATGACCGAAGATCATAATGTCCTTATTATAATATAATAAATAAATCGACGAAATAAATAAACGAATGCTATGGCAGTATAATGAGACCATGTCCTCAATATAAAGACAAGGAAAATATCAACAACGATTGGAACCGAGAAATCAGGATTGCCTTACCTTCCTACATATTAAATACACATATAAAGTTTCGCATTTTAAGGACGTTTACTTGATAACCATACTCTACGAGAACTGCTATCAATATTACGAATGATATATAAATGTGAAAGTAACTTTGTTTTCATATAATATGTTTATGTCTTACATAAGAACTAAATGTCAGGAGCCTTAAGAATAGACGAGCGTGCATGACAAGAGTTATGAATGTCAAAGAAGCAAGTGAGGTATGTAAGAATAAGCTTGAATGGCGCTCTGTTGTTGTATGTATGTATGTATGTATAAGAACTAAAGAAACTACTAACAAATACTAAGAAAATATTATGTATATGTCTACTTCATAAATACGGCCATGACATCCTTATCTATTCACGTATGTAAGTAATATGGTTATTGTACTTACTAACTCTCAATGCAAGGCATGCCAAGTTATATTTCACAAAAAAAAATGTTTCAGATCAGGCTTCATACATAAAAATTTCATTTTTTTAAATTATTAGTAAAAATATTTATAACCAATTTTAAATTTCTGTGATGGTGGGGTTTCATCTGAAATAATGTTACACACATAAGCCGTTTGTGCAGATATGACGATAGATGTAATGCCTTATTTGTGATGCGTTATTGTTTTAATTACTTATACCACCATCGCCATTATCATCTCAATTTATTTCTGGGGTTGTCTGGAAGAGATCGCTTTTTAACGATAAGCCCGCCCTTTGTGCACAATTAGATATAGTTTTAGTCTGTAAATATATTTTTGTATTGGCGTACAATAAATCGTTATCTATCTGTCTAATTGTTCGTTACTTATTAACAGATAACGTATGCATTTGTATAATCGAATATGGCTATTCGACAACGGCGCTATTTTTAACGCTTTAATGCATTCGGCTATAATCAATATGCTTAACATTACCGCAGGTGCGGTCACATCATGAGACATTCCTAAGTTTTTTTGTTAATATTCGTGGATTACAGATTTGTTGTGAGTACATTTTTTTAATTTATATCTCCAAAAATGTGGAAATGCGCGAGAGAGGTAGCAAACTCCCTTTAAGTATCCTCTTAAGCTACCCTAAATCTTCCCTTTTTTTAGCGAGGGGAAATCTGATCCTCAGTCAATAGCCGTATGTAGGGGGAAAATCGCGGCCGGTGTGTCGGATACGCCAGGTCGCAGTGGCACTAGTACCTCTAGCCAGAATTCGAAGTGCTATTGTGACACCACAGTGAGGGATACCCATTAAAACCCCTCGGGGATTTAGGGTTCCATCCTTCGCCTTATGCCAGGGCTATGGGTACATACCCTAGCCCTTCCGCTGTCCTGGCAGGCGGTGGCCCATCGGCCTAATCTATTGCCGGGGGACTTCTTTTTACACGTGGGCGGTTTGTAATGCACCTGACGTGAGGTGAGGTGAGCGCGCGCAAGACAACAGCACGCCCCTATCTCGACGATATAACGGCTTTACCTCAGGGTCCCACCCGCGCCGCCTGCTTACGGCGGTCGAAAGTCCCAACTAGCCCTTCGACGCCGACGCGTCCTCCTTTGGCGGGAACGGAGCAAGGATGTACGCTAACGCTCACGCTCCCGTTCCGCCTCCTCCTTTGCAAGCATAACTTGTTCGCAAAAGGAGGAAACGGCGTCCCACCCTAAATCTTCCCTTGCGTCAAGTTAAAATACGGACCCAATAGTTTTTGTTCTTTAAGTGTTGCGACAAATTGATTCCTGCCTAGAAGTCTTAAAATATTCAGAGAACCACGAGTTACCTCGTAGTTAACGAGCACGTATTGTATCTCCTTAAACCTTTTACTAAACATAGAATAGTATAAAAGAGTTTTATATTCATGTTCAAGTTTATAGGGTTTTTTGCATATTTGAGGTGGCTTGGTTTCACGAATTTCATCTAAAATAAGAATAACAGGTTAAATATAATAAAACATTATTATAACAAAGGTAAATAGATACATGTCTATATAGAGTACCTTAAAAATATATTTTAGTATATAATCCTAATAAAACGGCATCTTAAATTCATCCATGAAAAATAAAATTTAAGAAGCAAAAAATGTACGATACAGAAATGATAGCACTGAAAAATAAAACAAGAAATTTGTTATCGCGCTCGCGGTCCGAAAAATATCACAGCACCAAATCCGATGTCACGTCCGCCGTTCTGTACAATAACCCTTCTGGCTTACAGTTTCAGTTATCCTTCAGATACCTGTAGGTGTTTTGTTGACAGATAAGGCCGAGCCAAGCCGAGCTCCTGCCGCAGCGTAATTCAAAGGCTTTGTGCACAGCAGAGCTGTTCAGACGAACCACTTTTTTAGCCTAACAGAAATATCTTGTAATTTATTTTAACCGACTGTAGCTCTATGAGACTTCTTGTTGGCTACAACGCTATTCCAAAAGATCAATATGTTTATTATTTAAGCGGAAATTTCAAACGTGGTTGCCTGGCTACACTTTTATACATTACGTACTATACTCTTCTCTTTCTGACTATAGTAATGTGTATATATGTCTATCTCCCCCCGACACCGAGTACGCGCGAAATGCAGCGGCGTCGGCGCAACACTTCTCTACGAACCATGGGACTCTAAACTTCGAAACATCATATACCCAAGCCCAGTGAACTATTTGACTTGTACATTTATGTGATTGTGTAAAGTGCTAGCGGACGAAAATGTCCTACGCGCTATATAAGTTATAAGTATTCATATTTATTACTTTTTGAATACACAACAACGGACGCGCAAAGTTGAACTATTTGCTAACCAGCGGTTATTCGGATGCCCGGAGACATTCCTTAAGTATTCTTTGGAAATCCGGGTACATACACAATGTGTAATGAATGACCTTGAACTATTTATACAGTATTATAATTATTCCTTTGGCTAATTCAGCACAAGGTTTTCGAAAGATAAAATAAAGACGATTTGACATGTGCTTATTGGCGCTTGTTAGACAAAACAAAAGTTAATGAGCATCAAAGAGTTCCCAAAATAATCAAATTGTTTGTAGTCAACCAGCTGTTGCGTCTTTTTTGCATATTGAGGTCCAATAACCAACAATAAACAGCTTTGACCGTCTTAGTATCTTAAAATAATAAAGATTCGCAGCTTGTGATGCGATTTTAAACGATTATATATTATATATATTATGTTTGCTGTTGGCATTAGGGTATTATTTCTCACAAATAGTGGGGGAGGATAGCTTAGTGAAAAAAGACTATCTGGGCCGGCCGACGGGACGATAACCAGTTGTTCGTAATAGATGCTGATCTGCGCCAGCTTCAAGCCTATGACTGGCAGGAGACAGCACTAAGCAGAGAGCAGAGCAGGAGTGGAGTATTCTCGTTTCGGAGGCCAGGACTTATTTTGGGTCGTTGAGCCGCAGGAGTTAGCTATATATTTTTGTAGTTGTTTAGTTTGATTAGCAACAAAGGACTATTTACATAATTTAGCTACATTTTTTTTTTCCGTAACTACCTTTGTACTAGTAGGTACAGAGAAACTTAATAAGTATTATCATATAAATAGTAAGCAATTGCAACAGGATATGCCTTTACTTTCAAGGTACCATTCTACCGTAATCAACCAAAAATAAGTAAAACATGTCGAAGCTTGACATATTATTTAAAAAAAGAAACAAAGTTATTCCGGATACGCATCGTGACGTTTAAGCTGCGAGTATTGTAGAAAAATCCAAGCACGAATCCTTAGCTTACTTAAAGGGTCTATATTATTTATATGAGTATAAAATTCTAATGTTGTTGTTTTGTCAGTGATCTCCTCCTAAACCCCTTGACTGATCTTGAAATTGGACCCGTTAGCTCACTCCGTTGAATAAATAATAAAATTATAATCCGAATAAATAAAACAGAGTTAAAAATAAATAAAGTGTTAAAAAAACAATAAATTTGAATTCTGAATAAGAGAAATAGCAGCAGGAGAGTACGTGATCACTATCAAATATATTTTTTATAAATTCGGAACGTAAATACCAAAGAGAGTAGTAAGGGCAGTAATACAACTCGCCATAAGTGCAGGCAAGGGATTGCGGAAACGAAATTTTTGAAAATCTTTATATTTAATTTTTTTTTCATACGTAAATATATCACCGAATTCCTCCTAAACCTCGGGGCCGATTTTGATTAAGTTTTTTGTGTTGTTTAAGTGGATCCCCGGATGGTTTAAATTCGCAATTGGATCCGGTAGATGGCGATGGAATCGAGTTCTAGATTTTCATTTTTTCAGAACAGTACAACATCCGCCGGGCGCGCTAGTATTATATAACTTTGCCATCAAAGGTAGTTGTTTGCAATCAATGTTTATCTATAATTTCCCCCTTTTTCTCTTTAGTTTTAATTTCAATGTATAATAAATATGTTAATTACTAGGCACGTATTTTTTAAGTATTTTTAGTCTGTACTTAAATTTTAATCTAATTTCGATTTTTGTTTATTTTGTAATGAAAAAATACTAATAGTAAGTACTTTGAGGTTTATATAAAAATAAATATGTATGCTTCACCGTTCATTACAATTAAATTTCACGTTCCATTGTGTTTACATACATAATAAATATTTAGACCGTTTTGTAATATTATTGCAAAATATATTATAACTAATTTATTTTTTTAATATATGTTATAGTCAAAGGTCAATATGCAGTCTCTTCCCGGAATGACTGGTTTATCGTAGGTTTGACCAAGGTCTTTCGACAAAACTCGAAATAAATTCCAATTCCAGCCTTTGACTAGAGTATTTTTAGTGAAACCTAGAAGTACCTAAACTTTTAGTCAAACGTCGAACGTGAAATAATCTGTTTCGGGCTTTGCCTAGTCGATCTTAAAAGCGACTAAGGCAGACTAGGTCACACGTCGGTTCGTACTTCACTTGTTATATGTTTAATGACTGTACAAATTAGTCTCTCCTAGCTTAGATAAAAATTAGTTAATCATAGGCAGAAAAACGTCATTTATTTAAAATTTGACTATAACATATATATAAAACTTCCTTGAAAAATTATCTGATAGTGAAAACCACTTCCTGAAAATCCGTTGCGTGGTTGAGGATGACTTAGCGGATATACAGACAAACAGACGCGGAAAGCGACTTTATTATATACTACGTAAAGATTAACATGTCGTAAGCATCGCATCGGCGAGCATAGCTCAATAGGACTCATAGGCCCCGGGTGCCATTCTCAGGAGAATAAATATCGGAAATAACTTTTTCAATGTTTACTCTAACATACATACATACATACATAACTTCACGCCAGTTCCCTTGTGGGGTAGGCACGAACAACAGAGTGCCATTTAGGCTTATTCTTACACACCTCACTTGCTTCTTTGACATTCATAACTCTTGTCATGCACGCTCGTCTGTTCTTAAGGCTCCTGACATCACCTTCTGCTAGTACACGATCAATTTGATCATGGAAGGTGTGTCGTGGCCTTCCACGACTTCTGCATCCATCCACTTTTGCATTGTATATCTGTTTATTCATTCTTTCATCATGCATTCTTTCCACATGCCCGAACCACCGGAGCATTCCTTTCCTTACCTTTACCCCGACACTCTCTTTCAGACCAACTCTCTTTCTTACTTCGGTATTACGAACGCGGTCCGCGAGCGTTACTCCGCAGATTTTGCGCAGTGCTCGCATCTCGACCGCGTTTACTCTACTTTCATGCTCTTTCTTCCATACCCAACTCTACTCTAACATGTACGTAAATTATAGACATCGGAGTTATTCATTATATATTTGACGACCTCAGTGGTTTAATACTTCAAGTGTTAGTCTATCAAATTCACTGGAATACAGTCCCGGATGCGATGCGCACCAGAAACCTCTTAAACGAACTTTTCTTTATTCATTGTGACTAGTCTAATTATTTGGGATAGGCTCAAATGTTGTTTTTTGTATAGATATTATTCGTAAAACAAGCATAAATTATTCAACTTATAAATATAAATACAAATACATATAAGCTATATGTTAAAAATGTATCGTCAGTAACATCAAACATTTTTTTATCACTATTTTATATGAAACGAGAATTCCAAACATAATACGGATGACATTTTCTCAACATAGTTTTTATAACAAAAACTGGTATTTGTTCACTTGTTATAAATAGTAGCGTAAGCATATAATTTCGATAAAACAAATTATACATCAGCAACAACTGGTTCTCCACATCCGTCTTGAAACAGCCGTAACAGCTCAGAAATCTTTAAACCCCCGATTGTGGTGCACGTTTCTAAATCAACAATGAATTCATTTAATATTACTCTGTTAGTGCTCTGTGCAGTTTTTTCAGTGCACGCTGTTAAGAATATAGAAATGTATGACTACGACTATGAATATTCTGATTACATTAAACATCCACATACAGAAAAACATGAAGTTCCAGGTCTTATGAAACCACATTACGATTTGAAGGACGCTCCACAGTTGTTTGAGAATTTTATCATAAAGTATAACAAACAGTACAAAGATGACGCTGATAAAAGAAATCACTATCAAATCTTCGTGAAGACGCTGGAAAGCATAATACGTATCAACAAAGAGAGCAAAACGCAAGTGTCAGATATTAATCAATTCGCTGATCTGGATAGGACTCAATTGACATATCTTACCGGTACTCCTGGAAATTTTTAAAGGTAAATACAGTTTATTCTTTGCATTGTGTTATACTAAAACTAGTCGTGTAAAATAGTCATGATAGCGTAATGGCTAGCGTACGCGTCCCAAACTTAAAGAGCACGAGTTCGAATCCTGACCGGAACGTGTGCACCACTTAGGCAGTTTTCTGACCTATACATATTGTAACAATTACTACGCGCTAACAACGGTGAAGGAAAACATCGCGATGAAACTTGCATATCGAGATCGAGCGTCGTATCGTCGTAGGTACTGTCGGTTCCTCCTATATTGGGACGCTCGAGCCTAGAAGTGTGACGTTTATGGGCTGTTATTGTATAATTGTACTAATATGTTAATGTGAAAGTCAGTTTGTTTGCATATCGATGTTTAACTATCAAGAAGTCATCTGATATTTTTTTTTGCAACCAGCTTTTACATTTTAATGTTGGCTACATATTTGTGCCGTTTGGAGTTGAAACATTGGACCCGTGGGATCCATCTGCAAAGAGCTTCTTTAACGACATCGGTAAAAAACTCTTTGACACTACCAGTGATCAGAATGCTGGCTCATATTTTGCCCAAAAAATAAGCATGGCCGTAAGACTTGACAATGCAGCCAGGCTTCTTAGCACCCTACTGGCAGTGATCTGTTACATAATCTACTATATTTAATTATTTAGTTCAGGTTTATATTTAGTTCATTTATATTTTCTTAACTTTTCGCGACTATTACACATAATAAAACTACGTTTTAACAGTTTTAAGCACGATGTTTGATTTTATGTTTATTATTCCGACGTTTCGGCCACTTTTCATTAGCCGTGAACACAAGACAAAGATGTCAACTGTCTATGAGTTTTCTTGAAGTTTTATTTACCCTACCGCCAACTTGTTCACTTAAGTTATTCAGTTTTAATTTTTTGTTTATGTTTATTGTTTATGTATTTTCTCAATAGGCGCTTAATCTAATTAAATTAAAAAAAAATACCGCGCTTAAAACAGTTAAAATGTAGTTTTATTAATTTATATTTGTTATGTCATCTTAACTTTATATATTATGGTCTAATTTTGTTTAAATTAAACATAATTTGATAGACCAAATCCGCACAAAAAATTAGTTTTTTTCTAAATTTTGATTGATATTATGGTAAAATCAAATTAGTTTTGAATATGAAAAGAAATCTTTATTTATATAACGCTATAAAACATGTACAATACAAACAAAAACTTAGAAATTAAATACTATGCAATATTATACTACACTATGTTTTGAAAGAATATTGTTTCAAGATTCGAAACTATGTCATTGGAATAAGATTTATTGTGAAGTCCTAGTAAATCGATAGCTAACTATTGATTTACTAGGACTTCACAATAAATTTACCTTGTATAACTACCATAACATAATCATTAAACCTCTGTGGGTAACGCCAATAGTTATTGCGTAAGGTATACGCTTACCTCACTAAAGGGATTTGGAACTATAAAGTTTTACGTGCCTTAAGGGTCCTTTATGTTGGAGAAATAGGATAAGTATATAGCTAAATATACATTAATGTATTTTACATGCTTACGTTTTATGCAGAATAGAATCTACTTCGAACTAGGTACTTATGCTTTTTTTGAGAAATTTAGTATAAAGCTATATTGCGCTCTAAATCATACTCGCATCATAACACTTGCCCATACTTCTTCCTTTTATGTTGACTCTTTTACAATTCACGCCATCCTGACCTAATTCAATTAGTCTTGTGCGGTCAGTCAGTACCATTAGTTAGAAAAAATATACCTATCAATGTTCTTTAGTTAAGTGAAATAGATAACGAAATATTACTTGTCAAAGTTGTGAATATTATGTCACTACTTTAACTTTTAATCTATGATCTGAAAAATTCTGAAAAAACCAGTGTTGTAGAGATTATAAAATACTTTCAAAGAGAATTGAACAATATCTGTTGAGTAGATTATGAGATTAAAGGTATCACACAGCCTATCATACATACCATGATCGTGGTAAGAACATATCGGGCTAAAAATATTATTTGTGTTAAAGTATTAGACTATGCTCAATAGAGCGTTCCGTTACCGACCAACACCATCGCGTGCCATGCACGCACCGTAATCCATTGTCGGCGAGAATATTGATGCGTTCCAGTGGGCAAAGTAAATCGTATCGTATTTCTTACCGTACCTGATACGTTCATAACACGGTCATTTAATATAAAATACCCCATATTTTACATTAAATGTTTCTTATTACGATAATTGTCATTTTTACGGAACATTTCGTTGCGCCTATACTGTCAAGCACTTGTCCTTATTTTAATTGCTTATTATAGTTCGAAAATTGAAAACACAGGACTTTAAATAAAACATTTCCCCGTATAATTAACAAAAAAAAATGCTAAAAATACACACTAAAAGCAAAATTACCACTCGTAAACAAATCGGAAAATCATTCAAAGTTTTCCACTCTGACACGCCACGGCTCCGCTCAAACCGATTATTGAATAAATGCGCTCGAATAATTCAATTTTTTCGTTAGCATAACTTAATTTCCATCAATTCTTTGAATATTCAGCAGTATGCCATAAGTAACTGACCGGCTGTTAAAATGGGGCACATTAATAAGCCTCGGTTAAAGAATTTTGCATAGGGATGTATTCGCCTCGTCGAGAAAGGGTCGACACAAGGCTGGCATAATGAATTAAATTAGGCCCCACTGATAACCTCTCCTCACAATCTCGGTTCTGGTTCTAAGGATAATACGGCGATACAGAAATCTCTAGATGAGCTTCCTCTATCATTCTAGAATGAAAAAGAGAGAGTGTTTACTCATATTTTTAACATTTGTTTGTGTTGTTAAAAACAACAATATTTTTTATATATTTTACGGTATTTCGACAAATTTTTGTAAATTCATAGTCATATACGGACTAATATATATGGACAAAAAAGTTAGTGTGTGTACCTGGGAAATACCAACTCCTTATTAAGTAATCTTCAGTTTATATCATGAAATAAATTCAAATTTGTGTAATTTCAAAATAAATACCAAAACCTACATTTAAAATTATTATTTATTCGACGCTTAATTATAAAAGACCGTTTTAGAATGTTTGTCTATATGTCAAAATGGTTCCATATTTTTATCGAGATATTTGAATGAATATTTTAGGGACTAAAATGGTAATTTTATGTTAAATTTTATATATATTTAATGTCGATATTTTGCAGGGTTCAGGAGATATTAAATTAATCCCAAGTCGTGAATTGACAGGCACAACTAAAAAACACTTTATTTATTTGTTTAAATTGTAGGAACCTTAAATGAGTTCCATGAGACATAATTGTAAGTGTGTGTAGAGAGTATTCGATAGAAGAAATACGGCTAGCAAGGCCTAAATCACACAGGTTCACTTCACTCTTTCAATTTAGGTAGAAATGAAGCAAAAAATGTAAAAATAAACCAACTTAATCATAAAATAAGTTTTTTTTTAAACATTTTTAAATGCTTTTTGTCAGTTAAAAAAGTCAAAGAAGTCAAACTTCCTTTATTTATTTTTTTAGATTTTATTCTTTCTATTATACACAAGTTGAATCACCGAAACGAACCCGTCTATTTCGAGATTAATGTCTCCTTTCACTTCTAGGTGCGAGGTTTTAACTCGTTGACATGGGACAAGACCTTGCTAATGTCAAGTGGTCCGAGGACCGAGAGTTATGTGCATAACGCCTGCTCTGTGATTTATCTCGTTTCAGATTCACCCCACATACATATGTATGTATGGTCACATACATTTTAACAAACGGGCTTCGACCGCCATTCAATTGGGCACGTGTCCATTTTATGTTTAAGTTTTCTTTTTCGGGTAATCTGTTATATTCGAAAGGTACTCGATATTCTTTTCAATATACTTTTCGATATATTTAAAAAGAAGTTATATACGATACAGCAATCAAATCAAGGTTTAGGTATCATAATAAACAACAAAAACTTATTGTGTGGTTGGTAATATAGCAACGCAAAAAGTTACCGTGTAGCCGAAAGGTATATTAATTATCATGTTTATCGCGTTTTAGGATTATTGTACGTTCACAGCATAGGCCAAAGAAGTCCGTCGCACGGAGCTCCTAGGGCGCTAGGAAATTGTAACACCAGAGGTATAACCAGACAGGAACTTTTTATCCGTTCAGGAACGGAGAAAAATACAGTTTTCTGCCGGATGGCCTTTCGTAAGAGGTAACATAACAATCCATAGCCAGGTGGTAGGGCCGTAACAATCTTCAGTTGTATTCCGACATTAGTGGCCATCTTCCAGTCACCCTCTAGAGAGCGGCAGCACATCAGCACCTCTGGTGTTACAAATGTTCATAGGCGATGGTAACCGCTTTCCATCAAGTGGACTGTTTGCCTGTCGGCTGAACTCATGCAATAAAAAATAACACCAATAAATAAATACATTTCATTGTACAACTATGTCAGTATGCCAGATGGGTCATTCATAAAAGCTCAACGTGCCGCAGAATAAGTATATCGAGTTTAAACGAACCACAAGTTTTTTTTTATGCCTGGAATACAGCACACAGATTGACGGCCCAGCTGTGATGGAAAGTGGTTACCGTCGCCTATGAACATTTGCAGCACTAAAGATGCTATCAATGTGCTGCCGAACTCGTAGATGAGACCGAAACCTGGCCGCTAATGCCGGAACACAACTCAAGATTGTTATGGTGGCATGCTCTAAACTAGGGGGTTGTAGGTATCCAAACAGGCAAATACTCTACCACCTGGCTGTGGGTTGTTTTGTCGCATCTTTCGACAGGCCGCCCGGCCGCAGGACTTAGTAGTCTTACACGCACGGATAGAGAATTAAAAGTCACATCAGCACGGCAGCACCCCAGAGGAACAAATTGAAATCGAGTCCCCGAGCTCTGGGCCGACTAAGGGAAGCCCATTTTGGTATAAGAAACCGATACAAGAACTTAGTATTAAAAATCAAATTAGTCCGGATAAAAGTGGAATAGTTTCAAGTACATAACATTACTATTGGCCACACAGCCGCAAATCACGTGTATACAACATAAGTCTACGCACGCAAGTTTGTAAAAAAACTATAATGTGAGTAAATAAATTCCCAACAAATATAATACACTAAAAAGAAAACACTGTAAACTACAATCAGTCCATCCCGCTGTGGCCTTTGTAAAAAATGTTTAATTCGATTTGACCCTTTGTTCATGCAGAATCCGTGTATAATTTCATTCGTCTGAGATGAGCACGAAGATCTGCGATATGCATCGAATACAAGGCGCTATTAGCTCAAGGGTAACAAGTCACCATAATTATTCATAACATCCTTAATATAATTTGAAACAAAATAAAAACTTTTGCTTTTGTTGCAGGTACAGATCTCAGACCAGTTTTATGTGATGGCAACCACTTATTAATGAGAATTTAGTATATACCCAACCTTACACATATCTTTTAAGTTTTGTTCGTTGAAGACTCTAAAGCTAAGTACCTATTATGATTATCAATATCGGACTTAGCCTTTTAGATTGATTAATTAAAGATGCGCACTTAGCCTTACAATATTACGCGAGTGAACTTGCTAATGTGGACCGAGCAACACCATAACAAAATTTAAAAAAATATGTAATCAAAATGATCCATAATTTTTACAGATTTAGAAAAACGTGAAAGAGTTTTAGGCAAACAATACCTACCTATATAATCGATGCTTATTATAAGATCTATCTTGTCTTTCACCTACTATCAATTGCTTAGGGTCGATATGTCTTTTCCTTCGATACTAGTCTATTCTGATAAACGTCTTCTGTTACATCACAAATTCTCGTATCAATCCTTCACACAATTCATCCGTCTTTTTTGGTCTACTTTTATATTAATTGTTTGACGGCTCCTGTGGTTGAGCGGGCTAAGCCTTTTCCGGTGTAGCTCACTGCAACACAGAGGTTCCGGGTTCGATTCCGGGTATAGTAAATTTCGTAAATCAATTTTCTCTGTTATTTACTATTTTCTGGCTGTCTGGGATCGGTTCCAGAGTAGTCCGTTGTATATCACCCATAACACAAGCATAACTTGCTTAATTTGAGGATGAATATTACAATGTGTGCGTTTTCTGCCGATTATATTTGTCCTATCAATTTTTCAGTTAAACATTCTTATTTTAACGTCTATATAATTGGGAGAAGGTGAAAGAGAAGAGAAAGGAAAATATGAATAACTGTAATGAATAAAAATAAACGAATAATATTTTAAATCTCATATATACATATTGCTTAGATCATATCCCAATGACATATTGTCACGCCTGTTTCCCATTGGGGTAGGAGTAGGCAGATTTCCATCTGCTACGATCCTGACAATCACTTTTCGCTACATCAACTTTCTTTAATCTCTTCATACGTTCACTCTCATTTAAAGTGATTTTCATATGACCTTTCTTCAAAATATCTTCTATTTGATTATGCTGTGTACATCGAGGTCGATTTAAAACTTTTAACTCGGGATTCATAATACTTATAATATAAAACACGACAATGACTTTTTAAAAAGTCTATAAACTTTGTATAACTATTATAAATGAGGAGGTTAGACTATAGTATGTATGTATGTTAACCCCTGCTCTTTGTAGTTTTAAATTGCTTTAGATTTTATTGTAAAGTTTCATGTACCCAATTAGTATCAAAGTAAAGATTTAATTGTTGTGATCATACAATAAAATTAAGTGGCGGAATTTCATTTTTTTATTATAAGTTTAACAATAACAATACATTCCAATAGCTCCAAGTTAATCGTCTTTAAATGAGCGATTCTGAAATTGTTACTTGCCTTTCCGATTATACACTCTATAGTAAAAAAAAAAGAAGTAACGAACTCATGGTGTAAACTTGTAAACAATAACAAACAAGAAATATAATTACAATACCGCCCATAAACGTCCCACTGCTGGGCTCAGGCTTCCCATTTATAGAGGGAATGGACAGTATACCCGCTACGCTTGTCCAAGGCGGATTTACGGGTTTGACACGTCGGTTATTTCGACGTGCGGGTTTTATCACAGTGTTACCGTTACTACGTGGTAATTGTAGCAAGCACACTTCAGCAGATCAGAAATTGCCTAAGTGATGCATTCTTTCCGCGCCCTTTGAGTTTGGGACGCGTACGCTAACCATTAAGCTACCACAGATTTGTTTGAAAAAATATATTCTATTGTAAAATGATGCCTTTAGACTCTTAACGTAACAAGTTCTTTGAAAATAATAACAACAATTGAATGAAAAGTACCTTGGAACAAGCATTTTCCATACATTCCATTTTCCAGTGTACTTATTTTTATCGCTTCTTAATAAAATTAACTTACTTTCTACGTGTTTATATTTTAATTGATAATATGATAAGTTTTGAAGTCGCCAAAACCAAATATCGACCTATATAAGTAATGGACTACTATTTATTCCTGTGCAAAAATGTGGGAAACCGCAAAATTACTTTAGTCAAACATTTTGAGAAACACTCAATCATCTCTAAGTATAACAGTTATTACGAGTATAATACAGTAGAAATAACGAAGAGAATTGTCACATGATAGGCAGAAAAAATAAATAGTCGCTCGGCCGTGTAACGCATTGTGCATAAGAAAAATCTTTTCATTATCGCCGGATTATCATTTCAAGCGTTATGACACAACATATGCTTGAACCAAAATATTTGATTGCGTTATTATAAAAAATGAATAAATAAACTTTTACACAAAAAGTTTTCTTGTTATTTATAAATGACCTTTCTTTCCTGTGTGTGTTTAATAAAAAATAACCTCCGTCTCTGTATTTATAATATAAACAGGTGATAAATAAAATTAGTATAAGTCATGGTAGCTCAGTGCTTGGAACACGTCTATCATCTATCACAATTAAAAGAATTTTATAAAGCCACTTACAACGTAAAAAACTGTTAATGGCTCTATAGCTATAAAACTAAAAAGTATCTATTCTAAAATACTGTATATCTCAAAAATAACTAAACGATTCTATTTAATGGTCTCAAAACGGGGGATACAAAAGACCGCGTGAAATGGAGAAGAAGAAGCAGGTAAGCAGACTATAGACGTCGATTCAGAGCGAACGCTCCGAGCGCAACCGGGATTTAAAATAAACAACCCGTTAACGATTCATGAAGACACATTCCTTATTTATCAATGTTTAACGTTATTAACAATATCACATCACAAATGGTGCATTAAACCCTTAACTACATCTGCATCTACTAACACTAATAATTATTATCCCAGGTGTGGGTAATTTCCCTGCATTACAAGTACAGCGAACCTCTCTAATCTTAACTTTTTTCGCGATGTCTCTACAGCAATGTAAGTTTCTACGGTATTTAAATTAGTCATTCCTACTGAACTTCGTGGATATAATATAAACACAATTTCGATAATTTAATTTTCTGTACCAGCCTTCGATAGATTTGGTAACAAATTGCTTCAGGCTGACTCTTATTTCGTTCCTTTACTTAGGTACAACATCAAAATCTTATTCATTCTTCATTTTTAAAAAGCCCAATATCTACGCAATCTGTCCTTTACGTCAAAGTAGACAGTTCTTGTGGCGACTCGAAAATTAACATTTCACTTTGTAGATTTTTCTAAAAAACCTAATTCTTGCTTAAAAAAGTATTCTACGGTCTACAACATAACTATATCATGGATTTCATCGCATGCCAGTTCATGTTTAACCAGATAGTCATAATGAGTTGATTAAAAATAAACCTGCACAACAAAACGTCACTTTTCGTGTCGGTTTTCTATAGGATAGGGATATGTACTTACATTTTAGAGTATGCGATAGAGTCTCCCATTCCATGATCGGACTACCAGATGCAATGGCATGCGGCGTCGATATAATTATGATGGACATACCACCTATTCTTGGAACAAAGTGCTTATGTCTTTTTACATCAAACGATTGCAAAACACTCGTGTAAATAGGTACGTTCTAGATCAGTGTCATAGAAGTACCGATAACTGTGCTCTATTACTAGACCATGCGAGATCGTGGTGAAAAGCGAACCTATGCTACATTAAAAAAGTATTACCCCAAAAACCAAACTGTCATTACTGGTAAAGTGGAAAATACTAGGGAACACAAAAGTCCACGCCTCAGCCCCATGATGGGCCTGAGTGATGTAACGAAAATGCAAACTCCAATAAACATCTCTTCAAGGTAGAATTCATCAAACGCATTGATTGGTTCAATAATACATCTAAAATAGATTCGCTCAGTACTTTTGTTGGAAGCCAATTTCGTAAGAGACCGATAGAACTGTTCGTGAAAGCGAATACCAGGATAACAAAACAAATAAAGTACCTAAATAAGTGTATGTGTATACACATAGGTAAGTCTAGTGTCCGGCCCAATGAATAACAAAGTAGAAGAAACATGTTTAGCAAGTTTCGTGGACCGTAATACGGCAGGATAGGCACTGTTCGACCAACTGGGACTCGGAAGTACTTTTCAAAAGGCACAGCCATGCGTAACTATTGACATTACTATTTAGTCTTAGTATGAACGTCACTTTTCTGTTTCATTATTTCTTGTGTTAAACTACATTTTATTACCACTACAATTTATACTATTATAATCTATTTATTGTTATTATTATTTTTTTCATTATTACGATTGAATTAGTCTTTTAATTTAGTTAAACCACCAAATATTATTTACTTTTTCTTCTAATTTCTCCTTGGACATCGAGTTGCCTGGAGAGATCGGTATAAGCGATAAGGCCGCCCATTGTTCTAATGGAAATGTATTTATATTAAATGTCTAGGTTGAAGTTATGGTGAACAATAAAGAGTTTTCATTCATACATTTAATCCATTTTTTGAGGTTTACCTAAAAATGATATCGGAATAGGGGAAGTTGATACATGTCAGAATAAATGCCGAAATAATGCTCATATAAAAGACTGGGCGTACAAATACCATCTCATCTTCATATGTAACTAAAATATCATCATAGAAATAATTTGAATTTTTGTTTAAACTATAATTAATTACGTCATAATTTGCAACGTTCGTACAAAATCTAGGTGGCTACAGAGTTTTATAAGATAATAAAATATCTCAGTTGATTTGATTGTCAATTACCCTATTTATTATCATGACTAATAATATCAATTAGTTACAGTTTTTACATACATACATACATACATAACTTCACGCCAGTTCCCTTGCGGGGTAGGCACGAACAACAGAGTGCCATTTAGGCTTATTCTTACACACCTTACTTGTCTCTTTGACATTCATAACTCTTGTCATGCAAGCTCGTCTGTTCTTAAGGCTGTTACAGTTTTTACGTTGTTAAATTTTGTTTAAATCAAATACTTTATTAACTTTACTGGAATAGCTACAGAGTTTGATTAGCTAAAGCATTCCGTATTATTTACTTGTGTTTTTTACTTAAATATTGTATAATGTACGTAAACATGTTTCCATGATAATTATTGAGCCTATATTAATAGTAGTTACAAATTGCAGCCTGATACATGCATCAAAGTCGCTCCGAGCTACTACTATTTCATCAGGCACTATTAAAAACATTCTTATTGCTTGACCAACTTCTGTATAGGACTGCCGTTAAACTCTCGCGGTCTTATTCATATTTAGTTAAAATAAGTTTATAGGATTTTTTAAGAACTTTAAAGGAGCCTACAAACTTACTCTAACTCAATATGAATAAGATCGTCGGTATCTGTGTATGTGAGTTTTTTTTTCATTCTAAGCAATCGAAGCGTAATGAAGATTTTATAAAGAATTTAAAAGTCAATGGTACAAATTTATGATCAACTAGGGGGCCCGACAAACGTTGTTTGTCCTGAAAAAAATACAAATCTAGAATGCGATTGCAACGCTATTTACCGGTTCCAATTGTGAATCTAAACCACCCCGGGACCCTCACAAACACACATACAAAATATCATCAACATCGGTGAAGCCGTTTGTGAGATTTAATCAGACTAACGAACAGCATTCGATTTTTATAAATAAAAAGAAGACAGATAAGATGTGAATATTAAAATTTAGCTAGAATTTTGTGTTCGTGATGTCCGTGCTTTATCTGGGATAATGTAAGTGTTAATAACTGTGTCGCGCAGATGTAGCTAAGGATTTAAACGCGTTATTTGTGATGCGACATTGTTATTAATTGTTAATAACGGTAAACATTGACAGATAACATAATAAGTGTATATATCTACGTAGCTAATTATTATCATAGTTATTTTTAAAGCTATATACAAGCATTTAGCTACAGTCACTAACACTAACATTATCCCAGGTGGAGCACGGACAAGAGAAAAACTTAACTATTTAAATATGTATGTGACTTTTAAACTACCACAATAGCTGTGTCGTTTGGCGTCGGTCAAATATCTTACAATCTATTCAAGGCTGGGTTTTCTTATCGAGCAGTGCTGAATAATTCAAATAACTCTTTGTTTAACAGTGTTTTTACCAGGCCATAAAATGGTATAAAAAGTAAATGGATACGTCATGTCGCTTTGTTGTGTCGATGTCAATTGTCAATTTTTAACAATATGTCAATAGACCTTTTGCTTTCTCTAACGTCTACTGTCGACGTTGACTTGTAGTGTGTGTTGTTGAAAATTGTGAATATTTTATTCAATAATTTATTTTGTTTTTGTTGAATGACTATAATTTGTGAATTAAAAATGTATTATATAAGTTAAACGCAAACTCTAATATCATAAATAATAAATATAAACTATTTTATAAGCGTTTGTGATTTGATCTTCGCGTTGGTGAGTATCTATCGAATTCTAAGAAAGTTTACAGATTTCGTATATTTGTCTCTCTGGGAGATATCTATTTAAAGAAATATCAGCTGAAAACTACATCAAAATCTGAAATCACTCTCTTTATAATTGTTTCTTTTAAATATTATTTTGTAGGGATTATAATTAATTATTGCTAATTTTTAAACAACTTTACCTACCTGATCTAGCCAAAGTTACTTACCCACATAAAATGCTATATATTAAATTTAAAAAGTTCTAAATTTTTAAAGAGCGTGTCGTTCTCGCCATTGAATATTATTTGGAAACTATACTTAGCTTGCCCTTCCCGATGATACACTATCAATTAATTCTGAATAAAATCCTATCAACTGTTTATTTATGAAAAGCAAATAAACAGTTACTTTCATTTTTTTTATCGCCGGAGTACAACAGACAGGCAGATGGCCCACCAGTTTGCAGCACCAGAGGTGTCACGCAACGCGCTACCAGCCTCGAAGAAATTTTATGACACCCTTTTTAAAAAACCTCATATTGTAGTGCTGTGGGAAAACCATATTTATATATTAGTGTGTACATATTAAATTTCAAATTGAGTAGATACTCCATATATATTTGAAATCTTTGAGTAAATATTATAGATTTGTTATTTGCAATTTTAACTATATTACTATATTGTGGAATGTCTTCTTACCATAAAACTTGCACCAAAAATTAAAATAAAATTCCTATTTGAATCCATGGCACCATTTTGCAGCCTATTCAAAACATATTTTCAGACAGGCTGATAGACAGAAATTCTAGAAATGGCTGATTTATTGTTAGGCATATACCCAATAATATTCACTTAAATTTGAGCTTTTAATTTTACACCACAAACTGAAACTTTAATTTTATTTATTGGTAATGCAGTACTGTTTGCAGTTGTATTTACTTATCAATTGCCTTATTAAGTCAGTTGAGTGTATGAACACTTGACTGCTAATCAAGTCACGGTGAAGTTATATGCAAGAATATAATAGCACCCTTAAAACTCAGGAAACTGAAAATGGCTGAATGGGAATATCAGGTTAAAATGTGGGAAAAGTAATAAATAACTGGACACTTCATATAAATGTAATTTAATTTAAAAATCTTTAGCCTGATACACTAACATCATGCAGTTTTTAATAGTCTTGGGAAAAATTAATAACAGAAGTTCTCATAGCCTCTATTAGAATTTATATTTAATAAATGAGTATTTAAAATCAAGAGTTATAACCTTTTTGTAACAAATCACTTGAATTATACTTGCTGCTGTAATAATTAATAATGCTAGGAAATAAGACTATTGACACTTTGTGACTTTCGATTTTGTGGTTTTAGAATCCCAGTTTAAAAGTCAGTTATTAATTTAATCCCTTGGTTCATATGTCCCTTGGTGTCTATGCATATCACAGGCATTTATTATAGAAACTATAATGTTGGTAGAATAGAATATACTTTATTGAACACAATGTTATAAAATAAATTCATACATACAATCATAATGATACATACAAATAGGAGGTGGTCTTATCGCTGGGAGCGATTTCTTTCAAACAACCTCTGGATACACAGGAACTCAATATTAATGGGTATAGGAATGCAATAGATACAATATACTAATATATACATAAATACAAAGGAAAATAATAACTTTAATGAAAAATTTACTATTTTATACTTAAGTTTTACATAAATTACAATGCATACATAGATTATATTTATCTAAATGTACATATTTGGTGTAGTTAAACAACACCATCCCATTGGTATTGATGAAATTCTGAAAAAATGTGTATTCTATATGCATATATCGAGGGCTTCATAACATGTAGGTGTATATGCAAAAATGCCATTTTTTTGTTGTTTACTAAAAACTATGCATGTTACAATTTAGAAAGTCTTACCAGTATGCAAGTGTACCTAAAAAGAAGGGTATTCCAAATTTGAGCCTTATATAATCAACTAGTTTTGTTTTGTTCACAATTTTGTCCCTTGTGTAAAACTGCACTTTAGTCTATATGCCCATTTGTTATGAAGCCCTTGATATGTTTAGGATCATATAGAATACACATTTTTGAATCATGTTCATCAATCACAGACATACATTATTATTATATATATACAACACATTATTTGTAAACAAAATAACTTGAACTTATTAGAGAGTGTCTTTCTGAGGCCCCGGCCCCAGAAGCCCCAGACCGCAATCTAACTGTCATTGACAAATTGATAACAGTTATCGATAGTGCTGCTCGATAGTGTAGTAGGGAAAAAATCGGAACCTTGGGATGATGGTCATAGATGTGCTATGGAGGAATGAAAAAGTTATTTCAAAAATCATAAAATGTCTATTTTTTACTTTTATTTAAGTCAATAGGTGGAGAGGTATCCACCTTCAAAATTTTAAAAAGTGTTCTAACATCTCAAATAGAGGATGGAAAATTCTGAACAAAACACGTAGACCTTAAAATACTTCTAAAATAAATTTGGACAAAAGCCACTCAATAATTTTAGAAATATGGGGTATATAATTATAGATATATACTACATCATAATGGTAAATGCTTTGCTGACTTCTTTGGAATTAGTCACATCTACTTAAAGAACATTTGTCAATGAACCATGTTAAGTTCACCTTGTTTAGATATTTGCATATTAATTTGTTCTCTCCTGAGGATCTTGGGAATGAATAAATTTTGTAAATTATGCAATTTTTATAATAGTGTTAAACAAATGATACTTTTTAATTGAAAAACAGAATAAAATAATACTCGATTCAAATTGGAAGCATGTGTAATGCACCGATAACAGTGAAAATTTCTGTCTTCATTTTTATTGCTGGAGTACAACAGACAGACGGTTGGTCCACATGATAGAAACTCGTTATTAATGTTTATGGACATCCGCAACAAGGAGGTGCTACCAATGTGCTGGCAGTCTTGAGGGAATTTGATGGTATGCTTTTAAAAAAAAAACCATATCATAGTGCTGGGGAAAAAGCTCAGCTGGTAGCAAATTTTGTACATAAGAGAAACATTTATTTATTCACTAATTATAAGACAGATCTACTATGTAATGTACAGACCTACATATAATTCAAAATATGTGCCAATAAGAAAAAAAAGTATCAACAAAATCGGTTCAGAAACAAAAAAGTTATGGCTTGGCATAAAAAACCTTCTCTTTTTCTGAAGCCTATTAAAAACGGCAAACTGGTTATTATAAAGAAAGTTGTTCACAGTTCTTTTTACAAATACCAACAATACAATACAAAATCGACAATAGATTAGTACGTACAATAACGATCATTAGTGGGACAGAAGCTTTTTAGCTCACATTCTTGAGAATATATCTGTCTAAAGGGGTAAGGAGGAGGCTTGAGTGTAGGTAGATGAAGCGGCATGAAAAGTCCCTGTAATATTTGAGTGACAGCCCTAATGATCAATTGATCAATAATGTTACGAATACGGCGGCGCAGTTTACGCCTATTGTTATACATTTAAACAGCAGTTATACGTAGTATCCATAGTAGTTTGTACAGCAGTTGGTGAACGCACGCGCATGCTGGCGTCGCGCGACTGTAATTCTGCGGGGTTTTTTTATTAGATTGGTTTCACGTTCTTGTGTTGTGTTCTGATACTAAATACGATTATTAATTTAAAAAGTTGTTTATAGGGTAAGTTAAATCTAGACATAGTAATATAAAAGTTAAAAAAAATTCTCTCTAGAATGGCCGAACAAATTTGGATATGGTAGATAGATATCGAGATAATATTTAAGCATTTTTTTTAACTTAAATGTAATTGCAAATTAAATTTTAGATCGAAACGTATTATTTATTTTATCCTATTGTTGCAGCAAATTTGCTTGTTTGCGACAATAATACATATCTTCTGATCAATGCAAGCTGTGTAAATGAAAATACGCGAAAATTTAAGATAAAAATCTTGTTTTAATTGATCAAATTTTCATTAAAATCCGTTAAACGTTCATCCAAGCAAGAATGAAGAAAGAATACAATTTCCTGCGGCCGGGTGGCCTATTGTAAGAGGCGAGAAAAAACCGACATCCAGGCGGTAGGGTATTTATCTCTCTGGTTGGCTACCAGCCTGGTCTAGTGTACGCTGCCATAACAACCTTGCATTGTGTTCCGGTAATAGTGGCTAAGTTCAGTCTCCCTTTAGAGAGCAGCAGCACATTTTGGTGTTGCAAATCTCTATAGGCGATGGTAACTACTTCCCATCAGGTGGGCCGTCTGCCTGTCTGCTGAACTCATGCAATAAAAAACAAATTACTGTATACCGGTATATAAAATAATATTAGCGGAGTTTATTCATATACTTACATTATTACCCTATCTACCTACCCTTTATTGTAGAAAAATACTTAAATTAAGTATATTTGTATAATTTATATCAATATTTTTCTAATTGTAGTAAGTAAATTATACTTAGACAAAAAGATAGGACAGACGATTGTATAAAGGGTGGCTTTTTTGTCAGATATCTAGGGGACGCTCTAAATACTCCACAACAGCAAGGATTTATCTATGATTTTTACCATGACAACTGCTTATAAAAGCGTAGATATAAAAAAATGAAGAAATTAAGAACCTTAAAGAAGCGTTTAATCTAACTCAATATAAATAAGACCTTTAGTGTTTAGGTTACAAATGGAATTCGCGCAACTGTGCAAATATGCACAATGCGTGTTCTATAGAATGCCTTAATAACTGTTTTATTCTATTTTATTAGGGTACAACCGGTCAAATGCGTATCGAGCACAAAGAAGCATTACCGTGTTATTTATTTCTAATTATGCCTAAGTGAATTTATTATAATTACGACAGATAACATAATTTTTGGGGTAATTTGGAGACATTTTATCATGAGTCGATACACTGTTTATACTTAGATTTTAAAAGAAATCTATTCGTCTAGTAAATAAGTCCCTAAAGTGGTCCATAATAACCCCTGGGGGTTCATATCAAACTTCAAGGTATCCACGTCAGCAAAAGCAGGATCTGAGGGTCCAAAAGCTGCAAATAGGTGTCGACCATTTAATCGAAAATTTTAACCTTCTAGAAATAGAATAATAAAAATCCTAAAAAGAATGATCGAAATCGGTTCAGAAACAAAAAAGTTATGGCTGAACATACATAAAAAAATATTTACACGACGAATCGAGAACTTTCTTACTTTTTTTGAAGCGATTAAAATAGATTTAAATTTGATAAATCTGAAAAAAATCAATATTCTAAAGATAGGAACTACCCAATAAATACAGTACTCTAAAGATTGGTAAGAGGTCCACGAGACGAAAATGTTTGGGGATGATGGGTCTAATAAGTAGGTACTAAGTCATGACACTTTTACTTTTTGTAACATCGTGTACATACATAACTTCACGCCAGTTCCCTTGCGGGGTAGGCACGAACAACAGAGCGCCATTTAGGCTTATTCTTACACACCTCACTTGCTTCTTTGACATTTGACAACATCGTGTAACTATTGCGAAAACCTTTTTAGATGTACCTATCTGGATTATGTAAGCATAATTGTTTTAAAACATAGTATTTGGTCACTCAAAAATAAACTTTAAAAGTTTTAGAACTCTTCTAATAGAATTCTTATATTTGATAAGTCATCCCATGAACTCAACTTTTAAATTTAACTTCGTCATCCGGGGCCCACTTTTCAATATTATAACATACAATTATAATATTGAATTATTATGTCATTATATTGTTAAGTGTATCAGATATAAGCTTTTTTAAAAGTATCCTTTCAGAGTATTCTTTAAAAAAATGAAATATCCAAATAATCCTTAAAAATAATAAAGAAAGAACAAATGTTTCGACACTATGATAGTCGAAGGAAGAACCAAAAAAAACCTAAGGTTTACCTAAAGACGTTTTTTTTTGTTCTCCCTACTCAGAACTACTGTTCTGAATATTGGAAATGTTTACTGTAAATTAAAATAGCCATACCCAGGGTTACAATCGTATTTTTTCTTATTCGTATTTACAAATTTCTTTGCTGTTGTATTGTGTTATCTATAGAGCACCAAAACTCGTAAATTTTAAAATAAACTTTATCTTTTCCGTATAAAACTAAGTACTTTGTAAAAAAATAAAAAAGTTCAATGAACTTTAACATGTTAAGAAGGCAATAATTTTATGTTGAAGCAACATCTTTCATTGTATTTCCATTAAAATAAGAAAAACAATTGTTCTGCAAAATATGTTTTTAATTAAGACTCGCTCGCTCATTTTAGTAGGTTCGAATATAGAATCGACGTGGAAATAAATTTATTATTATCCAGTTATGATTTTTTTGCCAAATAAATAATTGGCGCACTTCGGATCATTTCGAAATCAATTCTCAGTAGAAGAATAAATTATAAGTGCCGAAACTTCGAGCAACACATCTTACAAGTAACGGGGATAAAATGTTCCATCTACTAACGGCGGAATTAGGTCACAAATTTCAAGTCGCTCGACGATATCTTTTTTCTTCATGGATAAAATTTATAATTAGAATATATCTAAGAAACCTATAATATAAAAAAAAACCTCAACACATCTACCGTGA
Organism: Dendrolimus kikuchii; assembly: GCA_019925095.2. NCBI lineage: Eukaryota > Metazoa > Arthropoda > Insecta > Lepidoptera > Lasiocampidae > Dendrolimus > Dendrolimus kikuchii. Next base: position 13,966,918 of record CM034398.1, on the reverse strand, counting down.
TCGTGAAGTGGGATAATTATATAGGTAATTTAACGCAGACTTGGCCATGGGCTTAATGCAATATTTGTGATCTGGCCGATTGCCAGATTTCAAGGGTGCAAGGGTAAGAGGGAATGGAGATAAATGGACTCACCCGTAATAATATGAGCTGGGTAACCGTTGCCACTTATCACCAAGCTCTTGGAACCCGGTTAGTATTGCAATTGGGTGGATATCTCAAATGCGCGCGCGATGCGTGAATGTTTTTACGACGGATCGATTCAGACTGATCGTTGAGACGCGGAAGTGCGGGGTAAATTACTTTTTCGGGGAATCATCGTTCGTTACGCGGTGGCGTGAACATCCTGGGGCCCGGGGAAAAGGTGACGGCTCCCATTTATAGTGCTGACTAAGTGCTGTTGTCGTCGAGGGGAAGACGAGCAATCTTTGTGACTGGTCTCGTTAAGCTGCCATCCTTGGTGCTGAGTTCTACGACTCGGACGACGTCATCCTTTCCGGGCAGAATCTTCTTTATTCTTCCCATCTTCCACTGGAGTCTGGGAAGATTATCCTCCTTTATGAGTACCAGCTCACCAATCTTGGGTCGACTGGTTTCCGTAGTCCATTTAGATCGGGATTGGAGAGTGTGCAGGTAGGATTTCGACCACAAGGTCCAAAATCGCTGAGCCAACGCTTGCACTAAGCGAAAACGTCGTAGGGTTGATGGAGGAGAGGATTCATGGGAATGTTCGGGTAATGCGGTAAGTGGGCGACCTATAAGGAAATGACCAGCGGTTAGGACTTCGAAGTCTGTAGGGTCTGAAGACAGAGGGCAGAGTGGTCGAGAGTTGAGAACGGCCTCAATACGGGCTAAGAGTGTAGAAAATTCTTCAAAGGTCAGATGCTGCTCACCTAATACGCGATAGAGTAATTGCTTAGTAGATTTCACGGCTGCCTCGTGCAGACCGCCAAAAGAAGGAGCTGAGGGCGGATTGAGCAACCATGTGATCTGCTGTGTGGCTAGCTTGTGCGTAATTCTATCATCATTGGCCTTTAAGAAGTTTTGTACTTCTATGAGCTGATTTCTTGCGCCGACATAGTTTGTACCGCAATCAGAGCGAATTAGGGTAGGGATTCCGCGCCGACTAACGAACCTTTGCAATGCCGCAAAAAAGGCGTCCGTAGAAAGTTCCGAGACAGCCTCTAAGTGCACTGCCTTGGTGGCGAGACAAACGAAAACACAAAAGTAGCCTTTGAGAAGTTTGGCATTGCGTAGAGTACTTGATTTAATTAGGAATGGTCCGGCAAAATCCGTGGACACTTGACTAAACACCGGTTGTGGGCTGACTCGATCAGCCGGTAGGTCGGCCATAAAAGGGGGATTCGGCTGAGCTCGATGCCTAAAACAGCGTACACATTTAAAGACACGGTGACGAATGACTCGCCTTCCAGATAAAATCCAGTATTGTTGACGGAGTAGTGCGTGTAGTGTATCTGCGCCCGGGTGGCAGTGTATAGTGTGGAAATGATCTATAATTAGGTCCACAAGGGGGCTTGAACTGGGTAAGATGAGGGGATGTTGTGTGTCATATCTAAGGGCTGAGTTGGACAAGCGCCCTCCTACTCTAAGAAGACCATCCTTGAGAAAGGGCGAGAGGCGTTGTATTCGCACTGTACATAATTTGTTAGTTTGCAGTCGGTGGATGTCTTCAGCGAACATATTTTGTTGGACTGAGCGTACCCAGTGTAAGAGCGCTTTCTTACGTTCGTCTACGGTAATGGGACCAACGATGCGAGAGTGAGAAGATACCAAGCAATTGTGTGCAAAACGTTTAATACATGCGGTTACGCCTACAAGTGTGTCTAAGGAGCTGAATCTCGTGAGTAAATCCGTGTCTAGATCAGGAACCGCGATGTGAGCTACCATTTTTCTGGGTTTTAGACCAGGCAGTACGTGATGACCCAAAGCAGGGGGCATCGTGGGCCAGGTATCAGGTGGGGCCTTGAGCCAAGTAGGCGACCACCATAGGTCATAGGCTAAGAGTTCCTGTGCTGATATTCCCCTGCTAGCACAGTCGGCAGGGTTAAGAGCTGAGGGTACATGTCTCCAAGTAGGGTTACATGGATTGGCTGCAATGGCAGAGACTCGATTGGCCTCAAAGACCTGTAGGGATTGAGAAGGAGTTTTAAGCCAGGCGAGTACGATAGTACTGTCTGACCAACAAAAGTGTTGCTGAATGGTAATGTGGGCAGAAAGTTGAACAGAGACGCGAGAAATGAGCAGCGAAGTGAGGTGTGCAGCTGAAAGTTCCAGCTTTGGTATAGTCTGTCGGGTTTTAATGGGGGCTACCTTGGATTTAGAAACAAGTAGTCTGACGTGTACCTGACCCGTGATATTCGTTTCATGAAGATAGACTGCGGCTGCATATCCGGATTCGGATGCATCGGCAAAACCGTGTAGGGTGTAGGTGGAATCTTTGCTGGTGCAAATTGTTCTGGGGAGTCGAAGAGCAGAGAGTAGAGGTAAGTCTTCAAAAATGTGCTGAAATTGAAATGTGACATCATTGGGAGCCGATTCATCCCAGTCTAACTTTAGAGTCCATAGGTGCTGAATGAGCAGTTTTGCGCGGAAAATAACTGGGCTGATCCATCCACTAGGATCGTATAAACGAGCGATGGTACTGAGTATTGACCTTTTGGTAAATTTTTCCAGTGTAGGTACCGAAATGTGATATGTAAATTCGTCCGTTTGGGGTATCCATTGCATACCAAGTACCTTGATTGCATTGGAGTCGGGTACAACATCAAAATCCTTGGGTATGTCACATTGATCATCCGGGAAGCGTTCTAAAAGCTGACGAGAGTTTGAGGTCCACTTTCGCAAATGAAATCCCCCTAGGGCTAGTAACTCAATGAGTTCAGTCTGCAGAGCTATTGCCTTGTCAACTGAATCATGCCCAGTCAGAATGTCATCCACGAATATGGAGTGCGTAAGAACCTGTGCAGCCTGGGGAAAACGGTGACCTTCATCAGTGACCAGCTGTATAATAGATCGATTGGCGAGGAAGGGGCTGGGTCGTAGGCCATACGTGACAGTGGACAGGGCGTAAGTGAGCAGAGGTTGATCTGGAGAAGAGCGCCATAGAATGAGTTGGAACCGTCTGTGGTCTGGGTGAACTAGTATATTTCTAAACATCATCTGGATGTCTGTACTAAAGACCACTTTGTGAGTACGAAAATTTAGAATGATGTCAGTAATATCACGTTGGAGCGGTGGGCCAGTGTGCAGACAGTCATTAAGACTGACACCATTAGAGCTCTTACAGCTGCCATCAAAAACCGTGCGAAGTTTTTCAGAGTTGGCTTTGAAGATGCCATGATGCGGGACGTAAAAATGGTCTTTTCCTTTGAATGTGCTGGGGTGACAAAGAGCCATGTGGCCCATGTCAATGTATTCCTTCATGAAGTCGATATATTTTGAGCGGAGGGTAGGATCTCTTTGGAGTTTGCGCTCCAAATTAAGGAATCGTCGTAGTGCAATAGCGTGGGTTGCACCGAGCTTAGGTGCCTTTGTAAGAAAGGGAAGGGATACTATGTATCGCCCTGTGGGATCACGTGTGGTGGTAGAACGAAAGTTCTCCTCACACTCGTCAGAGGTTGAGTTGTCCTTTGATTGCACTTCTTCGACTTCCCAGAATCTCTCCAGAGCGGAGTGTATTTCTTTATTTGAGTGTTGGGGTTGTAAACAGTCAATATTTACTAGTGCTGAATTAACTTGAGGCTCAGGCTTTGTGTAGTTTGGATTGATAGGACCTAAAAGAGCGAAATTGAAGATCGTGCCGAAGGCTATTGGCCTGCCGGGGCCCAAAAAAATTTTGTTACCATCCAAAATTTGGCCCAAGACATCAGAACCCATAATCAAGTCAATAGCGGCTGGAAAACGATAAGACGAGTCTGCTAGGGGAAGCTGTGTCGAGTCGAGGAGTGGAACAACGTCAGGTAACATTGTTAATGGTAAAAGACCTGTCAAATCTGGTAGAATGTATGCCTTTGCGCTAATTACTGGGACTTCGGTGTGAATAGGGCGGAATGTGATGGTAGTTGAAGAACTAGAGTTTTGAGTCTGCTGATTACCGACTCCTGTAATTTTTAGTTCTGTGTGCTCGACAGGCAAACGTAATTTTTGTGTCATAGTTTTAGTTAACAAGGTTAGCATGGAACCGCTGTCTAATAATGCTCTTGCCTTATGAAATTCTCCAGCGTTGTCTGCTAGTTCTAGGGACACAGTGGGTAATAAAACTGGTGGATCGTGTACTGTAATGTGCTGAGTATGTGCTGAAATATGACTGTCATTTTGGTTAGCTTTATCAGAGGAAGTAACAGGGCTGCCGGGCAAGTGATTATTATGATAAACTTTATTATCATAGTGCTGAGTATGAAACTGGGATTTATTTTGTTTACGTGATGTAGTGGATGGTGTATATTGTAGCGATGGTATGGGTGGGTGTAGTGTAGTATTGTGTAAGTGAGTAGCAGGTAGTCATTGTTGTGAATTAATAGGTGAATTACGACGAGAAGAGTTTCTTGATTCCGTGGTTGGGCGGGTGTGTTCTTGTCCTCTTAGTTGTGGGGGCAAGAGGTGAGAATTGTCATATGTGGGTGATTCAAAGCCACTGCGATGTAAGGTGGTATGGTGTTTCTCGCTATCACATTCTCTACACCGTCCTGTGGATCTGCACTCGTCAGAGTAATGGGGTCCTAGACACTTACGGCACCGTTCATGAGCTTGGATAAAATCCCAGCGCCCTTGCGTAGGCTGTCTTAGGTATTCACCGCAGTTCAGCAACCTGTGTCCTCTAACGTGACACCAAGGGCAGTAATAATTATTGGTCGGTGCTGGTGGGTGGGCGGAATCTTGTGCTATGGGCTCGAAATATTGTGTAGACTGTGGGTATCCTTGAGCGTACTGTACAGGGTACGCTTGACTTTGTAGAGGATATGCAGGGCGCGTTAAAGGTGGGCGGACGGAAGTAGTGGGCTGAAAACGAACGTGCCGAATTTCTGGTCTGGGTGCAGAAGCGCGTGGTTGGTACCGTGCTGAGGGAGAAGCACGTTCAGTTTGTCTGTATGTCGGGCTGAGGGGAGGGGGGGGTGGGTTATATGTCTCAGTTTCTGTGCAACGTGCATGGTCTTCTAAGAATGTGATTACATCCTTTAAGGTGGGCAGAGTGTCTGAAGACCCATGCGTTCGTTCAAATAATGTGCGAAGCTCGCCCTTTAACTTCCGCACTACTATTGACACTAGGACGTAGTCTGAGTCATGTAGTGGTAAGTTTAGGTTTTTAAGCGCCGATTGGGTTGAAATAAGAGGGGCTAAAAATAACTGTCTGATTTGTGAGCGGGTGGTGATGTGGGGTAACTCTAGTATCATATCTATAAACCTATCAATGAGAACTCGGCGATTTTCGTAGCGATTGGCAAGTGTTGTCATCGCTACATCGTAGTTCTCATCGGTAACCTTGAGGTGTGATACCATACTGAGAGCTTCTCCGGAGAGGCAAGAAAATAAATAGTGTAATTTAACTGCACCTGACAAATTACCGGCAGTGTCCGTAAGGCTTTTGAAAATAGTTATGAAAGATGGCCAATCCTCAAGCTTGGAAGAAAATTTGGGTAGATCTATTTTGGGCAGAACAGTAGACGTGGAGAATGTGGGCGAGCTTGGTTTGATGCTTGAGCTGATGGTGATGTTTGCCACCAAAATTTTTTCATATGCTTCTATAGCCGAGGTGTAGTAGTCAAAGTACCATTTTTCCACTTTGTCGTCAAGGTCTTTAGAGTCCAAGATCTCATAATATACTGTATCCAACTTGCCCTTTATATCGTCCAATTTTGTAAAGCGCCCTATGAAATCGTTTACACTATACTTTTTGTCTCCTTTTAATATAAGGTTAGCTATCTCTAATAGGAAAGTTATGTACTTATGGGTTTGCATAAAGATGGCAGATTGCGATTTGGTAGGCATGACGATGAGAAGTGCACAATAAGAAAAGGAAAAGCAAACGAAAAAAAAAAAAATTTTTTTTTTTTTTTTTTTCTTTTTTTTTTTTTTTACTAATGCTAATAAAGAACACGCAAGAAAGCAGCCAGAGAAACGTAAGAAATACGAAATAAATAAAAATGATTAGGAAAAAAAATATATATCAAACTGTCGTGTGCGCTGAGTCTTAATAAACACGAAGCTATATATAAGCTATAAAAGTTGCACGGCAAGCTAACCACACCGAGTGAAACGAATATAATATTCAATATTATTATATCGATCCGATATCACGTTTAGTGCAAGTATTCGAGAATAGGTGTGCTGAATAAAGTACAGAATACGTACTCGAGGTTATATTAACCTACCTACGTACCAAAAAATAGTTATCGTGTAGCAATTTGCGTAATTATCTGAGGAATGTGGAATGGGTATTCAAATATATAAGGGCAGAAGTAATATGTTTATAAGAAAACAAAAAAGAAAAAACAAGGGCAGAAAACGGGTAAATGGGCAGATTGATAATGATTGTTTATTTAACTTTTTAGGTATGCGAAAATTTACAATTTGGTTTGAATTAACCATAAAATGGCAAAATACGGTTGTTGCAGACTGTATAAATAGGTCGCCAGTTGGAATATTCGGTTCGAAAGACCATATGATCTGGCCGATTGCCAGATTTCAAGGGTGCAAGGGTAAGAGGGAATGGAGATAAATGGACTCACCCGTAATAATATGAGCTGAGTAACCGGAGCGTCTGCGATACAGGAGCAGCAGTGCGTGTTCTCTTGTTATATATCTCCCGCTTCACAACTAGATTCACTTGCCACTTATCACCAAGCTCTTGGAACCCGGTTAGTATTGCAATTGGGTGGATATCTCAAATGCGCGCGCGATGCGTGAATGTTTTTACGAACCCACCTCCGACAAACCTCTACCTACTGTTTGTCTCTTTACTTACGGGATCCTGAAATAGCCTTACAGGGAAATTCTCCATGTCTGAGAACTAGATACTGCATGTATTTTATTTAAACCAATTTGCATGTATACCGTCTTTGACATGGTACCTAGACAGACGGAGGGAGTTGATCCGTCCAGAAGTATTTGACAAAATATTAATGGTTTTGTTTTTGCTATTTAACTACGAAGCTCTAAAAGTTTATTTTATTAATAGTACTCTAACAATACAATTTAATTCCAAGAAGGTGTCATTTAACTATTGTTTGAAATAACGTAGCACTGATTATTTTCTTCTTACATACCTAACAAGGCATAACTCACTATAAAGCAATTTCTTGTTTGCGTAATCGAATTACTAAAGGCGTTCTGATAAAATGTAACGCTTTTTACGAATGTCCGAATTGTAAAAAAATAATCAGTAAATAACCTTTAACATAAAAAGGAGGACACGTTAACAAAGTAAAGAGAAATGAATTCGTTGTCACCGCCGCCGAAAATTGGTCCAATGAAATTTCAACACGATTCACTATGAGGAAATATTTCTGAAATATAGTTTATATTTTGTTTGAAGTGTCCAAGTAATATTTTTCAGAAAAGAAAAGGTTTATCCAATATTTTGAAAAAGTCTATTTATCCTTACGTAATAAGGAAATGGACCAATATCTGAACGTCTGGATATAAGCCCAATTTCCTAAGATGCCTTAACACGTTCGTGTACAAACCAAAAATATGATATTTTCTAAGTAGCCATATTTTTTAAAATACACTGTATAAACACAACGACGCGGCGACGTTATCACGTGAATTCGCCTGACGGGTGAATTAATAAGCCGCGGCCACTCAGTGTCGGGCGATTGCTAACATTCGTGTTAATAACTGTAGTCAGTCTTAATCTAAAACTAAAGTATAAAATCTACATTTAAGCTATGCGATATTTTAGTATAAAAAATATTCATCTTGAATACTCATGCTAATAAAATAATGGCCTGAATCCTGTTACCACTATCGCGGTACTTAAAACCGAACCATGTAATATTTCACTCGATGGCGTCAAATATCACTCACTCGTCCTATTTTACGATTTCCGCAATCCAAGTTAGGTACGTGGTAAAATCTATATACTCGCCTCTCTCAATAGACCTAGCAACAAAAGCAAACTCCACAACATCGAAGAAAGCTATCGCTTATGTAGGTATATCCGACACTGTATTTTTTTGCTTTTAGATTGCTTTCGTTGTGTTTATCTTGTCAATCTTAATGTTTGTGTTACAGCGGAACAAATAAATGAGATTTAATTTCGAAAAATGTTATAAACTTAATTTCCACGTCGAATCTGCTGAATGTTCACGACCTTCGTCAAATTAATTTTGTTGTTCATTGAGGAGAGCGGAGCTGTTGGCCCTGGCTTCTGATAGCGTTGACTGATCGGCTCTTGGACGGGTAGAATAGATGAGAGAAGTACGTGCAGGTCCCCTCGACGAGCGGCTTGATGAATCGGCGACTTGTAATCGTTGGACTAACACGGGTCCTGTAATTTGTAAAAGGAAAGTTCACAAAGCTAGAACTCACGACCTTCAAATCTGCACTGTCATCGTTTACTTATTGTAAGCGATAACAAAATCAGTTTATAAATTAATATGATAATATTTTTGCACATTATTTTAAAAATACGTCAGTCGTTTAGAGCTAATGTATGATTTTAATTTACTCTTTAACGCTGTGTTGAACAGTGGCGAAGTTTCTACATTTTAAGTGTTTGAATGGTGTTGATTTATTTTATATTTAGTATGAAATGAAATAGGTGTTAGTAGTTATAAATAAATAGTTTATGAAAACTAATTTCAAGTTTGCATAATAAAAAACACACATTGTTGTTGCGTGCGAAGGTTAATCGATTGAGAGTGAACATGTTAATAATCGAGTTTTTCGTGCACTTATTGGAAAACTAACAAGGGATTGGTAGAAAAAAATACGCCCAGCGGCGTATTAATGACGGTTACGTGCCCTGCTTGAGAGGGGTGCGAAATAAATTGATGTCTCGTAATCGTTCGACTCGCATTGAATCGATTTGTCAAGTCATTTATTAAAACCTTAATTTTGCTTGTTCAGTAAAGGCTCAATATTAAGTCGTAATTTTAGTAAAACTAATTGAGTTTACGTCAAGATATGCGTCTGTTTGGTTGATAGAAAACACCAACTGCGTTTCTTGTTTTCTTTAAATGGTATATTGTAATAATTACGACCTAATTTGAAAATGATTTAAAATTGATCAATTGTACCTTTGCATTTATTAGCGAGACTTTAGGCTTCTATGAAGTTTATTCATAAATACTAATATATATATTAATGCGAAGGTAATCGCTTGTTACTTTTCACGATTAAACAGATGTTAACAATATTTGGCAAGGTACAAAGTATGAAAGTACCAATTTCTTTCAAAGTAACCTTAAAGAGGGAATTTAAAAATGAAAATTTGTATGGACACACATAATTCCTCGAGTTACGTATATAAAAATGTATATTCAAGCTTCTGGTGAGACATAAACGTTTTATCTTTTAACGTTATATTTTAAAAATAAAAATTGTGTTTGCAGTTCACACGCAGTTGAAGTGAAACTTCAGAGAATATATTACAGATAATTCTCTAACTTTTATTAATATAAATATAATTCATTTAGCCTATATCCGTCAGCATATTAAAATTCAAAATAAACTTCTTAACAACAAGTTAAGAAGTTTATTTTAAATTTAAATTTATTGTAAGTTTTTACTTCGTAACACTTTCAATTTTGACAGTTTTACTTTAAAAAATATTACTATCAGTTTTATTTCGGCCCAAATCGGACCGATGTTTAATCATCGGTGTTATTGTCGGTCTAATATGTGCTGCACAATGTGAAACTCGTATCTCATTCTCTCGCAGGATTAGTCCTATGTATAGATTTGTCTTTATCTCGTTTTAGTGTCACTTTTTCGTTTCATCGAGTTTAAAATCACAACGATTCTAAAGAAGTTTCACTTCAAAAATTTGAACGTAGTCAAAGGTAAAAAACAGTAAGTAAATTGGTCACTTTCATTTATTTGGAAAGTGTAATAAATTATATAATCGACACTTAAACCGATAAGGTAGTGGTTTATAATTGACTATACAATTATACCTATCTACTTATCTACATCATCTAAAGCCCAAATTAAAATAATCTAAGTTGTAAATTACTTTGCTTTGTGAAAGGATTATCTCGTCTTGCGTATTATTACTCAAATTCGACGTTTAATAGCTCTAAGCCATTTGATAAGGCGTCGATATTTGTTTGCTTGTGGTCGCTCTTATCTTTATTATACTGACTTTCATTGAACGTAAACCCATATCGCTTAGATCTTAGATTCTTAAAACTTTCTTTGTTTTCATTGACTTTTTTTTATTATACTATTATTATATTGGCTCTTTATGCCAAACGTCAGCCCTAACAAATTCAGGGTCCTGCCATTATCGTAATGATATTATAATCTGCTATAGTAGTTGAATACGTCGAAATAATAAAAGACACCTCGGTTTGTGGTTGAATATTAAACTAACAGGGAACCCACATATTTTAATCATAAGAAGTATAATCCCTGTTTTGAAAGAACTACGAAACATTTCCACTTGTGTACTTACCCTACATATTATTATGATCTTTATTATTTATAATTCACTCTTAAATCTCATATATTCTTCATTATATTCTTGACTTGTTAATAGAAATATGAGGAACAGCTGCTAAAACAAATTTAAAATTATTATAGATAAAGTATATTAAAACAAAATTTCACTTAGATTAGATCTCTTATAATTTTACATATTTACACACACAACACTTGCGTATATTAGGAACATAGTTATTGAAGATATTAACCCCAATCCGTTAATACTAAAAAAAATTAATAAATAGATAGATAACACTATTGCTCACCAAATATACAATTTCAAAAACACACAATTACAATATTGTCATGGTAGAAACAATAGGCGGCCTTATCGCTTAAAGCAATCTCTTCTAGGCAACCTAATTTAAGGAATAGTTTAATCTAATGTGGCGATGTGGGTGGTGCAGATTATTAGATACCTATATCATAAACAAACATACTTAAACTACATATTTTATAAATAAAATACATACAAACATATTTATAATAAGATATATATATATATATATATATATATATATATATATATATATATATATATATATATATATATATTAATTAGTCTATAGTAGAATTAGTCATAATTATTTAAGAAAAAGTAGTGTTTTGTGAGTGCATTCTTAAATGTAGGCGATGTTTTGGGCTCTCTGACAATAAGAGACAGCGCATTCCAAAGTTAATATATCCAAAAGAAAAAAGAGTACTTATGAAATTCATGAGTTTAGTACGAGCCGTTTTTCTATTAATTCTTATACTGCATCCACAAGTAAATCATTTAGAATGATCCGTCCATCGTGGAGATACACCAACCATTCACCAATTGACATCAAAGACGCGATTACTTGCAAACATATAAAATAAGGCTTATTCCAGCCGTACTTCAGATATGCTTTGCTGTAACGTGATAGTAGTAGTCGAAATATCCAAGTCATACCGATGTTGACGAAGTCTAATTTGTTTTCTTTTCTCTAAAATTCTGATCCGGTTGCCTTTAGTTTTTAAACACAAGTTGGTTCCTTACTAGAAACAGAAAGAACAAAAACACTTCTAATCTGCAAAAGGAAATAATATTTTAAAACGGAATTATCTGAATAGTTTTCCACGCTCGAGCATTATTAAAAATCACGTTCTTTAATTAATTCCAAACTTCTCGGTATTTTCTTCAACATGTTTCTAGAAGGTCCTATTATTCTGTCATAACGAGAAAGTCTATGTTTAGCAATAAATTGTGGTAGTCGACGAACGAACTAAGAAAATGTCAATGAAAGAATACCCATAAATAAAGGCCTTGTAACTAAGAGCATTGTGAATATTTTAGTTATCCGATCCATTGCTTTCAGCGAGAAGCTTATTTTATGTAACAATCCTGTACATAGTCTAATCTCATAAACAAGCTATGTTATGCTTATGCCCAATATATAAATCGAAGAAAGTTCCACATACCGATAAACTTTCTATTAAAAGAGAGCAAGTATGCCATGCCTCCCTTTCGCATGCGAAATGTTCAATTTGTTCTTAAAAAACATTACCGTGGCCAAAACAACTGACTCAGGAGGCATTTTGCACATTTAACTAGATTTAGAGTTGCATCTATGTTCACGACTAGTCCCATTCATCTACAAATAATTAAGCATGTTGTTAGTGCTAGCATGGTTTGCATGGACGGGGACTTTTTTCGAGTCAATTAAACTTTAGTTGGGTACCAGCTGGTCTTAAGTCGACTTAACTAAATTTTGAAGTGACCTTTTGGGGAGTGCGTACTATATGTAGCGCCTTTCCCTGCGATAGGTGAGCGATAAGTATAAGCCAGGGTCTGAGGCTCCTATCTATGAAAACGCTTACGAGCCGCATCCTGCCAGAGTTCGCGGCATTTGCCATGACGTTTTCTTGTGACCCTGGCAAAAGACGATGAAAGAAACATCGGGGATAAAAAGTATAGGATTTTCATGTATTTTATTATGTATACATTTGTATGCATTCTGAATATATACATTTTTAACCCCGTAAAATATAAAAGCTTACGTAAGCAAAGGTGCGTAAATGATCTAGTTCTTAATTTGCCATATTTGAATGCGCTTTGACAGTTTTTGATATAAGTAAAATAAGGTTCGAATAGCAAGTAAAAAAGTTATAGTTCTCCCAGAGTATAAAAATATTCAGAAGGCTCCCGGTTTATTACATTATTATATGTGGAACCCACTTGAGTAGCACATTTGTCACATGCCGAGTGACGAATTGGTTGAAGAGGCGCGGGTCGATGGATTGATCTAGGAATTACGTGACTGACATCGTATTAGATGATAGATCACTGTCTTGGGTCAGGGAATTATTGCCTGATCCCAGATAGGCATTTAGTATTTGATACTTGATTCCAATAGCCATCTTTCGCACAAACGAGGATTTGGAACGATAGGAGCATGACATGTCGGTTACATTTTAGTACCCTTTACTGTAAGATAGTGAATATTTTGACTATACTTATATTGTAAAAAATCAGGATGGTAGTGTGATTTTGTTACATATTATTTATTTAAACTAACTTAATTATATAAATGTCTGTGTTGAACTCAAACCCAGTGAATTGAAAATTCGTTATGAACCAAACGTTTGAATAAAAGCTGTTATCAAATTGATTGAAGGTTAGTGTGTGCGATATTAGATATTAGAGTTTATATTAAACTATAACCTGCTGTATAAGCAGTGTCATAACTATTATTTTCATTTATTTGATTACGACAAAAGTGTATTTTATATTAATCTAGCTATGTCCACCGCTTCGTTCGGTCGGGCTTGCACTTTATATTCATATCCTCTGAGCCCAGTTAAACATTGAAATGAATCGTAGATACACATAATTTTGAGATAAAAATCCTGTTTTGATCCCTAAAATTTTCATCGAAATGCGTTGATCCGTTTCATAGCCTATTTGAGACATCATTTCATACCAACACAGACAAAAATTCTAAAAAAATACCATTTCTGATTAGTCATCATATATATGGCACTTTTTTCTTAAATGGGCAAAAATTCTGTATCTCCACTTATTTCGCTGAAGTCCTGAACAAAAGGAGAAACCTGAATAATTTATTCTTGTCGCAATATATGCTATCACTACTTTTCCCGACTACATTATATTTCTGGGGTTATCTAGCCATCTTGGCAAAAACGGACCCCTTATAAAATCGTTATGTCCGTTTTTGTATGTCACGGTCATTTTTCTCCGTAATTACTGGATTTACATTCATGAAAGATAGGAATATGTAATCTATACGCGCACAACGGAGTAATGATACCGCCAAAAATAAAGGTGGAATATCCACAACCTATAATATTATAAAGTTCTAGACATGCCGTGTATGTACATTATAACTATTTAAAAAAAGCAACGAATAGACTGTATAAACGATAGAGAACACGATGTATTTTTTACAGATTTCTTGTCTGTTTATCTGTTTCTTCGGGATTCACGTAAAAACTACTGGATTGATTTAGATGCGATTTTCGCTAGTCGACAACAAATTCCTAGACTTATAATCTGCGCTACTTTTTATCCTGAGAATCCGGCGGGAATTTTGCTGGGAGTTATTCAAAAGGGCCAGATTGAAAAAAAAATCAGATGTGATTTTCTTACTGATCGATAGAAAATTTTATGTAACAAAATTTGTGATATTTTTATCCCGGGAATCCCGCAAGAATTTTTCCGGGAGCAGAAGTGTTCGGATGCTTAAAAATTAACTTTTTCAGACACAGTTTTTGAGTAAAACGATAGCTTACTTTTCTTAAACGCTGCGATAATTTGTGCCCCGGGTATCCCTCGGAAATTTCAAGTCAAGCATGGACGATGTCGCGGGCATATCCTAGTATCTGTATATATATCATATCACTCAGAATTGCAATATTTTTATCCACTCACTTTGAGGATTCGATATATTGTTACTATGAAGTACTGGAATAGAAGGTCTATTCTTGGACCAGGAAGCTTAAACAAACCAAGGTTAACGATTTTTCAATACAATTAAATATTGATTAACTATTGACGAGCATAATGACGCGTGCAAAATTATTGTGGAATAAAAGGCTTGATGAAGAATAAAGGTTGTTAAGTGTGATTAATGATTTTATATTATCGAATTTCTTGCTTATTATCTTGCATAACTATTCTATACGAGATTTACCTATGAAAAGGATATAAAAATAACTAAAGATATTTGCTATAAAAGGATCTTCTGCAAAACGTTAAACTGGTTTTTTAATTTTAATTTTTTATTGCCTGAAGCAGACAAACAGGCAGACGGCTCAATTTATGGAAGGTGGTTACCGTCGTCTGTGGACGTGTGCAACAACAGGGGCGTTGCCAACGCGTTGCCAGCCTCTAAGAAATCTTATGGCTTCCATCTTAAACAACCCCATGTCGTAGCGCAGAGGTAAAACCTCGGCGTTTCCCGCCGCCATTCCCTCCAAATTATTGTCGTCCGCTGAATAAACGTTCTAGAGAACCGTTGCATAGTTGAGCGTGAGGGCTCAAGGAAATTCGGATGAACATCCCGTCGTTGGCGAGCAGTGCGGTTGTAAAAATTAGGTGTTGGCACCAAATCAAACAATTCCTCGGAACACTCCCCATTGTACAGGCGGTATAATACGCATAGAGACGCAGTCTTTCCGAAGTCTAAAGTGATATGTTAGTGCTGATTTTAATATCGTCGTGTCGTATAATCGTGTCTCGACCTAGGTAGGTTGTTCACTTTGTTGCTCACTAACGGCTGGGTCCTCGATCTTACAGAAAGTTCATTTCCTTTAGTATCGCTTAAAATTTTGCATAAGTGCCATATAAGTAACGTCAAAATTCAACCAAGTAAAGCAAGTAAATGAATAGTAAGATATAAGAACCGGCCATAAAAAACACTTAGTTCTTGGCAAAACTTATTGCTAAAAGCGATCTTTTCCAGGCAACCTAACTAAAGGAAATCTAGCGATGTAGTTCAAGCGATTTATTTCTAATCCGTTAAAGTTTATAATTATGGTGTCTATGGTGTAGGGGTCTAAAAGCGTTGGTCTACCTAATCCATTGAAACACAGCGGTCTTTGGTTCGAATCCCGGTAAATAAAGTTTCCGTGACTTGATACTTTAATTTGGGTGTTTGGGTCGGCCCTAGGGTTTTCTCTTCTGTCTTACCCATAACAAAAGCGTAACTTACTTAAGTTGTGAAGATACTATGTCTGTTTGCCGATTTATTTTACATATTTCATATTTTTTGATAATTATCGCTTCTTTATCCCTAATATATTTAATTTTTTGGCCTTTCAATATTTTATTAAGTTTTCGCGACTAGTATCCTATATCCTATCCTATCCTTCCTATAAATATGATAAATTCGAAAGCTTGTAAGAATGTATGTGTGGATGTATAGATGTAGGAATGTATGGATGTATGTTTGTTATTCTTTCACCTAAAAACTACAGAATGCATTTTGAGGAAACTTTACAGTAGTAAAGCTTACACATCAGAATAACACATAGGCTATAATTTATAAAGATATAGTGTCAATTATCCAAAATATAACGATTTTCCATCACCACTCGGGTGAAGCCGCGGGCGCAGGTAGTACATAATAAAACTACGTTTTAATGGTTTTAAGCGCGTTAATTTACTTGATATATAATTGACATCTTTATCTTCCGTGATCACGGCTACTAAAGAGTGGCCGAAACGTCGGAATAATAAAAATCAAATTATCGCGCTTAAAACCGTTAAAACGTAGTTTTATTTTTGGTCTTTTGTTTCCATTTATAATTATAAAGTAATCATTTTACTTCTTTTCTGTTACAAAAAACTACTATATTTATACCTATTTATCTGTATCCTTGCGAGAACGGAGAAAGAATACAATTTCCTGCGGCCGGGCGGCCTGTCGTAAGCGGCGACGAAGCAACCCACAGCTAGGTGGTAGGGTATTTGCCCGTCTTGATGGCTACCGCCGATGGCTATGCCGCTATAAGGTTGTTACACCTTGAGTTATGTTTACGGCATTAGTGGTCAGGTCCCAGTAACCCTTTGGAGAGCGGCAGCACATTGATAGCATCTTTAGCTTTACAAATATCCATAACCGATGGTAATTTTCAATCAGGTGGGCCTTTACCTGTCTGCTGAACTCATGCAATATTTTTTTAAACCTGTAAAATTAGATAATTTCGAACTGAATCCCATAATTGTGAAAATTGCTATTTAGGTATACGAAGGCTAAACATGAATGATCAATTTAGAATTTTTGTATCGAATAGGGTTTACATACATACATACATAACTTCACGCCAGTTCTCTTGCGGGGTAGGCACGAACAACAGAGCGCCATTCAGGCTTATTCTTACACACCTCACTTGCTTCTTTGACATTCATAACTATTGTCATGCACGCTCGTCTGTTCTTAAGGCTCCTGACATCACGAATAGGGTTTAAAACTGCGATTTTATCCTTAGCTAATCAAATATTTGTACCAATTTTTTTTAAAGCGCAATACACACCAAATCCGCCGACCTAGTCGGCAACTTTTTGTTGGTAGGCTAGTTGGCAGTTTCACTCTTTGCATGTCAGAAAACTTTGTCGGCGGCTCGAGATGAAGAACAAAAAAAATATACAGCATGTCACTACAGCTTGAGTGTCGCCGGGACTAAGTGCTTGCGTACGCAAGCCGCCGACATCCCGCCAAAATGTCGGCGAGCAACACGCGCGGTGCATGTTGCCGACATAATTCTTTTTACATATATAGGCCGCCAGGTTGTATCGGCGAATCAGGGCTTTGGTGTCTGTTACGGTTAATACCTCAGTTACACATATAATAATTTTAAATATTAAACACTGAGTAAGTTTGTTTTTCTAAAGAAATGTTTATTATTTTTAATACTTAAGTTACGCAATTAGTACCAAAGTTATTGCTGACGTATAACCTTAACCTGTATGTATGTAAATCCTATATTATGCCAATAAAAATCGTTTACAACAGTCATTTTTTCATTAGTATATAGCAAACTACGTATACATCAAATTGTACTGTAATTTATCAGCACATCCTGCTATTCAGTCGCGCTATTATATAAAACACTACAATCACAAGACAATCAAATGACATAAGTACATGTCGTAATAGCCAGAGATACAACTTGTAGAAACACAAATAGGAGGGTTAATGGAAAACCTCAATCTCTGGGCAAATAATTGGGTACACGCACATGGTTTGGGCAACAAAGCCTTCCCTACTTTGTTCATCAGTTTATTAGCAGGTAACATACCATCGCAAATTAGCACATCGGACCTTGGTTGTATTGGAAATATGACCAACGCCAGTTCGGACACGCTTCTCGGTAATAGATAATTTTTCTCCATTACCTTCCTATATATCAAGTAAATTGATAGTAATCAATCTGTTTTCTCTTCAATCATTGCGCTACGGCAATTCAAATAATGTACAGGCGATAATTGTGACCAAATTTTTACAGTTCTATTTCTTGGATTAACAGAATATATACTTAGGTACAAATAAGGCATTTATTTTTAATTATGTGTTACCCGCATATTTTAATGCTTCTAAATTAAATAAAAAACGTATTTCCTTTTTTGTTGTCAAAAACTTCAATAAAAAGTTTCATATCCTTAACTAGTATCAGTCAGTCCACGCACAATAAAGGATTCCATAGAGAAGAAGAATATATCAATGCTACCCACTCACTTGTCTATAGAGTTCTTAAAGCATTTAATAAAAAAATATTCTTATCTCAATTTAATTTCCATTGAACATGTATTTGAAGCTCTTTTTAATTTTACATTCTTTATTTCAAAATTTAGAGGTATTGGCTCACTTGTTATGACCGTGGAAGGTAATGTACCGATAGCTATTTATGTTACAAAGACAACATGATTTCAGAAGAATTTTGGTTCAGCCACCAGTAAGAAAGGGCGGTGATTATCGGTATACCAACGCTGTCACTATGTATTGTAATGATGAATTAAATATACCTATACCTCAAGCGCCAGACAACTTTTTCAATTACCCACTTACTCGGGATCATTATTACAACCGAATATTTATTACTTTGTACAATATTAATTGGAAACCCCGAGTACGTTTAATAACATCTATCTGGTGGTTTAGAAAACATGATAAATAAATGTCATTTTGGACAAAGGTAGAATCGATTGTTGTGGTCCTTTCATATGTAAGAATAACCTTCGGGGCCTTTGTTTTTCGATATTCGCGTTTAGCGGGCGAACCTTTGTTAGGAAATTGGAAGTGTGCGACACAAAGGGTCTTAAATTAAATCAACTACCCCAATATTCCCTATAGGAGTGCTTTGTAGGCAGGGGAAACTAGCTCGTGCGGTCTCCGTTACATTACCAGGCACTTCTTTTCGGAACCATATTGACTGAGGGTGGCACGTACATGTATATAAATAAAAATGAATGTTGCTAAGTGCAAAACTCGAGAACGGCTCGACCAATTCGACAATTTTTTGTCGTATGTTCCTTAAGGCACACGGAAAGTCTTAATAAAAAAAGCTCAAAAATAAAAATTGCGTGGTCAATAGTAAAAACAACACTTTTCACATAGAAACTAGCTGTTAAATAGTAGCCATATCCGGCAGACGTTGTCTTGCCTTAAAAAATAAAAATCTACAAACCGATTGCAGTGCCATCTACCGGGACCAAATGTCAATGTTGACCCATGACCAAATGTTAATCTAAAGTTTTCTCGAACTACTAGAACAAAAATAAAATTTCATTAAAATCGATCCCACCGTTTTGGAGAAGTTTAGCGGAATTTTATATTTATATGAAATGTCTACAGCGAATAATACTTTGATATAAACATTGACAAAGAACAAACGAAATGCGTGTCATTCCGCGCTCAGTCAAGGCTTCTATTGAGATGGAAAACGTCCAACGTTTTGGTCTACAACCCTAAAAACATTTAATCGCAAATACTCCGTATATAAAATAACTACTCGACAAGTCTTGTTCAAAATAATTTTCATTAAAAGTACATACATTTTAAGCCCGACGTATTTTGATATCATTTTGATTTTTTTCAGAATTTTGCACCTATAGTACAAAAATAAGAGTGAGATGCATTGTTTCGGCTTTGATAGTATATATTAAATAAGTTACTGAGTAACTGTTCCTATATCTTACTATTCATTCACTTGCCTTACCATAAGAAGAAAATTGCCATTACTTGTAAAGAGCTTATGTTAAATTTTAACTGATAGACAAGTTAATAAGATGTGAGAACCGGCCATAAGATAATTGTAATACCTGGCTTTTGATACTCCACCCACCTATACCTATTGTACACTGATTTTTTTGTCACATATTTTCTTATCACACCTAATTTTTATTGTTTCGCAATATCTCTGCACTAATATATAGTCGCGTATAAAATACATCGTCCTGTCAAATTGTACCAATATAGATCTTGTACTTTTGGAATAAATAACTGTGACATACATAGACAAACATATATGGACGATTTTATAAGGGTGACTTTTTTGCCAAAATTCAATGGACTCCTAAAACAAAAGTCCAAAGAAATGTATCCACTTTAAAGACCCCGAAGTAATAACTAACAAACTTATTTATGAAATAAGGAGTGCGTTTCTGTGTAAATAAATATTGCTCAAACTGTTTCGCAGGATGGGTATTGAACAATACCAAGAAGTTTATTTTACTATTTATATCTGTATTATTTTTCCGGGAACCATGTTTAATACAATTGTATTATATTGTTGTTTTACGAAGATACTAAGTTTGTATCAGAATATCTTCTATTATTGACAACTTTGACTTGTTTTTGCTGGATAACTTTCTCAATAATACCTTCTAACGTTATGAATAGTTCTTTAATTTCGTGGTTGTTGTATAAACTTAGCTCTCCCTTTTGTCTATTAACTTTGACAAAAAGAAATCCAAAATACAAACGTAATTAACTTTATAAACTGTAATATACCTGATTATGTATGTATCTATTTGTCCATTTTTATTCATTTTATTTCTTATAAAAATCAAGTCTAAGCATCTTTAGTAAAGATTAATCAATAGAAAGAGAACATGATTCATAAATCTAGATTAGTGAACGTGGAACCACGGCCAGCGAAAGGTTCCAGTAATAATGAAAAGTGACACCCTTTTTTGCCATCGTATCTTCGTGAGTTGCCGAACCGTTGCCCAGTACTGTACGAGTCCTCAAACAAGCGAAGCACTGTCAATAATAAATAGCCTTTGTAATATATTTTGTGGTCTACAGACAAAATGTCATCACCATCAAAACACCGGACGAAAAGACCAACAAAATGCAAGCGCCTAATGCACAAACGACTTCCAATAACGAAATGGCTACCGGAGTATAATTCTGAGAAAGCATTAGCAGATTTGATTGCGGGGATCACGGTTGGATTGACAGTTATACCACAGGCATTGGCATATGCTACACTAGCTGGTTTGGAACCACAGGTACAACAACTATAATCTACTAAATAATGTCTATCTATAATATTATAAAATTCTAAATATGCCGTGTCTTTACATTGAAACTATTTTAAAAAGACAACTGTAATACACTATATAAACAATGGAGAACACGGTGCATTTTTTTTTAGATTTATCTATTTATCTGTTTGTCGGTTTGTTTGTTCGGTATTCCCGTAAAATCTACTTGGACCAATTGGGTCGCGGTTTTCGCTGATCGACAGCAAATTCTTAGACTTAAAATCTGCGCTACGTTTAACCCAGGAATCCCGCGGAGATTTTTCCGGGAGCGGTTAGTAATTGTTCGGGTGCGTAAAAATGTGCTTATTCCGACACAGTTTTTGCTAAAACGATAGCTGCGGTATTTTATGTCCCGTTGGAAATCCCACGGGAATTTCCAATCAAGCGTGAATGAAGGTGCAGGTATATCCTAGTTTCTTATAAAATTGCTCATTGTCTACAAGGTTGCTGTACGTTTATAAAAAGAAACTATTACTTACCTTTATATATTTTATTTCCGAAATTGTCAACTTCCTAAATCAATATGTCTTTTTCCTTGAGAGCATGAAAGTGCCTTTATGTTCAAAAGTATAATATTTGTTACTTTAATACATGAATATGGAGACAATATACTTCCTAGTGATTTCATAAACTGGTTATAAATTATTTTTAAACCTTGTACTCATTTTTTTTGTTGTTTTTGTCATATAAACATGATGCTTATTTAGTTTCTTTTTCTTGTAATTTTTGCTGCTATTACCTGCAAGATTATAAATTATTCTAAAAGAACTTATATGACATATTTAAAACAACCAATAACCAGACAAAAACAAAGATGAAAAATGTAATTAATTATAGCTGTGTCGCTGCGTAGATTTTTGCCGCTTTTTAAAACAGTTTAACACATTGTGATTTAGTATACATACATACATAACTTCACGCCAGTTCCCTTGCGGGGTAGGCACGAACAACAGAGCGCATTTAGGCTTATTCTTACATAACTCACTTGCGTCTTTGACATTCATAACTCTTGTCATGCACGCTTTAGTATACATAAAGGAAATATACTTATTTTTTTAGTTTATATCTATGACTGACAAAAAATATTCTTCGATTGAAATTAATTTGTATAAAAACATTTCATTTTAATATTTTGTATTGAACCCATTTGCTTGCAACGTTAGGGTAGTTGGCAAGGCATTGCCAATCTCGAATAAATTTTATGATTCCCTTAAATTACCGCATATCGAAGCGCAAACAGAAAACTGCGACCGGAACCTAAATCGGTATTATACACACAAAACTTTTTAGAGAATCATTGCGTAGTTGAGCGTATTCTGAATCATCTTTTAAACACCTCTTTATTTTCAGTATGGACTCTACTCGTCGTTCATGGGGTGTTTTGTATATATAGTACTTGGATCATGCAAAGACATAACACTGGGACCAACTGCTTTATTAGCTCTGATGACATATCAACAGATCCAAGGAAGGAATACTGATTATGCAGTACTTCTTTGCTTCCTTTCTGGTGTTGTGCAATTAGTTATGGGAATATTACATTTAGGTAAGTAATATTTCTAATGACTTAATTAATAATAGGGTTTCTCCTTTTTACAACTTGAATATTGATATATATTTGACATTAGATAGTTACGCAAACCGTGCTAAGCCATATAAAATGGAGGCAAAATGTAACAAACCATTCACTCAAAATATTTTTTGTTTTGTTCATTATATAACTTGCAATAAATGTGATAAAAATCTTAATAAGTAATTACATTAAAATAATCTTAAACTGAGTTACATAGGTGAAATGAAGGACATCTCAGCACCGAACAAGAAATAAAAAATATAGAAACAGAAGATAAATAATTACAGAACGTTCAAGAAGATGTAATCAACATAAATTGCCTGAACTGTGACTTTTGTTTATTGCGTCGTTACAAATTTATTACGAAGCTTTGTCTCATTGTTTTTCTTCTTAATTACGTATCTTCTGTTCTGCGTGAGTTCATAATTTATCTGAATTATGGCAGCGTTCCAAAAACATCCATCAAGTTAAGTTATTAATCATTGTGAAATGAGGTAATTAGGTATCGTTTATGATTGTATACAGTTTTATATATACAATTTTAGTACCTCGCACTATAGCTGTATACCTCTCAGCATTACTGCAGCGAGTAGAAGGAGTGCCCGTTTCTATGTTCTCTGTTATTATTCTCATTTCATATCATTATTTTAATCATCATTGCTTTGACAACGTCTCCATCGTTCCCTTTCCTGAGCGCGACCTCCATCATGTTTTCTGTTTCGATTTATCTGCGCTGCAATTCTCTGCTCTTTCCAACTCTTGTAATCCAAAATAGTATGGCGTTGTCATGCCCTCATTTTTACAATATATACACCTGTCTGGTTTATAACGATAATACTCAGAATTTGGTTACAGATAAAAACGTTGCCACTATTATAAGTAGAATATATATATATATCTTTTAATCGCTTTTCTGAAATATTTATTACGATTTGCCCTTTATGAAAATCGAGATTATAGCAATATAAACATAGTCTCCACGACTTATTTTATCTGAAATTTATTTCATTATAAAATAGGTTTCTAGAGTAATATACCCCAGTCATTTGGTGCGAAAAAGGGGGTTACCTGGAAAGGTGTCCGGGCGTTTTGAAAATGGGTAATTTTATTAGATTTCGATGTGCTCTTTCTGACTTTTAATTTTGCTACCCCGTATCCAAGCCGCTGGCGCCCTCATAGTGGAAAAATGGTCCCTAAATTTTTGAAAGTATTTCCTTTCCAACACATTTTAGAATAAAAACATCAAATATAAGTAAAGAATAAACCATATTCTAAGTCCAAAGATCTATATCTAAAGAGTCTCCAGCAGTTGACATGTTACAGATTAAGGAAGTGTATAAACAAAGCTGTTTGAAACTGTTTCATTTCAAGTACCAACTAATCTTACCCTAATTAACTTAAGGTTGTGTCTAATAGTAGTTTAGGTCATAAAACTGGCTGCACGTCATCTCTATTACTAGATAATGGGGTAATTAAACTAAAGCAATTTAATATCGAAGCTTAGCATGCATAATTGAACTATGGACATAAATTTTAATCTACCGTAGTAATTATTTTTAAGTCGTTCGTCAATTAAAGAACTTGACATTTACAAAAATGATTTAACGAATAATTGAATACAATAGGGTCTCGACTTAAGCCGGCGACACACTTGTTCCGAACATCATGACTGCGTTTGATACATTTATATTACCCAAATCACAGAATAATTAATTATCCGTGCAGGAACGGAGAAAGAATACAATTTCGTGCGGCCGGGTGGCTTGTCGTAAGAGGCGACAAAACAACCCACAACCAAGTGATAGGGTATTTGCCCCGAAAGGAGCGGAGTATTCTCGTTTCGGAGGCCAGGACTCATTTTGGGTCGTCAATCCGCAACAGTTAGTTAGAAGTTTTAATGGTAGTACTTTCATATTGAGGCACTACACAATATAAAATACAGTATAATTTATAAAGTATTATTTTTTTAACAAATGTATAGTAAGTTATTATTTTAACGTCATTTCAACGAGGTATGTGTTTTTAGGTTAAAAATCAAAACCATATCAGTTTGTTAGAAAAAAGGTTTTGAAAAATAAAACAGTTTTTATTTTTTTTCAAACCGTCCCACCACTCCAAAGAAATTGAAAAAATTCATGAGTAGAAAGGATTATAAAAGACATATTCTGAAAGAAATTGGTAATAGATAGTTTTTAAAAACTATATATAAAATACGTGTTTTATTTTATTTCTTAAGAATCGGCTTTTCATCCGGAAATTACAATAAAAACATTTTTTCATGTATTTTGGTCCTAAGTATTGTTAAAAAATTCGCCATGAGTTAATCTGTAATTTAAGTGTTGAAAAAAAAATATAAGCGGAAAAATAGGTTTTCAAAAAATCTTGAAAAATAATTAAGATAAAAAGCTGAAAATGTTTGTGAATTATTTTTATTTGATAACAAAACAATCCCCATAGTGAAAGTAGAAAGCGCCGCAGAGGCAGTTTTTACTTGGAAACCCTGCTATACCTTTACAATATGATATTTTGAATAGTTGTATCAAAATACGTTTCCCTGTGCGCATTTCAGCACGACAAATTCCCGAAGGTAATCTCGAATAGAGGCTTTTGTTATACAATCTTGATACGTAATTATTTTATCAACAATGAGGCCTCCATTATCCCTTGTAACCTAGTTTATTATAAAGACACATTCTATGCGCTCATCCTGTTATCGTTATCAAATTTCCATTCATTGGTGCAAAATGGAATAAGCTTATTGCGTTAGTTTGCAATTACGTTTTCATATTTTAATCGTGTAATTAAAGCAGGTGTTACACTGATTTTAAAAACACTATCAGTATTGACTACCATGAATTTATTTTACTTTAGGAATTTGTACATCATGTAAATTTTAATAAGAAACCTTCACCGATTAATAAAAAACATACATACACGATATTGAGGAATGTTTAATATTATAAAATTTTAGCTGTCAATGTTTTCAAAAAATTCTTAAGTCAATGTGCGGGTAACAGAATTTACGCTAGCATGTGATTCTTCCGCGTCCAACCGCACGCCTCATTGGTGGCAACCAGGTTTTCTTTAAAAATATACATAGCTTTTTAAGAATTTTTCTGTTTCAACTACTTTTTTGATAACAATCATGAGCGCTAATCAGTTAATTGTAGTGAAAGAGGAATGATCTGGCAATAGTATTAAAAAACCTGATTGCTGCCAATGATGCGCGTAGGACAAGTCAATTATAAAGAAAACAAAATTTCTAGTTATCTTTTAAAGTAAAATGACTAGCAGAAAAGTATAAAAAGGCCTATTAAATTCAAGGTTATTACTATTATCTTTATGATCGCAAAATGGTAATATCTGTGTAATAAGTAGTTCGACCTGATGTTCCAAGTCTTTGAAGTGCTATTAATGTAGTTATCACCTCAAAAGAAACTTTTATCGTAAATTTGAAGCGGAAAATAAGTGATTGATTGAGATCGCGTTTTCATTGGGTTTTAGTTCAATAACTTTACGAATTCGTAATTTAATAGCCTAAAACAAAGAGTTATAAAAAAGTATACTCAAAATGTAAGAATGAATTCTTATAGTCCCACTGTGGTGTCTGCCTGTCTGTGCTGATGCTGATTGTGTCACGAAATAATAAAGCTGGACATATACGGTCTTATTCATAGGGAGTTACAGTAAGTTTCAACGCTTCTTTGTGGTTCTTAAAGAAGCGTTCTAACTTACTCTAACTCTCTATGAATAAGACCGATAGCTCACGTAATTATTTATACAAACCCATTTAAAAATATATTTTTTTTGTGTACAAACAAAACATTTTAAGTAGATTAACGACGATTGCAGGGGTATTTTATACGTATTAAGATTCATTACAGGTATTTACTCCATACTAATGAACTTTGTACCAAAAAATGATTAAATTAAAAATATAGCGGTAAATAAAATTGGTGGTAAGTTCCGCGCGGCCGTGCCGTAAAATCAGAGACAAAACCCCCCCCCCCCCACCCCCCCCTCCCCCCCCCCCCATGAGCAAATCCGACTTGCACAAAGCCACTTGATTTGAACAACGTATTTACTATTTCACTATTTTTCGGTACCTTGTCGGGTTAGACAACGTACCGAAAAATAGTCATTGTTTGTCCACATTTGAAACATATATATTTGTTGATGCGATCATCGTAACATTTCATCAGCGAATCTCAGAGGCTAATACGCAGTATCCTTATATCTTATATAAATGTTCAAGGTAATTTTTTGGTATGAACTGGAACGGCACATTAACGCAATGCAATATAATAATATAGCTTTTGGTAGATACTAGATGTATTAAAATTTTTAGACTCTGAAAATAATTAATTAATTTTGATCACAAATCCTTGTATCGAATAATATCTCTCTATTTATGGTTTACAGTTTCAATTTTACAGCGATATTATT
Organism: Dendrolimus kikuchii; assembly: GCA_019925095.2. NCBI lineage: Eukaryota > Metazoa > Arthropoda > Insecta > Lepidoptera > Lasiocampidae > Dendrolimus > Dendrolimus kikuchii. Next base: position 13,939,699 of record CM034398.1, on the reverse strand, counting down.
AGTTTTTATAGCAATTTATCGTTATACAAACCTGGAACAATTAACTGTCTAGTTTGCAAAATACGACTTGTTGTTTAGAATATAATTCTAACTTGATTTCTATATATGTTTTTAATATATTTGTATACCTTTACAGTTCCGTGACTATTTTTCGAAAATATAACTTTTATGAAACAGTCATGTTCGTCCGTCGGTCTGCCTTTATATTTTGCAGTAATTTTCTCAGAAATTCAGGAAGCGAGATTTTCACCAAAAATCGTTGACCTTATTAAATGATATAGTGACTCGAATACGAGATCTAATAAGACTTTTGAGACAACTTTTAGAAGACCAAAATAAAGGCTATTACAAGTTTAAAGATTATAGGTTTTCATACTGAGATGAAACCCCTTATTTGTGACGCAGGGGGAATGTCTTCTTGGGACACCATCCTCGGGCCTGGGGAAAGGCTTTACACCGAGGGATGTCTGGGACTCGTGATCGGCCGGATGTGGGCATCCGATCGGAGGGACGGAGATGGTCGGCCATCAAACTACCCACTAAAACTAACCTGCGCCCTTCTATGCGCTTTTATGGGGTGCGACAAGAACTGAACCATAGGTATTACCGCTGTTCGAGATGAACCCCTAAGATGACTGGAATAACAGTGGACATTTGTCACCTCTATGGAACTCTCGGTGGACTGCAAAAGACATGTCATGTTATGTTATGTTGAAAACCTTTCAAAAGAGTATTTATTTAGAATCTTTTTCGTTATATAGGAGTTTTAATAGACTTCATATCAGTGCCGGTCACCGTTGGATTCACGTCGGCCACATCAGTGATCATTGCAGTTTCACAATTAAAAGGCCTACTTGGCCTACAATTCAAATCCGGTGGATTTTTGGATACAATAAAAAAGGTAAAACAAATATTTTAAGAAAAATATGATAGTAAACGTTAATAACCAATGTTCTATTTCCTAGTCGATGCCCCACTGCTGAGAACCGTGACCTTGATGCCAGTGAATACCTAATTGCTTTTCTCCACCATATCGGATTAAGCAAGGTTAAGGGCCAAAATAGCCTAACTATTCAGAATGGCTATTAACCTACCTTTTTTGGAAATCTACATCGACTACTCTCTTACATTTAACTTTCCCAGTGTCCACAAGTCTGTCCATATTATCTGGTTTCTTACGGGCTATATAAAAATACTTTAATATCCGCTGTCGACATAGTAACATATGTAACCTTCCTTTTTTACTTGTCTTCATGCACGTACATGTTTGCATACATACTTCCGACTTTATATTTATTAAAGAACTCGATATATTCCATATTGTTTTCTGTCAAAGCATATATTTATTGATTTTCAACTGTTTCTGAAATTACTCCCGTTTAGTTACACTTTATAATTTACTTGTGTGCATTCGTTTTCACGCTTTTAATTTATTTTCCACTTAATTTAATTTTCAACACGTGTAATATATACGTGTATATAATTTTTATTGATATTTAACCGTTTCTGAAATTGCACTATTTTTGTTTAATGTATTCGTATATTCATTTGACAGCTTTATTTAACTTAAAATCGTGTAAGTGTATATATATACCTTTTATAGGTTATGGTATACCTTTTATATGTACCTTTTATGTATACCTTTTATAGGTTAGTTGTGCTACTTTATCAGACTATTTTGGCTTATCCAGTTTTCTGCTCTCACTAATATCGGATCAATATTATGCAGTAAAAATAGTGTGATATGTTTTATGCATTATTTGTTTTGGTTGTATAATTTAAGGATATCGAAGAAAACTTTGTTTCACCTCATGGTCATTTGCTATCGCCGACTATAGTTGGCAACATTAATTTCTAAATCCTTCTGGAAACCAAAAATAAAATAAACGGAATGCTACAAAATGCGGGAAATTGTACAGAGTAGGAATACACAAACAGAATTTATTTAGTCGAAATAGTAGCCAGAAATTAGTGTTTACAAACAAAATATTTGTATACGATTTCAATATGAAGTGTGTTTTTTATTAATAAGAAACGAGAAATAAATGTGTAATTAAGTTTTTTATATGTACGTTAGTTCATTTTTCACGTCGTAGGTAGCGCACCAAATATATAGTTATATATGTGTGTGTGCGTGCGTGCGTGCGTGCGTGCGTGCGTGCGAGCGTGCGTGCGTGCGTGCGTGCGTCCGTGCGTGCGTGCGTGCGTGCGTGCGTGCGTGCGTGCGTGCGTGCGTGCGTGCGTGTGTGTGTGTGTGTGTGGGTGAGTGTGTACTATCTATCACTAACGGGGATGAACATAGTATATTTTTGTCGCGTGGTGAGATACATCCCTCTGGATTTGGTTTCACAATTTTCACTGTCGAAGCTGATTTTACGCATGTAATACTTTATATATCTTTTGCGTGAAAGAAGAATGAATAGAGTAGTATTTATCCTACAAAATAAGATGAACCGCATGGAAAATTGTTGTGTGTTATAAAGATGTACTTATTTTTCAGGTAATAGTAAACATACCAAATGCAAGATTAGCTGACAGTACCTTAGGAATATCTTGTATTGTAATTCTTTTACTGATGCGAGTAAGTTTATTATTATTTTAAAACAATCGAATATCATTTTTTCTTGAATCTTGTATTGCCCTTACATATTTTTTCAAAGATTTAAATTGATAAAACTATCAGTTTATCTATATAGAATGCTAACTACATCAAATTACCAAAATGATCTAATATTTCGTTCATAATATTTTTTACGTAACTTAAAAATAATAACGGTTATTATGTAAGAAGTATATTTTTAGATATTTTAATAAATTACACAAAATCTCAAATTAACTCTTCATATATTTCTTAGAAGCACTTAGTTTAATTATCGTCTTCATATAACCATTGAAAAACTAATTTAATACTTATAAATAAATATATGATTACAAAGTATAATTAATAATGGCAGACTTCCGTAACTTGACTCGTATAAAAATAGGTTCTCAGGTTTTCAATATTCATGAAAATTATTGTGAAAGAGTTACTTGAGAGATGTGGGAATCTTCTTTTAGGGTTCCGTAGTCAATTTAGCAAAAACCTTTATAAAATCATCCGTATGCCCGTCCGTCTATTTATATTATAGCTATTTTCCTCACGAACCGCTGGATATATATAAATAAAATTAGGCAGGAAGTTGTATTCTATATGTCGCTACAAACTGATATAGTGAAAATGCGAATGATATTAGATGCTCATCGTAAATGTAACTCAGGAATGTAAAAGAATTATTGTACGTATCGTTAGACAGATCATGAAAAATCATAACGTTGTTTCTTAGTAATATTTTTATTTAATTCAGCAGCCAGGATGATATTTAATTTTAATGTACGACAACCGTTAAGTAATTTCTAAGATATCAGATGTTTTCAGTTAAATGCGTTGTTAAAGTTTCGTTGCAAAATGGCACAACCAGTGGACATGCTTCACCAGTACATCACCCTTCACTGTGTATGACATGTATCTAGAAAATCAAAATTTTGGGATAATCTGTTATTCGTGTCACACCTTACGTTGTTTCGATGAGTATAAAGTTTTAACTTATGTTTTCGTTCACAGAAAATGAAAGATATAAACCTACCAGCCAGTCAGAAAGGATTGAAGAAAGCATTGTGGTTATTGTCCACCTCTCGAAATGCAATTATAGTCGTATTGTGTTCAGTCGCTGCGTATCTCTTTGAGTCTTATTCGGAGAACCCGTTCAAATTAACTGGAACTGTCAAGTAAGAGCGAATTATATTTATTCACAAGGATATGCCCGCGAATTCGTTAAACCGAATACCTGTTTTGCGATTTCGGCCGGAATCTCTAGTGCTATGCCTCTTAAACTACAATCAGGCACCTTACCATGTAACCAGGAATTCAGATACCTCGGTTGACTACTGCAGTAATTGTGATATAGAGAAGGATGTAAGGAGAAGAATAAATGTAGCATGGCTAAAGTGGAGACAGGTAAGCGGTGTGAGATGCGCCAAACTAATGCCACTTAAACTAAAAGGTCATATTGGACTAGTCATGCTATACGGATCCGAATGTTGGGTCACTAAAGTCATAAACCGCAAACGTCTCCACTCAGCTGGGATGACAATGTTGAGATGGATGTGATGTTACACGAATAGATAAAGTAAGAAATGAGTACATAAGATCATCTATGAGAGTTGCACCCGTGACTGAAAAATTGAGAGGAAGAAGATTAAGGTGAAGATGAAAGTCATGTGACAAATAATGTTGCACTACAAGATGGATGGGTACAAATGTAAAGGTGGACCAAAAAAGAGATGGATGGATTGTGTGAAGGATGATATGATGATTTATGGTGTGACAGAAAATGTATGACTGTAAGAAATAAATACATATTGTGCCAACCCTAAATAGTTGGGAGAAAGTGTAAGAAAAGAGAGATATTCCTGCGACTTGACTTTAAATTCCCGCAGGATTCCCGGGACATAAAGTACCACAACAATTAAAAAATAATGTAAGCTATCGCTTTAGTGAAAGCTGCTTCGGAATCGGCTAATATTTATGCACCCCCGAACAATTACAAACCGCTCCCGAAAAAAATCACACAGGATTCCCGGGATAAAAAAATCACACATTTTATCACATAAAATTTTCTATCGATCAGCGATAAAATTACATTGGAATTCGATTCTTTTTAATCTGGGCATTTTAAATCGTTTCCAGAAAAATTCCTACTGGATTCCCAGTATAAAAAGTAGTGCAGAATGTAAGTCTAAAAATTTGTTGTCGATCAACGAAAACCGAATCGAAATCAGCCCAATAATTTTTACGCGAATCCCGAACAAACAGACAAGAATTTAAAAAAAAATATATCGTGTTCTCCATCGTTTATATAGTGTATTCCATTTGTTTGTTTTTTAATAGGTTCAATGTACAGACACGGTATATTTAGAATTTTATAATATCATAGACGAATATAAGGATGTTATGTAACTTCTTCATTAAAAGTTTATCAGATTTCCGTTTCAGTGTTCATCGGTTTTATACGTATGTCGACTTATCAAGTTTCTTTTTCCTTGTTAGTTATATAATTGATTTTTGATATTTTTGTTTTGACAGTTATATAATTGTAGCTTAATTCTATATTAAATTGTAACTGGGCCCCAAATCTGCTTTAGAATTTTGTCGGAATTGTCGTGCACTGGTGTCATTATGAAACAGAAGACTTGGGGTCCGATTATCTTATCAGTTATCGCATACGTATAACACTATAATTAACAAGTCGAATTTAGTTAAAACAACGATTTAATTCTTTAGGGCGCGATTTCTGTTCGTTTTGTTTTTTATATCTTATCTTATCTTGTAAAATAAAATAAAATAAAATATCTATAGTATCTACATGTCACAGAAACTCTTCATGAAAATTAAAACGCATATTAAACGCATTTTAAACCGTTAGAGCCTAGTTTCATTGTATTTAACAGAACGTCCGTTCGCATTGAAAAATCGCTCTTTAGCGATAGCACAGTCTGCTTTTTTACGAGGTGTAAAAGAGAGACTTGAGACTCGCTCTTCAGAAATTATACACAACGCTCGATACTTTAGGATTTTGTTATTACAGACATAATGCAAGCGATTTGTCCACTAAATTATGTTGGTGTTCTTTGAAAAGCATCCATCCCCTATATTTTGTGTTCGTTTTCTACCAGTAAACTGGAGATACAATGGCCAGCCAAAACCGTGACTAGCCATAATACCAACTTATTAATATATTTTTTAGAGCCGTAAGTAAGTTTTTCTCATGGTATACAGCCAAGAATAGGGATGTGGACATATATAAAATAAATTCTAATATTTTTACATATAAAAGAACAGGTATTTAATAACACCTTATAATCTAACTTTTACTACGATTGAAATTTTTTAAATTAATTTTCAAACAATAATTCATGAGCTATTTGACTCCTTTTACTGGTATCTTACTTATGACGATAGAAGTAGGTACGCTCCTATAAAATCTATGAGTCTACGACTTTCTGCAAGTGCGTAAAAAGTATCTCGTTTGATTTCAATATCCGCTCCCATATTGTTTGTCATATAATTTTTATTTTTAGAGAGGGTCTCCCATCTTTAAGACTGCCGCCGTTCAGTACAGAATATGGAGGAAGAGAATTCTCGTTTATAGAGATGTGTTCTGATCTCGGATCTTCGATCGTTCTAGTTCCTATTATTGCAGTATTGGGCAATGTTGCTATCGCCAAAGCTTTTGGTAAGTCGAAACTGTTCTTACATTTTTGTTTTTTAATTTCATTGTGCTATAGATAGATTCATTCATTTGACCATGATCTAGCTTCATGTTAAGCGAAGATGTGGTCTAGGATAGAGCACGCTTACCTAGAAGGTACGTATTTATACGAAACTTCAAGACACTTACGGCCTTACTTATAATAATCTCGTTACGAAACGATTAGGCATCTTTTAAGTAAGAGAATCAGAATCAGACCCTAATCAATGAATATCTTTTTTATTCACTTATAAACGTGTATTACCTGTTGTTTACCTAGCAGGAGCACAGATAAACGAAATTTGAATGATTAACGTAGGATGTACCCAAAATATTCGACTAAAGAGGAGTTTATGAGTAAGATTTTTATTAATCAGTTGCTGAGTAGTTTCTTTCAATTTAAGTAACGATTATAAGTAAGGCCCTTAGGCTGTAGGCATCAAGTAGTACAGATATCGACAGAGTTTCACTCTAATGCGATGCATATGGGAATGGGTTTGATACACTTCGTTCGCGTGTATCATGTAATTATAGTTCACCATCGTATAAAATGATAAAAGTTTTATTGTTTAAATATCCGTACATAAACACGGTATAATTATAATAATCATATTTTATTTTGTCATAAAAGTTTTTACATTTGAGAGCCATTTATTTTTGTTGTTACTATATCCAAAGTTATATTATATGTTAATTGTTTTTCATTTATATTTATAAAATTTTATGATGATAATTATCATACTTAAATGTGTAATAATATCCTAAAATAAAAATAACAAACAATAGAAGAAGTATTAATTATATTATTCGGAAAAATTTAATTTGCAAACAGTCCGCAATAGATAATCACAAGTTATAATTTAATCTTAATAAATTAAACTAAAGTTAGTTTGTCAAATGTACTGTTTCCACGATATTTCAAGAGGTATCGTTCGCGAAAACATAAACCAAGTTAAAAATTACCTAACGCGCTGTTTAGCCATCCTAGGGCAGCGGTCGGCAATACACGACCCATCACTGTTTTGTAAATAAAACATTTATAAGTTAACTACCATAATAAATAATTAGTACAATTATTACATACCTAATTATTTATTACTAGGATATGCCTGCGACTTCGTCCACGTTTGACTTGAAATTTCCATGGGGTTCCCGGGACGCAAAATACCGCAGTATTTGAAAAATAGTGTAAGCTACGTTTTAGAGAAAACTGTATCGGAATAAGCTATTTTTTACAAATCACGAACAACTATAAATCGCTTCCGGGAAATTTCCTACGGGATTCCCGGGATAAAAAATATCACACATTTTATTACATTAAATTTGCTATCGATCATTAAAAAATCACATTAGAATTGTTTTTTTTTTAAATCTCGCCATTTTAATTCATTCTCAGAAAAATTCCTGCGGTATTCCAAGGATAAAACGCAACGCAGAGTTTAAGTCTAAGAATTAGCTGTTGATCAGCGAAAACCGCATCGTAATCGGCCCAGCCGTTTTTACGTGAATCCTGAACAAACAGACAAGAAATCTAAAAAAAATGCATCGTTTTTCCATCGTTTATATACAATAAAACTACGTTTTAACAGTTATAAGCGCGGTAACTTTATTTGATTTTGGTTTTTCCGACGTTTCGGCCACTTTTCAGTGGCCGTGATCACGGAAGACAAATATGTCAAGTGTCAACGAGTATTGTTAAAGTTTTATTTAGCCTACCGCCAACTTGTTAATTTTAATTATTTAGTTTTAATTTTGTTTATGGTTATTATTTACTCTATGGGAGCCTAATCTAATTTACTACGGCTTCGCAACATGTTATGGCTCGAAGAGAAGAAGCGGCGCAAGAAACTCTTCAGCAAACATGCCTAGCTCTAATAATTTTATATAATATTAAAATGTCGTTTATATAGTCTATTCCACTTGTTTTTTTTTATAGTTTCAATGTACAGTTCAATGTACATGATACGGCATGATTAGAATGTTATAATATTATAGGTTATGTAAATCATGCATTACAGTGAACACGCTATTGCGCAAATTGAAAGGGTTTGCTCATCAGTTAATCACAATTGTTGATAATACTTATTTAAGCGAACAAACTTTTTCAATCCTTAATTACCGAAAAAATAAATATGTTCCTCGTCTCACAAATGAGCATTTAAGAGCCATTTTACGAATTGCAACTACTAACATGAAAGTTAATACAAAACAAATAGCCACTCAGATACAGCCTCAATTGTCACATTGAAGTTTGTAGTGTTTTGGTTTTATTGCTTGAGTGCGGCAGACGGCCGACCTGTAGGAAAGCGGTTGCCATCGCCTATGATGAACATTTGTAACACCAAGGTGTTAATAATGTGCTGCCGCTCTCTAAAGAGAGACTGAAACCTGGCCACTAATGCCGGCAACACACAACTCAAGGTTATTATGGTGGCATATTCTAGACCAGGGGTGATAGCCATCCAGACGGGCAAACACCCTACCACCTGGCTATGGATTGTTTTGTCGCCTCTTACGACAGGCCCCCCGGTCGCAGTAAATTGTATTTTTTCTTACGGATGAAATGTTATGTGCTTTGTGGTATTTATTTTATTATTTGCTTTTTTTTTATAAAATACAAATAAAATGTTTATCCGTTTTTAATATCACAAATGCGGCTCCCGCCTTTAGTAGATTTTGTCACCTTGTGGCACCCTGCCTGCTGTAAGAATTGCTGACCGCTGATATAAGGTATTTTTTAGATATGTTTTTGCTGGACTAATTTCACATAGGAATAATTCGACATCGTGATATATAACATTCCGTGACGATAACTTACGGGCCCTACGAAAGATGAGCTTTGGTCTTAACAGGACAGCATTATACTGAGACTGATGCCCCTTTTAGGACAAGATTATTGTACTCTATTTTTATATTTGTTAGCAGTTATATAAGTATACAAAATTGTGTATGTAGTTTACTCTAAATAAAACGACTTTCTACCTTTCTTGTTATAAATTGTTTAAAAGATTCCGTTTTTAAATCTGTATTCTCTATGTAAATATATTTCTAGTAACCCTAAAATTATACTTGGTAACTATTTACGAATGGCTTAAAATTTTAGTTTGTAATAGCATTCCAATAATAATAATTTTTGACCTCATGCTAAATAAGGTATTTGAAATACTTTTCCAATGAAAAAGCATTGAATTCACCACGGGAATATTAATCAAAATGGTAGTAATGAAATCAATATTTCACGCATTTACAAGTGACCGATAAAAGTCGATTACTCGAATGATAACTTTTAATATAACTGTTGTGCGTGACTTATTTTAATAGATTGTACATAGATAAAGATAAATAACTCATTATTTTAACAATTGGTGTATAAACACACGAGAAGTTTTTTATACCCTTTTAATTGCTGAGTCTCGTATAGAATATTAATGAAAAATAATAAGCAAAAAATTAGTTCATGCTTAACAACCTTTATTTTTATTATTTTAACCTTTATATATAATTACATAATACTTTAACAAGCTTTTTATAACACAATATTTTTACACGCGTCATTATGCTCATCAATAGTTAATTAATAATTAATTTTATCGAAAAAGCCTTAGCCTTGGTTTTTTTAATATTCCTGTTTCAAGAATAGACATTGTATTTCAGTACTTTATACTACACAAAATATCGCACTCTCTGTATGAGTGGTAAAAAAATTTGCTACTCAGATTTTTTTATTTTTTTAATAATCAGCAGACAAATACACATATTTAGTAATGTGCAACCAAAGAGGTCAAACTTTTATTATTATAAATATTTAATTCTCTAATTAATTCACAAGTCGCTTATGGAGAACTAAAATTGTTTTATAGTTTCATTTTACAATGCTCTGTTGTAAAATTTATCTAATCAGTTCTTGTTAAAATGCGCAATTTAGAGCTACAGTAAAATACTTCTCAGGTATTATACATTTTAAGACAACTGGATATCAATAAATGTGTTGTCCAATCTAATCCTTATATTACATTCTAGCGTTTTCGGCAGACGTTGCCCTGAAAAAATAAATATCTATAACCCGATTCCAGTGCCACCTACCGGGTCTAATTGTGAATCTAAACCATCCCCGGAGCCACTCGAACACTAATTTTTTTCACCTTGTGTTACATTATTGAAGTTTTAGTAGGAATCCCTAATTCTAATCTATCTAATTTCTAGTAATGAATATAGCAGCGTATATTACTCTGGGATAATCTAGCATTCTAATGGTGAAAGAATTTTTGAAATCGGTCCAGTCGTTTTTTAGTTTATTCATTACAAACATACAAAAATACTAATCTTTTCTCTTTATAATATTAGTATATATAGATTTTCATGCCCTTAAGAAAACAGAGCGTAGTCTGCGCCTTAACCATAGCAGAGTAGAATGTCCTATAATTGCAAATCGTGCAAAACAAATTCATGCGCAGAGCCGTCGGTGCTCCCCTCTATATGCGTAACGTCGACCTCCACCGCGATCTGGAGCTTCCCTCCATCAAAAACTACATTACGTCGCTCTCGCGTAAGTATTTCGATCTCGCGCCGCACCATCGAAATCCACTCGTCGTGTCCGCGTCCGATTATAAGCCTCGGCGAAAGGCTCTCGTGCGACGACCGCGTAACGTCCTCACGGACAGGGTCGACGTTATCACAAAACGGCTGGCCCGGATCAGCCCGCCCGCGGTTAGGACGGCAGGCTGGCAGGCACGGACAGACAGACACAGACGGCGGCGTCTCAGGCGCCGCCAATCAAGATCTCTCCACGTCCCTGCGAGGGACGCTAGGAGACATAGCCCCCCCCACAGGATAGACTAGGCGTGTTGCTGGGAAGTTTCTTTCGCCGTTTCTTCTCTCCCAGCCATAACACGTTGCGAAACGGCAGTAAGATAGCGTAGGCCGCCGCAAACCACCGATCCCGGCCCGCCGGAATCCTTCCCCTCGGGCTTTATATTACCCGTCGCCCGTTCTCAATTAGTGCTTTGTGTCGCCCTATGGTGGCCATCATTAAATTCATCCCCCTCTCATGGCAACAGTTCAGCCGAGGTAAAACCCAACAACATAAAGTCAAGTCCAATAAAAAAAAAAAAAAAAAAAAGTCTCAGTGCGTTAGAGTTAAGCGACGTAAAGTGGATAAAAATAAAGAAGCTTATAAGCCCTGGCAACGACAATGACAATGACAATTTCAATATGTTGCTCTCATGATTATTTCCACCTTCGCCAGATGGCGATACGAATACTTGTTGATAGGTAGTTTAAATTAAAATTAAGTTCGGCATTTCTAAGAATTACAACATGCTTATTTCATGACATACCTTTCATCTGTCATTACCTTTTTAACGCGAGCGAAGCGTCGGGAAACAATTATTCACCGTATAATTTTAGTGGTGTTTTGTGAATGGAATTTAATGTTGTGTAATGTGTACTGATAGTTTATCTTTTTTCTAATAGGTCACAAGTGTATTTTACATAATCATTTAAATATTTTATTGAATTGGGTATTATGAGAAACAACGAATACTTACAGTTTAGGACATAAAAATACTTTACATAGTGATAAGAGACTGTTCAAGCATAATTAATTTAAAATAATGTTGGCATTTAAACTTCGGGCAGTAATGTATTTTTCAGTTCTCATATTCTGAAAGTATGCTTGGAGTTACCTAATCACAGGGATGAAAACAGTATTTTCGTCCCTGGGAAACGATTTTCCCTGCTGTTAAAAAACTTAAAAACCTTGCGAACCAAAAGATAATACATGCGACTCATGTCTCAACTGTTTTTACAGCCACTGTTAAATCGTGATATAAATTGTAATAAAAAATTATCCACAACAATATTGTATATATAAATTACTTGTCACTAAATTATTACTTAATTCACATAAATTTGAGCTAAATATTTACTATCATCAGTCACAAAAAAATACGGGCTGGTAGAATGCCACAGAAATAGTAGATTGTTACACAGGGAAAGTAACTTGGTTTGGCGCATGAACGTACGAGGGCGCTAATAGTTCGAATGCCTAAATAGGTCCTTCACCCGAGGTTAACGTTCTGCTTTTATTTCGAATATGAGGAAAGTAAATAAAATTGTCTCTTTAAACAAACAATCTCTAATGAAATCAGACGTTAAATCTATATCTAAATCTGATGAACTCATTTAATACGTCCCATACGAAACGTACATTGCATTTTCTGTGGCGTTTTACCAACCAGTATTTTTTAAGTAATAAATATTGTATTCCATAGCTCAACTCGATGCATGCATGGTTTTCAATATATGTCTAGTATTTGAACTAATATCTCTTAATATACATATATTAAATTCGAGTTTTTATTCCCTCTCCACTGGATAAGATATAAAGCGATATTTATAACATCAAACACAATACATTATTTAGGTAGTAAAAAAAAACTTCATCAGGAATGTATGCAAGCAAAGTACCTTGGCTCAATGACATTCTTCGCTTTTTACGTGCACTTTTTCACACTTCTGCACTTACAATGACAGAGGAACAAAGAATGTCGGCGAGCTGGTAATTAGGCGTAGGACTCGCACATCTATCAGCTCTATTACATTTTATAATTTAATATTGAGACATTGGTTTAATTTGAATACGTAACAAAACAATGATAGAAACCTTAAAATTATTAACTCGGGTTTTCTTAGTTAACAAATATAAGGTTTATATAATAGTCGTCATCCCACCGTAGTGCACAGCTAGGCCTTGCCGATTTTGCGTCACAATCATGTTCTGTTTCTTCAATTTTCGAATCTGACCTCCAATGGTGACTTTGTTTGTAAATAGATTTGCTAGTCTAAAGGGAGTCCTACACTACATTTGTGGAGACGCGGTCTCCGCTCCGTAACTTGTATCGACTAACTGCATACAGTGTAAAGCCAGTAAGTCATTTGCGAGTCGTAACTGTAACCGAGTGGATACAGTAACGTGCTCTAATATGTACGCCGACTAGGGTTCCCTTACTATAATATATAGTATGGTACTGTATTTTATAACCAATTGTACTATGTATTATAGAAAAATAATGTAGTACGAAATGTACTATATTTTCATCGCTAATTCAATTGTCGCGCTTATTATTCGGATTCTTTTTTTTATTGCAGGATTTCAGCAGAAAGGCAGACGGTCCACTTGATGGAAAGCAGTTACCATCGCCTATGGACATATGCAACACCAAAGGTGCTACAAATGCGCTGCTTCTCTTTTAAGGGAGACTGGAACCTGGTCACTAATGCCGGAACACAACTCAAGGTTGTTATGGCGACATACTTCAGACCAGGGGTGGTAGCCATCCAGTCGGGAAAATGCCCTACCACCTGGCAATTTTTTTCAAACCTTATTATTTTGAAAATAATATAACTGCTGGCCAAAGCAAAAAGTAATAATAAATACACATAAAAAATGAAATAAATAAAATAATTAAAGAAAAATAAATGTGTAGTATTTTTATCCCAAAGTGTACTATATTTTTACGGATATGAAACAAAAATAGTATATATTATGTTTTCTTCGAAAAAAGGTGGCAGCCATAACACCGGCTGATTATTGCTTTGTCGGCTCACTGCGGCTGCGCCGCGTGCCGCTCGCTTCTAGCTCGCGAGCCACTACACACTATAATTTTTGCCTACAGTACCTACGACGATTACGCTTACAGCTCGCAGGCGACTGCGCAAGTGCGCAGCTTTATAAGTATTAATTTATACTCTGTAATTAAGTTATTTATCTATACTAATATTATAAAAGAGAAATTTTGGATGGGTGTTTGTTGCTGATTCACGCAAGACCAGCTGAACGGATTTGAATATAGTCTAGAATAGCACATAGGCTACTTTTTATTCCGGAAAAATTTACATTTCCCGTGGTATAATAGTAATACGAGCGAAGCCATGGGCAAAAGCTAGTAAATAATATAGTCAATATTTTGATTATCGCTTCCACGCGCTGCTTTTAAAAATAACAATATATAAAGTCGATAAGTGTGCATACGAGTATTACAAAATTGATTCAAGGCTCTCCTGTTCAGAAATTTTATAGAATAATAGTTATTGATCAAATCATCCAGAAATTTTATGGAATAATAGTTATTGATCAAATCATCATTTAATATTTTATTTTGTCATTCTGTATATTATACATACATACATAACTTCACGCCAGTTCCCTTCAAATTCATTATATATAATTTAAAAGCAATATTTTTGCACGGATGGAGAATTGGCTAAAAAAGTGACTTCAAATTTCTTGATTTGAGAATAATGTAGATTTAAATTCGCCTTTTATTTATATCAAGGTCGGTTGTAGAAATTAATTACCTCTATCCGTTATAATTCAATTATTTATTTATTATTATTATAAGTTGTTTTATTATATGAGTTTAAAATTATAACAATAAATAAATTGGATTGAAAAAATTTTACAATGATAAATACTAATTTCAACAAAACATTGTAGCCTACACATAAACTGAAGGTAACTATAAAGTCTATGACATATTATTATTTACATCAAAATTAAAGTACTGATTAGTCCTTATAGGGTTAATCTTATTAATAATAGATTGCCACCTAATTATCGATATTAGAGATATTAGTCAAACTCGAACCAATACAACCATATATCAATGTATTTGTAATAGTAAAAATAACAATTAAATCTACGATTTCACAAACGGATCTTCCTAATGCTATAATGCTTCAGTACGTACGTACCAGTGCATATTTCATAAACAAATAACTCGATAATTGATACTTGTTAACCTAAAATACGTCAGGAGTGCAATTTCTTATCATGCAATTCAATGTAATCACTTTTATTATAATATAAGTAGGTAATCTGCGTAAAATGTGCTTTCGGTTGAATGGGTAAGAGAAACAAAATGATATCACTCGCAAAATATGTAGATAAACAAAATATGTAAGTGGCAGTAGAGCAGTCACGTTTGTCGCAAGACCGATGGCCGATGGAAAAGACAAGACTTGGAGAACTCGCTTTGATAAATTTAATGTATAATACCCTCGGGCTCACTGAGCATACGATCTGCTCAAGGTCACTGGGCTCGATGGATATAGTAGAGGACTAGGATTTATGCACAAACTTAGATAAGCCACGTCCAGCAATAGATAGCGATTCTTCAGTAACATATTAATTATAATGACGATCACGGCAGCTGAAAAGTATAAAACTGTAGTTCTTCTGAATATTTTGATTTCTCCAAAAGCCTAAAGGGGTACACGCTCTTTACGAATTTGGAAGCCCACAACATTGTATAAATAAAATGTTATAAAAAACGTTGTTATGACTTTTCTATAAATCTAATAATGTTGAGACTTGCCTATATACAAAACAAAATGTGTAATAACCACTCCTTATTATCAATTTTTCACAATTTTACTGCATAATTATATAACGAGTAGTACATAGAATACACTGTCAAATTTTACTCAGTATTTTTTAAGTAAAATTACTATGACATACATAGACTTTTACACACAAGGGTTTGTTTTTTACCAAAATGGCTCTTAAATAGTCCAAATAGACTTTTAAATAATTTAATGGCGTTGAATTCTTGTTTCAGCCAGTGGAGAATCAGTTGATGCAACTCAAGAACTAATAACACTGTCTTTCGCAAACATATGCGGATCGTTTGTGGGAGCAATGCCCATAACGGGTTCATTTTCCCGAAGCGCTGTAAACCATGCCAGCGGAGTTGCTACACAGTTCGGTAGCGTTTTTACAGGTAAATGCGTTATCAATTATTATAGTATGAAATACAAATTGTTCGGTCTTTGTTTAGTATAAAATATGTAGAATATCACTCCATCAATTTTGCTGTCTACCTTCCTGCTGTCTTCTGTGTGAGCAGGCAGCAATTGTGGACACTTAGATCTGTCTACGTTTGACGAAGCACCGCGCCGTACGCTCATCTTTTCCTACACACTGAACCAATAGTGTTTACTGACCGTGCCAAAAACTTTTGTCTGTAAGAAGTGTTAGCTTTAAAGCAGAATTTAGGCCATGCGCTGCTCATGAGTGCAACCTGAACCGAGCCAGGAGCGGATCTCAAGGTTGGTGGAGCTTCTACTTTTCTATTGCAAATATCTAAGTCATATCTCTCCCAATAGAGTCCACAATACTGAACCAGAATATTTCCCGTGGGCTAGAGCGCTCCACACAAATCCTCTAATAACACTACAACTCCAAACTTCAATATTATTATCCGATTCAATATCGCACTGCTGGGCTTGAGCCACCCCGCTTTTGGTGTTATCTGGTGTTATAAGAATGGATATTATAAGTAGACTCATACGTAACGGAGCTTTTAACAGTTGCTACCGTCAGCGAAAAATTGAGATGAAGAGCGTTAAGGTGGTGCAAAGAGTGGAGAATATATCGTATATTCTCCATTCGTGTCCAGGGCTGATTTAATAGTTTTATACAACGCTAATCTTGATGTACAGGTGTCTTTTTATGTTTTCTTTCACCGTCAACATGATCACATAAAATTTGGAAAATGACTATGTGTTTGATACTTCCAGGGCAGGCAATATTTGATTACACGTCATTGAAATGAGACGCTAATTCTATTCAGCTATTGTAAATTGTAATAAATTTAGAATAATTTACTTATTACTAGAGTTTTCCCCGCGGCTGCACCTCGTGAATAACTCTGGTTACCCTATGTCACTTACATAAAAACATAGTGATTCTTGTTAAAATCACTATAATAACAAAGAAACTAAATCCATATAATCTACACAACTGCCCAGCAAAACATAGAGGCGAGTCGAAGTCAGCCTTATTTGAAGTAATGTAATGATGACATGTTGTTTATGACAACGTAGGTATTTGTTACTGAATTGAAAAAACGCGATTGGAGCGCCATCATTTTGCTAATCCGTGTATTCTATGGAAACGACATCATTTATCGGGAAAAAAGTATCCTAAGTATAGATTCAGGATATAAGCCAGCTCCGTGTCGAGTTTCATTCATATATTTAGTAGTTTTCAAAACGGATGCGATCGCAGCGCCATCTTTTTCACTATTTTCGTCTATCCCAAGGAAACGATGTCATTTGTCGAGATAAAAGGTATCGTAAGTTACGCCCCGTGATATAAGTTACCTTCGGTTCGAATTTCATTTAAATCCGTTCAGTAGTTTTTACGTGATGCTCTAACAGACAGACAGAAAAAAAATCTAAAAATTATTTTTTTTCAGAATCTGCTGGTCCGAATTAGCCCCCCTGATTTTTTTCACATTTTTAAAAGCATTGCACAAACTAACCATTTACAATAAATGTACTATAGTATAGATAATTAATGTGTTCAGTGCAATGGAATGATTCAAAGAAACGTAATAAAATGTGGTCTATTCAAGTTGTAAACACTGGTTAGTTTTTCTGTGTAACTTTGAAATTATAATAAAATCAATGATAAAAAATTCACCAGGGTACAATTACAATTGTCAGGCTGCTTAATAGGCATCGCATTTTATAGTTCGCTCCCAAATGTTACGATAAATTTTAGTTAGCAAGATTTTGATTTTTAATTGAAAATCAAATTTGGCGCATCCTTCTGCTACCAAGCTGGGGATTATCTAACTTAAGTTTGGCGTACAATGTTAATCTGCTATCGTGTCTGGTTTTGCCTGTCTAACTACACCAGAAAAATGTTAGCAAAATTGTTGAATGTAAAACACTTGTCATATCTATTCAAGGTCAAGATCAAAGAAAATGTAAATCATTGTAAATCGTGATTCATTATACGATACATGAGTAATATTAAACGAATATAGCGTTATTAATAAATATATTTACCGATAAGAGTTATCACCGATACGAAATATATAATAATGAGGTGCTAGTTCAACTTTCAACAACGATGTTTGTTTAGGATTTGGGTAATGGTTTTTTTTTATGATAAATAGATAGCATTGAACCAAAATTACGTTTAATATTAAACGATGATGCATTCGAAAATGTAGCATATACGTAATAGACTTGAAAACACTCGTATTGTACTTTTCGGGAAATACGAATTCTGCCAGTGCATTCCATAGCTCTGCCATACGCAGAAGGAACGTAGAGACAAAACGTTTCAATGATTTTTCTAGAACATCGTTACACATACGAACACGTCCAAGTTAAAAAACTTGGAGGTTGCGACCCTTATGGGGGTCGCGTTTGTCATTAAAGGGGGTCGCCGTCTGTTAAAAAAATAACATGTATATACAAAAGATTCAAATATATAAACAAACTATTCGTTAAAATATTATTATAATTTATCAGTGAAGGGGTCGCAAGAGTTTTTACTTAAATTTTTAGTTATTTATTGGGTGGCTACATAAAAATCATTAAGAAACAATGTTAAAAAATGGAAGAATAATGGGAATGACAATCGCTCGAAAAAACCTAATACTGTATAAGCGAAATATGTTTAAAGTTCAAATCACTCAAGGTTGGAAATTCTTGGTAAGTTTGTTTTCAATTGTAGCTTGTATTGGTCTAAAAAGTAACTTATATATAATAGCACTTCAATAAGCAAGAAAAGAAAAGACCGATGGCGCTATCTACAGTGTAGGACGTATAAGCGTTACATTTTTTAATGGCCGATTATCATTTTCAGCGTTTTCTTCAATGATTACTATACACTCATGTGACTATACAACGTCATTAAAAACTTAAGTGGACTTAGTTCAAAACGGTTTTTGGAGTTTACTCCTTAAGAATCGATCTTCATATAGGGCCCCCGGTATGGAAATTTTATGAGGAGTGAAATAATACAAGCGTTAACTCAAAATAACACAAAAGCGTTAATTATTTTTCCTTATACAATTTTGAACTTTAATGAAATGAAATAAGATCTAAAATAACATTCATTAGTATACGTGTATGTAGTTGTGAAACGGTGTTTTGAAATGAGGTCTTGTAACCACCCTTATTCGGCCGAAGTATTGCATATTCAAAGACAATCGTGTTTACCTTGTTTTTTCTTACAAGATAATTTTTTGGATAAAATTTTAGTTAAATAGTGTCTTTAGATGTCGGCAAGGACTCCATCGAATTGTATTCGAATAGATGATACGAAACAAGTTGTTACATGAGTACTTTTTTTTAAATTTGGAAGTAACAAAGTATTTTATTGAGGGTTTTATTAAAATTTCTATTTATTTATTTATTAATTAAATATTATACAAGTAGAATTAGTTTTATTAATTATTATTATTATTTAGTTGGTCTGAAAGAGAGTGTCGGGGTGAAGGTAAGGAAAGGAATGCTCCGGTGGTTCGGGCATGTGGAAAGAACGCATGATGAAAGAATGACTAAACAGATATATAATGCAAAAGTGGATGGATGCAGAAGTCGTGGAAGGCCACGACACACCTTCCATGATCAAATTGATCGTGTACTAGCAGAAGGTGATGTCAGGAGCCTTAATAACAGACGAGCGTACATGACAAGAGTTATGAATGTGAAAGAAGCAAGTGAGGTGTGTAAGAATAAGCCTAAATGGCGCTCTGTTGTTCGTGCCTACCCCGCAAGGGAACTGGCGTAAAGCTATGTATGTATGTATGTATGTATTATTATTTAACAAAATTGGGTCATTTTGGTATTACACCAAAAGGAAGGTTTGCACTGAAAATCAGTGTTGTGTCGGATATAATTCCGGCACAGCAATATGGTGAGTGCAAACCTTGTTTGCTGAAAATGCGGCGTACAAATTTTCAAAATATGCTCTGTGTATAATGATGTATAACGAATGTAATGACGTCGCTATTTTCTTCAAATAAAGTTTTTCTTTCTTTAAGTTGTTTTTCTTTAGATGATTAATTGTTAATAATTTTCTACTGTAATTATCTAACTTTAGATGTGTCTCAAGTTGTCTGAGAAATTTAAACATCAATTAATAGTGTAATTCATTGCAAATATCCTGTTTGTAAAGTAAAAAAAATATATTCTAAGGAATAACAATATATATTTATGGAGTAAACTCCAGTTCTGTGTGGGAGCTGACACACATTTTTATATTTAATTGTTTAGTTTAAAGACCTTAATTTTAAAATTATATTTTCTGATAATTGCATAGATGACCCTTTACGATATACTTGCATTGATTAATTAATGAATTACATGGAGTTAATATACATAAACTTTTCAACAGTTCGGCAGACGTAAAAATTTACAACAGTCTTCGAGTATTGCAAACAACGTAAAGTGTATTGTGACGTCAATACAAACGTCGTAGAGGCACAGCGTTCCCCGAAATGTGGATAACAATGGTGTACTAACAACGAAATCGTACAATATATTAATTAATGATTGTTAGTGTTGTCTGTGCTGCTAAATGAAAGAAATATATCGGGTTGAATGTCCAATAATTAAAACGCAGACTTATGGCGTCCGATGCTTTGTTTACGTTCGTAGTTCTACGCAAATTGTATACAAGTAACATATACACTTTGCTTTGTGCAATTGCAGTTTTGTTTCTATTTCTAACCGTTTCCTATGTACTACTATTCATCCACTTGCCTTACGGATAAATTTTGACAGTACTTGTCCATACAAGTTATGGCCACTTTTAACCGATAAAAATAATCGATTATACTGTTTCCAATGTTTATTTTATTTTTGACGTTTGCACGTCTATCAAGTTACATATTTCTTGACCGTAAAGCCCACATGAAACAAATTACATTATTAACGTATAGGTAGCATAAATTAGGACATTACTAATTGATCCGCTGTCAAAATTTAAAGAAATGTTTGAAAAGGGTAATAATAAAATAATCACTTCTTAGCCATATAGTTTTAACATTTATTTTATTTCAACTGGTCGGTTGAATGTCTATGCACACCAGCCTAAAGCAAATGAGCGGTCAGTAAATTATAGGAAGTGGGCATTCATTTAACACGGACTAGAAAGAATTAGATAGATAACTCTTTATTATGTTTTGAAGTATATACAAAAATAAACTTGCAGACGAAAACTACGTCAGATTGTGCAAAAAGAACGGTTTTTTTGTTGAAAAGTCATAATGGTGGTTTTAGTTAAGAGAGAGTTTAAGGTTTTAAAATAGCCTGAGAAACTTGTACGTCTGGGAGGAGGATTAAAAAACTCTAGAACTATGTATAATGCTTGAAACGTTTGTGTATTTTACGCATTATATATGTTTTTGTTTGTTTACAGGTATATTGGTGTTACTTGCGCTCAGTCTTCTAACTCCTTACTTTTACTACATCCCAAAAGCCGCATTGGCGGCTGTCGTCATATGTGCTGTGATATTTATGATAGAATATGAAGTGAGTATTAAAATTTTATTTCAATCAAATTAATAGGTAACATTCTGAGAAAGATTTTAGTTAGTTGGGTGTTAGTTACTTCTTTGACTCCACTTTATATCAGACGGGCCGTCTGCTTGCTTTTCTAGTTCATACAATAAATATTGGATTGGTTCTCAAACTAAAGAATTTTCCGTTTTTGAAAATTTTTATATGCATTTTAATATCGTTTCTCCGTTCGGTGCCTAGGTGATTTTTTGATCTGTATGTAGTACCACTATGTATGTCGAAATTATAACCAGAATTCGCCTGTAAATACTTTCTTCGATCTCAACTTGGAAAAAGCTAATGTATTTTTAATTAATATACAATTATTTATAAAATGTCGATATGTGTTGTCACGTTTCGTGGACCAATTTATCCCTGTATAATTAATATTAAATTATATTTTGAAAATTGTACTTTAATGGTATTTACAAATATTAATGATGAAAATAAATCCAGTCTTATCTCTAAAGGTGAAATTTATTACCTGTATTTACATTGGAGCACATTCTGTGGATTGATCACAGTACTAACCGTGCTAAATTGTACGCTGAGAAATTGGTCCACGGAACGTGACATAACAATATGTAAGTAACGTATGGTTTAATCAGGTGGTGAAACCTATGTGGCGATCAAGGCGCGCCGATCTCGTTCCGGCGTTTGCAACCTTTGCACTCTGCCTCTCCGTGGGCGTGGAATTGGGGATACTCGCCGGTGTGGCCGTCAACGTGATACTACTGTTATACCCTAGTGCAAGACCACAATTGGACGTGGAAACTGTGACGGTAAGCTTCTAATGGTTTTATACCCTGAATGTTGTGGAAATTGAATGTCCTGCAATTTAGGTGTTGGTATTTTATTGTACTGTAGAATAATAATCTTACAGATGTTTTTGCGCTCATAGTAACGTATGTTACTTACAAGCGATACTATTAATACATACGAGAGTGCGAGTGAGCAAGTAGCTAGCTAGTTTATTCCAGTTCTTGCCTGATTGGTATCCAAATTTATATTATAATAAATCCGTTGGGGTCTGGACCTAATTCGGACCAGCAGCTATTTTAAATGCAACTATCAACATTTTTATCTATCTGTCGGTTATAGTACCACGTGAAAACTACTGAATAGATTTAAATGAAACTACACAGAGCTAGCTTATATTCCGGATCAACGGTTGAGATATATTTTATCCCGATAAATAACGTTCCCTTGGGATAGCCAAAAATTTGGCGCTACGTCCGCATTTTTTTTTTTTTTGGTGCTGTCAATGTCGTTCATTAATAAATGTAGCGTCAACATGGCTACGCGAACGAAGATTCGCGCTAATATAATATTTAATGATATTATGCAAATAATTTTAGTTATTAAAATGTTAATCTTATATTAACTTACAACATTTTCAGAGTCCTTCTGGCTTCAACTACTTATTGGTAACTGTTGGTAACAGTTTATATTTCCCTGGCGTTGAGTACATTAGGCAGTATGTGGAGCGAGCTGCTAAGAAACAAGGCGGATGCAGTATGCCTGTAGTTATTGATTGCAGATATGTATTAGGTGAGGCTTAAACTAGACTTTTCACTATAGTTCTTACATATATTTAAAATATTATAAACTAATTTAATTAATTGTAGATAATAATAATAAATTAATATTAATCACCCGAAAGGCGAATGAGACATTGTAATGTCAGTCTTTTATTTATTTTTAAGTTAAAACAAAATTATAAACACCGTAAGGTTCTTAGAACAATAAATAGAACTGAAATATATGTTTATGATTTCGAAATAATTACCAAATGCAAACAACTTTTTATAAGACGTCTCATAATGTAAGAATGTTTTTGGAAATGTTTTCTTTCAGTCTGTCTGTTGTTTCGACAAGACACCGGGACGTCTCCCATAGATTTCAAACAAAATTCTAAAATTTTGTTTTTATCTTAAATTTTAAAGCATCTTATGTCTATGATTTCGATGTCAATTTAGGAGATAAAATCCAAAAGCACATGCGAGCACAGTGGCGGCCACAGCTAGTTTCAGATAAATCGGGATGACTCAAAACATTTCGTAACATCCTGAAAATAGGTCATTCACCTAAAAGCGTTATAAAAATTCAATTACTTCACGATAACAAGATTAATGACACCATATCTAATATTTGTTGGGTAATTTGCCTTGTCATCGCATCTTATAGACTAAACTATTACATACATACATAACTTCACGCCAGTTCCCTTGCGGGGTAGGCACGAACAACAGAGCGCCATTTAGGCCCATTCTTACACACCTCACTTGCTTCTTTGACATTCATAACTCTTGTCATGCACACTCGTCTGTTCTTAAGGCTCCTGACATCACCCTCCGCTAGTACACGATCAATTTGATCATGGAAGGTGTGTCGTGGCCTTCCACGACTTCTGCATCCATCCACTTTTGCATTGTATATCTGTTTAGTCATTCTTTCATCATGCATTCTTTCCACATGCCCGAACCACCGGAGCATTCCTTTCCTTACCTTCACCCCGACACTCTCTTTCAGACCAACTCTCTTTCTTACTTCGGTATTACGAACGCGGTCCGCGAGCGTCACTCCGCAGATTTTGCGCAGTGCTCGCATCTCAACCGCGTTTACTCTACTTTCATGCTCTCTCTTCCATACCCAACTCTCGCTTCCATACGTGAAGTTTACCTAACGCTCCATTCAAACTATTCCCCAAATTTACTCTTCTTTCTATATCAGCGGTATACCTTCCATCCCTGCTAAAAGCACATCCAAGATATACAAACTCATTCACTTGCTCCAGCATAACATCATCGACCATTATCCTTGCATTCGTTCTGGTTTCTTCTCTTTCAAACACCATAACCTTTGTTTTCTTCGCATTCAAATGTAAGCCTCTCGCCTGACAGTCATCTTTCATCATTGTGACTAGTGTTTGCAGTTCTGATGGCGATTCGGCTAAAAGCACGGCATCATCCGCATAAAGCAAGGTGCTTACAACTAGATCACTCATTCGCACCCCAACATCCATCAATC
Source organism: Dendrolimus kikuchii (assembly GCA_019925095.2). Classification (NCBI taxonomy): domain Eukaryota; kingdom Metazoa; phylum Arthropoda; class Insecta; order Lepidoptera; family Lasiocampidae; genus Dendrolimus; species Dendrolimus kikuchii. The sequence continues at coordinate 13,915,013 of CM034398.1, read as the reverse complement.
TTATTCTCTGGAGACAATCGTCCAGGTATAGGATGAACAGCAAAGCCGACAGCACGCAGCCCTGCCTGACGCCAATATTGACGTCAAACCAGGGCGACAGGCTGCCATCCACTCGCACGCATGCCATACAGTCCTCGTAAGTGGACTGCACAGCACGCATCAATTGGCCATTAATCCCATATCCGGGCAATATGTCCCAGAGCTCCTTCCGCACAACCCTGTCAAATGCTTTCTCTAGATCCACAAAACCGCAGAAAACCTTCCGGCCCATAGCCAGCTGCTTCTCTACGATATTGCGGAGAGAGAAAACTTGATCCATACATCCCCTTCCATTTCTGAAGCCACCTTGTGCATCCCACAGTAATCCATCGGATACCACTCTCATTGTCTTTTCAATAATCTTCGTATACACTTTAGATGCTGTGCTGATCAAACTGATGGCCCTGTAGCTGGCGCACTCCATACGTGACCCCTTGCCTTTATACAAGGGCACGATGACAGCGCGCCTCCAGTCCTTGGGAACCTTTCCCGTCCTCCAGCACAAGTTGCATAAGGACAGGAAAGCGTCCCGGACGCAGGTTCCACCATATTTGATCATCTCAGCAGACACACTATCGATTCCTCCTGCCTTTCCATTTTTCAGACTTCTTATCGACCATTCGATCTCTTCCAAAGTGATCTCGGATGCTGACTCCTCGGAGTCAGTCACAGACTCAGTCGTGGTGCCAGCATCCGGGATATCATCATACATTTCTCTAAAATATTCACTCCATCGCGCTAACACCTCTTGTGGGTTAGCAAGAACGTCCCCTGCTTTAGATTTTATTCTTTCCATTCTGGAAGCTGACGAACAACCCCGAGACTTCTTAACCTCTCTCCAAAAGAGTTTGGTATTCGCCTCGAAGTTCTCCGTCAGCTTCTCTTCTTCTTTCAATTTTATACTTTCGCGCTTCTCTTTCACTAAAGCTTTGGTTTCGTTCTTGCAGAGGCGATAACATTTTTTCTTCATCTCTTTCATACTGTCATTCTGTTGCAAAGAAGCAACATAATCCAGCCAGGCTTTTCTCTTTCTCTCTACGCTGGATTTAACATCCACGTCCCACCATTCATCACCTTTCGTTGTTATGTGCCTCTTTGCGCATCCACATGCTTCTTTTGCGCTTTCTACTATACTTTCTTTCATACTATCCCAGTCATTATCCACATCTAAGTCGGAGAAGTCCGCTTTTGCAAGCCTTTCTTCGACTAGGCGCGCATACATACTCCTTACACTAACATCTTCCAATTTTTCACACTTTATTCTTTCAAGCTCCCCGAAATTGGTACGCACTCGCCAGTGTCTCCACTTCCTGAAAAGGCCCACAAACCGGCTTATCACCAGGTAGTGGTCCGTTTCAAGAGTGGGGCCTCTGTAGGCTCTTGTATCCATTATTGTGTTTCGGAGGCGACTATCTATTAAAATCAGATCAATCATACTTTTCTGATCATTCATTCCCCATGTATACGTGTGAATATCCTTATGATGGAATAAAGTGTTCGACACAAGCAAGTTTCTTTCCATGCATACGTCTATGATTGGCCTACCAGCATCGTTCACTCTCTTATCACCATAGGGTCCAAGCACAGCCTCAAGGCCGTCTCGTTTGGTGCCCACCCAGCCATTAAGATCACCACACATAATTATTCTTTCATTCCCTTCAGCCAGATCCAGAATTTCTCTCACAGACTCCCAAAACTTCTCGAGTTCTTGGGGATCCGCTGAGCTTACGGGAGCATAAGCTGCGACCAGAAAAACTCGCGTAATCCCCAGTTTTAGACGGACCCAGAGAAGTCTCGGGTTCACCAGACAATAGTCTTTTACTCCAGACACAAAGCGGGTTGAGAGTACGACGCCTACCCCCCCACTTGCACGCTCGTCCAGGTCCACGCCGGACCACAGAGCAAGCTTGCCACCGGGGAGGTCATATACTAAACTATTCTTATCTAAAATATTGCCAGTGTAAAATATGACCTTTCATTAATTTTTATTTCTGAACTAGGTCACTTGATAATGCGATCTCATTCGAAATCCGTTAGTGTTTCAAGGAATATCGTAGAACTATTGTTAGGTTGTTTGTTATACATACATACATACATACATACATAACTTCACGCCAGTTCCCTTGCGGGGTAGGCACGAACAACAGAGCGCCATTTAGGCCCGTTCTTACACACCTCACTTGCTTCTTTGACATTCATAACTCTTGTTGTTTGTTATACGTCATTAAAATTAGTTAATAGGTATTCAAAACGAATTATTTTTTTTAATGTGACAAAAAAAAACATACACGAAGAAGAAAAGACCAAATAAAAAGCAAAATATCCGAATTAACATTTAACATAATTATTAATGCACTACTTGTTCGTTCTCTTCTATCATAAATATAATACTATAACAAAATCAGCATGAAATTTTGTGTGAATACAACAAAAAAGCCTACCTACCATGCGAAAGTTTTAGTACTAGGATATGCCCGCTACTTCGTCTACGCTTGGCCTGAAATTGCTGCGAGAACCCGGTACACAAAATACCGCAGCATTTGAAAAGAAATGTAAGCCATCGCTTCAGTGGAAACTGTGTCGGAATAAGCTAATTTTTATTCATCCGAACAACTTCAAACCACTTCCGGCAAAATTCCCACGGGATTCCCAGTTAATCTGGTCATTTTAAATCATTCCCAAAAAAAATCTCACGGAGTTCCCAAAATGATAGATAGCGCAGAGTTTAAGTATAAGATTAGCTGTCGATCAGCGAAAACTGCATCGAAATCGACCCATTACTTTTTACGTGAATCCCGAACGAACAGATAAACCGACAGGCAAGAAATTAAATAAAATGCATCGTGTTCTCCATCGTTTATATAGTCTATTCCAGATGGGTTTTTTTAAATAGCTTCAATGTACAGACACGGAATGTATAGAATATAATATTATAGATAAGCAATTGTTTTATATTACCAAATATTTTAACGTGCAAGTCGTTGGTTTTACAATTTTATACTATATCTAGTATCTGTCAGCGATTCTTTATTCGCGTTTCCATGACAGCGACGTATTTGTTAGGGAATTGCAGCGGCAGCGCCAATAACGTGATAACAGCGCCATCTGTTTCACTATATACGCTGTTCCCACGGAAAGACGTCATTTGTTGCGATAAAAGTATCCTAAATGTTGATCCCAGGCCTAAGCTAGCTCTATGTGGAGATTCATTGCAATCGGTTCATTATTTTTCACGTGATGCTCTAATATTCGGACAGACGAAAATTCTAAAAATTATGTTTTCCTAATTTGCTGGTCCGAATTAGCTCCTGATTTTTTCACATTTTGAAACTCAGTATAGAAACTCGAACCCTCTACAGATTTATTATATTATCTTATACTAATATGTAAAGCTGAAGAATTTGTTTGTTTGCTTGAACGCGCTAATCTCAGGAACTACTGGTCTGATTTGAAAAATTAGGCTATATATCATCACGCTAAGACCAATAAAAGCGGAACACCAATGAAGAATGTTTCAAAAATTGGGGGGGTTATTGGGGGCAGAGAGTGCCATGAATGACCACCCCAGTGTATTTTCGGTTTATTGGTTTTTATGTGAGTGGCGATATTTATTTATTTTAATACTCCAGGTGCAGACTTCACCGCAGCAAAAGGCATGTGTGCTCTCTCGAATTCGCTGTCGTCACGTGGCCAGCCCCTAGTACTGCTGTCTCCAAGAGCGAGTGTCGCTTCGGTCTTTAGCAACGCTGGCTCCAGTGTCGTGGTTGTGCTGTCTAGTGATGAATTAGATTCAACGTTACAAAGTAAGTTCGTCTGTACATGGGTTTTTTTTTACTTTTTGTTCACACATTGGTTATTAGGTTCGTATTCTAAAACTATACTCATGTGTGTGTGGATAACGGATTTCTATAAAAATTATAGTCCAATTTAAAAGTGTATTCGAATGAGACTAGAGACGCGCGCTAATTCAATATTTGTATATTATGATTTTTACTATCGATTTGTGCGTGTGTACTATTCTGTAATACGGGCTTTATAATAATATGTATTAAATTTGTTTATAAACACCTTTAATAAAATAAATAGATTTATAGAAGTGCTAGAGCTTTTTATGAAACTTCACCGGCGTAACTTGTAGACGCGTATCCGAAGAGAACTTACCTTATCATGTAGTCACCATAAAAATTAAACTAAGTTAATCTCCGGTCTCTGAATTACTTTTATATGTTATGTATTTAAAGATGGCATTCAAATTTCAAACAAACACTCTTTTGTATTTAAGTATTATAAATTATCAAAATACGTGAAAAAAAATGTTGTTTCGCTATTTGACAAAGAGTGCTTTTGTTGTTTAAAAAATATAATAATGAACATAAGTCAATAGTAGTCACTCAGTGAACGTATTTGGCGTTTAAACTAGATGTAGCGTAGTGTGAACACGCTTAGTGATAAAGGATCTAACTAAGATTAATTTTATACAATTAAACTAGATGGCGCTCAAAGTATGAGTTAGAATTCTATTTTTGCTAAATATTTGTAGATTTTTCAAATAAAAATATCTTATTTTTACAGATTTAACGGGTCAAATACCATTACCAATTATAAAAACATCAGAAAAAGCACATACCCCTCCGCCTAAGTACGAATCCCTACAAACTGAGGATGAAGTCACGGAAATTGTAATAAGTGACGAACAAAACAGCACACCGTTATTAAGTAACGGTGACGGAATCAGATCTTTATCAAGAGTGAACGATACGTGACGTATCATTTAAGATTTAGTAGTAAATTGTACGAATTATAGAGCGATATGTAAACCACCAATCAAAAGTATTGCTGCAGTTCTTAAGGAGTTTAATGATCAAAATAATGTCAATAAATAGTTGTCACGTTCGTTGCCAGCCACGCGACGTCAGACGTCTACATGGCTTCCATGTCCATCACGCGACGTCGAGTGGCGTGCTCGTGTATTATGTTAAGTCATTTTTAAGTCAAAACATGATTTTGAAAAACAGTTTCGAAAGTAAGATGGTTTTTTTCTGGCACACCCAAAAATCTTCTGCAGAATACGAATGTCGCTAGCATATTTCTAACACAAACATGATGATAATCATTATTTAATGTCAAAATCGGTTTGGAAAGAAACTTATAATATGTTTATTTACATTTATAAAATCATTTTTTACTTGTAATACATATTTTAACCATCAGTGGATTTCCTACTCATACCACATGTTCAGATATAGTTTTAATTATGATCAATAGTTGTAGTATGTTGATTTATCTTTCAACACTCAGTGCACATTCGTGTAAAAAAAATTAACTGTCTTGGGAATGTTGAGACTGTCAAACAAGACTTTTTTTACCGTCATTTAAAAATCTACATTTTAAGCATGTTCTATGCATCCATGTAGTTTATTATACCATTAAAAAAATACTTTATGAACGTAAAGAACACGTGAACACTTGTTTATCAAAAAGATAAAAATATGAAACGTGATTTACTTAGCGCTCTATGTGGAAGACTATAAATAAGTAAGTACATACTGTAATTGCACTTCATTAAGTATCTGAGTTCTATTAGAGTATAAGGTCGATAGTTAGATTTAGGAACTACTAATAGTTTAATGAACAATGATTGCAATAATTTTTGTGGCTCGTTACATCGAGTTCGTGTTATGAACAATTTGAGCCTAATGGCCCTGCTTCACCTGCGTTAATGTTAGTGGCTGTGTCTTAATGCTACTTACTTATAGCGTTAAAAAAAACAACGCGTTATCTATTAGCTAATTTTACGTTACTTTACCATGCAGGAATGAAGAAATAATACAATTTCCTACGGTCAGGCTGTCTGTCGAGTGAAGTGTAAGAGGTGACAAAATAACCCACAGCCAGGGTAGGATATTTAACTGATTGGATGGCTACGACCCCTGGTCTAGAGCATGCCGCCATAACAACCTTGAGTTGTGTTCCGGCATTAGTTGCCAAGTTCCACTCTCCCTTTAGAGAGCGGCAGCACATTGATAGCACCTTTGATGTTACAAATGTCCATAGGCGATGGTAACCGCTTTCCCTCAGGAGGACCATCTGGCTGGCTGCTGAGGCCTTGCAATTTAAAAAAAATGCTATATTAATATCTATTCATTATATCATTGCGAAGCCAACGCGTTGCCAGCCTTCAGGATAGAATAAAGTTGCGATAAGGGCATCAGACAGGAGAAGTGGGTTGAAGGAGATGGGATAAGGGGAATAGGAAATCAGCCATCAGATCTCTCACTCATACGATACACTATTAGCTCAAAACTAATCCGTTTCACGCCGATATTCTGTAAGAGCGTGGAATCATACCGTTCGAGCCGGTCCTAAGAGCCGTACATAGCATGGCTCTACCAGATCTCTCACATGAGTTATTTGTCAACGTCATTAACACTGTCGCATCTCAAATAACGCATTTAACTTTTGGTTATATCTGCGTGACACTGTCACTAACATTAATTTTACGTTAAAAGTAGCAGAGGTATAACACTAAAATTACTTTTAGATGTAAGAATTCGTAATGTCCAGTGAAATAAAGTTCCTAATTTATTTTAAACCCATGCAGTTTTATCTTTTTTTTATTGTACCTTGTTGTGCAATGTCAATGTTTATAATTTTATTATTAAATAAAGTGAATGTACCTAATGCTGATTTTAAACGGATCAACAAAATGAATTAATTTGGTTGAAAGGCAGAGAACTGACAGGACACGAAAATATTCAATGACATTGAATTTATTCAAGTAGTATATGTGTTTATATGGATCACTTAATGATTCACCCAAATTGAAATGCAGTAATGAATAGTCTGTACTCCGATTTTTAGTTACCTGGACTAAAATGATGTTGCGTTCGACCTTTTTATATGTTGAAAGCTTGGAGCAAGTCACGACTGTAAGTTGAATCTTATAATAACTCTGTAGGATTCAACTCATATGGGTGAATTGTTGATTAAACTAGCACAACTCACTTATGAATCTAAATATAGTCGCAGCTGTCATTTTAGTCCACAGGTAATTAAAAATTAGAGCATAAAATATCGGCATATCCATAGACGAACTTATTTATCATTATTATAGAAATATCTTACTATAATGAAGTTGGGCAAAACATACTTGCAGCATTCTTAGTTCTGTAGGATCTTTGCCTTGAAAAAAGTAAGTAAAACAGGTCCGCTAATTTTGAAATCTACCCTCATTTTGCGTGATGTGAGACAGCCGATGCAAAGTGGAAAGTCTACCATTTTAAACCTAAGAACAATCAATGTTCGACCACCGCCATGCGCATATCCTTTTGTGGTCTGAGATATCAGTACTTTGATTTATTGTAATGTTTCATTAACATCTTGGATTTCCACGTTTCCCGCAATTAAATGAATTTTAGTCGGGCAATACTTCACGCTGGAAAAGCTTTAATTGTGTTTAATAAGCGGTGCTGTGCGCTGTTCTGCTAGCTGGAAAACTTAACCGAGCCAATTGAGAGCAAATCTCAAATTAATCAAGCATCTACACCTCTAGTGCAAATATCCAGTTATATCTTTCCCTATGCAGTCCATGTTTTAATACAGCGAAATATTTCCAAGATATGCATCAGTATCTATTATTAGTACCCCACTAATGTCCGGTGTATATATCTTACCGACAGTCCATATGCCTTATTATCGGTTAAAATTTGGCATAATCTCCATACAAGTAAGTCGAAATTCAACCGATGGTAAGGCAAAGATATAGGAACTGGCCATAATTAAGACCACTTTTTCACTGAATGAATAAAATTTTCTTTTCTCATTCTTTTAAGCACTAAATCCGCGCATTTACTTTGTTTTTTTTTTTGTTGTTATATAATAAGCACTGAGAAATTACTTGTTACTTTTCGCTTAAATTCGTTCACCATGCATCATAGGAAACCAATCATTTCTTTATAAATTATAGTATTGATTCGAAATATCAATTCGAATTAATACTATAATTTACACAGAATATTTATGAATAGATCTTGTGGTGTGTATTGAGTACCTATTATCGTGTAAATATTGGGTGAAATGTATATGAAAACGTCTGTGAAACTTTCCACTATATATATGTGGCTTTGTCTGGTTGTTTATTATTTCTTTATGATACATTTTACCTGTTGTATGAGGCATTTTATATAGTCTCGTGCAAACTTCATAGTCGCTAGTGACAATAGACAACTGCGCAATAAATGCCTTTTGATACGTACTTAGTATTGCTCAACCTTTTGCAACTAATCTGGAGAGTTCGTAAAGTTTACCGCGGATGATGTAATTATTTATTTTAGCTTTAGAATATTTTTTTTAAATATAAAATGTGACCAAATTTAAAATATGCAATGCCTACCAAAGATGCTTGTTTAAAATAAAGGGATTTGAAGACTTTTTCATTGACATAATTATAATTTATTAAGCATTTTTCCTTACGGCTTCGCCTGCAAATATTTCGCAACCGTATCCCGCGGAAACTCTTGTACCTTTCGAAATAAAAACTACCCTATGTTAGTCTTGGGCCTCATAAAACATCTCGAATACTTGTTTTCAATTTTAATAAGTTTAAAAGTTCTGTCGTAAAAATGAATTTTGATTTCGTTTGCAATTATATTCACCTATTATTTTTTGTAGGTAGGAAAAAATAATCGATAGATAATCAGCTAAAACGACCCCAAACGCCTTTCAACCAGTACCAACAAATGTAATAGAAAATTTAAATATGGCAGTGACAGCTACAAATCTTCAAGCCCCTTTTTTATATATTCTGTTAAATTATTTGTAAAAAATTCTGTAAATGTTATGTGTTGCTCTCTTTGGGGTTTATAGTAAAATGTGTACTGTGTATTACCTTTTAAGAAATATTTTGTTATACTGGGTTTCATGATAAAATATCGAATTTTAGGCCAATTAATTTTAAGATATCTCATGTACGAAATTATTTGTGCACTATATTAATGAATGTGAATATACAAGACAGTTGTGTGTAGATAATTGTTTTATTTTTTGTCTAGTCTTTCACTATTTACAACAGAACAAGTATACTAAAAAAGTTGGATATTCTTTCACGTCAACTTTATTTCTATCAAAAAGTATTATTTTACGCTTTCAAATTCATTACAAACTTTTTTAACGTAAATTTAATTGTGGCAAACAAAAGAATTTCTCTGACGAAATTCATATAAAACAGTTTAAAGTTAGTATTCGTTTCATAGAGTAATATTATAGTCTACAAACCATAAATGTCCCGTTGCTGGGAATCTGGATTCATCATTTTTAAGGGAACAAAGTATACCCGCCACACTTGTCCAACGCGGATTCGTGAGATTCATACATAAATCTTAATGTGCAAGTTCCTAACGATGTTTTCCATCATCATCCGCATGTAGTAGTAGCACTGCAGTGTGAGGACTATGTCATCGGAATCAAATCACGACTTAATTTTTGAGGTTAGAAAATAAAAAATATAATTATTATACCGTCCACTTTTTATTCAAAATACACATCACATGCATCCATCAGTTATAAATTATATACCACTTTTTAAAAATACTTAGCACCGTTTAATTACAAAATAATAAATGCATCATCTGACTACTAAAATTATGAGTATCGTACTTGATAAAATCAGTCAAATATTATATCCAAAACTCAAGATATATTTGTACATCTCGACAGGTTATTGAAAACGACAGTTCTCTCACTACCAGTTTCTATGTCTCTTCTTTTTGCTTACTATTTTATTGGTCGAAAAAATTATTAAACTCCATAAAAATTATATCAAATTTCTAATGTCAATTGACGAGCCGTATGCTCACTATTGATCTGTTTACTCTTGGACAAAAACCACTTGTGATTCGTAATCATAGAACTCTGAGTGATGTAAAAGAATTGCAAGTCAAGAAGAGAATTCATCTGCTGCATACTCTAGAAACGGTCTGATAATTTATACATTAAATTGTTTCTTGGTGTTTCTGCTTACACTTGTTGCAGTTGCAAGGTCAGTTGACCTTAAAAAGATTTAACTTGGAAATCTATATATAAACTATTGTTTCTCTATTAACATTAAAAATAATAAATGCTCTAGTTAAGAAGTATAAAGGTAGGTACTGAAATAATTCCTTAATACATCTTACGTTTTGAATGGAATCTCATCTTATTTGATGTGAAGACTAAATTATTCTTTAATAACCGGCTGTTTCTGAAACATGGGTCTGGATGCAGTTAAGAGCTTCTCTGAAACGACGGTGGCTATCCTTGCGCTGCGCTGCCAAGCCAACTCTCTGGTGCGTTCGTGGTTGCTGTCAACTCTGACCTAGGAATAATAGTATCGCATTCACTTAAAAATAATTATAATATCATCAACTTAATTCTAATTCACTCAGTTACATTTACACCTTCCAAAGTTTATAATATGCTGAGGTTTTTTTACACGAATACGATCATGTAATCTTCGATTCCATATATCAGCATAACATTTTAGGGAGAAAGGTTATCCGTATCATCTATTACCAATTTAAAGTACATTTATTTGAACATGGCCATAATAAAAACAAACAAATATTGCATACCTACACTTTCGGGTTTGTAATTATATTTAGATATATGGATGGATTATTAAGGTTGAGAATGCATTTATCTGCATAAATATAATAATTACCTACTTTATAAAATATGTTAGGTATGAAAATTTCAAAAATTATTACTATCTGTATAATATTGATATTACCTGCTTAGGTTGAAGAACTTTGATAGAGTGTAAAGTTGCGATGCCTTGATTGTTCACTCTTAAAGTTATTTTCCCAACCATTTCAGCTGTTGTTGCTGTTGCAGATTTCAGTTCTTTTTTAGCGCCACGACCAACCTGTAACACGAGACTTTATATAAATGATTTACAAATATAATTTTATAATCTGTTTCGAATTACTTTCACTTTATTAACAAGTAATACATTCTAATTTCTTAAGTTTTCGCGACTATAAGTATACATAATAAAACTACATTTTAACGGTTTTAAGCGTGGTACGTCGGAATAATAAAAATCAAATAAATTTCCGTGCTTAAAACCATTAAAACGTAATTTTATTAAATAATATATTCATCTAAATTCATACCTCCTTTTCCACTTTCAAAACGAGAGGACCGACAGCGAAATTGCTCTTTACAGTCGAATGATCTGACATGATGCTAACAGCTACGTCTCCCATACGTCTTAAAGAAGACAATCCGTACAGAGTGCCTTTTGCTCTGGGTTTATTTTTTTCTCCAGATTTAGTTTTATTTTTAGTGTTAGTCGGTTTCTTACTTTTCGTAGGTTTAGGCTTCGGCTTCGTAGGTTTCGTTTGTTGTTTAGTTTTAGTGGTCGTTGGTTTAGCCTTGCCATTCTCACTTCCTAGTTTCTCTTTGATACGCCTGGATTGAACTACCTCTGTTTGAACCTGTTCTATGATGTCATTAGGTTTTATCTCATTCACTTGAGGACTTGCTTCGACATTTTTTTCGGAAATGTCAATTATTTTTGTGCTATCTTTTTTCTTTATATGACGACGACGTGAAGCGGCCTTTTTCTTGTTAGACGATTTCCTGAGAACGAAACATTCATTAGACTATATTAAAGTATAAAGCATGATTTCTTTATTTAAAAAGTTTAACTGTAGTGTGATTGTCATAAATGGGTGTCTTTTATTTATTTAATAATTATAATTAAAAGACTGTGTTTTAACAAAAGTACAGACCGCGGTTAATCACTGTACGAAATGTCAAATACAATGAAATCTTAAACTTGGATTAACTCTTACCTTTTGTTAGATTTTGACTTATTTTTCTTTGGCTTGCTTGTCTTTTTACTTGCGTCAATGGGTTGTAACTTCACGCTTACTGGATCATATGATTCTTTAAGAATATCGTTCATTTTCTCTAGGACAGTGTCCACAAAATGGTTGTATTTGACAACATAGATTGCTGGTACAGGTACTTGTTTCTTAGGTGGGTCAGCTTCGAGAGCGCCTGTCACAGATTTAAGATTTGATTTTTTTGTCCTTAAAAATTAAAATGTATTTACTATGAAACAAAACATATATTTAAAGCGTTTCCACATTAGTGCTGTCCTGACAACGATGTCTCCATTATGTTAGTAACGATGTATAAAATGACAGGTATTATATTATTAGTATTTTTTTGCGATAATTTGTAAGAACCATATTTCAGAATCATACTCACATTGAAAGCAAACGCTTGTGTTTATAATCGGTACAATTGAAATATTCTAAGGTCCAATAACATCTCGAATCATGACCATGATACAAGTGTAGACGCTTACAGGTGTCCTGAACGAACATTCTGATTTTTATGTGACAAATGTTATGCCATCTTTTATGTAATAATCAATTTAAGAGAGGCTAATGTTTTAAATATGCATAACGGAATCTAAGGGAAACCTTATTAATAATCGATTTCTCTTTCGTCGGCACGACACTAGCATCATTTTAATATTGAACAAGCAAAATTATTTGTATGCATATTAACATGCAAGTGCTAGTTAGTCGTACGCGTACTTAATAATGATTTGAATGAATATGAAACCCGATTTGTACTACATTACATTGGCACGCGAACTAACTGTATCAGTCGCACAGAGCCCCCGTTGAATTCTAATGGTCTCGCTTACAATTAATACGTCCAGTCAACGGTGAATTTTCTATTTTCCACACGTAAAAGAAACTGCGTGCCAAGCCACGCACATTCGAAGAAATCTAATTACGGCACACCAACATCACAATAAATACCTACTTAACCCATTTTGTTATAAAGTGCTTATTCTTTTTAAGAAAGAAAACAACTTTATTGTTGTTAATATCTCCATAAAAGACCTTATTAGTAAATATTACATAATTCATTTTTTCAGTAGATACTATCAGCTTACTCACAGCTTTTAATAAGGCAATGTAAGAGCTATCAACTGTTATGTTGTACAAAATCATTTCCGTGAAAGGCAATCATAGCAAAAATTCCTATAATCAGACAGGTAAAGCCTTCGTCAGCTGCAAAGTAGTTCAATGTAGGTCGAATATGACTCGCTGCGACACACAACATTTCACGATGACAAATATTCAAAATTTCTCTTTTCGCATCTCATTATCTCGTTTTCACTGAGCCGGACGCTTGCTACGCAAATTTCGCGGTATATTTCGTAATTAAGTGAGAGTAAACATTAAGTTCGATTTACTTTCTCTAAAATCTGTCGGAATTTTATATTTCCTACTTCAAGGTTGCTCCTTGGTGCGGTCAAAGAAAGTGTCAAGGTTTTAGAAGAAATCGAGCGGGTTCATCGTTCGGGCCGCGATTGGGAAAGTAAGCGGACGCTAGCCGCGGCCGACCTCTTAACACACATCATACACCTGACTGGTTATTCTACGGAAATAATGTATTTGATTCAGTCTGCTATATGCATTATGTAGCCTCGTAAGGATCACCATCCTTTATTTAGTTTTAATTCAACATGGCATTCGGACCCAGGTTTGAAATCGGTCACAATACAAACATAAATGCCCAATATCCTTTTTTTGCGAATAATTGCAAATTTTAGATATGATGCAAAGCTACAATTTACAACATTTTTAGGGTTTGTAACGTACTGTTTGATATAGTATTATTCCTAGTCTCCAGCTTTATAAACACCTCGTAATTAAAGATAGACCCGTACTTTTACGTTAAATACAAAAATTACGAACAAAAGTTTGGGTCTGTAGCTTTCTTAAAAATCTATATTTTACTATATTTTTTTTATGAAAATTAAGTTAAATTTTATTATTGATATACTTCACAATACTAAATAAATCTTGGGTCTTACGAGGATATAAAATGTTTTCATCGAAATCCAATTGCCAATGCGTATGGATTATTAGTTGAAGATTTTATTTGGGACATGAGATGGCTTGTGCGTTATATTACATATATATTCGGTCAAAAAGCTAGTTAATTATAAATCTATATCTACATACAAGCAGGTAGCTGCATAACAGAACTTAATGGAAGTAATTAAGATATATAAAATTATGAATTATTATAAAAATATATGCAGAAGTATGGTTACAATAATATTTGTTATGGGTGAGGGTAGAATAGGTTATAAATACTTTATACTGACTAATACACTTTTAATCTTTACAAACAAAATTAAATTAATATCACTAGATAATGTCACTCTATAAATTGAGTTAATCGACGAATTAAACTAGAATTCTGACCGAGTCAATATTTACTCCAAAATTTACATTTGTAATCATTCAAAACAACACACAAATCATCTTTAAGGTAAAAAAGAATTGCACACAAAAATTAGAACAACAGATTTATTTCAAATAAATTGCCACGAGACCAATGTGACATGATCTAGACATTAATTTAACTTTCTTGGTTTCATGCTTACACTTTCACACGTCAAACACACTCACTTAATAAATTAAATAAATTAATAAATAGAATAAATAAATAGTCAATAAATAGCTAAGCTAGAGGGGGACCGTGGAGGTCTCTCAGGTGGATCGGGCTCGGCTCGCCCCTGGTTCGGTGCCTCTCTATCACTATCTGAACTTTTTATGTTCAGGCACTGGGGCCGCGGCGGATGTAGCTTTGGTTTTCTTTATTTTAGCCATGTAGTTTGCTTTTTTCTCGGATTTTTTTGCATACGCCGTGACATCGGGTTTCAATTTTTTTGACTCACGTGATTGCTTCGCAGAGACATTCCTGCCCAAAGCGTCGGTGATGTCATCGTCGTCGTCGTCATCATCCTCCTCATCGTCATCATCGTCGTCATCTTCTTCGGGATCCAATGCATCCGAAATATCATCATCGTCATCTTCTTCGTCATCGGCTTCCGCGGGCGCTTCTTCTTCATTGTTTACTTGTGTATCTACTTCCGCACTAGAGGGCTCTTTTTGTCCTGGCTGAGCATCCTCGTCTTCAAGTACGGCTTCAGTTTCGGCAACATCGCCTTCAGCTTCAGCGGCATTGGCAACCTCTTCTGCAGAAGCAGCTTGGGCAGGTACAGCGGCAACAGTATCAACAGGAGCAACTACTGGTTGAACTGCAGCTGGCTCGTCATCGTCGTCGTCGTCCTCACCTGTGGATAATTCATATATTTTTATATTGGCAAAATATTATTTTTAAATTTACACATCTCATATTTTATTATGCTTACCTCCAAGGATATCATCGAAAAATCTCTCTAGGTAATCATCGTCGTCATCATCATCATCTGATTCTTCGTCATCGTCGTCATCATCATCGTCATCTTCATCATCCTCTGCAAAATAATAGATCGTTGCAGGTCATAATACCCTTTTAAAATGTAAATATTATTACTAGAATACTGTAATTTCTAACATTTCCACATTGCAGTGAAAAAGTGTTCAATTTAGTAGTTTACTGTGTTCTCGATTTTGCATATCCTCGTTACCACTACAATTAGCACTTAATATAAAACAACCGTTATATGAACAGATAAATGGTAAGCGTCTGCGCAACTTGTCGGTTTTCAATCCGGATAGCCCTAACTAGTGAGGCTTTCGTCAATAGAAAGCAGAAAAGCATTAATTTATTTGATTGAGTTTTTCTGTTTGCATTAATTAAGTAACGAGAACGGTTGTCACGCTGCTTGCTTCACATTCCGTATTAGCCCCGCCGCCACGTCCTGATTCTTAGGAATTTCTATCGACGAATTGTAACACTTTCGTAGCATCACATACCTTATATCCTATAATAACTCTCACTAATAATAAACCTTTTTCTGTAATCTACAAAAAATTCAATATATCGATCTGCTAATTACATTCATTTCAATTTCACTTCAAATCAAGATATTTATTTCTACACATTAAACTGTTCAAATGATTTTAAATAAAAAAAATACTGAAAAAAGTATGATACAATTACAGAGAAGCAATTTCGTTAAAAGCAGTTGTAATCACGTACATAATAATACAAGCAGTCATAATTTGCTTATCTATGACTTGACTTTCTTTAGAAAAAGCTCAAAGGTTTCCATTTATCTGATATCTGAATACTTCTCCTTGAATTGGATTGAGATATGAATTGCATATCTGAAAGGCGCGCGAGCTTATCCATAGAATACTTTTACGACAGTAATGAGAGACCGGTCACTTTATTATTAGTGACAATTTAAGAATACATCATCAATCATTAATAAACTACAGAAATATTCATGTTGCGTTCTAAACTTTACTCTTCAGAAATATTTAGTCAGTCTATAAAGTAATTATTTTTATATTATTTATTTCAAAATTGATGTTGTTTCTAAAATAAAATTATACAGGTAGTAATAAATAGTATATTGCTAATACTCTTCAATGATATTTAGTCAGTGTATAAAGTAATTATTTTATATTATTTATTTAATTTTTATTTTATGTTGGAATATTGTATGATTAAATATCAAATAACTGAGACGCTTTTTCCAAATGTTTCTACAATGATCATTTTATATATCACTATTATTATAATAAGCATCACACTTTAATTTCACCTACAGTATATCAAGACAATACAAAATATAATGAATAGGTACGCACCAATGCCGAATTCACCATCGTCGTCGTCGTCATCATCGTCGTCGTCGTCATCAGTTGAGGCGGCAGGTTGCTGCGCAGGTGCAGCCGACTGCCTGCCCACTTCCTTCTCGTCCTCGGAGCGGGCTATCGGACTACCGCAAACCGAGAACACTAGGCAGCACAAGGCCGCTAATAAGAATAAAGACCTCATCTCGTATCTGAAACAAACGCACACATTTTAATAACATCACCGGTAGCATCGCGATCGCCACAGTGCCGGCACCTCACTATCACTGGGCACTGTTGCTAATCACGACATCACAACACAATATCACTAAACACGCACATGTACACTGATGTCCTTGACACTTCACCTTCTGACGAACTGTCACTGTTGAGTCCGTGTGGGCTCCAGCGGAAGAGATTCCGCTCGCGTCCTTCTGTGCCGGTGAACGAAACGCTATGGCCGAGCGTGGCAAGCGGAAACGGTATAGCCGCGGCGTCTTCACCGCACACTCTTTTATAGAGTTACGTCACACATGTAGGGAAGGAAAGTAGTGATGGTAGCTGTACCAAGCAGGGATCACCAATCATACAGACATGACACTTTGCGCTACCAAATCAAAACCCTTCTGTTACAATGAACGGCGGGTTCATAATTGGAAATAATTCAGTGGTATTACATTATTAAAGGCTAATTTCAAAAATTACTCTTTACAAACATTTGTAAGTCGTATCAAAACTTCTCTGTGACCGGTCACTGACCTCCCCACAACAGAATTTATCAATATTGAGAATGTTTAGAAAGCGTCTATGGAAATCAGTTTTTTTATCACTTTTGGCGTTCATTATATGAAACATATGGTTACGAAATAATTTGGAAGTTTTGTACAAAATTAAGAGAATAAGTTCTGAAAATATTAATTATTATTATGTATTACTAACGACCGCTGACAACGCTTAAGAATCGTTGACCTGTAATTAAAACGATCAAATTAAAACTTTAAACTAAACTGATACAATATATTATTGTGATTTTAAATTATGTATCTGTTAGTATTGTACTTTGAGTATAACAGTGCAATTTACATAATACTTACTAATTTTGTCTAATCAACAGTTTAATTTAAAATATTATATTTGTATTTACAAAAAATTAAGCCTCATTTCATTCCTATCTTTAAGAGGCTTCTAAGTAGCATTTACCGCTAGAATGACCCCGCAGTTTCGGCCACGTTAATTTCAATTCCCGATTGCAGAAACTTTGCGTTTTCTTGATATGAGGTTTGCCTATTTTATCCGTATTTTTGAGCATTATGACAGGACCTCATTAGACTAGCCCTTTTTATCCCAATTTCCCATAATAGTCTTATAATGACCGGAACTAGTCCGCTAATGTTACGCCACAATGACATGTAGATTAATTGTCTATACTACATATCTGGTCCCACTCCTCCAAAATCGGGGTCATTCTTATGGCCTGTGATCTTCAACGACATACAATAAGTAATGTTATATATAAGTAATGATAGAAAAATGGCTACCGCAGCCGAATGTCATTCCAATGACGTGAGTTCGAACTCTAACCTGGGAATAAGCTCCGCTTAAGCAGTTTTTCTGCCCTCATATGCATATTATTACAATTACAAGGTAATTGCCACCAATCTGAGTCGGAGATACTTGATGGATATTTGGTCTGTTTCTCTAAAAATAGAATATGGAGCCTGACAGTGGAACGCTTAAAATTTATATATACGAGTATATACTCGTACATATAAATTCAATATATATATAAATATATATTTAACTAGACTTAACCCCGCGGCTGCGCCGCGTGTGAAACCCTAGTCGATAGTTTTATTTTACTTACATAAAAGCTTAATTCGGTTTTTTACATATAATAATAACAAAGAAACTAAGTCCATATAGTGTATACAGCTGTCCAGTAAAACACAGAGGTAAGTCGAAGTGATTTGAAGTAATACAACGAATGACATGTTATTTATGACAACGTAAGTATTTCTTAGTGAATTGAAAAACACGATTGCAGTATCATCTATTTAGGTAATCCGTGTATTCAATGGAAACGACGTCATTTATCGGCATAAAAACTACCCTAAGTTACGCCCCGGGAGATGAGCTTCTTCTGTGTCGAGTTTCATTTAAATCCATTAAGTAGTTTTCACGTGATGCTCTGACAGACTGACTAAAATTCTAAAAACTGTATTTTCCCAATCTACTGGTCCGAAATAGCCCCCCTGATTTTTTTCGCGTTTTTAAATGCATTGTACAAAATGGAACCATTTACAGACTTATTATAGTATAGATTTATATTTATATTATTTCCTTTTATTATGTCTTTGTCTTATTGAGTAGTTTGTTTGCTACAACTCCACTACTTCTTCGAAAAGTAATTCTGTAACATACTCCTGTATAAAACTTATAAAAAAAGAGCTTAAGATATTATAAGAAATATTATAAGAAATATAAAGACAAAAAACTGTTAGCTATACGTGTTGCTAGGGAGTTTCTTGTCGCTTCTTCTCCTTAACAGCAATACTGCGAAGGGGTGTACATAGAATAGGAAATAAATTTAAATTTTGACTTATATGTTTGACCTTGAAAAAGTGTTCTCCAGTGGAACTTATTTTGAATAAAAACTTTTGAATTTGAATATACTAAGTATAAATTACTATATAATAATTAGTGTTGGTTTTCCTATTGCCTGAAATTGACAAGTGGTCACCGTCTACTCTGTTAAAAATATTTGCTAAACTAAAGATGTTACTGCTAACACATTGCTGGAATCGAAGATACGCTATGATGCACAAACTCATAGAGGAAGGAGAAATTTCTGCAGCACGTATCCTTCAGAACATTACTTTAGTCGGGACGAGTTTAACATAAATTTACCTACTATTCCTTTCTTCTTCATAATCTATGACATGCAGAGAGGGGTTGGTAAAGATCTGCTGAATAATATATTCAGCTTATTTACTAACTTAGTGACTATCGATGGAGAAAAGAACGTAAAACATAAGCGTGGTGACGGAATTCTAAAACATTTTGAGCATTAGTATGAGGGAACCGACCCAATACTTTCACTTAAGGTTATGTATGTAAACGCGCTTTAAGTGTTATCGATAAAGTGACGTAAAAACGAAAACGTGGGTGTTTAATTCTTTGATACTGAGTTTTACGGCAGTTCATGCTCCAGTTCGGCTACGGCAATTCATAATACCGGCAAGTGTATGGTATGACAGTCCACGAATTCGGAAAGGTTCCCTAGAGTTGAAACAGTCCACTATTTTCTAATTGTGACTATAGAGAGCTGTATCTCTATAAATATTATAAACGCGAATGTTTCTAAGAATGTATGTATGGATGTATGTTTGTTATTCTTTCGCGCAAAAACTACTGAATGAATTTTGATGAAACTTTACAATAATAAAGCTTACACATCAGAATAACACATAGGCTATAATTTATAAAGATATAATCGTGTGAATTATCCAAAATATAACGATTTTGCATCACCACGCGGGTCAAACCGCGGGCACGGCTAGTGATTATATACATAGAAAAATAAATTTAACCTTCAATAACCTACATGTATGGCAAGCCAACTATAATCTTTACTTATTTTTCTTAATTTAACAAGTAGCGGCATAAAAATTATACATCCCTAAGAAATTACATACATATCGAATTTCTAAGAATAGTGACTGGTAAACATAAGACACAGACGACCAGACATGATGAAAACAAGGATTCCGCTTTAGCCAACATGACAAATACAGAACCTAAAGATACGGTACGAGATTAAACCATTGATTAAATTAAATTGTTAAACAAAATCTTATGTTAAGTGCACAATTATTGTCCAAACTTACTTAGACATAAAAAATGTTGTTATTCTATATTTTTTCTTTTAATTTTTGTTATGCCAAAAATAAAATTATTAACATCACAAATATTTATTTTCGTTCAATTTATATTTTATTTACAAATAAAAAACACATTGATAATTTTTATGGATTTATGGCCAAGTTTAAATGACCTTAATAATTGACTTATTAACCTTTACTCATAGCCAAATTGTAACAGTTTTATTAATATTAAGTTTGTTTGAAGGTTTCTTTAAAGACCATAAAGAATCCTTCAAACGTATTCTAACTCAATATGAATAGGACCGTATGTCTATAATTGCAGCCAAACGACGCAGTTTTTATGGCTATTCGAAAAAACATCCCAGTAAACAGTTGAGATTTCAGTTCAGTTGATGAACATAGGATACTATTTACCCCTAAAAATGGTATAGTTTCCGGGATAAAAATATATTTGTCTTTCTGTTTGTTATGCTTTTACGGAAAAACTACTGGACCGATTTAGTTGAAATTCGGTATACATGTAATTTTAATACTGAGGGTAGACAAGGGATACCTTTATTCCGGATAATGGGATAGATATATGTAAAGGTTATCCCAAAAAGTGGGATAGATATTTTTGTGATTTTCCATTTTCGTCATTTTAGTCATCTTTGTCCAATTTGTCCTTATTGTCCGATTTATCCTTTTTGTCCGATTTATCCGAGTTATCCGATTTGTCTTTTTTGTTCGATTTGTCCTTTATGTCCGATTTGTTCTGTATGTCTGAGTTGTCCGATTTGTCCGAGTTGTCCAATTTGTCCAATTTATCCGGTTGTCCGGTAGTTGTCCGAATTGTCCGAGTGGTCCAATTAGTCCGAGTTTTTCGAGTTGTCCGATTTGTCCGAGTTGTCCTTTTTGTCCGATTTCTCCGAGTTGTCCGATTTGTCCTTTTTGTCCGATTTGTTCGAGTTGTCCGATTTGTCCGAGTGGTCCAATTAGTCCGAGTTTTTCGAGTTGTCCGATTTGTCCGAGTTGTCCTTTTTGTCCGATTTGTCCGAGTTGTCCGATTTGTCCTTTTTGTCCGATTTGTTCGAGTTGTCCGATTTGTCCTATTTGTCCAATTTGTCCGATTTGTCTGATTTGTCCGATTGGTCCGTTTTGTCCCTTTTCTCCGATTTGTTCTTTTTGTCCTTTTTGTCATTTATATAGTTGTCATAGACGGGGGATAGATAAATATAGCTAGGACGGTTTGAAATAAAGGTTGAAAGTTTGGATAAGACCAATCATTTTTCAAGTTTATGGATATAAACATTCATCATCTATAAAAAATGCGATAGTAACTCGATATGTCTTTCCGTTACGTTTTCACGGAAAACTACTAGGAATACTGGATAGGTTTTGCTGTAATTTTGTTTAATTGTAGTTTTAATACCGAAAATGGACATAAATACTTTTCATGCCGGGAGATGGGATAGTTTGCTATATAAAATTAAATTAAACTTCCGGGTGCAAATAGCACTAACATAAAAATTAAGTACAATGTAACCTGTATTAACAACTCCTGCTCATTAAACAAGAAGCACGCACTAGAGGTTGACCCGCGGCGTAGCCGTGGGGTAAACGTGTATACTAGTATGTAAATAAAAGAAAAACATACCAATTAATAAAATAGTTTTAATATATGTTATAAATATCACATAATTATTTATAATATATACTTTCTCTTCGTATTAATAAAAAATTAAATATAAAAGATTAATTAATATTGACAAATAGATTTTTTTACGCAAGAAAATATGAATTCATATTTTTTGTGTCGGAATATTATTGTATTTTAATTACTTACACCAAAGCATTCTATACTTTGGTCCTTTAAATTTCGATGTTTATACCGCAGAAACTGTCTCATTGTCCAATGTGAAAACTATACACGTTTATCTTTGTTGTTCAAAATACAAACGTATCTACTTATTCAATTTCCTGATAATTGATATATTCACCTTCGGTGCCTTAATATTTTTATGCCACGGCCATTATTCTAATTTCCGATTTAAAAATATTCATCCTCATTATTGAAACTATAATTCCATGATAATTGGTTCATTTTCAAGGCCACACAGACGGAAGAAATAAACGTCCATAAAAAATACAAAGTCGCTTCTATATTTACAAATTAATAAATAATCGGCATACAAACATACATTGTATTGAACACACAGTCGAACCTGGAGCCTCTGCACTGTGGTGACGTCGGCATTTACAAATTCATATGATTTAATCAAATATTTATAAGGAAATCAATTATATTGCTACAACTTAGGTTCGACAAAAACAATATCCACCTGCATATCTGTAAAAACACATTTTAACCTGCCGGCATTTGAACTAATTGTAATTCCTTTATGATCATCTTCTTTTATTTACTTATTTATTGGCATACGTTTCTAGAGAACAGCCCATTGTTTTATCGTACTCGTTTATGGCCGCTCGCGGCCGAATCATTAACCAGGTGTTGCGGATTACGTCCACTACAATACGCTCACATTTAAACTTGTGAGGTATAAAACGACGCCCTGATGGGGAGAAGGGGCAGTCGAGCGAGAACCACGATCAAAGCAAGACGTGTGTACATTCGGGAATCTGTTAGTGACGGGCTTTGCGCGTTTTATTGAATTACGACCTTCTGCATTACGTTTGGATTTGTTGTGTTCGGTTATATTTGTACC
The DNA here is from genome assembly GCA_019925095.2 of Dendrolimus kikuchii. Taxonomy (NCBI): domain Eukaryota; kingdom Metazoa; phylum Arthropoda; class Insecta; order Lepidoptera; family Lasiocampidae; genus Dendrolimus; species Dendrolimus kikuchii. Next base: position 13,891,775 of record CM034398.1, on the reverse strand, counting down.
TGTGTTATACGTGTTTGTATAGTTCTAATAAACTCTATAATAATTGTAATGGCATTTTAATTCGGATCCCGCAACTCATAACAATATTAATAGTTAGTATAATAAATATATAAAATAATAGTAGTTTGCCAGGTGGTAGGGCATTTGTCCGACTGGATGGCTACCACCCCTGGTTTAAAGTATGTCGCTATAACAACCTTGAATTGTGTGCCGGCATTAGTGACCAGGTTCCAGTCTCCCTTAAGAGAGCAGCGGCGCATTTGTAGCAACTTTGCTGTTGCAAATGTCCATAGGCAATGATAACCGCTTTCCATCAAGTGGGCCGTCTGCCTATCTGCTGATCTCCTGCAATAAAAAAAAAAGTTAATAAACATTGTTCAAACGCTTTAAATGAAAAGTTGTAGTGACTCAGTGCAATCTACAGAATTAAGTAAAGAACATATTTCTCTAAACTTTCTAAACTGTTATACATATTTGTATATTCTCAGAATTAACTTCACAAGAATTGACAATCGCAACAATAGATTGTTTTTAAGCTCTCCTTTCTCAAGTTGAAGTGTAATGAGTGAAAATGTATGAGAATGACATATCGTTACTCGAAGTGTTATGCCATCCCTTATACATTCATCATTCTATTCGTTTAGCGCTAATGCCTCTTATCTATACGTCCTGGTCTCAAAGCGACCATTTTAATGCATTTTCATAATAGGTAGGTACGCTTTCGTTGGTCGCGTACAGCGTCATGCCGAACACACCCTACGGCGTTTATAACAGACCATCGCCTTAGGCAGTATTCTGACCGAATGTGTATTTTGTTTATAATACCACGTGCTGCCGGTGAATATAAACATCGTGATGGAAGCTGCACATCGAGATAACCGCTGTGTCAAACCCGCCAATCTGATTTGTGACCGGTTTCTATATCTTACCGACAGTTTATTTGCCTATCGTTTAAAATTTGACATAAGCTCCATACAAGTAACTCAAAATTCAAGCCATGGGACAAGCGTGACGGAAATACTGTCCGTTTTCCTAAAATTGGAAGACCTGAACCCAGTAGTAAGATTTTAATGGTCTGTTATTATACTTGTATATCTCTACAGAACATAGGCCATAAAAATGGCCGGAACTTTTGGCGGTCTTGCGTGGGGCCATGAGAAGGCCAACACGTAGAGGCCCCTTGAAAAATTTAATGTAAATATGGCGTGACACTGACCGGCGATTATCTCTGTTTACACCATATAAAAATGCACCCAAGGACAAGCCCCGGTCAGTGTAGGACTATTGTAGGGAGTGAGAACAAAAGGTATTGGGTTGTTGGGAAGAACTGTTAGTGGCACTAGAGACCTGGGACTATGGTGACTATGGCGTCTGTCCGTCGCAATGTTCGGGGAACATGGATAAAACGGGCAGACGGCGACTCCCCATTCAGTACATGGGCCCCAAAAAATTCCGTACATGATTGGCAAGGGGCAACATGGGTGTGAGTGGCTACGGGATGTGGAGAGGTGGAATGTAGGTTCATCATGGTCTGTTTTTATTTTTTATTGCATGAGTTAAGCAGTTAGCAGCATGTGGGCAAATACCCTACCATCCAGCTGTGGGTTGTTCTGTTGTCTCTTACGAGAGGCCACTCGGCCACAGGAAATTGTATTCTTTCTCCGTTCCTGCACGGATAAAAAATGTATATTATTATTATTTACTAGCTGTGCTCGCGACTTCGTTTGCGTAGTTTTTTATTTCGCGGAACCCTAATTTTAAAAGTAACCTAAGGTACTCCCTATAACATCAGCTATCTGCCAGTGAAAGTTCCGTCAAAATCAGTCCAGCCGTTTCAGAGACAAGCCTTAACAACCAAAGAGACAGACAAAAATTGCATTTTCGGAATATCTGTCCGAATTATCCCCCCTGATTATTTCACATTTTTTTATTTTGACATTACGAGTAGACACTTCAACTTTATTTATCGGTATAGATTATTATTACGATGCAGTCTCACAAAGTTAATAACGAACAGCCAAGTGTCAAGTGCGTAGCTTCACTTCCCGGGCATGTTGATATCGCGATGTCCAACCGTAGAAAGGTCTAAACTCGTTTTTGGTATTGTAGGTGTCCACAAATATTTGTATGCGCCTGGTGAATGGACTCCGAGGACTTTCTCTCTGACTTGAGTCTCTAACACTGGCATCACCATAAAGACGGTCGGAACACACTGATTCATTGCACAGAGTGTGTCAAGTTATTGTCGCGGTAATATAACGAATTTTGTTAATGTGAAACATAACTAACTTTGGATTATTAATGTGTCAAATAATTTCTTTATTTTTTTTACCAAACTATTGTTTTATTTTTCACGGTTTAGTAATCATTTTGGGAGTCTATTTCTATATGTACCTAAGTCACTGCTAGTTTTCTCAGTTACGACAGGTATATTGTAAAGTAAAGAATATATTTTATTAACATATATGTATGTTACATACAATACATGCAAATATGGAATATAAAATAAATTATCATGCCTATTTTTCCCATAGAAATAAGCAATTATATCCCGACAAATACCATTTTGCTTCGTTTACTTTTAACAACCTATTCATACATAATAATTTATTGAGGTGCAGTTTACCTAAATTTTCTTCAAAATACCTGAGATTTAATAATAATAAGTACATCGTGGTCTACCAACACCAACTCTAGCATCCACACTGGTGTCTTACATACATTCAATGTGTGAACTTAAATAATAGTAACATTGCTACGGACGGACGCCATAGTTCCCATAGTCCAGATCCTTAGTTCCACTAGCAGTTCATCCCAATAACCCGGTACCTTTTATTCTCATTTCCTACAATAGTCCTACACTGACCGGGGCTTGTCCTTGGGTGCATTTTTATATGGTTTAGAGATGGATAATCGCCGGTCAATGTCACGCCACATTTACATAAAATTTGTCAAGAGGCCTCTACGTGTTGGCCTTCCCATGGCCCCACGCAATCCCTCCCAATGTCCGGGTCATTTTTATGGCCCGTAGTCGTAAGGACATACAAATAGTATAATAATAATAGTAGTAAACCCGCAGGGGGGCTTAGTGGCGAAGCCTTAGGTGAGTAGCGACACCTCGTACCTGACTCCGGGGGCCAAGGTAAGGCCCCCACCTCCGTGCTTGCCTTAACCAGCCGGCACGGAGTGGAGATCGCTAGAGCTAAGACTCAAGCTTCAGGGGTGGAAGTGATAAATGGCATCACGTCAGAAGTAGCTACGGTGAATCTGCAGCCCACCTCTCTACACCCCTTAGCCACTCACACCCATGTTGCCCCTGCCTTCTATGGCATTTTTAGGGGCCCATGCAGGGAGTGACGAGTCACCGTCTGCCCATTTTTCCATGTTCCCCGAACATTGCGACAGGCAGACGCCATAGTCCCCATATTCCCAGACCCCTTGTACCACTAGCAGTTCACCCCAATAGCCCGGTACTTTTTGTCCTCATTTCCCACAATAGTCCTACACTGGCCGGGGCTTGTCCTTGGGTGCATCACTATATGTTGTAGACAGGGATAATCGCCGGTCAGTGTCACACCACATTTACATTAAATTTGTCACGGGGCCTCTACGTGTTGGCCTTCCCATGGCCCCACGCAAGCCTTCCAAATGTCCGGGCCATTTTTATGGCCCGTGGTCTCAAAAGACATACAAAAGTATCACTGCAACATATAAATAACACACACAAAGCCACAAATCGCGGCACTTGTCGTCATAAGGTCACCGTATTCGCACACATAGTAACACGGTTACTGTGAATTTGTGTTAGTCCTTACTTCCTTTAGGAACCGGCTATCATTTACATCTTGAATATTTTATTCAATGGGAAATATTAATGGGGGCTATTAGATTTCGGAAATTATTAATCTTATGCACGTACACGATAGTAAAAAAACCAGCCAAGTGCGTAACCGTCCGCGTGCAGTAAAAGGTTCATTACTGGCAACGTTCCTCTACTTCTGCCATTACCTACTACTAACTCATAAATCAGTAAGACTATTAATGACCGACTTGAGTTTTTTTATATAGGCATATTTACTCCTCTAACTAATTTTGTCGGAAATTTGTCTTCTTTTTAATTTTTAAACATTTTTAATTTCTTTCTTTACAAACTTATGCAAGCTGACATAATTATGCAAACTAGACCTATCCTACAAAATGATAGACTGGTTTCAAATACAGAATTTGAGTCCAATAAAACCTATATTCTGTAATATACAGGGTCGAAACTTTCAATAGGGCGTTAACGTTAACACGAAAATAGTCTTAGGAGACTATCTACTACTATTATATATAGAAATTTTGATTCCCATTCACAAATTTTCCAAAAAATATACGGTTAGCAAGAAAACGGCCATTTTACACAAAAAAAATTGATTTCAGACAATCCTATTTCTGATACTGGTCAAAAACTTCTAACGGACCAACCCAGGTTGAAGTAGTAAAATGTCAGAAATTGTAATAAACTACTCCCATACATTTTGTACGAAAATTTATCACAAAATATAAAATTCCTATAGTACTCCAACGACGGCTGGTTCAATATAAGTTATTTTTATCAGTATCAGAAATAGGATTGATTGATTTTCTTGCTAACTGTACATTTTTAGGACCTAGGACCATTTCGTGTAGCTACAATGGTTCAGGCACTTTGCCTTACTGCCCCGCTGAAAGTTGCCACCAGAGTAAGTGGAGTTTACATCTATTTGTCGTATTTGACATAGTAACAACAAACACTTTAAAAGTATAACGTCGCGTTTTCAACATTTAGTTAAAGAACCTCAAATTTAGAAATCAATATAAACTACTTTAGATTGCCAATAGTTCTGCGGTTATTAACTTTTGATATTATTAATTAATTTAGGAAATGATACCGCTTAGAAATTTAGATATTTTTAACGTCAAAGAGAAAGAGACCAAAACAAAAAATAAAAGTAAGATGCGATTTATAACTATACCTCTGTGTAAAGTAGCATTGGCGAAAACAAATGTTTTAATTGTGGAAGCCAGATGTACCGTATTCAACTATATATTATCTTAATATATATAAATTACGTGTCACGTTATTTATCCGCGATGGACTCCTAAACTACTTGACCGATTTTAAACAAATTTGCACACCGTGTGCAGTTTGATACGACTTGAAAGATAGGATAGCTTACATTTGGACCCGGTAGGCGGCGCTGGAATCGGGTTCTAAATTTTATTTCTTCAGGGCAGAACAACGTCTGCCGGAACAGCTAGTATAATATACATATTTTACTAGAGTGTCTACTTAATAATACTTATTGATAAAAACACACTTTTGAGCATAATAAATACGCATTCCGTTCAACATATTGACTATAATAATTTATCAATACATGTAATGTAGCAAAAATGAAAAGCTTATTTTTTCTTATAATGAATTAAAAGTGTTACCATTGACACCGTTAGAATTCAATTACGAAATAAGAATACAATAATTATAAGAACAACATTTAGTTTACTATCTGAAAAATGATAGCTTGTCTCTTACGAAAATTAAGATTATGGGTGCCGATATTTCATACAGTAGAATAAATAAAATAAAAGAATGCCGTTAGGAATCGCGTTATAGAACGTTTTTTTTTTGGTATTCAGTAAGAAACTAAACAGTTGTATTTATAAAGCCCTTTGCTGCTGTAACAGAAGAAAATAATAATCCAGCAAATTTTCTAGCTATCGTTCAAGTAACTACAAATTACTATATATATATATATATATATATATATATATGTATATATATATATATGTGTGTGTATATATATATATATATATAGTCTATGCAATTGCATATAAATTGTAGAACTATAAAAGATTTATATACTTATAACGAAATACATCAAGTAGTTTTGGAAGTATGAGGTACTTTTAATATATACACAAGCTTATACAACAGTACTATTCATTTTCCATGGTTTAACATGCACTTTTCCGGTGTTTACACTAAGTTACACGCTAAGTTAACATGTAACATGACAATAACATTTAAACGAATACATATAGATATTTACATTGTGATCTCTACGTACTAAAGCTGCTTGTTATCTAACTAGAGTTTATTTAAGCTCATGAAAAAACGAGAGGTGTAAGTTTGAAAGTCTGTAGATAATATATTCTAGACGTAATGTTATTACAGTTTCACTTTTTTATAACATGAATGTCAAAAAAATAATATTCCAAACCGGTACATAAATATTTACATATTACGTTGCATTGTACAGTAAAACCTCTGTAAGTGGAACTTGAAGGGAGATCCCAAAAAATTCACATTGAGTTTTCGACTTATGGAGGATTTCGACTTACGCGAATTTTGTCAGGAAACATTCGACTTGTAGTGGTTAAGATTTATTCTAACTGATTTTGAGTTAGAGATGTGAAATAAATAAAAATCCTAGTTATGGAGGTAAAAAAACATTTTTTATGCAAGTTAAATGTTTTAAAAGTTATAAAATCAAATATTGCTATGTTCGAGATACAGAATCCAATTTCTTAATTATTTTGATTTATAGAGGGTTCAGAATTCGAGGAACGGAGGTTTTGGGGTTAAAGGGAAGGGAATACAAAAAAATTTCGAGTTTAGGAGGTTTTAGATTTATTGAGATTCGACTTAAAGAGGTTCTACTGTAAGTATATGTAAATAAATAAAAAATATATACATTTTTAGACGTTTAATTAAGGTGTTAGCTAAAAATAGAGTTTGCTATCTCGCGGCACCTTGCCACGTTTTTGAAGATATAAATGGACAGAATATACTTATAACAAATCTGTATTCTAGAAATCTGAACAATAGTACGAACTAGCCGTGCGCGCGACTTCGTCCGCGTGGAATGAGAGCCTAAGTTACTCCTTACAATATCAGCTATCTGCCAGTGAAAGTCGCGTCAAAATCAGTCCAGCCATGTCAGAAATTAGCCGGAAGGAGAAATATTTAAAAAATTGATTTTTTGATATTAATACATATGCATTTAGTAAAAAGCTGGTATTAACCAAGTTCAAAAAGGAGGAGGTTCTCAATTCGCCGCGTTTTATTTTTATGTATATACAGCCATAACTTTATTGCTTCAGAACCGATTTTGATGATTCTTTTTGCGTTCGATTCAACAAAGCTTCGAAATGACCTCATATAAATTTTGTTGTTAGTAGACTTTGGTTTCCGAAGATATAGCAGAAAAACCTTTGAAATCAGCCTAAAATGTGAAATTTTTGCAATTATTCAGTCATAACTTATTTTTTCTAAACCCATTTTGATTATTTTTTGCGTTCGATTCATTATAGTTTCAGAATGATCCCATGTAAATTTCATTGGTATTCAATTTTTATTTCTGAAAATATAGCAATAAATTCATAAAATCAAGTAAAAAAACGTTGTAGTGATTGACTTATGTAATTTTTTTGTTTCCGAACCAATTTTGATGTTTTCTTTTGCGCTTAATTCAGAGTACCTTTATATATAAATTTAATTGTCATCGGACTTGAGGTTGCAAAGATGTAAAAAAAAACGTTAAAATTTGATAAAAATGTGTAGTTTTTGAGGTATGTCACTCATAAGTTTTGTTTTTTTGAAATGATTTTGATCATCCTGTTTTCGTTGCATTTAGCATAGCTTCAGAATAGTACCGTGTAAATTTCATTGCTATTAGATCTTGGGTTCCGAAAATATAGCAGAAAATTATTCAAAATCAAATAGAAAACGTGTTGAATAGTGTTAGGTTTATGACCATCCTAAAACGAGTAGTAGGTACCTAATTAAGATCAAAATCGTGCCATACTCGACTAGGACTAGGAAACCGTACAATGGGAATCGATAACGATAACCAGCACGCCCGCGTAAATTGAGTCGCAACGTCAACGATCAGACTTGAGATTCAAACGAAAATGCTGCCTGGTGACAGCAGACCATGGCCGTAGACATTTAATTTAATAATTTTCGTCAAACACACCAATCGGACTTTTTAAACAACAGAATACAGCGGATTGCGTGATGCGGCCGAAGGTCGCGTCAAGCAGTTGATTTTCTATAAACCAAAATGCACGATCAGTGCCACGGCAGCGACCGGCGAGTGCCAGAACCAACTGATGTACATTTATTAACTGATCAGCATGTGCTAGCGATGCTTCATTAATTTAAATTTAACGGCACCTATTAGAGATTCTTAACTGCATATACATAATTTACCTTCGAGCTGCGCTCAGTTTCCGTTTTATCAGCTACCGAGCTACCGTTACCGCATTGGAGAAGCTACCTTATTAGGAATACCATATATGTAACTTAAAAGTGTAAAATGAAAAATTTCTAATTAAAAGAAACCGACTTCAAGACTAAAAAAGAGTAAAAAATAAAATTTTCTATATCGTGAAATCGGTGCCAAGTAAAACATAAAAATTACTACATTTTACAATATTTTGTTGTTGTAACAATACATACATACATACATACATAACTTCACGCCAGTTCCCTTGCGGGGTAGGCACGAACAACAGAGTGCCATTTAGGCTTATTCTTACACACCTCACTTGCCTCTTTGACAATGTTGTAACAATGTATATGGTAATTTTTATGTTTTGTTTGCAAATTTATGTAAAACATTCATCGTTTGTTTTTGTTAAAATTGGTAGAATAGAGATTGGCCGTAAGTAAATTATATCAATGTTTACCTTCCAAAATGTCGTAATGGGGATATATCTAACTTTCTTTAGGTAGCCCGATTACGAATGATTATCCGAACTAGATGAATTTGTAAAGAAATGTTATGTGTAACCACCAATTTTTTTAAATATTTTAGTATTATTTTTACTCCACTTAAGTTGTAGAAATATACTAATTGACAAAAGAAATCTGAATTAATTAAACTGTTTATACTAACGAATTGTTACTACTTTCGCGGGTTTATTTTTGAGGTAATTAGATTATACTAGTTCATATAAATTTTTTGTATGTCAGGGTTACCTCTCAATTCAAAGTGACTGTTTTTTTTTAAGTGAAACTTCTATATAGATGAGGGGTCTTAGGATTTTTCTGTCACTAAAAAGCGTTACGGCCGCGTGGACGAGCGGCATAAATTTAGATTAGGCGTGGTGAGAGGCGGTACAATTTTAGAGTAGACTATGGATGCGTTTTTTGGTTCCGGATCGAATTCAGTTTTTTTGTTTGATAAAATAAAATATGTTTAAATAAAAAATGCATTCATTAAAATGTACCTAACCTAACCAAATCATAATAACGTAACATCCTTCCCCTCCACCTAAAAATCCTTCCACCATTCACCCACAACTATCCTCTCACCCATCCTTCTACCCACTCGTCCATCTTTCCATACATTCCCACATCTTACCAATCATCCACATAAATATCCCATCTATCCACTTAAATTCAATCACACTGTCACCTACCACTCTATTCTTGCACTTATCTAACCTACCATTGTAATACTTACTCACCCATAGAAAATAAAATAAGCAGTAGTAAAATGTAAATTTTTCAGAAAGTAGAAATAAAAGAAAAAATTAAAATAAAAGAGATTATGAGAATCTCTTTCTTGACCAATGACAGAGGAGACAGGTCTAAAAAAAACCATAATTTGCAGTAAACCTGCGAAAAATCGAAATGTGTGCTGGGACACATACCTAGTAGAAGTGAAACATCAACGGACAAGTGGAAAAACGAATGTACTTGTCTAATTTGAAAACCTGCCCGTAAAACTTCAAGTTAAAATTTTGTGGCGATTCGTTTTACCACTTATCCGTTGCCATTCGTTTTTCCACTTGTCCGTTGAAGTTTCACTTCTACTATGTGTCCCAGCAGACATTTCGATTTTTCTGGATTTTTGTCAACCCGTACGCTGAAAAATAATTGTACCTATTAAATGTACATAATCGACAGACACACACACATTGCATATCCTCAATCTAAAAAAATTACGCTTGTGTTATGGGTAATATACATTGGACCACTCTGGAGCCGATTCCAGACTACAGTAAATAACAGAAAGTTAGTTTACGAAATTGAGCTTGCCAGGAATCGAACCCAAAGCCCCCGCGCTGCAGTAAGGCCCACCTTAATGCAGCGCAGGGGCTCCGGGTTCGGCAAAGGTTTAACCCACTCAACGACACAAGCTGTAGGTACATATAATTATATTTATCTGTTATATTACTTTACTAGCTGACACCCGCCCGTTTCGCGTGCCGTAAAATCCGTTCTTAGCTGACCTCTACTTGGCGACAGGAAGGTCCATACCAAATTTCAAGTCTATAGGTATTATATATAGTTCCTGAGATATCGTGATGAGTCACTATATACGTGATTTCAATTATATATATATATATATATATATATATATATATATATATATATATATATATACATATATATATATATATATATATATATATATATATACATATATATATATATATATATATATAGAAGAAGAAGATAATAAAAATAAAATTATGTTATTATAATAATAGCTATCGAGTAACGGCAACCTACGGCAGCGGTCGCGGTAACGGCGGGGTGGAGGGTGCTAACAGTCTCCGGGTTACGGGAGGCTGCCAACTCACAAAATTGACCTTGGCGACGTATAACGGACGGACGATTAGGCTGGACAGTCACCTCACAGAACTGGAAGTAGAGCTAAGTCGAATTAACTGGCACATCCTAGGGTTATCAGAAGTCCGAAGAGAGGGTGAGGATACGATAACCCTAAAGTCTGGTCACTTACTCTACTTCCGGGAAGGTGACAGGGCCTCCCAGGGTGGTGTCGGTTTTCTCGTGAACAAGACCCTCGTTAACAACGTTGTGGAAGTCAACAGTGTGTCGAACAGAGTAGCGTACCTAGTACTCAAACTCACCAACAGGTATTCCCTGAAGGTTGTACAGGTATATGCGCCGACCTCGGCACACTCTGACGAAGAGGTTGAGGCCATGTATGACGACATTACTAAAGCCATACATGGCACAACCTCCGCACACTACAACGTTGTTATGGGGGACTTCAACGCCAAAGTGGGAGTACAAAAACGCGACGAACCGATAATCGGACCCTATGGATTGGGGCGCCGAAATCACAGGGGGCAAATGCTGGTCAACTTCCTAGAAATGCAGGGGCTCTTCTTGATGAATTCCTTCTACAAGAAGAAGCCCCAGAGGAGATGGACCTGGCAGAGCCCCGACACTGTGACGAGGAACGAGATAGATTTCATAATGGCGGATAAGAAGCATATATTTAGAGATGTCTCAGTGGTCAACAGGTTCAATACCGGTAGCGACCACCGACTTGTACGAGGCACTCTAAATATCAATTTTAAGGCTGAAAGACTCCGCCTGGTGAAATCTACTCTCCGACCCACGCCGCCCCAAATGATCCACGGGTCCGAACAGTTCCAGCTGGAACTTCGCAATCGGTTCGAATCGCTGGAAACCACAGGCGATGTTGACGAGATAACCGACAACGTGGTGAAGACGTTGCAGGATTTGGGTCGTAGGCATTTTCCGCCTGTACGAAGAAACAGACGGTCCGAACTTTCTACCGAAACTCTGGATCTCATGAAGACGAGACGTGAAATGCCACCCGCTTTGTTTGCCTCGCCAGAGCATCGGGCCCTCTCCAAGAAAATAAGAAAACTTGTTAGGCGGGACCTCCGCTGCTCTAAAACGCGTGCCATTGAGGCGGCTATAGAGCAGAACAGGGGGTCCAAAGTTTTCTCAAGAAGCTTGGGGAGGAGCCACATTGCAAAGCTGAGGACAGCGGATGGCAGAGAGCTTACGTCTCGCTCTGAGATCCTGACGGAGGTAGAAAAGTTCTACGGGCTACTGTATTCTTCGCGGGCGAAGAAGCCTGCGACGCAAAGCAACGAAGATCCACGTGCGCCACTCACGCGCCATTATACGGAGGACATCCCGGAGGTCGACGTGGACGAGATTAGTGCGGCTCTCGGGCAACTTAAAAATGGCAAGGCTCCGGGGGATGACGGAATTACAACTGAGCTCCTTAAGGCAGGAGGAATGCCAATCCTCAAGGCCTTGGTTGAGCTCTTCAATTCCGTTATCCACCGGGGCACTGTGCCGAAGGCGTGGAGCAGGAGTGTGGTGGTCTTGTTTTTCAAGAAGGGTGATAACACTCTCTTGAAAAACTATAGGCCAATCTCACTCTTGAGCCACGTCTATAAGTTGTTTTCGAGGGTCGTCACGAATCGTCTCGCCAGAAGACTTGATGAGTTCCAACCACCGGAGCAGGCCGGGTTTCGAAAAGGCTACAGCACCGTAGACCACATCCATACTGTTCGGCAGATTATACAAAAGACCGAAGAGTATAATCAGCCGCTGTGTATGGCATTCGTGGACTACGAGAAAGCCTTCGACTCCATCGAAACTTGGGCTGTTCTGGAGTCTTTGCAAAGATGTCGTATTGATTGGCGATACATTGAGGTGCTGAGATGCCTGTATGACGCCGCAACGATGACCGTCCAGATACAGGACCGGAGGGCGAAGCCTATACCCCTACATCGCGGGGTGAGACAGGGGGATGTGATTTCCCCGAAACTGTTCACCAACGCGATGGAGGATGTCTTCAAAACTCTGGACTGGGCTGGACGGGGCATTAACATCAACGGCGAGCGCATTTCTCACCTCCGTTTCGCCGACGATATCGTGGTCTTTGCAGAGACTTTGGAGGAACTTGCCGAAATGCTGGGCAGTTTAAATGAATCTTCCCGACGGGTCGGTCTCGGCATGAATTTGGACAAGACGAAAGTCATGTTCAATGAACACGTCATGCCGAGACCGGTAAACGTCGATGGCGTCCCTCTGGAAGCTGTGCAGGAATATGTCTACCTTGGACAGAACATACAGGTCGGCAGGCACAACTTCGAGGGGGAAGCCAATAGGAGGATTCAGTTGGGCTGGGCAGCATTCGGTAAACTTCGTCAAGTCTTCTCGTCGACCATTCCGCAATGCTTGAAGACAAAAGTCTTCGAGCAGTGCGTCCTCCCCGTCCTGACCTACGGGGCCGAGACATGGACACTTACGGCAGTATGTATACGTATGTATATTGTAGTATGTATATATTTAAAGAAAAAACAGTAAAAGGTACCTAATTTTATGTACCACCTACATCGCCGAATTAGTTAAGAATATCCTGTATATTAGGTTGCCTGGAACGCTTTAAGCGATAAGGCTGCCTATCGAATTCCATAAAAAATATTGTAATTATATAGCGTCTATTATTTTGGTGAGCAATAAAATGTTATCTATCTATCTAAATGACATGCAATTGAAGGAATCAATCTAGTAACCGGATGTTCTGGACCATAAATGTTAAAACTACTCACTCTCAAGCTGCCTGAATTGTGCTTTATTTGTAAAGCGAAGGATGTTGCCGCGGAATCTAGTACTAACTATTATAACAAAAGTGAATAATAAAACAGAGCGAGTGTGTAAACACAACTTAATTATGTAGAACATGATGTACTCACGCTACCCACTTACCTCGCCACTACTGTAGAAATGGGCATAACGTAAATGAAGGGTAAAACTCGAATTAATTTCCTTTGGTCGTGTAAAGAACGCAAAACAACAATTACGCCTTTCGGTACATTTTGTAAAGTAGTAATGGAATGTTAAATACATTATTAGTCACAGTATTTAATTGTTTCCGATCTGTTTCCTTTATTTTATACACGAACACGCAAAATTGTTTTGTTATATACCTACATTACATTTTCGCATGCTTATTTGATCTTTTACGATTATTTATATTTGGTATTTTATAAATGATAAGCTTTATTTTATAATTAAACTCAAGCTTTCCATATGACTTCATTCGAGCAAATTACCGATATGTAAGGGTTAAATTCTCTTTGCGGATATGTATCAGTAAATCTTTGGAAACTGTCCTATCGTCTGTGATACAACTATGTAGGTACATCTCCGTTATCGAAAGTAGAATAGACCTTATAAATACTACCATATTTGTTTTCTTTGGGGGTAGGCAAATATAAAGGATTTCAACTTACTATGATCTTCGCACACACCTCTTAATTTATCTTGTTCATCAATCGCTTTATACATGACAAGACGTCATTTTAAAGTGCTTCTTACCTGACCTTTGTTCAAAATGTAATATATCAAAGAAAATTGCAACAGCAGCGCTACCTTTTGGCTATATACTTTCCCACAGAAACGACGTCATTTATCGAGATAACAAGTATCCTGTACGTTGACCTGGCACATAAGCTACCTCTGTGTCAAGTTTCATTTAAATCTGTTCCGTACTTTTCACGTGATACTCTAACAGATGAGCCGCCTGAGTTTGCTTTCTTTCTTAAATTCATTATACAAACTTTAACCTCTCCCCCCCCCCCTCTCCCCCTACAGATTTATTAAAGTATAAACTGAATAAAATGTTACTTGACTTTGCGTAGACCCAAATTATAACAGACAATCAAATAAATTCAGTTCTCTTCACAAACTAGACCATTGCGCTAACGGGTTTGCATAATGATATACGTTAGAAATGATTGACGGCTAGTGGTGAAGTCAAATTGAGTAGCCTTTGTGGCGAAAAGACAGCTTCGATTCGAAGACAATGAACAATTATTATAAACTAATATTATAAAGAGGTAAAGTTTGTGAGTTTGTTTGTTTGTAGGAAGTAATTTCTTTTACTACTGAACTGATTTTGAAAATTCTTTCACCAGTGGAAGGCTACATTATTCCTCAGTGACATAGGCATGCAGACATGATATATTTGATTGTAATTAATAATATTTTAATAACGTTCCACGCAAGAATTGCGCACATCCTTGTATGAGACACTGCGATTGCTTTCTAAGAAACAAACACGCGTTTGTGAATTAATTAAAGATTACAAAGCTTAATTAAACCTTGATTTACGTGCGTGCATGTTTTTTTTTATTGACGCCCAGCGAAGTAGGCACGGATCAGCTGCTTAAAGATAACAAAAAATTTAAAGAATAACATAACAAAAAAACTATTTTTTTATATCCCTTACAAAATTTTAAACTTTGCAAGAAAATAGTGGATTTCAAATTGAAAAGTTTTATTCGATCTAAGTTTCACTGGAAATCGTTTTTGAAGATCAAAGTTAAAAATTAATTGTACTTCCTTTTTTATGAACAACTTGGCTACATTTGAGTTGAAATGCATTTTTAAGTTTTTCTTTTTAAATACAGTGTTGTAAACTAAGTTCTCAGTACATAATATATACAGTCTACTCATGAATTTTGTTTTAACAAAAAAAAATAGATTTAAAAGCAATTAAGTTTTTAACCTGTTCTCGTATTCATTTAAAAATTAATATTCCTACTCTCGCATCCAATTTCAAGTAAATTGAAAATTGATGATTTTATGTCTTTTTAACTATATAGAGAGGTTGTTTATGTGTATTAAAAATAAATTAATTAAAGATATATTGAGAATAAACTGATTGCTAGTATATAAAGAGACGGTAGCTCCCGATTCATCGTCGCCATTGGTTTGAACTCGGCTGGCCCACAAACGCGACCGGTTGTCATCGGGTACTTTCTTTCTTGCGTTCTCACTTCCGCCTGCGCCTGCGCGCCTCCACGCAACCGGCACAAGGACTTGTCTCGTCCATAACGTGATACACATCAATACGCGATGGATTCACAATGGCTGGAACAACATAATGATCTCATTTAGCTCATGAACGTTTGATCATTTGCTTTTAAAGTCATAACCCAGAATGGCTCGTTTGGGTAATGAGTATTGTATAGATTTACCCCTTATTCATAAAAGCTATACAAGGTTTATAGGCTAGTTGAAAAAGTAAAAATAAGGTATTATTTCAATTGCATTTTAATTCGATTATGTATTAAATTTTTATAAACTTTGTGTAAACTTCATGTAAACCTTGTTCGTAAATCTATAGTATATTGTTATTCGTAAATCTATAGTACGGGATTAGTTTAGACTACTGGTTTCTACCACAGAAGATTACGTATAAATTCTTCTTAATGAATCAAAGGTTGTCGTATCACAAATCACTTCAAGTCCGCATGGTTATTTTCGACTAAATACTTCTTTTTTGGCTTCTAAGTCAAATGACAAAAGCTGTGAATGTTGGTCCTTATAACGGAACCCTTCCTTTAGCGTGGATTGATTTAGCGAATTTTCATTTATCTTGTATTAAAAATTAAAAAATGAAATATAATACGTATATAAGCAAGCACTTCTGGTTTTTACCTTCACAGACAGAGCGTGATTAAAGCGAAATAGCCTGTACTCGTATCCTACGAGATTTCACAGTAAACACAAAACAGACAACGAAACTCAACATGATGTCAAAATCTGAAACAGATATCTAAAGAATCACACTTATTAGCATAGATTAATATTATGATAATCTAATCAAACATACGTATAGCGTCCGGCTTCTTTGGCGTGTTACATAAATATATATTGATCTACGAGGTAAGCTAACCGAATCTTGCTTTCCAATAGAAAAGTGAAATTCTTTACGAATTAATTTATTACGGTCGAATTCAAAATTTCCCCCAATTAAAAGTCTCTTGATAAGGTTGATTAATTATAAGTTTTAATGGATTTTATACATTTTGTCACACCAATTTGTTTTATATACTTATAATCGGTGTGGACCCTGGGCGTCGGAGTGAACGCTCCGAACGCAACCGGGATTTAACGGTCGGATGATGATGATGATGACTTATTATAGTCGGTCTTACAATACCTGTGCTGTGTTGGTTCATACGGGATTACAAATTCTAAACCCTGTAAGATAACCAAATGGAATATATACGAAAATTTTAGATAAAATGCCTGCTTTAATTAGTATTTTTTTTTAATCCGTTGATCCTTTGGATCCCTTGAGGGTTGAGGCTTTGGAGCAATAATACAGGTAAAAATAATAATTAAATAGGTCTTGATTGCATAATAGTTTTAAACTTTTTCAGTTTATTTTATTTCAGTTGTATTTTGAAATCGCAGATAAAAACTTTAATTTTGTTTATTTATTAGTATAGATATATTAGCAGTTGACTCGTTTGGTAAATTTAGATTTTATAAATACTGTGATATATTTTTATATAAAGTTAAGGCTTTAAATTGAAAATCTAGTGGTTCAAAGTATATTCTGTCTAAAATTTCGTTTTCTAAACATTAAAAGTGCTTTCAGTCAGAGACAGAAAAGTGTAAGATAGAATACAATAGAATATACATTTTGTTTCTTTCTCACAACATATGAGGTATAGAATGTGTCTGATAGACCAATGCAGAGGTATATTAGAGGTCAAACGTGCCCAACTCCATAATTATGTATACAATATTAAATAACTATATCAGATATATATACATTTTTTTAAACAATATTGTGCAATATTGAAGTCTATTTTCTGCAGTAATTATTTTTAACTAATAAAGTTGTAAAATTTTTCAAACATGATTAACATGTTTTTATTCGCTGATAGGTCTTTATCAACTTCAATTGCTCTTTGAAGTCTTAAATTTTCTTATAAACAGTAAAATTATAAAAGTTTTAAAAAATTCAATAGGAAACAATTACTTAGCAGTGTTAAACACTGTTAAATAGATGTTATTTTAAGAATTTCTCATAATTGTTATTAAAAACTAAGTCAGACCTATTTCCCAGACATAAATAGTCAGCAAGTAAACCAAGACAGATCTCTAGTGTACTATTTACTCAAACTGATTCAGTGCGCCATCTAGGCTATAACTTAATAACTACTTTCGTTTGACGCTGCTTAAGTTACTCAACAACTTGCCATAGCTATAAGTAACTGAACAACCAACAACAAATAGCTGCCTTAAGTTATGATAGCTGCACCTAGGTGGCTCTATTACAATCTTAAGTTTGCATGGTCCTGCATAAGAAAACAAAATAAAAATCATTATACACAGCAAAATAATATATAAGACAATGATGTATCCCAGTGACATTCAGACTAGAAAAATATATAGCGGTTCTTGTTTTTCTTTTTAAATTAGTTTTGTTTAAATTAAACCTAAGATGTATACATTTAATGAGGCCAGTTTGAGTAGTTTATACTACAAGCAGAAGCAGAAGATACTTTAATACAATAAACATGTTCACACCTTGTAAAGAAGACGTTTTGAAAGTCATAAATCTATGTTATCGCTTCGTAGCATATGTATTATATGGAAGAAGAAGATAAAGAAGAAGCAAGCAACTTTCTAGCAGGTTTAATACTGTTTACATTAATTTATTTATTTTATTCTTATCTAACCTTTTGTTTTCGAATATGAGTTTCGAAACATCGAATTTATTAGATTTTAACTTAAAAACTATTTAAGGGACTGAAATCTTAGTAGATTTATACATAATATAGCCTTTAGTAACATTACCTATGCCAGGTTTTTACGGGAATCTTCGGAATTCATGTATTTTTATACTAAATAATCCGTTGGCCTGCTAAAAATACCCTTTGGTTTGTAAATACTGGCAAAATAACTGTTAATCTACAGTATGTATCAAACTTGGTCGAAGTCGCGGGCAAATCCTAGTTATGTATATTTTCGGCTGCAATTTCCAAACACGAAATACTTAATAACCAGTAAGGTCTTTAAAAGCTGCTACGGGTAAAGTTCATGAACATGTAAGTTGAGAGCAAAGAACTGGAAATAATTTGGCATTCTCACAAAAATACGGTTGGGAAAACCTAGTGGTGACTGTTTTTTTTTTAATTTTTTATTGCAGGAGTTCAGCAGACAGGCAGACGGCCCACTTCATTGAAAGCGGTTATCATTGCCTATGAACATTTGCAACACCAAAGGTGCTACAAATGCGTTGCTGCTCTCTTAAGGGAGTCTGGAACCTGGTCACTAATGCCGGAACACAACTCAAAGTTGTTATGGCGACATGCCCTAGACCAGGGGTGGTAGCCATCCAGTCAGGCAAATGCCCTATCACCTGGCTGTGGGTTGTTTTGTCGCCTCTTACGTCAGGCCGCCCGGCCGCAGGAAATTGTATTCTTTCTCCATTCCTGCACGGATAACTGACTGTAAACTACATGCTCCTCTCATGATAGTTGCAGTTAAAGTATGAATCCAAGCTAATAAACATATTACGTAGCAGTCAATTTGTTTTTATTATATATTAGGATATGTCTGCGACTTCGTCCACGCTTGACTTAAAATTCCCGGGGAATTTCCGGTATACAGAGTATAGCAGCATTTAAAAAAAGAATGTAGCTTATAGTTTTATCGTTTTAGTTAAAACTGTGTCGGTTAAGGTAATTTTTATGCAGCCGAGAACATACTACAAACTGCTTCCGGAAAAATTCTCGTGGTATGTCCGGGATAAAAAATATCCCACATTTTATTACATAAAATTTGATATCAATTAGTTAAAAAATCACATTGGAATTCAATATTTTTAATCTAGCCATTTTAAATCATTCCCAGAAAAAGTCCCGGGGGATTCTCAGGATAAAGAGAAGCGTAGATTTTAAGTCTAAGAATTAGCTGTCGATCAGCGAAACCCGCATCGAAATCGGTCTTATAGTTTTTACGTAAATCCCGAACAAACAGACAAGAAATCTAAATAAATGCATCGTATTCTCTATCGTTTCTACAGTGTATACCAGTTGTTTCTTTTTAATAGTTTCAATGTACACGGTATTTTTATAATGTTATAATATTATAGATTTGTATACGTATTTTTTTTATATGTACGTACGTATGTGTAACCTACTACCATATTAACATATCAGTATGACAATGAATTTGTTGGTTTGGTATATTTGAGTACTTATAATGTGGGACGTCCTGTATACTAGAGTACTGATAACCTGTGCAAGATCGCTTGTAGAGGTTGGATAATAAAACCGGGATATGTAGTGCAAACTTAGGGATTTTTTTTAACGAAGGGAAACCAGATTGAACGCCATCAGCCACGCGTAGGGGGAAATTCGCGGCCGGTGTGTGAGGATTTGCCAGGTCGAGGTGGCACTAGCACCTCTAGACAGAACTAAAGATGCTATTGCCACACCACAGTTAGGGATACCCATTAAAACCCTTCGGTATTCCGTCCTTCGCCCTTAATGCCAGAGCGACGGGTATATTGACCTAGCCCGTGCGCTGGCCCTAGCAGGCGGTGGCGCATCAGCCTCATCCACTGCCGGGAAACTACTTTTGTCCCCCGACATCTTCATACTCTCACTACGTGGGACGGTCTGTAACGCGCCCCTCGGGAGGAGAGGTGCGTGAGCGCAGAATACGTCGCGTCCACATCTCGACGGCATAACTGCGGGTGGGGAACCTTTTTTCCCCGGGGAACCACCCGCGCCACCGCTCATGGCGGTCGAAGGTCCAGACTGTCCCTCCGGTGGCGACGCGTCTTCCTTTGGCGAAAGTGGAGCAAAAACTTAGGGAGACCTACGTCAAGCAGTGTGTTTCTTTTGTATTCTGTTATCACTACGTTGTTGATTATGAACCAATTGGCCTTTCTTACGCCAGAAATACCGACTATATTTTCATAGTTGGGTGGTCACTAGTTAAATGGATTGTGATGGATAACTTAGAGCTTTTCTGCTATATTGCCAATAAACTTGGACACAATATTAGTAGTGTATTAAATGATAATCGCAAAAAAAACATATAATTAGTAATACCATGGAAAATATACAATGCAAAAGTGGATGGATGCAGAAGTCGTGGAAGGCCACGACACACCTTCCATGATCAAATTGATTGTGTACTAGCGGAGGGTGATGTCAGGAGCCTTAAGAACAGACGAGTGTGCATGACAAGAGTTATGAATGTCAAAGAAGCAAATGAGGTGTGTAAGAATGGGCCTAAATGGCGCTCTGTTGTTCGTGCCTACCCCGCAAGGGAACTGGCGTGAAGTTATGTATGTATGTATGTACCATGGAAAAAGAATACTATCTTCCATGGTAATACCTTTTAATTAAGACAGACTATTATAAAATAGCCGTGGTAGATTAGTGCCTAGCCCACGCGTCCCAAACCAAAAGGGCGCAAGTTCGAATCCTGACCAGAAAGCATGCATCACTTATGTAGTTTTCTGAGTATTATGCATATTGTTACAATTACCACGTGCTAACGGTGAAGGAAAACATTATAACCCGCAAACCCACTTTGAACAAGCGTGGCGGGCATGCTGTCCATTTCCCTATGAGAGACCCGAGCCCAATAGTGTGCCGCTTATGGGCTGTTATTATATAGATATACTACAATTGGTATTGGTCTTAAAATATACGTGACTGTAGCTATGAATGATTCACGTTCTTAGTTTAAATCGTTATGACTGTAATTATGACAGCCAGGGTCCGTTTGATATTATCGAAACAACATAAATATTGGTGAAGCAATGTTAAGCGACTGACGGAGGCATCATGCGACCGAATCATGTGACCGCCTCTGTTTAACACAACGACAGCCTTGACATTTTCCGATGAGGACGATACAGCGACCGGTTGAGTTTATGCAAAAGCCACTCACACTGTTTAACTAACAAAAGAATAAGTTTTCTAAGTTTTCATATGTTTTTTTTTCTAAATACGTATTGCGGAATGACCCTATTATTAGATCCGGGTACATCGAACGTAGTCTAGGACGCTCTCCGGCCCGATCTGCCCAAGGTCGCCAGTGGGGGCTAGATGAGAACAGCAAAGGACCGAGATAAGTAGCACAAACTTGAGAGGGCCTACGTCCAGCAGTGGACAACGGTTAGCTGACGACGTCATCGAACTGTATTTAATAGAGTTTTCCGGCTATTGTAAATTATATTATTATTTTCCAGGTGGTAGGGCATTTGCCCGACTGGATGGCTACCACCCCTGGTCTAAAATATGTCGTCATAACAACCTTGAGTTGTGTTCCGGCATTAGTGACCAGGTTCCAGTCTGCCTTAAGAGAGCAGCAGCGCATTTGTAGCAACTTTGGTGTTGCAAATGTCCATAGGCGATGGTGACCGCTTTCCATGAAGTGGGCCGTTTGCCTGTCTGCCGATCTCCTGTAAATAAAAATAAAAAAAAATATAATTCTTATTTTTGAAGTGAAACTTCTTTAGAATCGTGATTTGAAAGTCGAAGAAACGAAAAAAAGGCACTGTAAAGAGATATACATACATAAATCTATAGGACTAAGCCTGTGAGAGAATGAGATACGAGTTTTACATTGAGCAGCACACATTAGAGACAATAAAACCGATGATTAAACATAGGTCCAATTTGGACCGCAATAAAACTGATAATAATACTTTTAGACTAAAACAGTGGAAAATTTAAAGTGATAACTAATTTAAAGTTTATTTTTAATTATAATATGTTGACGGATGTAGGCTAAATTAATTATATTTATATTAATAAAAGCAGTATTATCTGAGTGAGTGAGTATATGCTCTGAAGTTTCACTTCTACTGCATGTGAACTGCACACACACACACACATTTTTTTAAATCTTATTAAAAGATTCGAGTTTTCATGATATTTTTCGTCTTACTTGCATGCCTGTCACTGTAGCACAACGTCTAGAAACTACTACTTGAAGGTTGGCTGTTGCAGCCTCCCAACTTCCCCGGGAAGTGCCATGGTCCTATAGTTTATAAAAGGCTGCTAAACTAACTGCGGTAGAGACAGGAGACATTTTTGTTCATCTGATTAATGACATATTTTTTTAAATTTAAATTTAAATTAATATTAAAATTGCCTTTTTACAGCACCATTATTTAATATTTTTAGATATACACAATTGTTTTGTGTAGAATAAAGCAACTGTACTTTTGAGCTTTCATGATAGTGAAATTTCCAATTAAAATTATTTTCTTTATTTTATAAAAAAAAGAGTCACATGTAAAACCATTCATTTAATCATCCATAGGTTTGCTGGAAGAAATCTTTAACGGTTAATTTATTTTTCCCTATTACTAGACAGAAGTCTAGGTTTGATGACATGAAAGTCACGATTGTGTACATTTTTTTTTTAAATTTCAATATAAAAAGTTACAAGATCATACAAACAATTACATTGCCAAACTGCAGCGCAGTTTGTCGGCAGCGTTCTCGTGGATCGCATTAAATTATACCTTTTAACTTTTGATTAAGTACACTTTTTTTAATGTAAATTATAATATAAATGAATTAAAATGATTGGATTAACCATTTTTTGTATTAAGTCTTTATTTACTACTGTTATCTAAAGTACATATACACCAAACCTCTTTTGAATTCGTTTAATATGTTTCCATTGATTCCTTGATAATAGTACCATATCTCTCTCACCGCGTACATGCACCACATTATATACGTGTATAAATGACACATGTATATCAAACACCAAAAAATGCGAAGTAGCAAAAAGTATACCTACATCGAGGTAGTTTAGAATTATTGAAGGGTATGCTAGCCATTTTATCAAAATCAAAAGCCCTGGTAAAATTGTGCCTATCCATTCATCTTACAATTCTTTATGATTGACGCACTTTTTTGACCTCTGTGGTTGAGCGGGCTAAGCCTTTGCCGGCCTACCTCACTGCAACGCAGAGGCTTCGGGTTCGATTCCTGGTATAGTAAATTTCGGAAACATATTTTCTCCGTTATTTACTGTCTGTGTATCTGGGGTCGTTCCCGGAGTAGTCCGTTGTATATTACCCATAACACAAGCGTAACTTGCTTAATTTGGGGATATGTAACATGTGTGTTTATCTGCCGATTATTATTATTATTATTTTTCACATTAGCTTTACAATAATTATTTCTAAATTCTTTCTAATACTACCAAATTCCCCAAACTAAAAATAGACAACCGATATTTGTCTAAACAGCTTAATTGTACTAACGCGTCAATTCAAGTTTAGCCTCTAAGCTTATAAATGACACCCATTAAACTAATAGTAAATAAGCATTACGAGACGTGCAAGCAAACTTTTGATAGCGTGATCGTCGACCACATCCGTGGTGTGAACCGTCTCAAATTACCAGCAAATGGGTATTTCAAATAATTGCTTCCATACAAACACACCGACTGCAATAACGACTAGTGATTGAATCGTTCAGGGTCTTCCTACAAGTATAGAAGTAAACCCCATATTGCCCATTGTCCAATTATTTTACGCAGTTTGGTTTAAAGGTCAATAAAATCACATTGGAATTAATGTCTTTTGAACACCAAGGTTGTTTGACCGCTTCATTGGTTTTTGGCAATAATATAACGTAAGTCATATACTTGTTACAGCAGCGTTATTTGATTATTAAATCATGCTATGAATGTTTATATTAGGCCATTTCTTAAAGTGCAGCAAATTACGTGGTGATTATTCGAGTACTGTTTAATTTTGCTACATTTTGAACAAGTACTTAAACAACTTTAATTTATTTACCTGGCTTTTTAAAATTCCGTAAACAAATTATAAAAACGAGGCTTTTATTCATTAATTTCTCCGTTTGTCCTCCTGACTATCTGTCTATTATACAAATTATTATATGTCACTATTAATTTTCCCCAAAATTGTTGACTATGAATGACATTTTAAAGCAATGTGTCTTCTATATGCCGCTAAACAATGGAGTATGAGAATGAAGTTTCATTAGACAGGTATTAAAAAATTATATATCAATGTTTTCTTAGTATTTTTTATTTGCCGATATCGTGGTGAAACCTACATTTTTAAAGCTCCATCTAACTTTGAAACAAAATTCATGGTGATAGAAATTCTCAACCAAAGCTGGTTTCAAAAAATCACACAATAGTTTTTGATATTTGAGGTACTTTCGAATGGTTCGGTAATTAAATAAGGAAACTGTTGGAATGAATATTAGAATACTTTTCCTCCTGGAATATAAGAATATTTAACATGAACGGAACCATATTAATATTATCCGTGTAGAAACCTCTCGTAAGAGGCGACAAAATAACCCGCAATCAGGTTGTAGGGTATTTGCCCGACTGGATGGGTACCACCCCTGGTCTAGAGTATGCCATAACAACCTTGAGTTGTGTTCCGGCATTAGTGACCAGGCTCCAGTGTTCCTTAAGAGAGTAGCAGCGCATTTATAGTACCTTTGGTGTTACAAATGTTCATAGAAGAAAGAAAAGAAAATCATTCTATTCGGGAAAAATTGCATTGGTGTAGTGCAGGTTTTTTTTTTATTGCAGGAGTTCAGCAGACAGGCAGACGGCCCACTGGATGAAAAGCGGTTACCATCGCCTATGGACATTTGCAACACCGAAGGTGCTACAAATGTGCTGCTGCTCTCTTAAGTGAGTCTGGAACCTGGTCACTAATGCCGGAACACAACTCCAAGTTGTTATAGCGGTATGCTCTAGACCAGGGGTGGTAGCCATCCAGTCGGGCAAATGCCCTACCACCTGGCTGTGGGTTGTTTAGTCGCCTCTTACGACAGGCCGCCCAGCCGCAGGAATTTGTATTCTTTCTCCGTTCCTGCACGGATAAGGTAGGTAAGGTATAATTCTTAACAAATTTAAAACTAACAACATAATCTTGTCCTGAAAGGGGCATCAGACTCAGCATAATACTGGTCTTTTAAAACAGCGCTGATCTTCCGCTGAGCCCTTAAGGTACTGTCACGGCAGACATTACATCGTTGCAAAGCATGAAGGTAGAATCTTAAATTATATATATATATATATATATATATATATATATATATATATATATATATATATATATATATATATATATATATATATACATACACACACACATACATACGTAGTATATACAAGAAATAGGGTTGTTATATATAGTATTGCAAAAATTAAATAAAAGACTCGACATAAAAATTAAATTAAATACCACTTGTATCATATTTTTTTGTTGTGTTGTGAATGCTGGTGCTCTTTTAAAAATATCTCTAATTGAATTCTGAACCTATTAAAATTTTGCAGATTTCTAATGGGTGGTGAACTCATGCAATAAAACAAATAGATTAATATAAGGCATAAATAGATGTAGGTAATACATATCACGCCTGTTTCCCATAAGAGTATACAGATACGAGGGATTTCCACTTGCTACGATCTTGACATACATCTTTTGCTTCATCTACTGCCATTAATCTCTTCATAAATACGCGTTTATTATATAGGTGCTTTTTATTTAGTCATTCTCTAAGACATCTGTGATTGGATCGTGATAATAATAAAAAGATAATTTAGTAATGTTAAACAAGTAACAACTAAAATAGAGACTGATATTAGTCGCAATAACCATTAATATACGACAAAAACGAAAAAATAATAACTAACCTCCAGTCTTAACTAACAACATACTTAATATAACATAAATTAAAATATTTGACGAAACCAGTACAAATGATTATGCAGGCTATTTACATCGTTGATCCGGCTTACATTCAACTATATGTATACCTACATGGTCTAAGATTCATATAGCTTCCCAAATCACGTGAGTGTTATCTCATAGAGATCGCCCACAAGTTTATATCCTTAAACGGTAATCGTTTTAGATCCAAATAGTTTATACATCCTGTTGCCGGGGTATTAAGGTTTTTCCTATCATTCTAATCTTCTTATATATAAAAGTTTTTTCCATTTTCAATTTTTTGTAAGCTGGCAGAGTCCTTATTTCTTTAAGTTTTTGTTTAAATGCTGCTTCGCATGTGTCAAGTATTCATAAATTTTAACATAATGAAACTTTTAGATGAATTTTTAAGCAAAAGAAGAAAACCGAAAACAATGTTGTTGTTACGGCAACCCCAAAGATAATACTGACACTCATTACCTAGAAACAGTCAATATCTAATCGTCGGCAGCCACGCACAGTCCACTGCTGGATGTAGGCCTCCCCAAGTTGGCGCCACTCATCCAGGTCCTCCGCCTTCCTCGTCCAGCGCCTACCAGCGACCTTGCGCAGGTCGTCAGTCCATCGGACTGGAGGGCGTCCGACACGTTTACCGAGGCCAGGACTCCACTCCTGGGCTCCTCTGCTCTATCGGTCATCGGTTCAGCGACAAATGTGACAGTTCCACTGCCACTTTCGCACACAACCTGCTAATTTTGCGAGCTGTTTAATAATAGTTGATAATTTTTAACTACATTTTTTCCTCCCATATTCTGCCGAACACTTAAAAAAAATAAAATCTGTCTGGTGTTGTTTCTTATCACAGTTATATTTTACGTATAATATGTTACAATTTTTTTATTTCATTAAGTACATAGATATACAACGAAAGACAAAATCAATGCAATGTTAAAGAAGAATAAAAGACTCGTTTAGTCTGTTAGATATAATAAGACATCGTACGTACCTACCAGATAAATAACCCTAATTTATTTACAGCATTCACAGATTCAATTAATTTTTTATCTAGGCGCTGTGTTCCCGGAAAATGCCGACTATCCCAATATAATAAACTAAAAACTATCCCATTTTGCAGGATAAAAAGCATCCTATGTCCATTCTCGGTATCAAGTATCTTTATATATAAAAATTGCCTACCCCGCAAGGGAACTAGCGTGAAGTTATGTATGTATGTATATATAAAAATTCTTCTGTGCATGTGTACGTGACTGCTCCTCCTAAACGGCTGGACTGATTTCAATGAAAGTTTTTGTGTGTGTTTCGGCGGATTCGAGAATGGTTTAGATTCACAATTGGATCCGGTAGGTGGCGCAGCAATCGGGTTCTAAATTTTATTTCTTCAGGGCATGACAACGTCAGCCGGAATAGCTAGTAATATTATAAAATTCTACACATCCCGTGTATGTATGTACATTGAAGCTATTTAATATAAACAGGAATAGACTATATAAACGCTGGAGAATATGATGCTTCTTCTTCGATGCTGCTGCAGATTTCTTGTCTGTTCATCTGTTTGTTCGGAATTCACGTAAAAACTACTGGGCCGATTTCGATGCGGTTTGCACTGATCGACAGCAAATTCCTAGACTCAAATTCTACGCTACTTTCTATCTCGGGAACCGCGCGGGAATTTTTCTGGGAAGGATTTAAAATAGTCAGATTGAATAAAAATCGAATTCCAATGCGTTTTTTTTTCACTGATAGATAGCAAATTTTACATAATAAAATGTGTGATTTTTTTTTATCCCGGAAAGCCAGCGGGAATTTTCCCGGGAGCGATTTGTAGTTGTTCGGGTGCAAAAAATTTGCTTATTCCGACACAGTTTTCACTAAAACAATAGCTCGCATTCTTTTTAATATGCTATGGTATTTTGTGCCTCGGGAATCCTGCGGGAATTTGAAGACAAGCGTGGACGAAGTCCACCTAATATATATATATATATATATATATATATATATATATATATATATATATATATATATATATATATATATATATATACAAAAACATTTTATCGAGTAATTTATAATACAGGTTTAAATTTACTAAAGTGTTTGATGGAAGCAATCATAATATTTATCGTATATCATTTTAACACCTTTTAATTTGACGGCTTCCGTAAGCCTTGTACACTTCTTAGGGTTCCTCAACCGTTAAGGCAAAATGAAACGCATATAAAATCACCATGTCTGTCCATCCATCCGTAGTTGTTCTCAAAAAGTACTGTGTCTATATGAATATTTTATGTGAAAATATCCATTTTATATGCCGATACTTAACGGTGTAATGCAGTCTCAAGAAAAGTAAAAACTAAGGGTGTTCGCCATACTTGTAGGCTAAGGAATGATTTTTTGATTGTACTTACAAAGTTCAGCATGATATCGTTAGGCTGGTTTTGAAAAATCATAACGACGTCTTGATTACTTTATATTTAAACCAATAAGTATTAAGGAATTATTCGCCTTTAAAGCGGTAAAAACTGTGTCCCCCTCTAACTTTCAAACAGTTCTAAAATGCTTTTTTCCGGAATCAATGACTTGATCGCAGCTCGCGAGGTCAAGGTTTAGTCGATATTCTATCACGCTCTCACAGAATATCGGTGTGAAATTGTTACCCTTGAGCTAGTCGTGTTGTGTAGGAGGAGTTAGAGTTCCGGTGCCCATTTTCCCCTCTTCCTACCTACTCCCGCTATCGAATCCCTCCTATCTCATCCCCCATATCCAGTCCCCTCTAGCCTTCCTTTCTCATCCCCTTGTCGCATGCCCTCTATTCCATACTAAAGGCTGAGAACGCGTTGGCATTGTCCCCTGTGTTAACAACGTCCATTAGGCGACAGTAGAAACCATTCCCCATCAGGTGGGCTGTCTGTTTGTCCGATTCAGGCAATAATAATAAATAATAAAGCAAAAAAAGTAAAAACTTTTGAGCTATGTGATAAAATTGTAAAAAAGGTGAAATAAATCATTAGCTTGCAAAACAAAATTTCAAATACCAAACAGCTGACGTACACTCTATAGAATCCTCCATTCTACGTGGACTAGCACGCACTTGGCCTGTTATTATATTATAATAGGAATAAACCTGTTGATTGACTACTACATAATTTATAATTGGTGTAGTAAAAATTTCTATCATATTTTAATTTTAAATATTATCCGATGCTCGAAAAATCATTAAGGGCAGACCGTCGCAATATTTAAGCCTCGAAGACAATGTTAGGTCTTGAGTGATATAGTATTTTAAAACATAAAATTACTATGTGCTTGATAAAACACATGTCATTGTTATTATTATTACAAAGTATTACACAGTGTGTAAAGGAATTGATCTCAAAACTAATTTCTGTTTTATATTCTAATTGGGTGAGTGGCATATTTTAAAACTATTTTTGCTCTTATTAAACGAGTGAGAGGGCTTACTCTATAACGTCTTTCGTTGTTCAATTTCGTTTTAGAAAGAAAGAAAAAATTATTTGAAGAAATAGCGATGTACTTATCTTAAAAATAATAACATATTTTGAGAATTTGTACGCCGCATTTTCAGCAAACAAGGTTTGCATTCAGCTTATTGCTGTGCCGGCATAATATCGGACGCAAGAAATGCCACAAGAAAGATGTTTGAAAATAAGGCCTCTGGACGGATCCCATTCGCAAAGAGCTTTTTGACCGTTAAATTACAGCCTCGTTTGCTTGGTTTAAAAAAATATTCATCAAAATGGCGGATGAAAGAGCTAGATGATAAATAATTAAACAAATTTTAATACTCCATATTTTTGAGAGGTTCCAAAAATAAAACACATTCTGGACTAATAAGATAAATCGGTTTTGTTCGTTTTACTATACAGATGGATTTCACTATTCTCATCAAGTTTTTATAAGTTCATCCATTACGAAAAGGACTTGTCGAAATTCATCTTTTGAAATCCTTCGACGAATAATAGAATAATCAAACCTTCTTAAATGTTTCTTTTCCTTTTGTTCTTTATTCCTATGGTTTTCAATAATATCGTATTACTTATTATACATGAAACATTTTCCTTCTAATTTAATTTCTGTAATTTGAATCATCAGTTTTATACATAGGGCATGCAAAATTTCCAGTGACTAATGAATATTGTTGACTAGCTGATACCCACCGCTTTATTCGCATTTATTATTCACACTGTGGCAGAGATTAAGAGCATCTAATGGAAAATAAAGAACTGTTAAGGCTCCTGTTGCCGCAAAATGTAGAAAATGGGGTGCAAACGAAACAACTTTTCGTTAGTAATTACTGGTAATAATTTATCAAAAATTATTGACATGAAATTATTTTACTCCTTCAACTTGTATTAAATCATAAATAAAATCTATCTCATCATAAATAAAATCTATCTAAAATCATCTTTATAAAAGAGAGATAAATAATTTGGTTTTATTATTGTTTTAAGTAGTTTATTTTATTCACAATAAAATAATAATGAACCTGAAAAACAACCGCATCCGTGGAATATCCGCTTTCGCCCGAAATATCAGTACCTACCGAAAAATCCTCAAGGACGTTGGCGTAGCTACATTTAGGCATGTGGCATAGGCATTATGTTCGGGAGCCAACCAAGATGGGACGCCGTCTCCTCCTTCTGCGAGCGCGTCATACTTGCGAAGCAAGAGGTAGAGCGGGAGCGTGAGCGGACTTCCTTGCTCCGCTTCCACCAAAAGAGGACGCGTCGACGCCGGAGAGCGGGCGGCGGGTTCCCTTGGGGTATAGGAGTTCTCACTCACCCGCATGTGCCGTCGAGATGAGAGCGCGAGTGTTTAGCGCGCGCTCATTTCACCTCCCATAAGGTGCATGACAAACCGCCGCACGCCTCAGATTAGACATGGAAGATATTGGAGTATAAAAGAAGTCCCCCGACAGTGGATGTGGCCTGCGGGCCCCAGCCTGCCAGGGCACGCGGAGTTGGTTGAGCTTCCGCATCCCCGTAGCCCCGACATAAGGCGCAAGACGGAACACCCAGGAGTTTTAGTGGGTATCCCTAACTGGCGAGTGGCAATAGCATGGCACCAATTCTGACTGGGTATGCTAGTGCCACCCCGACCTGGCGAATCCCACACACGGGTCGCAAACTATCCCCCCTCAAGTTTCTGTGCTTGCCGCGGCTTATGATCCTCAATCGGATTTCCTCTGGCTAATAAAAACTACATTTAGGCATCTAGAGAGTATGGATGAAAAGTGACTGACAAAACGTATTTGCAACAGCAATGGTTAGTACATTGCTCCCGGTAAACCGCGACGTGCTCACCGTGATCAAATTGCAGATCATTGAAGAAACGTCGGATAAAAAGCATTTCAAATAAACGTGCGCATATGAAGAGGTTACTGAGAGTAGATGAAGCGAAAAGTGTTTGTCAATACCGTAGCGAGTGAAGGTCTGTCATCTTTGCCTATCTCCATGGAGAAAACAGATAAGATAATATTTATGTATATATTACCTATACCAATTTACATCCCCCCTATTTCACCGTTTTTGAGATAATAGGTAAGTAGCTTATGTCTTTCCCTAAGGTACAAATTATGTTCTTGAATTTCATCAAGATCCGTTCAGCTATTTTATTGTGAAAATTAACTGACAGACTTAGTTTTGGGTTTCTAATATTAGTATATTTTTTACTGTTTGCTTGTAGATTGCGGATGAATAGAGAAGTATAGAGTTGCTGATGATAAGTTGTTAGCGTCGCCTATGGACGTTTGCAACACTTAGAAAGCTCTTTACTGTTGCCTACCTCGTTGAAACTAAACATATGTTTACGCTCTTTCCGAAGAATCCCATATCCTAACCCTGTTCTTAGAAATTGTGTGGATACAGAATGGATTATAAATATGAACAAAAAGAATATTTAGCTAGACGTGTTGCTGGGGAGTTTCTTGCCGCTTCTTCTACTTAAACAGCGATAACAAGTTGCAAAGTGGTGGACATAGAATAGGAGGTAAATTTATTTAAACTTGGGTATATGTATGACCTTCAAAAAATGTTCTCTAGTGGAACTTATTTAGGATAAAACTTTTGAATTTCAATGAACTTGTAAAACTATATCAGCATAAAATTCCTTTCCGTTTTAAATTTCGAATTCTAAACCAGAGCCCATATATACAAAATACCTACACGATTTAATTGCATTGTGTAATAATTTATTATGTCAATAAAAAGTCACGTTAGAAATACAAAATAGCTAGTAATACGGGCGTAACTCGCGTAGCCCAGTTTACATATTTTCGCAATGCATTGTGAACGCCCGCTGAGCGTACACCCCACCTGATCACATGACCCGAGTCACATGCTCCTGTGCTCTGATGCTGTTGCGGAAGACATTCAACTTTCTACCGCCATTTACGTGCTTGTGTACCCCCACCAGTGCCGCGTTGTAAAGGGCAGCCGTTTTGTTTTTACATCGATATCTAACAAACTGTTGTTCCATTCAGTCATATTGTGCATTTATTAACTGATTCGATTGACTTGTAACACAATGAGTTTTATGTAATAGCAGATATTGCAATACAGATTGGATTTTTAAGCGTAAAAAACGGTATTAATTTCTGTTACACTCGTATTTGTACTAATGCTGATTTAGTACCAATACATTAAAAATGTAAATTTATTTGGATTGAATTGAAATTATTTTCCTGAAGTATATTTGCGAACAGATACTTCCTAATCACGAACTAAAACTAGGAAACACTATTAAAGCTTCATATTTATATTATAACTAAACAACATTGTATTTGAAAATATTTTATTTTCATTTATTACTAGCTGAACTCGGCCACGATTAACTGTGACTCAATCTGGTATTAATTAAAGGTAATAAATGAATTTATTCCTACGAACATAAATTGGGACTTGAACTCTTTTTTATATTCAGCCTGTATTAAAAAAGATTAAACTGTCTACTGGTACAATCTTGTTTGGAAATAAAATATTGGATAAAAAGTTCTATCTCAATTCCGGTACGACATACGCGCTACTTGCTGTCAATTAATTGTTATTGTGCCTATAACCATCTCGCAAATGCCAGAAGTAAGTTGACAACGTATTATCGCAATCGGATGTACAAACGGTATGGAACGCTTAAAATACAAACAGCCACCAATATTAACTATTAGATGTTAATAATAGACTTCAATTAAGAGTAACTAAAAATAAATGATTTTATTTTTATCTTGAAATAATAACAGGAAAATTGTAAAGGATGCAATCATATTTCCGAAGCAAAAACAAAACCAATGTACCAAAAGGCAATTTTATCAGAAATCTTTACGTGGGATTTCCAACATGAATCTTTCCGATGTGCTATTTCTATTTAGGAAATACCGCCTTAAAGACCAAAATCCGTTATCTTGGAAAGAATTAACCTTAGATTTATTACAAAGCCACGTAATCACATGAGTGTGTTGCAAACGGCATTGCTAATTAAAATAATTATGAAATTATTAAGTTTGAGAACATAAATATTACAAAACCTTGTGTATCAAGTTTATACCCTCATTTCACGAAATACAGAATTTTAAGATAATAACTGACTAGAATAATTTATCTTACATGTATCTTCTTTGTCACGCAAACACTTTATTAGGAGTCCGTAGGTATTTTCCCAAAAACGATACGCTTATACAAATGTCTTATCCGTCTGACCATCTATCTATTATTACTGCCATTTCTATCCGAAACATATGTACAATATTTGACAAGAGAAAGTACTCTATTTGCCAACAAACTATGACAAAGGTAATTGTAAATACAATAAAAATTAGGAGTAGTGAATTTTTTAAAGTGTATCATAGCCATGCAAATTTGTTAGTAAGGCTTTCAAAAATCTTAAAAATCAAGATAATGTTTCTTTTTTATTCAAGTTAATATATAAGTCGGGAGATATATGTTTTCAGACATAAAAATTATGCTATTGCCAGCCCAAAGGATGATGAAAAATAAGGTAAGAAAAACAAAAAAAAAATCAAGATAATATTTTATTTTGTGAGAAGAAAAATACAGTTGAAGTAACTTACAATAAATCGGCCAAGTGCGTGCCAATCCGCGCACAGTCAAGGATTTCGTAGGTAGAAGCACCTGCTGATGTCTTTTCATCATTGAATTGGGTAAAGACATGTATGGTGGCCACCCCTCATGTTGACTGTTTTTTTTTCAATTTCAATACACAAGTTTAGTTCCATATAATTAGCATCTTCGGATCAGATTTTATCCATATTGACCCAGCAGTTTTGGAGAGAAATAGCTCAAACATGCAGACAGACAGATGAACGAACAGACCTTACGATTTTATAAAGACTCTGATTTTTCTAGAATGACCATGGGACACTAAAAGCAATATTAATAAAGCAGTATTATTTCACGATTCTCAGATATAGTAGACTAGCTTCTGCCCGCGACTTCGTCCTCGTGAAATAGTTAAAAAAAAAGTAAGTTAAAAACAAACCCCCCGATTTTGAAACATTCTCCATTGGTGCTCCACTTCTATTGGTCTTAGCGTGATCTAAAAGGAATTGTGCTTATGGATATATTTACAGAGACTATCGTTTTGTAGGGTTATAGCAACAACGGATCTTTTATAACGTCTTCAAATCCGTCCGTTTACCCGACTAGCCCAGCCGAGTATGTATGAAGATATTATACTTTCTGGCATCGTTACAGATACCTACGCGTAACATTATTTAATACTAGCAGTCCCGCCCTGAAGAAATAAAATCCTAGAACCCGATTCCAGCGCAATTTTGTTTAAATTGACATTTTTAAATTCGTATTATCTTTTGAATGGAATGTGTGATTTGAATAATTCAAAAA
The DNA here is from genome assembly GCA_019925095.2 of Dendrolimus kikuchii. Lineage (NCBI taxonomy): Eukaryota > Metazoa > Arthropoda > Insecta > Lepidoptera > Lasiocampidae > Dendrolimus > Dendrolimus kikuchii. The sequence continues at coordinate 13,856,536 of CM034398.1, read as the reverse complement.
GTAATCTACAGGTATTGAAACAGTCTTAAATACGAAGTGATTTATTTGGATAAGGATTTACTATAAAAGCTATGGATAACATGATCAGCATTTCTATCAACTTTTAAAATGTAAAAAAGTAGTTATAGTGACAAAGTACAATTTACGCAGCTCGTCGCACATATAATATATTTGGAGCACGCTGATGGTGTTGGGCCTAGGATACCCAGGTCGATGTAGGTGTCGAAGTTAAACACTGTTAGTTGGTGAAAACTTGAAATAAATCACTTTATATACGAAAGCGTCTGCCTTCGGCTACAACTCAATCGGAAGAAGAACGAAATGCAACGATAATGTTGCAAGTTCAAAAATAAAAATTATTTTATGTTGGTGTTGCCAACATACATTACTTGGCATATGGCACCGCAAAGTTTTTTGTAGATATTGATATGTTCTTTATTGTAGAACTTTTTTTTAAATTCTGTCATCAATAGTTTCCGCAGCGCATGCGATGAAAGACATTTTATGCCTATTTTTTTACACCTTGGGTTACATTATTGAAGTTTTAGTAGGGATCCCTAATTTTTTTGTAATAATAAATATAGTCCATACTCGTAATACTCAGGGATAATGTAGCTTCCTAATGGTGAAATAATTTTTGAAATCAGTCCTGTAGTTTTCGAGCTTAGTCGTTACAAAAATACAAATCTTTCCTCTTTATAATATTAAGTATAGATGTTGATTGAATATTGGGCGACTGGGTCAGTTCACTTCGCTAGGCAATTTGGAAGCCTTATAACTTGAATAACGTAGTCATAGTAATCCAATATCTTGTCGTCGAGACAATTGCGTTTATTGGCCTCACGGTCCAGTTGGCATATATTACGTGTCATTACGCGATTCACATGCTTTGCGGATTCGATAATGTAATTTGACCACTCTCGCTTATTCGACTCTTATCAGAAATAAGTCCGTGTACTCATAAGATTTTTTAACGGACTTCAAAACAGGAGGTTCTCAATTCGACGGCATTTTTTTATGTAAGTTACGCGATTCCTTCATCTCTTCTTTTCTTTATTTTAGATTTTTTTAACACATACAAATTCATATATACAGCATAATACCTTACTGCATTATGTTACATAGTGCTTAATATATCTCCGTATCAAAAATGTCCTTGCAATCACATTATTTCAATAAGGCTAAGATAATTATCATGTCATATATAATGTTAATAAATATATTTATTTAGATTATTTCGTATATACGTATATATTGGTATTCTATAAATGTGTTTGGATCTATGTATGTATTAAATTTATAAATTAGTGTTAGTATGTATATTTAAATTGTACAGTCCTATCTTTTTTCTGCTCCACCTACATCGCCAGATTAGTTAAGAATTTCTTTTAAGCTAGGTTGCCTGGAAGTGATTGATTTTAGCGATAAGGTCGCCGGTTGTTTTGCCATGAAATATTGTAATTATGCATTTGTATATTTTGGTGAACAATAAAGTGTTATCTATCTATCTATCTAATTATCTATTTATATTTATTATTTTTCTTCAATATTTATAACAATTAAAATGCTATAACAAAATTATGATGTGCAATATTCGAATATATCGATAATTCCTACATATAATGAGTCAATTTTGACTTTTTGATGGGTTTGGTCATTAGAAAACCTTATTTATCAGCCTTAGTCACAAAACTTTAAAAACACAAATCTATATAATTAATACGTGAAGCAAAATCACAACAAAAATTTTGTACCCCTTTTTACGAAAATTATGCGGACGGAGGAGTATGAAATTTCGCACATTTATAGTTTATATAGAGAAGGAGTGCAGAATGCTAATATATTTTTAAAAATTATGCATAAAAAATACATTAAATCAATAAAAAAACATTACACACACTACCATGTATTTAACACACACAATCATATATATATATACTTTTTGTTTACTGTTAAAGTCAAATTAACAGTGTAGCCTTGGCGAAATCTGTGATTATAAAAGTATAATCTTTGACAACAGAACCTTAATAATGTTGAAACTTATAATTTATATTAATTATTATGGTCGAGTTTTATCCACGGGCGACCACTCTTAATTATAAATATAATAAGATAATTTGGCATATAGTCGTGCAAGTTAGTGTTCCTGTATTTTCATCTCATTACATGTGTGGCGATCTCCTCTACTTTGGATTAATTTCGCGATTTCACTATCTAGCAGATTAAAAAAAAAATAGTATTTTTTCTCAAAAAATAATAGATAATGGAATTTTAATATTTAAATTGACAGTCTTCACTCGTGATATACATAAACACAGGGTGGGATAATCATAAGGATTTTATAAAACTGCAACTATAATAAAAATGGTTGCAGTACCCAAAAAAAAACTATAAGATAATACATGCAACTCAATGTAAAATCAGCGCCGTCTTAACCCGGGGGTACAAATGCGCAGGACCCGGGCGCAGGAAACAAAGGGGCGCAGCCGATTGATTTCAACAAAAAATTCACTCAAGAACATTAGGATTTGTCAAGGTTTAAGGATAATTAAATAATCTACACCGATGTGTAGCACCATATAGAATACATTTTCTTGTCAAATTTCATCTGTAGTTTTTGATAACAATGACTGTGACATCCAAACACAGTCAGACAGACGAACATGGCAAATGCATAAGAGTTCCGTTTTTGATAAACAGCTATGAATTCTTAAAAATGAGACATAAAAAATAATTTTGAGAGGGGATCAAACTAATTTTCGCACCCGGTGCCTAATGCGCTTAAGACGGCCCTGTGTAAAATTAATTGCTAATTATTCATTCAAAAAGTTAGGTCTTATTAAGAATGTTATGGTTAAATACCTATTCCAGTATTATGAGGGTTACAGAAAAAATGTAATTTTAAATTTAAAAAACATTCGTTCTTAAACGGAATACGTAATCGGGCTCAGCAAATTTTGTTAGAAAAGTCTACACACATTTTTTTAATAGAAGCAGTAATATCATTTAGATGAAATGTATTCTAATCTCTTCTAGAACATAATTTTGGTTGTATAATTTTGTTGACAAGGAACCTCAGCCTTCATATCTGAGACATAGCAGCTTGACTGTTAGGAGAGTCAGCTACGCTGCTAGGGTCACGTATCACGGAAGCCGACTAGCTATGTGGCAAAGAAATGTTTTAACATATCGCCAAGCATGCTATAACTAAAAGGTGTATAGGCGTAAGAAATGCTAGCTTGACATCGTTAAGGTTGATATACACACCAATACCAATGTAGTGATTAGTGAAAGAAATGAAAAGTAGGAAACTAGACTCCAGACTTCGAAACAAATGCACCTGGACTTAAGAATGATAATATTGAATAAAACTACCTTTTAACGGTTTTAAACGCGGTAATTTATTTGATTTTTATTATTCCGACGTTTCGGCCACTTTTCAGTAACCGTGATCACGGAAGACAAAGATGTCAAGTGTTAATAAGTATTGTTAAACTTTTATTTAGTCTACCGCCAACTTGTTCATCTTAATTATTTACTTTAATTTGTGTTTATGGTTAATATTTACTCTATGGGAGCCTAATCTAATTCAACATCGCTTCGCAACATGTTGCGGCTTGAATGAAGAAGCGGCGCAAGAAACTCTTCAGCAAACATGCCTAGATCTATTAATTTTATATAGTATTAAAATGGGTGGGAGGAAAAATAAAAAGAAATTATCAATCACGTTGGTTTATGTTCCGATGCACGCAGAAATATTTCAGATGATAATATTTCTTTACACAAAAGCATAAATCTTATAAATATATTTACTAAAGCTAACTAACACAAATCCTTGAGCCATGTACACATTCTCACAGTATTAACATCAAAGTTAACAAACCACTCCCACATCTAATTGCTCTATACAACGCAAATCATTCAAGACAAACATATTATTATATTTAGAACTCACTTAAAATATTCAGAGTAAGCTTACGTAATTTAAATATTTTTTTAATCGGATTACCATGTCATCATTACCAGTTTCTCGATGAAATTCCAACGAGTCATTCATATTAAGTCGTTTGTATCTCGTCATTCAGTTGTTTTCCAAAATAAAGGGCCGGGAGCGATCAATCTGAACCGTTTAGGAGATAAGACCCAGGCTAGATGCTCGACCCCCACCCAAGGAGATGCTCACTCCCCGATGAGAGTGAAACTACATCTGCTAGGGCTGCGGCGTAGACCACAACTGGTTCCCATGATCCCGGCTTATGACGACGGGAAGAGCACTGGGGTGTCTAGTGGTATTCCAGAGAAGCAGTCAGCGAGTCCAGCTCTTAAAAAGGGTTGAGATTACTTCTAAGAAAAGCTCTACAAGATGAGTCCTTTCAAAGAGGGTGCAAACAGATATAAAGTCTTGACGAAGTAGACAATTCTTCGGATGCCTTGGCATTGCAGATGTCCGTGATCGAAGATAATCAATCACTTACTATCATGGAGTCTGTGTGTCCGTTTGGATACAAGTATACTTAAAAAAAATATTAATACATAAAAATTGTTTTCTAAAAAGTCCGGTTTTTGGTTATAAGTTCTTTTCTTTCACCTAATAATCTTTTTTACTGTTTTTCTATGCTTTGTTGTACAACAAGAACAAGAGTTAATGACGTTTGCTAGGCTACCATTCTTAATAACCACATTAAACTCGAATTTTGCTTACACGATTACAAGAATCTATACTGCCAACAATTTAATAAATTTTACGTTTGTAAAATTTAGAAACGTAAAACATATTTAAATTCTCACTTCAAATATGACGGCGCCGTCTCTTTTCGCACGCACGTCAAATCATTCATTGCCATAAAAAAAAAAAAAAAAATCGCCCCACACGTTGTAAATAAATAAAATACAATAAAATATCCCGCGCCCGCAACTCATAAATGTGTGTATTATACAAATAAACCGCTCCGCATCATAATTGTAAAATATAATAAACATATATAGAAATAAACAGGATATGATCACTACGCTTAACATAAATATTTAAACCAATAAAAAGGCTATACATGTCTAAACAATCTTCTTAAACCAGATAATTTATCCATGCAGGAACGGAGAAAGAATACAATTTCCTGCGGCTGAGCGGCCTGTCGTAAGAGGCGACAAAACAACCCACAGCCAGGTGGTAGGGCATTTGCCCGACTGGATGGCTCCCACCCCTGGTGTAAAGTATGTCACCAGAACAACCTTGAGTTGTGTTCCGGCATTAGTGACCAGGTTCCAGTCTCCCTTAAGAGAGCAGCAGCGCCTTTGTAGCACCTTTGGTATTTTAAATGTCAATAGGCGATGGTAATCCATCATGGCTATCCATCAAGTAGGCCGTCTGCCTGCCTGCTGAACTCCTGCAATAAAAAAAAAGAAAAAGATAGAAAATCAAATAAGTTTGATCTATGTAATTTAAAACATAATTTTCTGTAGAACAGTCTGTTCTGTGACTTAGTTTGAAAAGGTAACATGTGGTCGCGAAACGTTAAATGAATCAATTTGAAAACTAGCGAGCATTTTCATATTACGACTGCATATTAGATCAGAAAACTACTTAAGTAGCATGGCAAGTTTCACTGTGAGGTTTGAACATACGCCATTTGAAACACGAGTTTTAGACTCGCTTTGCCATAGTTATATTACTTTTAAATAAAGACAAGAAATTGTTTTCATGTTACAATGTTATGCTTCCGCGTCTTTTTGTTGCTTAAAACAGGTAAACAGGCAGACAGTCGACCTGATGGAAAGTAGTTACCGGCGCCTACGGTCGCTGGCAATACCAGCGGTGGCGCCAACGCTTTGCCGGCTTCACAACAAATTTATAATGCCCTTGTTAAATAACTAGGATATGCCCGCGACATCATCCACACTTGACTTGAAATTTTTGCGTGATTCCCGGACCACAAAGTACCGTAGTATTTAAAAAAGAATGTAAGTTATCGTTTTAGTGAAAACTGTGTCGGAATAAGCTAATTTTTATGCACCCGAATAAACTACAAACCGCTCCCGGGAACATTCCCGCGGCATTGTCGAAATAAGAAATATCACACATTTATTACATACATACATACATTTGTTATTACAGTAAAATTTACTATGGATTGGTGAATCATTTTAAATCTTTTCCAGAAAAATTTTCGCGGCACATACGAAATAAAAAGTAGCGCAGATTTTTAAGTCTAAGAATTTGCTGTCAATCAGCAAAAACCGCATCAAAATCGGCCCAGTAGTTTTTACGTGAATCCCGAACAAACAGAGCAATCGACATTTGTCGTCAGCCATTCGTAGTCGACTGCTGGACGTAGACCTCCCCAAGACGGCGGCACTCATCCCTGTCCTCTGTTTTCCTCATCCAGCGCCTACCGGCGACCTTGCACAGGTCGTCGGTCCATCGGGCTGGAGGGCGTCCGACACTACGTTTACCGAGACGCGGTCTCCACTCCAGGACTCGTCTGCTCCATCGGCCATCGATCCTGCGGCAGACGTGACCGGCCCACTGCCACTTTAACTTGCTAATTTTGCGAGCTATGCCGGTTACCTTGGTTCTCTTACGGATATCCTCATTTCTGATTTTATCCATAAGAGAAACACCCAACATAGCTCGCTCCATAGCCCGTTGAGCGACTTGGAACTTGTAGACCAATCCTGCCGTCAGTGTCCATGTCTCGGCCCCGTAGGTCAGGACGGGGAGGACGCACTGCTCGAAGACTTTTGTCTTCAAGCATTGCGGAATGGTCGACGAGAAGACTTGCAAGCAATCGAGCAATCGACATACATCAAAGAAATCTAAAAATAATGCATCGTGTTCTTTATTGTTTATATAGTATATCCCAGTTTTTTATAGCTTCAATGTACAGACACGGCATGTTTAGAATTTTATAATATTATAGATATGTCTGTTAAGCTTTGAACGAGTCCTATTACCATTTCCCCTTTGTTTTCTACCATAGTTCTACAGCTTAAGTATTTAGGCATATTCTACATAGCAACCTAGAGGCAAACGACTTTTAAATCCGGGTTGACGACCGAAACAAGTTAAGATTAACAAAAAAATGTGTTTTGACTCGTAAAGATCAAAGGATCGCGTTGGTATTATTTGTGAAGTAGTTTAAGAAATACTTTATATTATATATTGCATATATATCTAGTAAAATATTTACGTGCTTAATAGTTCAATCAGCTTTTATATGACGCCTGCCAGGGCCCACGCGGAGCAGGCGATTGCTATTTCTCGCGGCCCTGACTATAGATTGGAAGGAACACGTAGGGTTCTAAAGCATATTCCAGCAGCCTATCTAGCCGGCGAGTCCCACAGCGCCCCGTGCACCCGGCGGCGCAATCTTCGTAAGCGGATACCCCCTCGTCAAAAATAAAAGCTTGTATATGACGCCGCGTTATTTATAATCTATTGTTGTAGTAGCACTTTTCCTGTGATTTTACTTGTTTATATTTGGGATGCGTATAAGCAGAAAATAATTATACGATTATCTGATTTAAAAAACACCAATAATATAATGTTTTGACACTTGACTTTTTTCTATTAATGTATACAGTAACAAAATTTGTTTGACCTTACTTTATTATAATTATTTTAAATTTAAATTAAAATTATATTCTTGTTATAATTACTACTTACATAATAAAAGGCGAGTAAATAAAATTGAATGTAGGTACTTACATTTTACAACTTCCTGACATGGAAAATGTAACTGGAGATAATAATTGGGTAGCTCATACATTCTACAATTATTTTCATACAAAAGAGCGGGCACTGAAATACCTTTTAAAATAATATCATGATAAAAATAATTTTAATAATTGTTTAGACAATTGAATACAATATTTGACTAGTTTAAGTTATGACGTCATATCTTGTTATTCTCATAAAAAAACTAGGGGACTTCGACGTTCGAAGTGTCTCAATTGACTTGACTGGGAACCAGTCTATTGTCTTCTAAAAATATGCATAATTATGAAAATCTAATTCTTGCATAGCGAAAGGACACTACAGATTATCATCCTCTCACTGACATTTTTTATTTAAAATGTATTTTAACAAAAAATTAAACAGCTCAGTAAATTACTTTTTAATTTATACCTGGTATGGTCTAATTTAAATAATTAAGCCGTCACGGATTCCGACATTTCCGGAACTGCATATTTTACTGTGTAACGTTTATTCTTAATATTCTTCTGCATGTCTCAACTTATACAAGATGTAATAATAATAACAGCACATAAAAGTCCCACTATTGGGCTTGGACCTCCCATTATAGGGCAACGGACAGTATACCCGCCACGCTTGTCCAAGGCGGCTTGGCAGGTTTGACACATCGGTTGTTTCGATGTTCAGGTTGCATCACGATATTTTCCTTCAACATTGTTAGGACGTGATAATTGTAACAATATGCACATCAGGTCAGATCATCTGCCCAAGGGTTCCGGCCATGATCACACCCACGGCCTTTGAGTCTGGGACGCGTGCGGTAGCCATTACGCTACCACGATTTTTTTATCTTTTTCAGAAAATTTATATCAGAAACCTTCATGATATTAATCAGTAGCACAGACATAAATTGCTTCATTTGTGAATATGATTATGCTTATTAGTCAGTTAATTCATTTATATTTATTAACTTCCATCAAAATGTAAATATTCTAGAGGATCTGCATAAAACAAACACGTTAAAATTAATTACCATGTGGTAGTGCCATGCTGAAATCATTTATCTTGATTTATAACTCCTCTGGCCGACTCGACTAGAGTCACGCTGCCGTCTGATAAAATATCAACGTAAATAAATATAATATATAAATGGATTAGCCTTGAGCTAATCGTATTTCTTAAGTGAGAGTTCCGGTAGCCCACTTCCCCCTATCCCCACTAATCCTATCCCCTCTATCCCACCCCAGTCTACCAATGCGTTGCTATCTCCTTTAGTAATGTAAACGTCTACAGGTGACAGTAACCACTTTACATCAGGTGGGCCGTTTGTAGGTTTGCCCGCTTCTGGTAATAAAAAATTACGATTGATACACAGAAAGGCAATTATTCTGTGACATTTGATTGCGAAGTCGATGCAATTACTCTACGCAGCATGCAATGGAATCTCCTTAAATTTACCTAAGCTGACTTCCGTGTTGCATAACTTGACATATCGGTGTCTGTTTTTCAATAGGGTAGTTAAAAGTCAAATCTACCATACATAGTACACATACATAGGTGTAGGCATTTTGACAAAAACTGTATGCTTATGTTTTCCTCATGCCTTAGGCCAGTAAAGTGGTAGATCAAGCTAAGATAAAAATATTTAGATGAATGTATGGTGCTACAAAAATGGATAAGTGAGAAATGAGCATATAAGGGGCTTTGGAATTTGCACCTGTGACTGAATACTTAAAAGGAAGAAGATTAAAGTGGGTGTAGGCATCTAATGAGGAGGGATGGAACTTACGTGACAAAAGTATATTCGCATTGGGTTTAAAGAACTTTATTCTCAAAAGAGAACGCTCGCGGATCGCGTTCGTAATACCGAAGTAAGAAAGAGAGTTGGTCTGAAAGAGAGTGTCGGGGTGAAGGTAAGGAAAGGAATGCTCCGGTGCTTCGGGCATGTGGAAAGAATGACTAAACAGATATACAATGCAAACGTGGATGGATGCAGAAGTCGTAGAAGGCCACGACACACCTTCCATGATCAAATTGATCGTGTACTAGCAGAAGGTAATGTCAGGAGCCTTAAGAACAGACGAGCGTGCATGACAAGAGTTATGAATGTGAAAGAAGCAAGTGAGGCGTGTAAGAATATGCCTAAATGGCGCTCTGTTGTTCGTGCCTACCCCGCAAGGGAACTGACGTGAAGTTATGTATGTATGTATTCTCAAAAGAACATTACAGTTCACTTATATGAGATACAAAAGTTTATATTCTAACATAAGTCCTATCAATCTAAGAGTGAGTAGACATAGATAAAAAATAATAATAATAAATAGGTCAACAGAGAAAGATAATAATTAGATTTTCTAAGTAGTCTCCTGTAAATATTTTTTTTTAAATATTAAGTTTATAAATATAGTTTTACAATTTACTTTTATAGGAATTTATATTTTTACACTCCTTTACTTCATTTGGTAATTTATTGTAAATATGGGCTCCTTCGCATAAAATATTTCTTTTGCCGTATTTTTCTGTTCTAGATGCTATAATAATAATTTTGTTAGTGTGTCTTAAATTACGAGCCTTAAGAACAGACGAGCTTGCATGACAAGAGTTATGAATGTCAAAGAGGCAAGTGAGGTGTGTAAGAATAAGCCTAAATGGCACTCTGTTGTTCGTGCCTACCCCGCAAGGGAACTGGCGTGAAGTTATCTATGTATGTATGTTTGTATGTGTCTTAAATTGTATTTACATATTTTGTGAGTGAAATATTCAACTGGAAGATCGATAGATTCAAGTGTAAAGGTAGATCAAGAAAAAGACTGATGAATTGTGATTTGACATTCTATTAAATAAAACTTGCTTTTAAATTGTAATTATATTTGTTTCAATTTTGCAGACTTTTTATTATATTACATTTATAGAGATAATTCTATGTGGTTTATTTTAGACGTATGTTAGGCGAGTGACATGTATCATCTTCTATCATAAAAATGAATCTTAGAAATGCATGTACGCACATAACTTGAGAACGACTTTACCGATTTTGATTAAACTTTTTGTGTGTGTTTGAGTGGGTCCTCGGATGGTTTAGATTTACAATTGCAACCGGTAGGTGACACTAAAATTGGGGCCTAGATTTTTATTTTTTCACAGCAGAACAACGTCTGCCAGGACAGGTAATTTTTAATAATATTATGTAGTAATGAAATGAGGTTGTAATGAATGAAAAGGTTGTATTAATCGCAAACAGATTGTGTGAAGGACGACATGATGATTCTGATGTGACAGCGGAATATGGAGGGAGAATACACAGAGTGTCGACTTCGAATGTTTGTGATAAGATAATGGACGGTATTTTTTGTTAGAATCAAGTCGTCTCAATGACTAAAATTTGATATAGCACACATAGTCTATATTTGGAGCTACAATGACATGGTTAAACCGCAAAAAACTAAAAATTAGTGGTGACCGCCATACATATTAGGGATATTTTTTTTGCAACAAAGTTCTTTTACGCGGCTTGCAGCAGAGTGAACTGACAAAAATCGTCACATAAGGAAAAAGGGTTATTTCCCCTTCAGGCGACGTCTAACGTAGGGAACTTAGTGCCTGACGGGATTACCCGACTGTACATTTTTTTTCAGTTTACAAGATCTTATAAGATAACATTAATCACAGATCATAAAGGTGAAAGAGCGTAATGATTTTCCTTTAATTTTTTTCCTTCAACTTTGGGTTAATAAGTGGGAGATATGAATGAATGAGTGAATGACGGAATGAAAACACTTTATTGTTCACCAAAAAGCAAAGCTACGTTCTTACAAAATAGGTACCATAAATGTTGAACAAAGGGCGGCCTTATTGCTTAAAGAGATCTCTTCCAGGCTACTCTCTAAACTAAGGAAAATATTAAAGAACAGTGGCAATGAAGACAATAAATAATATGAAACATTCGAAGAATAAGTAAAAAAAATAATATACTTTATATAATACTACGTATACTATACAAACATAAATATTATCTTACTAGGTATATAATTATTTAGTATCAGAAGCATTTTTAGAACTGAGAGGACCAAAGATAATTAGTAACTACCAACTTAAAAGACGATATGGATTAAGCTTCTCTGATGTAGAGTGGCAGTGAATTCCATGAACGGACAGCCTGTAACTTGAAGGAGTTGTCAACGAAGGAAGAAGTGTGTACAGATGTCATTAAGGAGAGATTATTACTAGAGCGCAAATAACGGGAATGAGAAAGATTTAGGAAATCAAAACGTTCCTTAAAATACGGAGGGGTACAAGGATCACAAAAGACATTGTACAAAAGAGAGAATAAGTGAACATTCCGGCGAAGGCGAATAGGTAACCATTTAGGCTTCTTACGGTATTCGGAGACATAGTCATATTTGCGCAACCCAAATATGAACCGTATACAGTTCGCCCTACCACAGAAAACCCTATGCCACAACGTCTCAACAGGAGACGTAATTCCACAACACTCCCACAAGAAGCCACTACACGTGAAAGCAGCGCTAGAGACCCCCTTCAAATGATTCTGCAACGGCTGCAGGACATAGTGGGGACTCTGACGGATCTGCTTACCACCATCGTTGACGAAGGAAATCTCCAACAGGCGGCGATAAGAGGACTGACCCGTATAAATACAAACCACAATGGGTAGCAACACCGCTGGACAATTACGCCTATTATATTGGAACCCAGGAGGAGTCACAGACAAGATTCTTCCATTACGCCTTCTCACTCAATCACAGGACATCCATATTGTCCTTCTGGGTGAAACCAAGTTGCGGCCAGAGAAAGTCCTCAAGGTGCCAAACTACGTCGTATATCGGCGTGACGAGATCTCTCCCCGGGGACAGCCATATAGGGGTACGGCTGCCCTGGTGCGGAGGGATATCGTGCACCACGAGTTGGGGCACCCGCTTTTCGAAGAACTGCGCTCAGTCGGAGTTCTTGTAAAAACTGGTGGTAGAGAGACAAAAATCTATGCCGGTTACCGGCCTCCAGGCCCTCGATTTCTTGCGACTGACCTAAGGAACATATTTGACGGAACAACCCCCACGGTGCTTGTTGGCGATCTGAACGCTAAACACCATGCGTGGGGGTCCAGAGTTATTACTCCGGCTGGCAAGAGATTGCTCGATGAAGCCGAAGCAGGCGATCTCACAGTGGTCGGCCCGGACAGCCCTACCCATATTCCGTCAAACCCACACCACAGCGCAGATGTATTGGACATCGTGGTTCACCAGAATCTTTTTTGCCCAGTTCACATCGAGGTACTGTATGATTTAGACACGCAACACCTCCCTATTCTAGTCACACTTGCCCTAGAAGTAATCGCTATACCTCAGAAGACGTTGAGTACGAGAACTAACTGGGCAGCCTATGCCACATCTATGGAGTACCTTCCTTTGGGTCCACTATCCACTCCAGAGGAAGTAGAATCATCTGCCAGACTCATAATGGAGCGGATGAAGGCTGCCAAGGATGCTGCAACTACGATGTCTCCAATACGAACCCGACGCCGCCCAGAACTCCCAGCCCGGTTAAGCCAGGATATCAACCATAAGCGTGCCCTTCGCCGCTTATGGGCCAGAACTAGATGTCCGGTGCTCAAGACTCGGGAAGGTTTTTATTTCCCCGGCTGAAGTGCGAAAAGCTGCATTATGCCTCCCAAGGCGAAAAGCTCCTGGCAGCGATGAGACACCTACAGAAGCCCTCCGCAATTTGCCGAGGAGAGGCTGTGCAGCACTTGCTCGCCTTTTTAACGGCATTCTTCGGACGTCCTACTTTCCTGACGTATGGAAGACCGGGAAGGTCATAATGCTCCCGAAACCGGGCAAGGATCGTCGCCTGCCCTCAAGCTACCGGCCTATTACATTACTGCCGCACATTGCGAAGCTATTTGAGCGCCTGCTGTTGCGGCGGCTGGCTCCGTGCATTGAGCCACGCCCGGAGCAGTTCGGTTTCCGCAGCGGCCACTCTACGACGCTTCAGCTAACGCGCGTGCTGCATCTTCTAACTTGCGAGTTAAACAAAGGCAATTGCACGGTCGGGGTTTTTCTAGACATAGAGAAGGCCTTTGATCGAGTATGGCATGCAGGTCTAATATTTAAACTCATCGACACTAGCACGCCGCCCGCACTCGTTCGGTTAGTGGCGTCGTTCCTAGAGGGCCGAAACTTTTATGTTTCGGTTGAGCAAGCCCTGTCCCAGAAGCGGGTCATTAACGCAGGTGTACCCCAAGGCAGCTGTTTATCGCCAGCGCTATACGGACTCTACACCGATGACATCCCGACCCTAGCGGGCTCTTTACACCCCTGGGAAAAGGATGTAACGCTGGCGTTATATGCCGATGACAGTGCCTTTTTTGCGACCTCACAAGGTGTAGATATGGCTGCCCGACGTATGCAACGCGTACTGGATAAGCTCCCGGTGTGGCTTGACAAGTGGCGTATGGCCGTCAACGTGGGGAAGACGGCCGCTCTACTAGTCACCCGCCGACGCTACAAACCGGAACCGCTGAAGCTTCGTGGTCAGGAGATCGAGTGGCAGACCTCGGTCAAATACCTCGGAGTGCATATAGACAGGTCGCTGAGCATGTGTCTGCAGGCTGAACGCGTCATAAATGAAACGCGAGCCGCTGGCGCTCTGCTCCGGCCTGTTCTCGACTCCAAATTGCCTCTGAGGACGAAGATCGGGGTCTATAAGACTTATCTCCGCTCGAGGCTTACATATGCGGCTCCAGCTTGGTACGCGCTGTGCTCGACCACTCGAAGATCCCGAATACAGGCTCGACAAAACATCGCCCTGCGAGTGTGTACAGGAGCGGGTCGGTACGTCAGGAACGACGTTATCGCTCGCGATGTGGGCATACCCAGTGTTGAGGAGTTTGTGGCGAAGATGGCGCGACGAATGTTCGACCGCGCCGACAATGGCGGCCACACGTCACTCCACGGGATTGCTCCACTACACGCACGGCCACCAGACCATCAACGCACCTGGCTGCCGACTCCTCGTGATCTCATACGCTCACCTAATCAGGGCGATGGCGTGAGGTCGCAAAATCCACAAAGCTGCTGATAGGCCACCAGATGCCACAGATGGCCACCTAAAGCCCGAGATGGCCATCGAACGCCAATGAATGGCCAACTAAGCCGCGGAAGTAGCCAGCGGAAAGCCCGCGAAGGCCACCGAACGCCGCAGATTGGCCAACGAGAGCTGCTGAGAAGCCATCGCCATACGGAGAAGACTCCAGCAGCTCCAAAACCAATTACCGGTGGGTAGTTGCCAAGATATTGTAATCACTGAGTTGCAGCCGGGGTAAAGAGGTATACCTCGAGGCCCCAACCTCCTCATAACAAACCGAGGAAGAAGCCGCAGTTGTTTTCCACTAGGGTTCCCGTAGCCTGGCAATTGGACAAAGAAGGAATAGGAGGGGTTTTTAGTGGGTATTCACATCGAGTCGCCACACTTCTTCAACGAGTCCCCGTTGAGAAGTCAGTAAATAGGATTTTCCCCACTACACAAAAAAGGGATAGGAGGATGAGTGAGAGGGATATTCAATTTGCATAAGATTTGTTATTATATTCGAGACATAAGGTATTTTTTGTTAAATACCGTTTTGGGCCTCCATAGTCAAATGATGAAAATAATGTGAACTTTTCCCTTCTACGGAATCTCTCTTTGCGTGTGGATGAACAAATTCATTTAAATATAGTTTCAAGTCAAAATTATTACTTTACTTATTAAAATTAATAAGTAAATAATTTAGTAACATCATGACATTGTGCAACCGCAATAACTCCTTTGCAGTGCAGAATATTTGCAATACAGCATCCTTAGGGCAACAATGAGTGTGTGCGGTCACGAGCGAATCTCACGTTCATCCTTGATAAGTTAACGATTGTCCCTTCTCTAGCTCACAGATCAATGACCCTCATTTAACTAGCAGTTATACACAATAAAACTTATGATTACTTCGTACTTGATTACTTTATGTATTCGTGTGAATTTAAAATCTAATGGCGAATATCAATCATGTTTACGGCGAATATGCAACGCCTTGAATCTGCAAAAATAAATTGTTGTATGGCGTTGATGGCGGCCTCCTTAGAGCTTCATGTTATTATATTTTACAATGTTTTTAAATTTTAAAAATCGCGGTTTACTAAGTTGCAATCAACATCAAGAAAAACAATATCTCTATTAAAAACATAAAGATGCCAATTTCACATGCTCATGATTTTTCTTTCTAGTCTAATATCCGTCAAATAAATCCGTGATAAAAAAAGGAGAACGCCACCATCGTTCATATAGCAACATAGTAAATATCATAAAAATCCTAATAACCAAAGGGACAAAGTGAGAGCTAGGTTACTCGAACTGCAAATAATTTTGTGTTCCCCCCCCCTATACAAGAAAAATTAGTACTTCACAAAACATTATGTATATTTGACAAATATTGCCTATGCCAGTCCGTTCTACCGTTTTAATATGATTTGCTTATATGGTGTATTCAATAAAACAACTAAATTACGTGTGCGGTCACCATCATCATCATCCGAGAATTAAATATCGGTTGCGTTCGGAGCAGAATCGCTCCAACACCGAGGGTCCGCTTTTCTACTTCTTCTATTTCACTTCGCGCGGTCTTCAGCATCCCACGTTTTGAGACCATTGGTCCGCATGTCGCCTTTCACAACGTCAAGCCAGCATTTACTGGACCTTCCCCTTCGCCCGGGACCTGGCGGAGGCGGCATGGCTAGACAAAACGCTGTGATATAATAAGCAAACGGACAGAAGAACAACCGAATATAACGATTTCCAACGGTTCCCATTTTTATCAAAATGAGGACTGTAACGGCTAGTGACATTTGCAATTCAGCGAAAATTGTAATATGTAGATATGCGCGGCACTATCGACAGTCGTCCCGCATAACCTCCCCGAGTCGAGTCGTTCTTGAAATTAAAGACAGTTACGTAATTTAATAATTGATTGAAGTGAAACTTCTTTAAAATCGTTGTGATTTGGGAATCGATGAAACGAAAAAGTGACACTAAAAAGAGATAAACACATAAAATTCAACCTTATTTAATTCGAAATAAAACACATTTCTCTTTACCCGTTAGCATTAATTTTCAATTTAAATAAAACTTAAACGATTTCAAATGAATTTTAGCTCTATTTATATATACCTAAGGCAGATATTCTTTTATACGTAGATCACAGGATATTATGCGTAACAGTGCATTGAATTTTGAACTTGAGGTTAGTGATTTAAAGTGTAATTTAGATTGAGTTTTTGAATTATAATATGTAGGCCATATTTCTATGAATAAAAGGTAGAAAAGAATTATCTGTGAATATATTCTCTAAATTTTCACTTCTACTCCATGTGAACTGCACACACATACACACTTTTTTTTTGTTAATATCCATCTGCCCGACACGCTATAATTGGAGTCAGAAGAGGAATCACAATTGCGGAACCTTAAAAGCAATTGCTTATCTACTAAAATCCAAAATGTTTACCATTTTGAAATCTGGCATTCTTAAACTTTTCGAATGTTTAATGTTTTTTTAAAAGTGTATAATATTCTTATTTCTTATAAGAAACGTGGGTAGGTTAAATATGTGTATTTTTTTGGTAAATAATTAAATAATGTGTTTAAACCATACGTACCTACATATTAGAAATGGACCGTACTTACGACTTCATTTTACATTAGATAACACTTTATTGCTCATCAAATTAACCAATTGCAAAAACAAAATGCATAATTACAATACTTCTTGACAAAACAACAAGCGGCCTTATAGCTAAAAGCGATTTCTTCCAGGCAACCCAGCCTAAAAGAAGTTCTTATGTAATTTGACGATGTAGGTGGAGTAGAAAAAAAATGGGGCTGTACAATTTGAATATAGATACTTACACTAACTTATAAATTTAATGCATACATAAATCCAGACACATTCATAGAATATCAATATATTACATACATATACAAAATTGTCTAAATAAATATATTTATTAACATTATATATGATATGCATTTTATAATAAAACGGATATTCCCGCGACTTCGTCCACGCTTGAATTGAAATTCCCGCGGGATTCCCAGAACATAAAGTATCGTAGCTATCGTTGTAGTGAAAACTATGTTGAAATAAGCAATTTTTTATGCACCCGAACAACTTCAACCCGCTCCCGGGAAAATTTCCGCTTGATTCCCGGGATAAAAAACATCACACATTTTACTACATTATATTTACTATTGATCAGTAAAAAAATCATAATGGAATTCGTTTTTTTTAATCTGGCCATTCTAAATAATTTCCAGAAAATTTTCCGCAGGACTACCAGGATAAAAAGTAGCGCAGATTTTAAGTCTAGTAATTTGTTGTCGATCAGCGAAAACAGCATCGAAATCAGTCCAATAGTTTTTACGCGAATCCCAAACAAACAGACAAACAGATAAGAAATCTGAAAAAATGCATCGTGTTCTCCGCCGTTTATATAGTGTATTCCAGTGGTTTTTTTTTTATATCTTCAATGTACAGACAAGACATATTTAGAATGTTATAATATTATAGATAGATAAATAGAAACACGTAAATATTAAAAAAAATATAAATCTTCAGATTACTTTGCACATGGGTCCGCCATTACGTGCGCCTAATGAAAGTGAAATTTGGTCAATATTGTTTTACACCAAATACAAGTATGTTGGTGAAATCACATGATATTATGATGATGTTAATTGTATAACCGTTATATTATGCATTTGTTTTGCAAACAATTTTTATGAATACTACGATAATGAATATGGGGATGCAATAAAAGCTACTCCTCTGAAGTCGGATTACGGAGGTGCGACGTCAAAGAAATGGAAACATTTTTGTTGTCAAAAAGTAAATTACAAATTAGTTTTTTTTTAATTATCTTAATTTAGTAAGTTTTTTTTTTAATTTAAATTTTAGAATTTTTATAATATTAATATTTTAGATATTCCTCCAATACCCGACCTCAGAGTTGTGAGATGATAGTTAAGCTGATACCGCGATTTTGATTTCCTTTGATATGACTACCTGCAGCTGTTCTCTTTTATTATTATAAAAGTAATAAACTTCTACCGCGACAAGAAATAGTAGTGATGGCGTAATCTCTTCTATTTCTTGTCGTCGTAGATGTATTTTTCTTGTTTATTTTCATTTTTGTGGTTGCGCTTTTTATTTATTTTGGCTCGGTAGAGCATGAGTATGCAGTAGTTAATAGCAGAAAAATCTCTCCACTTATGGGGGCGCACAGCAATCGATACGCCATGTTCAAGTAAAATATTTTGCTGCCACCGCTTTGCGATCTTGGTATCAGTGATGATTGATGTGTATCCTTAAGGTTCGCCATTCATAATCATACGTTCACAATGGACGAATATCGTTAGTTGCCCTCAAAACGCTAACTGTAAGCAACCTAAATTCTAATTCAAAAGTTTTGAGACCTCTCCATTTCTCTAAACTTTAGTCAAACAAACTTTGTCCTCCAACTGGAGAACTCTTTTTGAATTCATACATGTAAGTCAAAATTTAAATCTACTTCCTATTCTATGAACACCGGTACGCAATGTGTTATCGCTGTTCAAAGGAGAAAAAGCGGCAAGAGACTCCCCAACAACACGTCTAGCTAAAAGAGGTTTATGAAGATAGATGTCTCTGAAAATAAGAATAGGGTTAAATGTAATTAGTATTAAATTAAAATGGATAAGTTGGCGGTAGGCTTTAAGAATACTCATTGACATCTTTGTCTTCCGTGATCACGGCTACTGAAAAGTGTCCGCAACGTCGGAATAATAAACATCAAATAAGAATACTGCACTTAAAACCGTAAAAGCGTAGTTTTATTATATATATATATATATATATATATATATATATATATATATTCCTGTAATCAATTAGGTATAACAATAATTTTACTGAATATTCGAGTTGATAGAAAAACTAAAGAAGAATATAAATTGAAGAATAATCCTAACTAATCTGGCGATGTAGGCAGTACAGGAAATGAGAACGATGTATACGTTTTTACAAACCTGCTACTCAGAGCACAGTTTGATTTCTACATTGTTAAGACCACAAGATGTTACATAAGCTTAGTTGTTAAA
This sequence comes from Dendrolimus kikuchii, assembly GCA_019925095.2. Lineage (NCBI taxonomy): Eukaryota > Metazoa > Arthropoda > Insecta > Lepidoptera > Lasiocampidae > Dendrolimus > Dendrolimus kikuchii. The sequence continues at coordinate 13,836,663 of CM034398.1, read as the reverse complement.
AACGTGTACATCATCAATTATTTAAGGCAAGATAAGGTATGATGTCACGGGACAGGTTTTCTTATTTACTTTCACTTTATGACTGACGCTTTTGTGATTTTTGGTTTTACTTCGGAGCTGATCTTGAACAGATTAGCTCTGTAACATGAAGATTCACAGAAATATGGCAGCTACAGTAATTATTTTACTCGCATGCTATGTTTTATAAAAATCAAATTGTATTTAATTATCATCGAATACGTCAACAAGGAAAACTTAATAACAATAGGATTTAATTTAACTATAACACTATTATTACTGTGTTTGTCTTTTTACTTCCATTGTTCTCAAACCTGCATTGTAATAGGTTAAGTTTGCAACCGATATTTTACATTAACAAAAAAAGTCTATCGATTAATAGTATTATTAAGCTCCTTCTTCCATATCCCTTTAAAATAAAAGCCTTAAAAAATACGCAAGCTTTCACTAATTCATAACGTACAAGACAACAAGTCAAACATTGTATAATAGAACTTGACTCTTTGTCCTGTCCAACTCTATTGTGTTGGAACATTTAACGACACGTGCTGAACTGACATAGTAAGGCATTATGCCTTTTACATCAAGAATAAAGCCGCCAAGACTACACATGTCACATTATGTCCCCTTCGTGTTTCGTAATTAAAATTTCGCAACTATTGTCTTTAGAAAATTACTTCCGTGTCAAAATACTACTCAGCTGAGATGGGGAAATCTGTAAATAATGCGAAGTGGGTTATGCATATCATGCTTTGTTCACTGTACTTTTAGAATGGATTGGGATGTCTTTAAGATACTGTCTTATATGCTCTGAGAAAAGAAGACCCCATCATCATTGCAGAAACTGTTTTAATAAATATGAATATTGTTCATAAAAAAAATCTATTCATTTGGAAACACACTATAATAAACCAAAATAATTAAAGTAATAATACATACATAGTATAGATTTTTCAAGATTTTTGTATATTATTCCTATTACCGTTGACACAATAGAATTTAATTGAAAATTTCCTTTCAATCAGCCTTAACCTTCTACACTGTCAAACAAAACATTGAACAATGACTAATTAAAATTTCGTATACAACTACCAGGCACACAAGCAATGTTACAATTCCCTTTCGCAATCGAGCGAATTGCACAAAAAAATCACATAACAACATAATTTAACATCAAGGAATGGGAAATAATATGCTAATATTAATTACTCTGTACTAATATCTAGACGACCTAAAGTGGTCGCGGAGATCACCTGCTCAAGGCTCAGAAACGAATAGAAATAATCGGAGGAGGCCTATATCGAAGGACAAACTGATGACCACGAACAAAATATAAATTAGATGAAATTTGTAAAAAAAGCATGTAATCAGCTATAAAGGTTTTATTGTTATTATTTTAATAACATATTATAATATTTTAGGTGGTACGGCATTTGCCTGACTGGATGCGTTCCAGCCCCTGGTCTAAAGTATGTCGCCATAAAACCCTTGAGTTGTGTTCTGGCATTAGTGACCAGGTTCCCGTCTTCCTTAAGAGAGCAGCAGCGCATTTGTAGCACCCTTGGTGTTGCAAATGTCCATAGGCGATGGTAACCGCTTTCCATCAAGTGGGACGTCTGCCTGTCTTCTGAATTCCTGGAATAAAAAATTAAAAAATATATTATACTAGGACATACTCATGACTGCGTCCACGCTTGACTTGAAATTACACAATATTTAAAAAGCACATAAAATTTGCTATCGATCAGTGAAAAAAACCACATTGAAAATCGTTTTTTTTAATCTGGCCATTTCAAACCATTCCCAGAAAAAATCCCGCGGTATTCACGGGATAAAAAGAATTGCAGATTCTAAGTCTAAGAATTTGCTGTAGATTAGTGAAAACCCCATCGAAAACGGTCCAGTAGTTTTTACGTGAATCCCGAACAAAAAGACAAACAGACAAGAAATCTAAAAAAAATTGCATCGTGTTCTCCATCCTTTATATAGTCAATTCCAGTTGGTTTTTCTTTAATAGCTTTAATGTACAGACACGAAATGTTTAGAATTTTATAATATTATAGATAATATCTAAACATGAATGTGACTTGGTGTGTGAAAATTATCATTGGAGTAAAGCTATCGTCGTCGTTTTTTTAAATTATCCCACATCCACTCCATCCGACTGTTGTATTGTCAGACCTTTTAGTTCTTTTGTTTTTATTTTTGTTTCCAATTTGTTTTTCTTTATCTTTTTTTGCTTTTTATTCATAAATATCCTATAAACCTACTATTGCATTTAATTAGGACTATATATATTTTCTCATCATTACTATAACGTTTCGTGTGTCGTGTCGAGTTTTCGAGTCGAGAGATAGTACAAACAAGGCGATATAACGTAATTTTATTTAAGTTTCTAAGAAAAGGATGTATTACAGTCCACAACAAACCAAATGGCTTGACTATTTATAAAGATCTTTGTATGAAAACCACCTACTGCCCGAGCCATTTATGCTCAAAGCCCAAAAAGTATGCACGAAATATACTAATAATCTGCGTAAAGTCTTGGAACGAGATAGTAAAGTTATTCCTTCTTATCGTCATACGCGCATACACGTATCTGCTATTTGCAAAAGTGAAAGTTGCCCGACCAACACTTACAATCGAATAAATATTAACCCGTGTATTATATAATAAAGATCAATATCGTACACCGGTGTTTTATACAAAATATTGATGTTTAATATCGAGTTTATATCTAGTGCTATTTTCGGCTCACACGAGTTCATTAATGCATTGATACTTTTAGCTTTAGAAATTTTGCAGTTCATTGATATAATATTGTGTACAATTACTACCTATTAACTTATTAAATTGAAAATATGAAAAAGATTGAATGTGTACAGAACAGATGTAAGATATAACGAAGATTAAATGTGAATAGGCATATAGAAACTGAATACTATTAGCTAAATGTTTTGAAATCAAATCTTAAGAAATTAATTTCATAAAAACATGGTTGTAAAGATGTTACGATATAATAATAAAATACACACATGTTTTTACTAGATCAGCGTGCATGCTTGAAGCTAATTGTTTGATAACATAATGTTAAACTGATTACGATGCTAATTTTAAAGGTAAATTTATTAATTTATCAACCTATAGATAACCCAATCTATGTTTGGCATAGACTGATTAAAGTAGCTTTTAGGCAACAGCAAAGATTACAAATTACCTAAAATACATAAATGACATTCTTAGCTTCAGAAATTTTAAAGTAAGTTTCTCAATTAACTTCTATACAATTTTTACATGTTGACGTATGAACTTAAATTGGAGTAAGTCTCAACAATTATAATTTATATCAAAATCAGGTGGCATAAATGTTGAAGGGATAATATCTCGATCTGACTACTAAACAAAGGAACATATTAATTTTATGCATAGCTTTAACGGTCTAAACAATAGATAAATATACTCTGCATAGTCTTATTTTAGCACCAAGTAAAAGGTAAATAAATATTATGTGATAATAAGTGGAACGACATAACAAATATACGTTCACTGTGTCAGTAGCGCGTCAGTAGTCGCGACTGTACGAAAATTTAATTTTGTCAACGAATACGCAATCGCCGAGGGGAAGATAGCGTCATCGCTGAACGTAACCGCGAAGTTTGATAATACTGTAACTTTCTCTCGCGGCGTTGCGCTGGCGGCTGGCAGGTTGCTTCTGCTGAGTGAGGTGAGCCTCATGCAGCCAGCCTCATTCGGGCCCAGCCAACGAGCCAGCACGTTCGCCGCGAACGGTGTGCGCTCGCACCCACCCGAAACACATCCGGATTCGCGCACGAAAAAATCAATTTAAATATTTGACATTCGAACGTTTCATTAATAAAAACAAAAAGTGATTTCAACAAACTAGTCGTGTTCTTTTGTTTTGTTAAATAAATGCATTTTTAGTGATATTCTGTTCAGCTATATTTTATTGACAGCAACATGGGAACATTTAAAATGTAAGTTTATTCAAAATTGTACACAAGTAATTACTTAAACTAGTTAATGCAATAAAAATATGTTTCAATTTATATTGGATACAAAATTCTTCTCGCACTAAGTAGGACAATGCCAGTCGAGGCTACAAGTTCAAGTCATTACAATATTGCAAATGTTAACTCAAAAGTTCACCAAACATTCACAGCAGTGTTAGCCATGCATTTAGCGCTGTGTACGCTTGTGATTTTGGTTCACTGAAATCAAAATTACTCGGGTTCGCTTTTCAGTAGATCAAATCTCGGGAACAATGTATTCGGTATTGGCTCTGCTTTGGTTGTTACTGGAATCAACCCCAGACTTGTCTTAGTGTGTTGTCGACGACACTTACTTAGCAAAGGACAGGACCGTCTTCACCCGGGGTGCAAGGGGTGTCTAGCATCCGACCTAGGGGGCACAAGCCGACATCCTACCTTACGTAACCTGTCAATTCTAAAAATTACTTAACATCATCATCTCAACTCGATCACTGAAAACATAATGAATCGGAAATATATTAAAATCTTATTGACTATACTCTTTTATTGATTTTATTTTTCGCACCCCGGCGTGCATTATTGTTATGACGGTTAGGGAATATAACATTATATAAACAATATACAGTTCCATATTGTCATCTGTCGATATTTATTACAATCATCGTACCTACATATTAAAAACTTGAAAAATTTAATGCAGCCGTCCCCCCGATTTAACAACCTTGAATTTATTAATATTGTCTCGTCTTCCACATGACAGAGCAATGGTCTCTAGGCTAGTGATTGTACCTACAAGTTTAATAAATTCCAAACAAGTCCGCGAATACGCCATAAATGGAACGTTGATGAATTTGTAAAGCATGAGTAGGCGCGTAAATTTCGATCGGATTCAATTCATTTCCTGGTTACTTGTTTGAATATATTTCATAAAGCTATTTTAATTAATTAATCGTCTCTACATCTCTATAATATTTTAAATAACTTCCACACTTAACAATTATTCAACTCCAAATATGTATATTACCAGCGTGGTTGGTAGTGATTGCAAACTTAGAATTAGCATTCAAAGAATCGCTGTTTACGAGGTATTGGGCCTTGCCTGTCCCGACAGAACAAGTTTTGGGGAAAATTCAAATCCAGAACTTGATCCCTCAAAACCTTTAATTTTTTAAATGATTTAATGGCTGGGTAGCATTGACCTATAAGCCAAGTTTTCTACATACTATTGAGTTTTCCATAAGTACATAAATATCCAACACTAACATAGACATCAAAAACTGTCATCAAAAAAGATTAAACGGACCAATATGGGTTATTTATTTGATTTAAACTAGTGAAATATTTGGGTTTATACTTAGTGTTTTGTAATAATGAGTAGTTCACTTGACTCATCAAATTCCCGTTATAGCAGATTTCAGATACAACTTTTTTACTATTTAACCTTACAAATGATTATTATTTACCCATGATGCCCTAATAGCTTATACATGGGAACACAATTGTATCAAACTAAAAGTCATCCCACATCTAACCATGGGCCTCTCCACTTCAAGGAACCGACTGTTTTGGATATGCATACGCGTAAGATGTGTAGGTGGATTTCCCAAATGAATAAGCCTTATGTGCAGTTCTTCTTACGTAATTATTCAACACCATCAGCACATAGTATAACAATAAAAAGCAGATTAGATCAGAAAAAGCGGTGCATTCTTATGGCAAGATTCGAATCCGAGTCATTGGAATTAGGCGCGGGTGCTTTAAGCTATGAGCCGCTACAACTGTCGGAACACAATAATTACTGACAATGTGTATGTATATTTTAGTCATTATTTTAACATTAGTGTATGTCTACATACATACACACGTAGTAGGTATTAGTGCAACTGCATAAAGATACATTATAATTATTTTTATCGTGTGAGGTGCAAATGTAAGAATAGCTTTGAATTAAGTTTTTTAGCGCTCTTGCAGGTACGTTTTTAATTTGATCATAACTAATGTGTATAAATCATAATTATATAAATGATCTTCAAAATATAAAATAATTTTATAAGACGAAATTATTGTTATAATGTACATCTGACCTAGATTTAAAAATACTTCACCGACTTTTAAGGTCACTTTTTTAATTTTAATACTGTGTCACTTTCATTCTTTTAAGCTTCACACAATCTATTACGGCCCCCTCTCGTAGTTACATAAACATTGTATAACTCGCCGAGACTAGTTCGAGTCGTCTAGTATAATTCATAAATAAATATTTGCTTCACTTTGAACCATACAAATTGCATACATTTGACATATAACTTGAAATCGACGCTAAAATATAAAATAAATATTACATTATGTATTAAAGATATTTGTGTCAAGGATTTAATATCGTGTGTATTACAACAACAATTTGAATATTAATTATCAAATATAGAAGTGCATATTTTTATATTTACATAAAATATTAATTTAAAAAGTCAATTCGTTGCTAAGTTATTATTTATTTATTTCTGGACACAGAGCCGTCTTTGGGTGCCAGCATGCGGAAATAAACTTACGCCACCATACCAACTATAAAATATAGCATGTAATTTTTATATTCCATTTATACGATTCCCTATGCATTTGTCATTTCCGCTCGTCTGTCTGTCCGTCCAACTCTGTGTGCGAAAGTATTTTTCTCGGAAACTACTAAGTTTATATGGATGAAGTTGACAGGAAGATGCAATCAATGCCACTCTACACATTGGAGTAATACATTTAACTGAGAGTTGATTTTATTTTTATGTCTACATAGTTATGGGGGGTGTCGTTAGATTTTGAAAAATCATGATGACGTTCTTTAATGGCCTTATAATTAAGTCAATCAACTTGCGCCCTCTTGGCCCCTGCGCCCGTGCTCGAGTGCCACGCGCTCTATATGCCCCCGGGTAAAAACGGCCCTGTCTGAACATAAATATTTTTCACGCTTTTAAAAGGACGTCCCCTCTTGTCTAGCGATCTAGGCGTCGTTGACTTGCCTAGTTCATAAGTACGCAAAGTACGCTATTTTTTAAAAGAATTTCCATTACTCATTCTGGTCTCGCTAATGCCTAAAATCGACTCCTGAGTTGCTTGTTGTAAAGCATAACACAAACGTAATTAGTAATATTATAATTTTGATATATGTATTTATATTGTCTGCCGATTTATTTATTTAAAATGCAGTTTAACCGGTTTCACGTATTGGTTTATAGATTTCCTTATGATCACTGCTTAAGTCTGTTATCATGTGATAATTGTAATAAACATAAGACCACAACACTACATAAGCTATGCATGTACATGGTCTGCCTCGCTTTCTTTCACTCTATTCAAATAAGACTATAACTTATATGTATACTATATAAATATTATATATACTATTCGCTGAAGTACATTAGCCCAAATCTTAATTACATTATCTTGTAAGTCTTTCGGAACATTTGTAAATTATAGGAATAAATTAGAATTGCATAAAATTTAATTAAGACATGTTACGTAATACAAACTCCAACAGTGATTTTATGCGTGGGTATACAATCTGAAAAAAGGTATAAATATGTAAGTAGTAACTAAGAACGTGGACAGGTCCGCAATTTATTTTTTGTTTTACTATTGTTTTTATGCATATAAAGTTACTCCTTGAAATTGGCAGTTAATCTGCATTTCTGTAGTATTTTGATTATTAGCGCACATCTACACTTTCGTGTTAGTAGAGCTGAACTCTGGAATGGAGAATACCAATTAAACTCGAAATTGTTCTGACAAGTCATATTAAATAAGTTTTATTGCAGATTTAATATAAATATTCAATTTTAGTTTATAGTTATTTCAATAAATGTAATCATCTTCAGCCAATCGCAGCCTACTGCTAGATGTAGGCATACGCAAGAGTACGCCAGATATACCAGACGTACCAGCCCTCCGCTTTCCTAATCCAGCGCCCACCGGCGACTTTGCGCAGCTTTTCGGTCCACGGAGCTATAAGGGCATTGTGCATTATGTATACCGAGATGCGGTCTCTACTCCAGAACTCATTTGCTCCATCGGCCATCGCTCCTTATTTTAAAACGCAGGGGAATGTCGTTGGACGCCATCCTCGGGCCCTTCGAGAGTAAGGCCAAATGCAGCGCGCAGAAGCTTGCATTGAGGGTATACGGAACTCTAAACGACCCGTTCTCCGCGCTAGCTTCAAGCAGAAGCAGTCGCGAGAAATCTATCGCCAAACTACCCACTAAACTTAAACCTGCACCCCTAGATCCGCGCTTTTACTGGGCGTCACGGGATCTAGAACAGAGTTACTGCACCGTGGCGCCCCTACGCTTTACAATACTGGGCCACCCCGGGGGCAGAGTGACCCACGTCCACAATTAGGGGGGAAGTCCGCTGCTACCCCGTAGTAGCGGCCCCCTGTGACGATAATTATGGGAGCAGGAGATGCACGTAGGGACGCCTAGGGCCATAAGTCCTCTTTTTTTAAGGCGGGGGAAATGCATTTCGCACAGTACCGGGTCCTTTGCTAGGGATTAGACCATAGTCGATTATGGAGGCATTCCCAAGGGGCAATCCAAACACTAATCGACCGGTTTGTGTGGAGACTCGAGTACTCAATACTCCACTAAAACCACCCTCCTCCCATATGCCCCGCGCTTATGGCAGGAAGAGCGTGAGACTTAGAACGTAGTTACTCCTACGCTGATCCTAGCGCATCAGTGCTTGAGAATACTCCGAGAAGCAGTGCAAACTCACTTCGTCAACAGGGGTGAAGACTCCTCTGCTCTGCAGTAGTATTTTCAAGGAGGGCAGTCATGCGCATATCTGCGCCTCCGGGACCCCGACCGACGTTGGTACCCGTGAGGCGCATGGTACGCACTTGTACCTCTCGCCCTATTCCTATCTCGTTCTGCGGCCTCCTTTTGAGACATTACAGTCTCGCAGAAATTGGACGCACCCACCCAATGATCATCGCTCTGCAGCATGGCTTGCACCAGACTGCCGAGCGAATCGATCGGACCTACTATTGTCTCGAGTTCAAACCTCTTTGGTGCCCATGCTGCGCACTCGACTAGCGTATGAAACGCCGTGTCAAGCGCGCCACACTGGTGGCATTGGGGTGAAGGCTGACAGCCCGCAATTTGAAGGTCAGAGTCCCGCGTTTCCGCGAGAGCCATCGCAACAGCTGCGGTCGAGTCGCTTCCACCGTATCAACGCCGGCCACAGGGTTTTCCAACTCTACCCACCAAGATTAGCAGAACCGCGCTGGGCGGAGCAGAGCTCGACGCTGGCGGTCGTCGTCGGAAAGGAGAGGTGTTTGGGAGGAAGGGGAAGGAATACAAGGATTTGGAATGGATAGGTGGGACACCACTGTCACGGGATGAAGGGGGGAATGTGACAGTGGCCGCTAAGGGCCCCGGGGACGCATCCCCTTGTACCGCTTCCTGGACGGAGACGAGTCCAGGGCGGCACCCCCTGGGGGAGGCCATAGGTCTTACGACAACCGTGATCAGCTCGTTTTCAATATTTAAATTTATGATATATCTTATGTGATACTTTTTTTTAAAAATCCGAATTAAGCGAAAAAATAAACAAGGTGCGCAACATTTCTTTTGCGGTATGTACCTAACAATAGATATGCAGGTGGCCCAACTTGCAACATTATATTTAAAACCGCAACAATATCCTTTAATATATGGACCTAAACTTAACTAATACTTAAAGCTAAGTTAAACTAATACATTATACATAGGGCGTTCAATAAAATGAAAGACTGAATATGTTGCCGGTAACTTTTATTAAATGTTAATTATATGCAATCTACAAAAGGGCTTTTGTTTTCCTGCATGAGTGTATAAACAATCCCACACGGGTAAAGAATCCTTTAATAGACGACTGTTATTATGTATAATAATATAATATAAATAATTTGTACTCTGGTTTTTAATTATCTGGACTAAAATGACAGCTGTGATCGACGTTTTTTTTTTATGTTGTAAGCTTAGAGAAGCTCCCCAATTTGAGTTGTATCCTATACAATTTCTATAAAAATTCTCTAGGATTCAACTCACAGTGCTGACGGACTTGTTGATTCAACTCTAGTCCGGGTTATTAAAAATCAGAGTATAAGTTATTTATACATATATATATCATTAGACGTAATAATCGTCGTCTATTAAAGGATTGTTTACTGGTGTAGATTTTACACTTAAGCAATACTAATTTGTTAAATTAATATTTTTCCTTATTTTGCTCATCATATCTTCTTGTAAATTATGTAAATATTTAAACAAAAATACATATTATTATACAATTTGTATGTTGAAATTCTATTGTTTTGTATATAAATTGATTATGTTTAAGAATAATTTAAAGTTGTATATTGATATGTTACTAGACGAAAATACAAATAAATCTTTGAAATTATGACTCTCTTTACATACTCCAAAGTATGAAATCAAAACGCTCATATTAACGAAAATTTTCAAGAATTAATTACAATTCATAAACCCTGTGGCCTATGTTACACTACATTATTGTATTAGGGCAAATAGAAAACATTTGCCAGTCAAAATTCACTCATATAGATCCAGTACTTAGGTACTGGGAAAGTGACTGTGACGCACAACAACGGGCGTGACGATGTTTTCGATAAAAATGGCTGCAGGACCTTAAAAAATGCCACGTATAATTGATCACTTAGTTTGGTGTCACGTAAAAGAGCAATCCAATGGCACGGATTACGCAATTGGCCATTGGACGCATCGACGGCGCTACGACATGCGTGCTTCTCTTCACAATTGCGACCCGTATTTCTGGCTGTGTCATGGCGAGGTTGCGTCAGCCTTATACTAACATTAATCTTCCTTTATTGTAGCTAAAAATATACAAATTATACTTTCATTTTCTATTTATAAATTTATTGGCATCTTAGTTACTTATAGCGTATAGTCCGTAGGTACGTAAAACTCATTTCATTCATTCGTGGCCAATTGTATATACCAGTCGCTGTAATTCTTAAACATGATTTTGAAACCATTTATCACAATTGAATGATATTACAGGGTAAAGTTACTCCGATAATAGAGTATAAAGAATGTAGAAATATTAGTTTCGGTTTGTATTTGTTTCTTTAATTTATAAAACAAACACTCTAGAAGAAGTAAGCAATTGGATTATGACGAAAAAATAAAAGATGAAAGGAAAGCTTTTACACGTACATCATTTTTGTATCTACGTAGATTGTTATAACGCCGGCTTAACAATTACGTCTGAAGGCGATAGTAGTATTCAAATGGAATAAGTCTCCTTGAACAGAAACCTTCAGGGCTCCCCACAGTTTTAGCTAAATGTCGTGAAAAACAACTTGCAAGCAAAGCTAACAATAGCGGTCTTTGAAGATCTTGCAAAGTAGAGACATAATTAATAATTGCTAGTATCTTCGAAGACGGTACAATTACTGCGAGGTGCTTAATACATATAGATGTCACACTACGTTCTACATAAATATAAAAGCATGCTTTGATTGTCCTTACATTTTATCAACATCTTACGCAATTCAACAGGATCTCTTTTTTAAATTTCCGCTTGCATAACATGTTGTCGAGTTCTTTCAGCCCGAGGCGTTTATTGTCATCAATATATAGAACCTGTTCTTTTGTGAACAGATTTAATGCGCTGCTTATCTTAATGAATAGATAATATATGTGTTAGTTAATCTATCTCTTTGAGATTTACTTCCTTGTATGTACTATATGTTATTATGTTCTGTTGTATATATTTCTTACTAATCACATAAATATAACAATTATTAGAGTCTTAAGGTGCCTTTTCTGCTAGTGTTTTCCTATTATCAAAATTATACATAGATAAATACTAGCGTTTATAGTAATTGGCTTGTTCTCAAGACGACCAAGGAGTAACGCGTTATCATATTTATATATTGTTAGTGTAGAATATAGTTGTCCCGATTTTTCAATATAGTGTTTGATTACATCTAAAATCAGTAAAAATATTTTGAATATAAAATTATTTACAGCTCATTTATTTTCGAAAAGTTAAATTGATGTATTTTTGTCGTGTGATTAAATATGTAAAATTGTATATTTAATCACACGATAAAAATAGTTTTTACATACTAAAACTATTAAGGACGGAATATTGTATTAAAGGAATGTGTTAATGTCTACATAATAGGCACTAAATAACAGATAATTGGCAAAGCTTCGACAAGTTGCATGTTTGTTTAATTAATTTAGGATGAATAGATTCCACTTAACTCGTTAACCATACACAATCTATGTACTTATGCTAATATTTTGCTTTACGAGTATAACACGTACATATAACATGTGTATCTTCTGTGATATTTTATAGATACTTATTGTATCGGGGCGTCTTCAGAACAACGTCATATGGAGATACAATTACAAGTATACCGCTCATAGTTTGTGTCTCGTATGGTCAAGTTTCGCCTTACGCTAACTGACCTCTAAACGACCCACTGCTGGGCTTCTCTATTCTAGGGAAGCAGAATATAAAGCTAAAGCACCTTTCCAAGCCGAAGTCTCGGTTTCACATTATTGCATAGTGATCTGCAGAATTCCTCTGTCCTTACACCTTACTCTCGTAAACCTCTAAGACGACATTCACAATCGTAGTGCGCGCTTAGCCTTCGAGTCCTAGGAGAACAAAACTTACCGGAATAAGACTGGGCTCGTACTTTGCTAGCTTTTTACAGCATACGCAATGTAATCCCTTAATCTAATCTAATTTATAAACATCAAAATTATATAATGTTTTCTATATGTTACTGGAAAATCCCGAACTACGGTAAAACCTATGATTTACCGGTAAATCCAAGGATTAACCAACAGGAGTATCAACTCGTAATAAAATAAATTCGTACAGTTATCAAACTGTCCGAATTTATTTAAAATATAAAAAGTTTTCGGGCTTTTACCATCAGAGTGGTAAATCTTAAGATTAACCAATACCAGTTTGTAGATATTGATTTTGGGAATAAACCAAGTAGTAATCATTTGTTGTTAAATATTTATTAACCATTTATTACAATTATCAGTTTAATACCTACATAATATTAATTATCATTTGGCACTTATTATTAACTCTTTTATTATCAGTAGTGAGACAAAGACATAATATTAAAATATCTTCTTTCTTTTCTTCTTCTATTTTTTTTTTAATGTACGCAGCACGGAGAAAAACTAACTGCCTGACCTATCAACGCACAGCCTAAACTACTGGGACTAGGACCGTGAAAATTTGAATGCAAATTTTTTCTATGCTATATATGCGCACTAAGACGAGATTTTTGAAAATTCATCCTCTAAGGAGGTGAAAAAGGAGATAAAAGTTTGTATAAAAATCCGTCATGTTCAAAGTAAGAAACACGAAATTTTATACACCTACTTCTGGTTACAAATAAATGTACACATGTATCAGTGTTTTTGGGAATTCAACCCCTAAGGGGGTACAAATGGGGATAAAAGTTTGCTCAAATTACGACTGTTTTCAATCTACGCAACCGAAGCCGCTATATTAATTACCAATTCATTGCTATTAACGTGCTTAAAATAGACATATATCGCTTCGTGCTAGCACTTCGAACCTACGTCATTAAAACGCGGATGCTAAATCCACTTAAACTACCATTCTTACTTTGTTTTTAATATCTCAAATAATCAATCTCAAAATTTCATTACTAATAATTATACGTGATCTATTTAACTGCCTGTATAAAGCAGTTAAGAGGTTAATAGAGGCCGTATTACCTTCAAACGTTGTTACGGTTATTATAGCAGTGTTGAGTTGAGTAAGAGCGCGTGCGCATCGTTACAGCATGAATGCGGTTGAAGTTAATTTTCTTCCTTCCTTTACGCATTACACAATATTAATATTACATCGTGTGTAATTTTAAAGAGTTGTAAGCACTTTTTATATTAGTAAGTACAATACGTCTGCACTCTGCTGAGATGAGAATGTTGGGACAAATATGTGGTGTTACAAAAATGGATAAGGTGATGAAACGTGTAAATAAGGGTTTTTTTTTAATTTTGCACTTATGTCTGAAAAATTGAAAGGAAGAAGAGATAAAAGTCACGTGACAAAAAGAATGTTAAACAAGAAAATTGATTGGCACAAATGTAAAAGTAGTTCAATAAAGAGATTGATGGATTGTGTGAGGATGACGTGCTGATTAGTAATGTGATAGAGGACGTATGCCAGAATAGTTACATGGAAGGAAAAAACATATTGTGCCGCCTCCAAACGATTAGGAGAAGGTAAGGCTGCCTGTCCATTGAAGCGGAGCGAGGCTGCGGAGCGGAGAAATGGAGAGATATTAACCAATAGGATTGGCCGTCTGTCCATTGACACAATTTTTATGCAATCCTATTGGTTAATATTTCTCCCTTTCTCCGCTCCGCAGCCACGCTAAAATAAAAAATAAATTTAAATAGCCCTAAATCTAAATTAATAAAATTATTTACAGTGTATTCTATCTGTAATCCCTTAGGACTGTAAGTACAATACTGAGCCTGGATCACTGTCTTCTAAGACTATGGTGCCCAAAAAGCTGGCTACGTTACTACGCTGAATCGCCATACTGATCCGATAGGCACCACGCTTATGATTCTTTTTCTTTTGTTAACGCTGGAGGAATACATTTACGCATACCTTCGGGCCCTAGGGGAGGTCACCGAGTACTAAGTGGAGCTCCAGGCGGCCGACGATACACACAAGCTTCTGATAGCCCTCTGATTACCTGGAGAATCGATTAAACGTTTTCTGAACATATTTTAAAAATTAATTGTTTGTTTTAATAAGCGAAATTAAAAACTACACGTGCGTATGCGTCATATAAGAATGTAATATGGTCCTGCACGGTTTTTGCATCTCGCCAGTATCAAGATATTCAAGAATAAACAAGTTTAAAAATATCTTCTAGTAAATAGGCTCCGAATGACAGTCATATAAAAAAACTCCCAGCCAAACTAGATTTTCAAATAACCCAAAACAAAGGCGTTTTACAAACACAATTCTTGCTTTAAAACGAAACAATCAGTATCCTACAAATGTCGCTCATTTTCAACCAATATTATAGATTTTTTAATAAAACTGCACAAGAAATCGCCGTTCAAGTTCAAAGGTATTGAGGATGATGAATGTGCGAGTAGGTACACTTCACGGATACAGATCGGCTACCTTTTTTGCACGTGTGTCACCGTAAGCAAGTAATCGAACTGTTTTAAACTCAGAAAATTCGTCAGGTTATATATAATACGCGTACGCGCTCGTAAGTCTATCGCCCGCTTTGGAGTTTCGATCGAGCAGCGGTGTAAAATTTAACGCATATGAATACACAGTGAATGCCTTTATTTAATTATATTTTGGAATGTTAATCTCCTTGAATATGACGGTACTGTAATAAGACACTATATATATATAGTTACTGTCAGCAGCTGCATAGCTTGATCCCTTTAACCAAGTTAATACTGATATTTTGAAGGCCAACTGGATTATAAGCTGAAAACAAGTTGTTCTAGCCTAAACAAATACCTGTTAATAATATGATCTACACGTAATGCGTACGTACTACGAGATATAACTTCATAAGAGATTTAACAGTGTGGCTACTATTTTCTTATATATACAAGTAATCTAGAGAAAACACCTGAATTTCAAAATATATCCTACTGTAGGTAATGGTTCTGCTCCACTTGCGTTAAAATGTTAGTGACTGTGACCAAATGCGATTTACTTGTAGCGTGAAAAAATAACGCGTTAACGATTAGCTACATTAGTGTATACTTATATACACGAGTTACATGCCAACGTCATTAAGAATATCGCATCTCAAATACCGCACTAAACCCTTGGCTAAATCTGTGTGGCTCAATCACTAACAATAACATTATCTCAGGTGTAGTAAATCCATAAGAGTGTGTTCGTTTGAGTCACTTCACGAAATTTCGTATTATATCAATGTTGTTGAATAGATTTTCAGATGCAAACTTCAATTAGTGTCAAACCCAGATGGGTGTGACAGTACTTTAGAATTGCCTGTGTCAATGTTATCTTATTCTAGGCCTTTTCACACGGCTCCCGAGCTTCACCTTGAGAATTGCACCTGCGATTACTCTTAAATATTCATGATAAATATTGTGTCTTCTGAACAACAACATACCTACCAAATGCTGTAGAAATCAGTGGCGAGGTATTCATATAACCCGATTCCCATCGGCCCACCTTTAAGAAGTCGCAATGAAATCCGTTCATTATTTTAATATCTAAAGCAATAACCTTACGCCCAATAGGTCGAAATACGCCTTGAATTTTTGCCACATTGCCGGGTTTACATATTATTGCCATCTCTTACTTATCGTATATTAGACTTATCGGATGCAATAGCAATGTTTAGGCTACAAGTTCCTAGATTACCGTCATCATAATTTCATCCCTCTCCACTGGTAAATATAGAAATGTATTCATATATACAATAGTCTCGCATATTTAGTACATATCATTACGACTGTTAAAATTTCCCATAGGTAGATATGTCACCAAATATGATGACAAAAATTATGAAACTCCAGGCACGGGCACTTGTCCTAATCACAAGTCAAATAATCAAATATACCTAGGAATCCAGAAAACATTGCAATCCTTAGGCAATGCCTATCGCTTACATCTAAACATAGGCTAGAACATAAATACTCCGGATGTTTAAATATGAGTTACATACATTACGCATGAAGTCGTGGCCCGTAGTGTAAAGGTCATGACTACACTACACATGTTAGGAAGCGATTAAAGGCCAATCAAACTGCTTTTAACTCATTAAACACAACTTAATTGTGAAATCGAACAATAACACATCATAAGAAAAACGCAATGAATGTAGGAAGTTCTCTGTTTGCCTTTGTACTTTCTGCGACTCGTTTTATTATACTTTTCAACGTCATAGATTTTCTTGTATATATATGTCTTGAATGTCATAGGAAATCTCATAGTAAATATTATATAATATTTTTGTAGATATGTATCTTATCTATACTAATATATAAAGCTGGAGAGTTTGTTTGTTTGCTTGAACGCTCTAATATCAGGAACTACTGGTCTGATTTGAAAAATCCTTTTAGTGTTAGATAGCCCATTTATCGAGAAAGTCTACAGGCTATATATTATCACGCTAAGACCAATAGGAGCGGAGCACTAATGAAGAATGTTTCCGAATCAGAGGGTGCTTTTTTTCTTTTTGAGAGCTTCCGCTGCGTGCGCTGCGTTAAAGTTTCACAAAAATCATGTGTGACAGAAGTTAGCGTTAGCTCAAAGTAACAAAGTAACTATTCCACGCGGACGAAGTCTCGGGCACAAGCTAGTACTAATATATAAAGCTGAAGAGTTTGTTTGCTTGAACACGCTAATCTCAGGAACTACTTGATCTGATTTTAAAAATTATTTCAGTGTTAGATAACCCATTTATCGAGGAAGGCTATATATCATCACGCTAAGGCCAATTTTTTTTTTAACTATTCCGCGCGGACGAAGTCGCGGGCAGAAATTAGTGTATATATGTAATACTTCTGTACATATACCGCAAGCTTAATCTAACACGGACACTATTCAAAAAAGTGAACTCTACAGGAGACACAAAAAGCGTTTTGATTAAATGTATTATTACAATGCCTTCCTAGTGGATACTTTTGTTAGTTTTAAACAAGGCTTAGCGCTAGTACGCGTATTTCCATATTTTACGATAGATGGCATTAAAAAGTCGATTTGGCAATGGGATTTATTTATTACTAAAATGTAAATAGTCGTACCTACTATATACTACATATACCATCCTGTCATCATCTAAATTTATTCCTAGAGTAATCTGGAAGAGATCGCTTTTTAGCGATAAGTCTTCCCATTTGTGTACAAGTTTTTTTTTTTGTACAGGTGTACAATAAACAGTAACCTATGTATCTATTAGCATGAAAACCGAACACTAGAAATTAACATTGCCCAGCACAAGATATAGCTCTAGGTGGTGCTACCAGTGATTCTTTTATTTTCACGAGATGGCTTTTAACAAACTGACAATGTGGTAATGATTCTTTAATATCGTGACAAACGCCTGTTTATCATAAATAATCACTTAATTTTTAGCATTGCGTTACTAACAACAATTATTTATGATAATAATTACTGTTGACACCTCAAATATACTTGTGTCACGTTAATAAATATGAACCTTTGCTGTCACACTGTTGCTATGTAATGTGTTAAGAAGCAATTATTTGATTGAAAAGGGGGATTGTTATTCAATTTTAACAATCGGCTAATTTTTTACTTAGATACTAATTTATTAAGGGCCAATTTTTAAGTCACCAGATAAGTTATTCATAGAATAAAATATAACACGGAAAAATTATAAATGACAATTGTATGAATAAAACAATTAAATTGTTTCATTTTTGAATTTAATCAGGTTATAACTTATTCGACTGACAACTTTTATCTGATGATTATAATCTAAACGAAACAAACATCTTGTCTGTTCATATTGCAATTATATTAATACAATTTATTTCCAATTAAGTTATTTATTAAATAATGTCAGATTAAGTTTACATACATTTTTTTTTTGCAAAGCTTTTAAAGGCCTTTCAAACAATGCATATATGTAACTATACACTGATAAAAAATTCACTCCAGTTACATTGTAGCCACCCCAATCTTTTTTTAACAATTTCACGTCAGGATAGTGTAACGGAATACAGAATGACCCTACCTTCCTGTAAATTTCATCTGTATAGGCCCAGTAATCACTGTGATCAACGACTGTAAAAAATATCATACTGACAGATGGACAGACATAATGATTTTGTAAGGGTTTTCACTTGAAGGGTACAGAACTCTAAAGCGTCTAAACATTTCATACACTTTAGATCGCTTACTGACAGCAAGGCCAAGCAACAAAGCAGTCTTTAAGCTCAAAAAAAATATTCTTTTGAATCGAAGTACAGGGACAGTTTGATTAATTGCTTGCTCTTGTATTACATTTTTGAAGGCTGGAAGATGTTTTACATTCACTGTTATGGTTATTATAGGATATGTCCGCGACTTAATCCACGCTTGATTTGAAATTTCTGCGAGATTCCCGGGATAAAAACACTCATTTTATTCATAAAATTCGCTATTGACCATTGAAAAAATCACATTGGAATTCGATTTGTTTTTTTTGTTTGGCCATTTTAAATCATTCACAGAAAAATCCCCGCGAGCAATTCCAAGGGTATAAAGAGGCCCAGATTTTAAGTCTAAGAAGTTGCTGTCGATCAGCGAAAACCGTATCGAAATCGGACCAGTAATTTTTACGTGAATCCCGAATAAACAGACAAGAAATCTAAAAAAAATGCATTGTGTTCTCCGTCGTTTATATAGTCTATTATTATTATATTATACTTAGCTATTTTAGTTTACTGGGTTAAGCAGCAAGGACAGGCTTAAGCCACGTTGCAAAAAGTGATAGGAACATTCTGTTGATCTCACAATAAAGGATAACAAAAACCATTTGTAACGTTTTAAGGTTTAATTGTTTATTTCTCAAAAACAATACAGTTCACTTAAGAGAAAAATACATTATGATAAATATAGTAAAATACATCGAGTGTTAGTTTAGTTTTTATAAATTAATTAAGTA
Organism: Dendrolimus kikuchii; assembly: GCA_019925095.2. Taxonomy (NCBI): domain Eukaryota; kingdom Metazoa; phylum Arthropoda; class Insecta; order Lepidoptera; family Lasiocampidae; genus Dendrolimus; species Dendrolimus kikuchii. Next base: position 13,816,914 of record CM034398.1, on the reverse strand, counting down.
AAAACTAAACTAACTTATAAAAAACATTTAAGTCTTGTTTTGAAAATATTTTTTGATGGTGATACTCTTATGTCTTAGAGCAAATCATTATACAGCTGAGCACCTTGGAATGTTATACTTCTTGTACCGTATTTGCTTCTTGATGGTAGTAATATCAACTTTCGTTTATTTTTAGTCCGGCTTAAAATTTTACAGATAAAAATAGAAAGATCGTAGAAAAAACCTCATATTGTACATCAGATTCCAATAAAGTAGTTAATGGAAGTCAACCAGTACACATTTTATCATCTTACAAAACGCCGTAGCCTCCTATGTTGATTTTGTACGAGCATAACTAGTTATGATGATCTATCTATACTAATGATTTATATTAATTATAATAATGTAACACTAATAAATTTTATTTTTATGATTATATATTCAAAGTATCAAGGCATTTTAAGTTTTGCTCTGTAATACAAACTTTGTTTTAAAATTTATTGTAATATTTTAATTTACGCAATTATGAAATAAGCTCGCGTAATACAAATAACACACACTATCTATAACACCAGATATCAGAGGTTGATGCGAGACTTAAGGATCTTGTCGCCAATATGGCGCACGAGACAATGCGTTTCATACGCTGGTCGAGTGCGCAACATGGGCACCGCAGAGATTTGTACTCGAGACCCTCGTAGGTTCGATCGATTCGCTGGGCAGTTTGGTGCAAGCCATGCTGCATAGCGACGATCATTGGGTGGGTGCGGCCAATTTCTACGAGACTGTTATGTCTCAAAAGGAGGTCGCGGAACGAGAAAGGGAGAGAGGTACGCATACGTCTCGCGGGTACCGACGTCAGTCGGGGTCCCGGAGGCGCAGTTATGTGCAAGATCTCCTCCCGTAATACCGCTGCAGGGGCCCTCTAGCATCTAGGGAGCAGAGGAGTCTTCACCCCTGTTGACGAAGTGAGTTTGCCTTACCCGAGGCATTCTCAAGGACTGATGCACTAGGATCAGCGTGGGCGTAACTACGTTCTAAGTCTCACGCTCTTCCTGCCATAAGCGCGGAGCACATGGGAGGAGGGTGGTTTTAGTGGAGTATTGAGTCTTCGAGTCTCCACAAAAGCCGGCGATTTGACTCTGGTGCACCCATTCGTGGGTGACACCTCTCGTCGCTTTGGTCCAGTCCCTAGTAAAGGACCCGGTAGTGTGCAAAAGGCATTTCCCCCGCCTCAAAAAAAAGAGACTTAAGGGTCTAAAGTGCTCGCTTTCGCAGATTCGTACGACGAACATGACAAGCATGAAATAAAGTGGAGCTTTATGCCATGCCTTATACTTCTTATCAGTAGTTTGACTTTGTAAGGAGGCTACTTTAAGAGGATCACTTAGAGAAATTGACAACTGTTTAGGTAAATTGGTAGGTGTAAAATTTAGGAAAAGTTCCACTTTCCGTTTGGTACTTGTCATGATTATTTACTTATTATTAACAGTAGAATGTTCGTAATAGGAATCTTAGAAAACGGCCGATTTAGCGCCTCAGAATACAAACAGTAGGTAATCAAAAGGCTCTGGTGGTTGCACCAAACAACAGATCAATCAATTAAAGAATTTATTCGAAACCATTATTAACATAGTGTACAAAAACAATTTGATATCGCAAACAACTGCTGTAGTTATTTACTGTGTTTGCAGTTGTTAGCGCCCACTTCCAGACAACTCGTTTGTTGTACAATATAAAAAAAGAAAATTATTTTCAAGTTTATACACTTGGAAATTTTCGTTTTAATATTTGTAATGTATGTGTAAATGTATAGATGTTTGAATGGGTGTGTATATGTATGTATGTGCTGTGAATGTGTGATGTGTGTACAAGCGAACGAATGAGTGTGTGGTTACAGACTTATTACACTAGTGTAGTCAGTTTAGTAAATTCTCAGTGTCATCGTAAGGGTTCTATTAGCCAGTTGAATAATTTTAATTTACATTCGCGATGAGTAAGAGAGTATATATTTAGTAACTTATTAACTCGGTTGTAAATTTTGGGACTAAGAAAGTAAGCATGTCGGTCAGCTAATCGAAGGCGGCATGGTATGAGTGTATAAATTAATCATACATACATACATACATACATAACTTCACGCCAGTTCCCTTGCGGGGTAGGCACGAACAACAGAGCGCCATTTAGGCCCATTCTTACACACCTCACTTGCTTCTTTGACATTCATAACTCTTGTCATGCACACTCGTCTGTTCTTAAGGCTCCTGACATCACCCTCCGCTAGTACACGATCAATTTGATCATGGAAGGTGTGTCGTGGCCTTCCACGACTTCTGCATCCATCCACTTTTGCATTGTATATCTGTTTAGTCATTCTTTCAACATGTATTCTTTCCACATGACCGAACCACCGGAGTATTCCTTTCCTTACCTTCACTCCGACACTCTCTTTCAGACCAACTCTCTTTCTTACTTCGGTATTACGAACGCGGTCCCCGAGCGTCACTCCGCAGATTTTGCGCAGTGCTCGCATCTCAACCGCGTTTACTCTACTTTCATGCTCTCTCTTCCATACCCAACTCTCGCTTCCATACGTGAGAGTAGGTACCAGTACCGCATTGTGTATGGCGAGCTGGGCCTTCTGGCTGAGGTTCTTAGCGCCTAGAAGTTTACCCAACGCTCCATTCAAACTATTCCCCAAATTCACTCTTCTATCTATATCAGCGGTGTACCTTCCATACCTGCTAAAAGCACATCCAAGATATACAAACTCATTCACTTGCTCCAGCATAACATCATCGACCATTATCCTTGCATTCGTTCTGGTTTCTTCTCTTTCAAACACCATAACCTTTGTTTTCTTCGCATTCTCTCGCCTGACAGTCATCTTTCATCATTGTGACTAGTGTTTGCAGTTCTGATGGCGATTCGGCTAAAAGCACGGCATCATCCGCATAAAGCAAGGTGCTTACAACTAGATCACTCATTCGCACCCCAACATCCATCAATCTTATTCTCTGGAGACAATCGTCCAGGTATAGGATAAACAGCAAAGCCGATAGCACGCAGCCCTGCCTGACGCCAATATCGACGTCAAACCAGGGCGACAGGCTGCCATCCACTCGCACGCATGCCATACAGTCCTCGTAAGTGGACTGCACAGCACGCATCAATTGGCCAAATTAATCATATCTTCTTTTATTATATATACTAGGTATCCGACCAGGTACGTTGTCAGATTTCTGTTACCTTTCCAAGAAGGTGACCTAGACTCAGTAATTTATTTGTAGTTTTGAACAACTACAGGAAGAATCCGGAGCTTAATTTACTTCTTTATTACCTTTAACTAAATTTCATTGCCTCTTTGTATTACCTAAATATAGATAATTCAGTATTAATAATTAGCGTTTTAAGAGTAATTTACATACGCTCAGGTCATAGTTCATTCATGACAAATCTCAAGCAACTAACATATTGTTGAGTATATAGGTATGTCAAAATTATTCTAGTCATGTGACGACTTCTCTGCGCCGTCGGTATTTAACATATTCAAGTAAACCGGCATAAGCGGCATTGTTAGCTGTGTTGTGGGAGATTAGGTAACCGTTTTTCCCCGCGCTCCAGTCAGTTTTCGCAACAACATTGCCACACCGAGAGTCACCACGTTAATTGCCACTTTGAAATACACTCTATTTCAATACTATTGCTAGCCGCGATTATCAGATTGTATTCAGTCGAGCTATAAGAAACAATCACGTGATAACAGAGACTGGGCGTTAAGTTGGTCAGAGCCGGTGGTAGGCCGATAATAAAACGTGCAAAATCGATGATTGCGGTTAATTTACGCTTAAGCAAACAAATTAAGATTTTGTTTAACAAGCACCTCGTGATTCGGTTTATTACTGTTTTTGCAACATGCTGATCTAACCCGAGCTATTATTTTAATAGATATACATGTATAAATATTTGCATGTAATATTACAACACTTTCACGCTTTGTTGCTGACGAATCAACACGCCTTAAAAACTTTAATGAATGAATACGCTTATTCCCAAACGAGCTTAAAGGAAACGCTTTTGCACTATGAAAATTAGGTTTAACATTACATTTTTTTACAATTTTATTTCAAGCAAACATGTCCCAGAATTACAATTCATTAAATTACATTATATAGCGGGCACTTGAAATAATAATGCTTGATTGGTAAACTTGTTTTAATGAATAAACCTACTGAACGAACCCCGAACGCGCGGCGCGCAGGCCGGCGCGTGAGTTCCTACATACATGCGTACGACACAAGGTTGCAGGATTAACTGAGTAGCTTGGCCGGCGGGCGGCTCGGGCGACCCGAACGCCGCGAGGGTGGAGCGGGGGCCCGCATCGGGGATACGATGTTCCCAACACGTATACTTCCAGCGCTTTTACATACTTGCCGCGCTATAGTCTCCCCCTCCAAGTCCTCGGACACCCCGGGAGAGGACTTGGCTTTGGAAGGCCTACCCCTCCTCCTACTCTGAATTACGGCAGAATCTCCTTGATATAAAGTGAGAGCACTAGCGTGGTACTTAGTAGTGTTTCCATTATTATCTACTACTTTATAGGTGGTAGGACTAACTAACTCAGCTATTTTGAACGGTCCCAGTCGTCTGGGCGTAAACTTACTAGTAACCCCTTTGTCAACATTACTGGAAACGTGGGCCGAAACCAAAACTAAATCACCAATTTTGTAGCTTGGTGCGGGTTGACGCCCCCTATCGGCGTAAATCTTCCTCCGACGCTGTTGATTAGTGATTCGCGTAGCATCGCCCGTATCTATACGATGCAGCGCAAAAGAAGTTGGCTCTCCCCCTGGAGTAAAAATGTCCTCTTGATCATTCAGGAGTTCCGGGAGCCGTTGTCGTTGATCCGACCCAAGATGGGAACCTACCTCTGGTTCAAATCTCATCGTAAAATATCGCGGTATATGACTAAAAGTATAACGAGAATTTTTAAAGTCAAGTACCACACCTGCGTCTAATAAAAAATTCATACCTAACAAGGTATCAGTTGCACCAGGCAAAATGATAAAAAGAGTGGGAACGACAGGCCCCTGCGGCACCCTTACATCCACCTTAGCTACATTTACTACAAGATTTTTACATGAACCATCAGCTAACTTAACACTAGTACACGTTTTATCGAACTTATGACCGTGTTTCACTAAATGTGCACATAAACTTTCACTAGCAACCGATTGCTTTGCACCAGTATCAAACAACGCACTTCCACGAGCACCATAAATCTCCAATTCCACTACGGGTCTCTGACGCGGGTCAATGACCTCGCTTCCAATAGCGGCAATTGACTGGAAAGCGGAAATAGAAGCAGACGATTCCTGTTTATTTTTACAAGTAGAGCAATTAGCTCGTATAACACCAGGCGTGTCGCATCCAAAGCATGTAACTGAAGGTGTCAAACTGTCTTCTTCTTTCTTAATGTTACTAGGAAACGACTTCTTAGATAACAGCTTCGGGCACTCCTCTTTCAAATGGCCGAATTGCTTACAATAATAGCAACGAGCTCTACTTGCTTTACTGGACGAAGCTGGTACTGCTGGATATGCTGTGTCTACAATCGGAGTCACTGATTCCTTATTCTTTCTAAGCTGTGACTGCTGAGAGCTACGGCCTTCATCTAAAATATCTTCAATAGAACGGGCTTGTTCCAATAGCTCAGAGAAAGACATAAAAGATTTACGACATATCTTCTCCCTTATTCTCTTATGCAGTAGCCCATACACCATGTCGAGCTGAGCTTCCTGAGAGATAGCAGTCAACGGCAACTGTGCTAACAATGCTCTTATTTTGCAGACGAAAATATCGGTAGGCTCATCGCCTTGTTCCCGTTCAAATATTTTCCGGTAAACCCTGTGTGGCGGCAAACGAGGACCATAAGTTTGCTTTAATAAGTCTATGGCATCAGGCCAACTATTAACAGATGCTTTCACACCTTGCCACCAGGTTGCTGCAAGACCAGACAAAAGCATTGGCAAGCCTCGCAAGGCTATGTGATCTTCTATACCGACGCATTCCTTATATATTTCTATAGCGTCGACAAAAGCTAAAACGTCGCTCCCTTTTGCACCGTCGAAGCGCGATGAGCAATTTGCAAAGTTACCAGACAAGGCACTCGTAACAGGCGCAGGCGGTGAAGCTGGAGCGCGTATCAAAGACAAAAGATACGCCAAGTGTTGATCCGTCATAACTATTGGAGTTCCCGGTTGAACAGACGGCGCCGGCGACTGCGCAAACGGCGCAGCAGAGGTGGAGGCCCCGCTAGGGCCCGCAGTAGGCGGTGGAGGCGCGCCCGGCGGCACATGAGCCACGCCGGACGCGGACAAGAGAGTCTCAGACTCTCCAGCGATACCCCTATCCACAGAGGGTATATGCTGATCCATCCCGTCACTGGTTGCACCAGACCGTGTAAGCACCATAATGCCTAATCGGAAAACTCTATGTTTCCACGGTGATAAATTGTCCGATCACCAAGACAAACGGAAAACACAATATAGTTCAACACAAAATAATTGTTCATCGTAGCCTAAATAAACAATAACTTCAACTATAAAAGATAACTTGAAAATAAAGTTCTAAGTTCTAAACAGTCTGACACTAAAAGTCTTAAATTGGAAAACAACACTGTCTGTACACAAAACACAATGTTCCAATTAACGAAAAAAAAAGTCTTTGTATAAAATTATTCTTCCAAAATTATTCCAACTAGTAGGTAAGTACAGTCCTGTATAAATAAGTCCAAAAGTACTTACGGAACCATCGTACGTATTAACAACAAATCTTCTTTTCACTTCGTAGGTACTTACATATACGAACATAAACACTAATTTCTAGTTCTTTATACTTATAGTCACTTTATATAAAACAATAAATTAAATTTAAATCAAAATGTCACGTAAAACAAACACAAATAAACATTTGAACCGTTTTAGGGTACCTAGGTTTATTCAAAGTACTAACTTAAGTTATAAACAAGTATGCAAAAGTACGAACAAGTTTGAATAAAAACGAATGAGTCCGAACAAGTTCAAACAAGTCCAAACACGTCGAGCACTCACACTCGTACGAACGTGTATTTCACTCACAAGTCCTATAGAAACCTATTCAGAACACGTTAGGTCATTAGGTACTAAATCACGAACCTACAGTTTAGTTCTAGACTTACGATAGCCACCTAAACGTCGCGTTGAGTACTAACTCAGAACAAACGCGGAACAAACGTATTAGGCACACACAGGTATCGCAAAGTTTATAACTAGAGCACACTAAAACTGATTTAAAACACTATATTTCGTGCCCCACGTTGGGCGCCAATTATTATAGCGGGCACTTGAAATAATAATGCTTGATTGGTAAACTTGTTTTAATGAATAAACCTACTGAACGAACCCCGAACGCGCGGCGCGCAGGCCGGCGCGTGAGTTCCTACATACATGCGTACGACACAAGGTTGCAGGATTAACTGAGTAGCTTGGCCGGCGGGCGGCTCGGGCGACCCGAACGCCGCGAGGGTGGAGCGGGGGCCCGCATCGGGGATACGATGTTCCCAACACGTATACTTCCAGCGCTTTTACATACTTGCCGCGCTATAATTACAATTATAAATAGTTAATTAAACGTACGCTACATAGCCACATACATACATACCTAGACACAATGATTGAATAATAAAAATTAAATTTATGTTTTAATTTTGCAAAGGATCGTTCAATAGAACTAAACTTTTTAAAGCTTGGTTTCATTTTTTTATAATACTGAAGGGCGGTGACCCGTACAGGGTGGAAGAACGATGGAATATTCCTCCGTCTCAAAGGAAAATCTTCCAGCGAAGCTAATGTTGTTCCTCGCTGGCCTAGGCCCATGTGTTATTGTTGAAAATTTGTATATATTTTTTGTATGTTTCGGGAAACGTTTGCGACCTCAATTATTGCACAGCGCCATTTGGCTTGTAAGTGTTCTACTACGATACACCCAAGTTCATTTTCATTGGTCGGTAACTCTGTCGATACACAGCATGCGAATACTCTCCACAGGCGAGATAACAGCTAATGAAAAAATCAATAATATAATATTAAAATTAACTTATAATGAAACTGAATATCTGCTGAGTAAAATTGGATTTTGATTGAACTTATGAGCATATAAGTATCTGCTCATAAGTTTTACCTAATAACATTTTGTAATAAAGCCGTGAATAAAGCCATGAGAACCTACAACTAACCCCCAAGACACAGATGCAAACCTAGTTTAGGGGCTAGAGAAATGAAATTGTCATTTTTTTAAATTTTTACAATATTTAGTATTTAGTATTAAATTATTATTTTACAATATATACTGTATGTCATTGAAGACCACGAGCCATAAAAATGGCCCGGACATTTGGAGGGCTTGCGTGGGGCCACGGGAAGGCCAACACGTAGAGGCCCCTTGACAAATTTAATGTAAATGTGGCGCGTGACACTGGCCGACGATTATCCCTGTCTACACCATATAATAATGCACCCAAGGACAAGCCCCGACCCGTGTAGGACTATACATACATACAATTTATTATTATTATTATTCCCCGAAAGCGGTGTAACGACCAATGAGATTCATCGAACGGTATAAGTATACGGGAGCGTACTCGCATACTTCTTCTATACTTATACCTATATAGGGCTACTTTTTCGAAGCAACTGTCACACGTGCAATACAGGATCTCTAGCACCCCGCATACTGGCACTATTAACCAATGAAAACAGTTCCCGCATAGTAGACTACGGCATGCATCTGTAAACTGAAATCTCCCGCACCAGAACGTCTATCAACTAACGAGATTGACCCTCAATTTCATTGTTCTTTGTGATTGTAAAGCAGGGATTCCCAAAGTGGTCGATATGAACCCCTGGAGTCGAAATCAATTTCCCAGGGGTCGACATAAACAAAAACTGAATTTGTGGGTCGACGAGGTCTAAAAATTGACCCCTATTAATTAACATAAGTTCTTATTTGAAACTTTTAATATACTGTATAAGTTGTGTTACGGGTACAAAAGTATTTTTAAGTAATTTGTATTAATAATCATTAATTACACTTCATATTTCCTGAACTTTTATTTATTTTGTTAAATTTTGATGAGAAAATGATGTAAAGTTTACCCACTTAACCAACCGAAATGGTTTTAAATTGGTAAGTATTTTAGATCAATACGAAAAAACCTAGAGATACGATTTTAAAGTAATTTGGCTATGGGGGTCTGAGGTATCAATCAGTTCATTTTAGAAAAGGGGACTCTTGCCCAATATAATTTACAAATTCCTGTTGTAAAGGCTCAATTTTATCCATGCAAGAATGGTAAAAGAATACAATTTCCTGCGGCCGGGCGGACTGTCGTAAGAAGCGCTAAAACAGCCCACAGCCAGGTGGTAGGGCATCTGCCCATCTGGATACTTACCACCCCGGGTCTAGAGTATAGCGCCATAACGACTTTGAGTTGTGTTCTGACATTAGTGGCCTGATTCCAGTTTACCTTTAGAGAGCGGCAGCGCATTTGCAGTACCTTTGGTGTTGCAAAAGTCCATAGGCCTTAGTAACAGCTTTCCGTCAAGTGGACTTGTCTTCTAAATTCATGCAATAAATAAAAAACCTTGCAGTCTTGTCATCTGATAAAAGATTCTGTACCAAATGCTCATCAGTTCCATTGTACGCTGTTTACATTACACCTATACAGTTGCCTAAGCCCCGCATAAACGTATTTACAAAGTTACATCATATGGGTTTACAGCATAAAGTAATTTAAATACGGAAATGGTTACGTGGACTACTTTTATATGCAAATTATTGCAAATAAACATGTCCTTAATTATTCCTGATGGTAAAAAGCTATGTTCAACATCATGGACAGTTATAAGGCGATATCAATAGATATGTCAAATTGAAAGAAATCGTAGGTAAAATCTAACAATAGAGAGAAGCATAAAATAATAATAAAAAGAATTTGTTTAAAGAAATGGCGACGTAATTACATTCCTTATACATTATTATACACAGAGCATATTTTGAGAATTTGTACGCCACATTTTCAGCAAAAAAGGTTTGCACTCAGCATATTGCTGTACCGGAATTATATCCGACACAACGCCGATTTTCAGTAGAAACCTTCATTTTGGCGTAATAATAATAATATATGGTTATATAGATATCCATATAATTTATATCCATCGCCATCCTAATTACTAATAATCTATATAAGATTAGATATAAATAGTTTTTTTTTCAAAAATGTTGTATTTAAAATTACCACATTAATATTACAGTCTAATCTAAAAAGACTAATAAGTAATTTAAATATTTATAAAAGTATTCTACTAAGAAAGGGTCCATTAGCACTTCTCTTATTGTCTCGATTTTATCCGTGCAGGAAAGGAGAAAGAATACAATTTCCTGCGGCCGGGCGGCCTGTCGTAAGAGGCGACAAACTAACCCACAGCCAGGTGGTAGGGCATTTGCCCGACTGGATGGCTACCACCCCTGGTCTAAAGTATGTCGCCATAACAACCTTGAGTTGTGTTCCGGCATTAGTGACCAGGTTCCAGTTTCCCTTAAGAGAGCAGCAGCGCATTTGTAGCAACTTTGGTGTTGCAAATGTCCATAGGCGATGGTAACCGCTTTCCATCAAGTGAGCCGTTTGCCTGTCTGCTGATCTCCTGCAATAAAAAAAAATAAAAAATTTAAGTGGAGGACACTTTGTCCATGTGTTCTTTAATAAGTTAGCACAGTACACTACACTTTAGTTTTGTTTATAGGACTAGTTCAAACGATTTTGTCCTTTTGAGCCTTCTCATTATATCCGTGTTGTCGAGGAGCTGGATCGCCTCAACATTCACATGATGACGAAACCGATGCTCGTGAGCTTCCGCGTACTTTTTGATAATGCTTGTAACAGACTCCACTTTCAGGTCCCGATGGAGGTCGCTCGATCTAATGTACCATGGCGCGTTTACAATGCCTTTCAATACTTTGTTTTTGAATCGTCGTCGATATAAATATCAAAGTAATCTTTTTGGATAGTTGTATAGTTTTTTTCTAGTAATAAATATAGCCTATGTTACTCAGGGATAATATATTACTTCTAATGGTGAAAGAATTTTTGAAATCGGTTAAGTAGTTTTTTAGTTTATTCGTTACAAACATACAAAATCACAAATCTTTCCTGTTTATAATATTAGTATAGATAACAGAATAGTTTTCACTGAAAACTGAAATCGAAGTCTCCGCAACATTATGAAAGAACACAAGGAGCGGGAATCAGCAGTTTAAAAAACGTAATTTTGTAAAATGACTAAGCCTAAATGAATAGATGCCACTCTTTATTTATTTTTATTAGTTAAAACATATTTCTTAGATCAAATAAACCAAAAATTGAAAAAGATTTATTTAGACATTCAATTCATTGTTTGTCTAATTTGATCTAAAAACACGTTTTAAATACTCGCAATAAAACATTTAATAGTGACAAAAAATAAATAACCTATGGCATTTATTCATGTAGAATTAATTATTATTTTTTGTTTATCATCATCATATCTCGTCGTCGATTCTCGCTCCTTGTATTATTCGTCTACAATGTATCTCAAGAAAAGAATTCCTCTGACAACTTGAAAAGAAATATTTCTTTAGCATACATTGTTTTACAAACATGTACATAGATTTCCTGAATATATCTAATAAATTAAATGAATCCTTTTCTAAACTTGTTGTAATAGCATATTAAATTAGTTCCGGAAAACGATTTAAGAATAAAGCGGTTCGCGATAAACCAATTTAATAAGAATCGCAGCTCATCGTCTTTATTGACGCATGCGTAATGTGATACGTATTAAAGAAGCATTCAGGATGTCTATCCAACGACGTAAAGGTCGACTGGTGTCCGGCTTGTGAGGTCATCACCATGCGTACCTATCACGTACTACCTTTTTTGTTGAGATAGTCCAATTTTGTTAAGATAATTATGTAAGCTGACTGCACATTAGGTATTAAGGCTTGAGAGGTTCATATTTTGTGCTACTAAATGCTACAAATGTGTAGCAGACGTATTTTAGTGGTGACTCAGTTTACTTGGCCGGTTCCTATATCTTACTATTCATTCACTTGCCTTGCCATCGGTTAAATAATAACATTTCTTGTATAGAGCTTATGTTTTTTTTATTGCCTGAGGCAGGCAAACAGGCAGACGGCTCACCTGATGGAAAGTGATTACCGTTGCCTATAGACGTTTGCAACACTAGGGGTGTCGCCAACGCATTGCCGACTTTCAACAGCCTCCTTCTGCGAAATAACGGATTCGCAGAAGGAGGAGACCGCACGCCAGGAATGTAGACCCTGGAGCAACGCTTCGACCATGCTACGAAGCGAGCCAGCAGGGCCAACTACGTTCTCTAGGAGGTCCCTCTGGCGCCCCCAGGTGGCTCAATCCACAAGCGTGTAAAACGTCTTGGAGTGCGCCGCACTCGTGGCAAGACGAAGAACGTTCCTGCCCAGCGATGTGATGCAGATACTTACCAAAGCAGCCGTGCCCGATAAGCATCGGCGCCATGCTGAACGTCAGGGTCCTACGATTTCGCGAGACCCAAAGGGCCAGGTGGGGGCAGACCACTGCCAGGTCCCTCTGCCAATAGTTGTTAATACTTTTCAAAGCGTAAAAGACTCAAAATTGTAAGTGTTCCCACATTCAACCGGCAACAAGGCGGCTTATGACGCTTGTTGCTCTAAGCACTCTAAGAGAACTTGCGCTCTGATCTTGATCTTACTCCAAGTCCAAAACCATTGGACGCAAGGCAGATGTTAGCACTGAACTGGATTAGGAGACCAAATATTCAATAGAATAAATAGGTTCCTTGAACATGTCATGTCATGATCTAATGAGCTAGTAGTAGCTTTGGACTGGAACTACTAGTACGTCAGTTGGCTAATGGCCGGTTCCTATATCTTACCGAACATTCATTAACCTTACTATCGATTAAATTTTTACATAAGCTCCATACAAATAATGTAAAAATTTAACAGACAGTAAAGCAAGTGAATGAATTGTAAGATATAGGAACTAGCGACTTATCGCTAGCCAAGCGGTCGTATACGATGCTTTCGTCTTAACGAAAACATCGTATACGACCGCTTGGTATCCTAAGCCGCTATCACGTGAATACAAGATAGAACTCGGAAGGTATTTTTTGAAATAAGGCAGGTTTTTAGTATGTCCAAATGTATATATGCATTAGTTAAAAAGCGAAGTAACTTGCGAAACTGGCGAGTACAGTGCTAAGTTTTCGGTTATAGATCTCTGTCCGAACGATGATAAGGACGGGTTAAGGAGGAGGCAAAAACTGAAAAATACCATCCCCACTCACCCATATTTTTAAGTTGACCATCATCATCATTTCAACCATCAGACGCCCGCAGATGGACTCGCGGGCGTCTGTGGTTTTTAACCTATGCCTACGCGCCCCGCGAAAAGTAATTTATGTGCTTAAATTACTGGACGTCTCAGTGGTCAAAGTTAAGTTAATGATGAGTTGTATAGTTGTCTGCGAGGTTTGAATTTACCGCCCTAGATCAGACTCTGATTAACTACTTACTTACGAAATAGAAATGTAAAAGTGATTGAAACAAGATATCATTTTTTCATTGTCTAAGCTAAGGCAGTCAATTTTTGCGTAATATTTGTTTTGATTTTGATTATTCAGTTGATAAAACAGCAAGCTTATGACTTCGTTATTTACATAAAATTAATGAACATAGGAGCCTTAGATCATATACATGTTATAACTCAATGATAGGAGCCAAAACTATGATAAGATTCCTGTCTGCTTTTATTATCTAGTGTTTTATTGATTTACATTGAAACTAGTCTTAACTAAAAAATAATTAATATCCCCAATTATGAATCACTATAAAAAATCCATATCTGACGACACTATTCTGACAAAAATTATTTGTACAAAGGTAAGAAATAATCACACAAAGGATAATTTGCCTGTTATTTAGCTATTAGACGTTCAACGACCTATGTTTTCTCAAAGGTCATTTTGGAACGAAACTTTTATATAGTAAGTATTATAATAATGCTAATATTAGACGGATTAACCAAATTGATTCAATTTAATAACCAAATTTACCTATTTATTTTTTTGTTATTTATACAGTAATTAAAAGCACCAAACTAATTCGAACAATATTTTTTTATTCGTCTGAGTAAAATAATTAAACTCTTTAAAGATTTCTAGATGTCATAAATGAGTCATGAGCAATTTTTTCATAATTCTGTATCTACCTACCTGCTTGTTTCTCACAGGACTTGAACTTTACATCCATATGTTCTGAACCCGGTAGGATATTGAAATGAATTAATTTTTTGGTAGGTATTTATATTAAAATTCGTTTGTTAAATTGATCAGCGCTGCCATACAACGCGGAAATGCGGCCAGCATTTTGGTAACACACCCCACCGACAGCAAACGGCATTACATGTTTTAATTTTTAAGGTTTTTTAATAGGTTTTATGTCGCCATAACAACCTTGAGTTGTGTTCCGGCATTAGTGACCAGGTTCCAGTCTCCCTAAAGAGCGCAGCAGCGCATTTGTAGCAACTTTGGTGTTCCGAATGTCCATAGGCGATGGTAACCGCTTTCCATCAAGTGGGCCGTCTGCCTGTCTGCTGATTTCCAGCAATAAAAACAAGTAAAAAATAAAAGTATATAGTGTAGTTTAAATTATAATTACGTTTCTCTTGCGCACGCACAGTGGGCATATGGAATGAACTTCCAGCTGAAGTTTCCCACAACGCTGCGATATGCGGTTTTTCAAAAAAGGTGTCATAAAAATTTTCAAGGCTGGTAGCTCATTGGTAACACCTCTAGTGTTGCAAATGTTCATAGGCGACGATAACCGCTTCCCAACAGGGGCCGACAGCCTGTCTGCTCTTCTTTCGCAATAAAAAGAACAATTGTTCTATTGCATTTAAAAGTATTGTGTGTGTAAATGTAAGTAAATAATACCAAAGTTGAAACCCAAAAATAGCCTTAGTGTCTGAATATCTTTTATAATAATTCGCTTCAAGATCATACGACCCGATTGCGAGATTGAAGATAACGAAAGAATATAATCAGGAAGTCGGAATTTACATTAGTGTTAATGAAAATAATAGTGGTAAACTTGCAAGCAATTATCGTTTTGTTTATAGATATATTTATCGTAAATACAGCAATATGTAAGAAACTATTTATAAGTACATATTTTGTACCAATATTTACTTGTATAGCTTTTATTAAATAGCGTATTTCAATACGGTTATCTGATTTTATAAATATAGGTCTCCATTTTATAAACTCGTGGACTGTAGATACATAGAGTCCTCTAAATCTCAACTCTTTTGTTTTTCTTTCACCTTCTTCAATTACTTGGAATCGGCACAATATGTATTTTACACGCTTCTCTATTCTGACATACTGTAACAGCCTTGCAGAGATTCGGGTAAGAAAGTACCAAATATACCAAATATTAACTATTTGAGCAGGGTTTCCCCTTAATTGTTCAGCCTTTGATGTGACTTATCACACAGCACAGTAAGCACTGAACCCCGTCTACACGGCGCTACGCTTTTTATACGAAAATACTATTATACTACCCTACAAAACAATAATATTACATACATCACAGTGTTGCCAGGATCACTAAAACAACCGTAACAATCAGTTACTGATGCACTAAATTATCTAGACTATATTTAGTGGGCTTATAAAATTAACTAACCGGTAGAAAATGGTAATTTAATCATAAATCGTATCATCATATCAGATGATTCGATTTAACGATTAATCGACTAAAAATATTATCTATGACGATTGTCTATGTGATATTAATATACACTATGGTTCTCATGACTACTGTGTTGGACACCTTGTAACAATACGTCCTCTGTCACTCCACAGATCATCATGTCATCCTTCACACAATCCATCTTTGTTCTGTTGGTCTGCTTACACATTTTCTATCCGTCAATCTTCCAATTTAACATGATTTTGTCACGTGACTTTCATCCCTCCTACTTAAAGATCCTTTAAATCTCAGTCTAGAGTTAAAACAACCCTTTCGTTATATACTCTTAATACATATATTCATCATGATAACAATTTACTCATTTTTTCGAAGAACCCTAGCTTTACTTAGTTTCTCAACAATTTTGTAGTCTTAAGCAAATTCTAAAATTTCTAACGAAGCATTTCGAGACAAAGTTAGTCAGTCGTGTATCCTAGCCTATTTACATTGATGCATAATTTACTAAATGCGGCATAATGACTAATGGTGTTGGAGCATGATACATTTTATTTGTTTTCATTATTAGGTATTTGTTGAAACTAGTACTAGATCTATTCTCAGGAACACAAAATAATAATGTTTATATTTATTTTTAGTGTGCTTTAGGATTTGTTTTACATGGACAATATACTCATGATTGTCTTCACTGACTACGAGTATTTTGTAAATTTTTTAAGAAAAATTTACAGGTGTTTTAGAATTTATCAAACAATCATAAAGCATCATTTCACTTATCTTATGATGCATTAATTTGCTTTCCTCGTGCATGAACGGAAAAAATATACTAATTCCTGCGGCCGGGAAGCCTGTCGTAAGAGGCGACAAAACAACCTACAGCCAGATGGTTGGGTGTTTTTACCCTTCTCGGTGGCTACCACCCCTGGTTTAGAGTATGCCGCCAAAACAACTTTGAATTCCGGCATTATTTTATTTTATTTGGGGGGCTAACAGCTATCATTAATAATAACTAAAAATAAGATAGATTTAGAGAAGCTATTAATAAGCCTCCACGGATAACAGTAAAAATAAAGAGAGAGAAAAAAATGAAAATTATACAAAGAAACAATAATAAAAATGTGCATAGATATAAGGTACTTAAACTGATAAATTTGAGTTTGAATAGAACTTGACCAACTTTGCGCTAAACAATGCTACACTATTAGTAAATAAGTCTAAGTCTATATCTTCCAACTTACTTAACTTATTAAATTCATTTGCTCTGATACAGAACGAATTACGTCGGTAAGCTGTGCGCGTCAATTATTAGCCAAGTTCCAGTTTCTCCTTCGAGGCTGGTAGTACATTGGCAGCACCTCTGGTATTGCTAATGTCCATGGGCGACGTTGACCACTTTCCATCATAGTTGGGCCGTGCAATAAAAATGTATATAAAAGTACCTACCAATCAAATATTCCGTGTTATGCCTGGTTTAAAAAAAATGTAATCAAGTATACCTACATAAACATTTATATTTCTTAAAAGAATATCGGAGTAATAAATAATAAATCGATAAATAGATAACTCTTTATTGTACACCAAAGCAAAAACAAACAGAAGTAGAATAATACAAAAGACAGTACAGCGGCTGGCCTTATCGCTAAAAAGCGATCTCTTCCAGGCAACCCCTGGCAAGGATTAATAGATTTTTAAAACTGACAGTGGTGCAGTCTATAAATAATGATAAATAATGAGTATACACAGTGCATATAAGTACAAAAAAATTGGTGTAAAATAAAATTAATAGTTTGGATGTCACATCCAGCAAACTCTTTTTCGTGGTTGTTTCGCCACGGTGACCTTGTCCAACTTACCCAGAGAGTAACGATAACCATTTCAAGTGTTCAAAATTTTTGGTCACGTATTGTTGGCGAACAAACGCACTTTCGCTTTAGGTAACTAATGTCAAAATGATCGAGGCAGCATACAATTACTTTGATTGCGTTTTTGACATTGAATTATAAGTCTGTGAGTAATTGATCATTACTTGTTTTGAACATGTAAAAACACGAAATGTTAAACGGTTTCGTGGATTTAACCACCCACTCATTTGTTCTTTTTTGTTTTATAATATTTACATGCTCAAAAGTTTTAACTTAGCTTAGAGTTCTTTTAGCGTTTTATTCGTGCAGGAACGGAGAAAGAATGCAATTTCCTGCGGCCGGGCGGCCTGTCGTAAGAGGAGACAAAACAACCTACAGCCAGGTGGTATGACATTTTCCCGACTGGATGGCTATCACTCCTGGTCTAAAGTATCTCGCCATTACAACCTTCAGTTGTGTTCCGGCATTAGTGACCAAGTTCCAGTCTCCCTTAAGAGAGCAGCAGCGCCTTTATAGCACCTTTGGTGTTGCAAATGTCCATAGGCGATGTTAACCGCTTTCCATCAAGTTGGCCGTCTGCCTGTCTGCTGAACTGCTACAATAAAAAAATAGCTTGTATTTTAGCTATCACTTCGGAATTTCTTATTGATATTTGCTATGTACATAATTTTTTATAATTGCTCTTGGCCGTTTAAATTGTTTGAATTGAATCTATTTTTTTTTATACCTCACGCTACAGTGGTATCATTGATATGGGTCATGAACATGGGACTGTTCCAGTTTTCTTCATTTTTAAGCATCATCTCTGGTAGTGTCATTGCCAAAATGGTAGCTCCTAAGTTTATCTGCACTCTCCTTTTTTGCTCTTACCATCTGTTGCAGTCCAAAACACCATCCGCCGTTGAGTCCCCTTTTTCGCAATTAACGGATTTAGTACACAAATATAAAATAATCTCAAGGACTGTAAGGTGCTGGAAATGTCACTTTATCGATAGATGTTATTGTTACTATTTTATAATAATTAGACTCAATAACATGCCCTAAATTCTTAATCTAATATCTTCTACACAAATCATCATAATATTTAAGAGCTGAGCTGTTGCCGATGGAGCTTCCTCAAATATTTTCGATTCTACAGTAGCTGTTTCACTTTATACGACACGACGCCTATCTTTTTATTTTATAGGCCTTCCCTTTGATTACGATTAGGGGCCATCCACAAATTACGTCACATGAAATTCATGATTTTAGACCCCTCTTCCATCCTTATCACAGTTGGTCACATTCGTGAGACTCCTCCCTAGTGTGACATCACATATTTTGAAATTTTACATCCCGAAATTATTACATAAAAGAAGCAGTTTTTCAGCAGCAGCATTTCAATTATTTTTTTAAAAGTATGCTTATACACATAGAGTTGGAAATATTATGAAGTTTTTCGTTAATAATTCAAATTTCGTGTTTTGGAACATATTAGATTTTGTAATGTGACGTCACGATAGTTAGGACTTCTCCCACCCCTTATAACACAATGTCACACTTCGTTAGTGATTCCGATGCGAAATTGTCACTAATCGATAAAAAAATGTAGTAAAAGTATGCCTTTACAACTTTATACTATGTAACATTACTAATATACTTTGTAACATTTGAATTGCCAAGATTCATATATTTTCATACTAAAAAATGATTTAACATGCTAAAAATTACCTTTGATTTTATATTTAGCAAAATAAGTGTAATCTTTGTTACGGGTCCAACGTGGACAAAGTCGCAGGCAAATGCTAGCACACACAAAAAAACTGGCGGCCAACCTCTTGAAAAATGCTTAAATACATACTTCACTTTTTGGAAGGAACAATCATTAGACAGTTTTGTGGTATTGTTGTGTAAATTGGCTAGTTTCCCATAGATAATTATCTGTTTTTTACTTTCTTGTTTTTACATATGATTGACGTTTACATTTTACTTTTACTATTTCCTATTTTTCTTAACTCCTTCCATGCTTTTACTTAGATTTAGACATGTTACAGGCACGCTGGTTTTCCTTTGCCATCGACAATAAACTAACGGGCAAGTATTTTCTCATAAGATCGTCAAAATCAAATTTTATAGCATATTAAATATATCAAACAAATCAAATCACCACTGATCTTAAAATAGCTTTTTACATATTCATTTTGTGTCTTCAACGTTCACTTTGTGTTAGGTCAAGCTGATGCTATATTGGATCCTGTGGCAAGCACTGCGTTTTAATACTTTCGCTATTGCATGCACTATGGCGTTACAGGCATACGTCACAAGTAAACGCAAGACGCAAAAGAAGAACAAAAACACCTTTGTTCAATTTCTTTTCAATTTTTATTTGATTTAGTCTATATATAAAAATCTATATATATAAAACAAAGTCGTGTTATTCACACCATTTATAACTCAAGAACGGCTGAAGAAAAGGTGGTCCCTTTTATGATTTTTGTGTTTTTGGGATTTTCGTACGTATTCCGTATAATAAGTATTAAAATATTGATATATATCCATATATCAAAAACTCATAAACCTGTTCAAACAAATACCATTTCAGAAGCCACTGGCCTAGATGTAAACCCTCAAAACTCCAACAATTTGCCATTTTACCTGTGCCTTAGCAACCACAAAGAGCATATAACTATCATCAAACGTATACCTCGAGGAGCCAGAATTGCGGTTGCTGAGACTTTGTCAAAAACAATCAGGACGGTCTTGTCTGAAAACTCTAAACGCGCTTGGGAACTTCTTCTAAATTTACCCTATAAAATTCTACATACATCAACAAACATCGAAAATTCGCTTACTTCAAAAATTAAATCAAATTGCACCAACGAAACTATACACACAAATGATCAGTACAGTTTAATTAACAGTTTCCAACACGATAAGAAATACCGCCACAGAGCACCATTCAAATTAGTCGAGAGCCGTATTGCTGACGGCGACCTTAGCGGCGCCGCACGTCTGCTTTTCTCCGAAGACAAAATAGCATCCAATAACGCAGAAACGGTGCCAACCTTTGTGCACTTAAAAAAAAAGACGGCGGTATCCGTCCAATAGCCGTCGGCACAACGTACCGTCGTCTCGCCGCTAAAATATGTTGCACCAAACATAAAGAGGTGTTACAAAACTATCTACAGCCAGTCCAACTCGGTTTTGGCACACAAGGCGGGTGCGAGGCAGCGGTTCATGCTCTACGTACATTTCTTGACAGAAATAGCAGAGAGATATTGCTGAAAGTGGATGTTAGAAACGCGTTCAATTCCGTAGACAGGGGCGCCCTTTTGACCCAAATTAAAGAAAAAATTCCCAACTCCTTTGGTTTTCTATGGCAATGCTACAGTACACCCACTAAATTAATGTACAAAAATAATTTAATAGATTCGGCCGTTGGTTGTCAACAGGGCGATCCCCTCGGACCAGCCATTTTCAGCCTCGCGATTCACCCCATCATCACCCGTTTGAATTCAAAATTTAATGTGTGGTACCTAGATGACGGAACCCTAGGCGGTGATGCAGATACAGTTATGAGAGATTTGAAATATATTATATCTGAATTCGAATCAATCGGCTTACATCTTAATTTGTCTAAATGTGAACTTTATATACCCCCTACGTCCTTAAATAAGGATGAGATTATCCAAAAATTTAACCTTATAGCGCCCAATATTACAATCATTGACGATACCTCTCTTCGCCTCCTAGGTTCACCAGTTAAGGATAAATCGATTCCGTCGTTTATAAACGATAAAATTCAAAATTTTAATTCTTGTTCGGACCGCTTACTCCAAATTAACAGCCATATGGCATTTTGGATAATTAAATTTTGTTTATTTGTTCCAAAATTCACACATTTTTTACGATGTTGCCAATTCTGGAAGCATCCAATAATTTTACAGACACTTGACGACATCGTAAAAAATACTCTCATCAACGTTTTGAACATTGACCTACAAGAACGCATCTGGACCCAAGCCACGCTACCAGTGAGGTTTGGTGGTCTGGGTGTACGCAAAATTTCGAGCGTGGCCCTTCCAGCATTCCTGTCTTCAGTACATAGCACCAAAAAAATTGTTCAAGAAATACTTCATGCAGACTTGGAGCCATCACTATCAACTGAAGCCAGGAATGCTTGGCTGGTGGTTTGTCCGGGTAGCAGTCTGCCCATTGTCCCCTCTATACAGAGGTCCTGGGACGGGCCGATCTGTGAACTGTCACGTAAAAAACTATTGGAAACGTCGATTAGTTCTGCAGATCGAGCCCGTCTTTTAGCTACCTCTGTATGGGAATCAGGACTTTGGTTGCAGGCCCTACCGTCACCTTCTATAGGAACGCTAATGGATGCAGCCACATTCAGGTCAGCAATCTGCCTTCGTCTTGGGGCAAATTGCTGTGAACCACACAACTGTCGCTGCGGCCGGGCTGTCGACCGGCTTGGCCACCATGGCCTATCGTGTGGTAGAAGCGCAGGCAGAATTCCGCGACATGCCGGCCTCAACGATATAATACGTCGGGCTCTTGTCAGCGCCGACGTGCCAGCCGTTCTCGAACCGAACGGCCTGATCCGCGACGATGGCAAGAGGCCCGACGGTATGACTTTAATTCCCTGGAGCTTGGGAAGGCCGCTTGTGTGGGACGTTACCTGTGTCGATACACTGGCGCCTTCTCATCTCCAGGAGTCCAAAGTTGGGGCCGGTCGCACTGCCACTTCTGCCGAAAACCTCAAACGGCTCAAATATGTAACCCTTGGAACAGGTTACATATTTGATCCGTTTGGGGTGGAGACTTTGGGCCCATGGGGGCCAAGTGCCCACAAATTATTTAAAATAATTGATTCGAGAATGGTTTGGATTGACAATTGGTACCGGTTGACGGCGCTGCAATCGGTTTCTAGATTTTTTAAAGGCAAGACAACGTCTGCCGGGTATTGCTAGTATAAATAATAAAGAGTCAAAGAGAGAAACAAAAATAAAATATAGCGCCATACATGTTAGATTTAGGACTTCCAAGTTACAGTTAGTAGTATTAGGCAATTGTATCGTCTTCTATAGTGGTGACGTAGACCTACCTTAGTTCACTCAACAGAATCTAGTATGTTTCGGACTATTACGCGCAACAGGCATACAGAAAATTACGTATCAGTGATGTTTTATTATTGGCAGTTTGTAAAATTTATTTTTTCTTAAATTGTTTTGTCTTCTGTTACAGTTATTTAGTACCATATTTGTTCTTTTCATGTTTCTTTTTAAAGTTAATAATTTTGTTATGTACCCGATTGTAAACGATCTTATTTGTAAACGATATAAGCGGCCATTTCCTTAATTGAATAATAATGTTATACTTTTATTTTTTCTGTGTTTAGCGTATAGAGTAGTACTCCATAATTTATCTCCATTTTATATAACAACTAGCGGCCCCGGCACACGTTGTCCTGCCTTTAAAAAATAAAACTGTAGAACCCGATCCCAGCGCCACGTACCGGTTCTAATTGATTAGGAGGAATAAACGATCTTATTTGTAATACGATATTTAGGGTTGTATGTATTTTTGTATGTTGTATCATAAAAAAATAGAAATTAAAAATTTTGTCTAAAAAATTTAAAAAAAAACCATTTCCTTAATTGAATAATAATGTTATACTTTTATTTTTTCTGTGTTTAGCGTATAGAGTAGTACTCCATAATTTATCTCCATTTTATATAACAATAATATGATGTGGTAATTGTGTAGATTATAATTTAGGGTCTCTCAATTGTATATAGACGGTATTCACTACATTTTGTTTTCATGTTGCCAGACGCGATAGATTTGTACTGTGTTCGATTTGTTTTATTAAATGTAAATCTTTAAATATAGTATTTTGTATAATGTCTTATTTAAAATATTATCTAAATATTCCAAACAATAATGTATTGGTGGATTCTTTTCATTCATAACACTGTAATTAAAATAGTTTATCAAAGACTTCAGTCTGCTATCGGTTGTGCCAATATGCTAAGTTTCTTAAACTGTAAAATTGTTGGAGGTATGGCGAGGTGTTCTAAAAATGCTTGTAGACCGTGAACAGTTAGTGTGTATGTAATGGATTAAAACCGTAAGGTTCTCTGATTATAAAGTAATGTGACCAGTTGTTGTTCTTTTACTACCATAAACCCTTCTGAGTTGTTGCAAGTATTACACTTCTTTTTATCCTTATATGAAGCTAATAAGCCAAATTAAACTAACCATATAGCAATATTCTTAGTCTAAATTTAAATCCAATCATATACCTTAAAATTCAGTCACCCCGCATAATTTTACGCTAGTGCGTTTAAGCTTAATTTTCAGTATGCAGATAACATTGTATTGTAACTTAGTGATTAGTATAGCAAGCAACTAAGTATGCCTTTATTGGCACTAGACGATGTTTATTTCATTATTTATATACGCTATGCTGGGAAGGTTTCACAATATTTAAATTAAATTTAAGAAATGACCACATTTTTTATAGGAGTGAATTAATTTAGGTGAAGTCAATTCTGATAGTGGATCGATAGGAATTGCTTTGGCAGTTTTAAAAGTATTTTTACATTATTGCTGACTTTGAAAGAGATTACCGTGAGAATAATCTCCATGTGTAACTTACACTTTTGACAAGTATGACGTAAATAAGTATTAAAGTATACTTGTATTGTAAGTTGAAATAAGCTTGGTGTCTGAGGTATTTGCCTCTAACGTTCATTTCATTTGTTTTCGTCCGGTCTGATTGCAAAATTAAGAAAAAGATAGGACTAAAATTTACTTGGAAACTATAATTCCTAAAAGTATACAGTACTAGCGGTTCCGGTAGACGCCCTGCCCTGAAAAATAAAAATCTAGAACCCGGTTCCAGCACAACCTACCGAGTCTAATTTTGAATCTAAACCATCCTTGGATCCACTCAAACACTATTTTTTTATATCTTGGATTACAATATTGAAGTTTTAATAGAGATCCTCAATTTTTCTAGTAATAAATATAGTCTGTACTAATCTTGTATCATGTAGCATTCTAATGGTGAAAGAATTTTTCAAATCGGTCCAGTAGTTTTAGAGTTTATTCGTTACAAACATACAAAATAACAAAAATTCTAAAATACAAATCTTTTTTCTTTTTAATATTGGTATAGAAAACTACGTTTTAACAGTTTTAAGCGCGGTAATTTATGTAGTTTTTTTATTACGTTTCGGCCACTTTTCAGTAGCCGTGATCACGGAAGACAAAAATGTCAAGAGTTAATGAGTATGTATTGTTAGTTTTATTTGGCCTACCGCCACCTTATACATTTTCATTATTTATTTTTAATTTTATTTATGGTAATTATTTACTCTATTGGAGCCGAATCTAATTTACCACCGCTTGAAGAGAAGAAGCGGCGTAAGAAACTCTCTTCTTCTCTTCAGCAACGTACCTAGCTCTAATAATTTTATATAATATGAAAATTAAAATGGGTGGCAGGTAAAATAAAAACATCTTTCTCTTCCGTAATCACGGCTGCTGAAAAGTGCCTGAGGCGTCAAAATAATAATAATAATAACCGCAGGGGGGGTTTGTGGCGAAGCCTTAGGTGAGTGGCGACACCTCGTACCGGACCCCGAGGGCCCAGGCAAGGCCCCCGCCTCCGTGATTGCCTTAGCTGGCCGGCACGGAGTGGAGATCGCTAGAGCTAAGACTCCAGCTCCACGGGTGGAAGTGATAAATGGCCTAACGTCGGAAGTAGCTTCGGTGAACCTACAGCCCACCTCTGGACACCCCTTAGCCACTCAAACCCATGTTGCCCCTTCTATGGCATTTTTTGGGGCCCATGCAGCGAGTGGCGAGTCATCGAGCCGTCTCCCCATTTTTCCATGTTCCCCGAACATTGCGACGGGCAGACGTCATAGTCCCCATATTCCCAGACCCGTACCACTAGCAGTTCACCCCAATAGCCCGGTACTTTTTGTTTATTATTTCCCACAATAGTCTTACACTGGCCGGGGCTTGTCCTTGGGTGCATCACTATATGGTGTAGACGGGGATAATCGCCGGTCAGTGTCACGCCACATTTACATTAAATTTGTCAAAGGACCTCTACGTCTTGGCTTTCCCATGGCCCCACGCAAGCCCTCCAAATGTCCGGGCCATTTTTATGGCCTGTGGTCTACAAAGGCATACCTGATAATAAAATAAACTACCGCGCTTAAAACCGTTAAAATGAAGTTTTATTATGTATACTAGTTGCCAAAACTCAAGGTATACTATTTCCAAAAAGTGTTTTTAAATAAGATTTCATCACATATGGCTAAAACTCAAGATTCAGTTGATATAACAATAAAGTACGTAATTAGTCATATAAAGTACGTAGAAGCAACCACGCCTTCCGCAGCAACGAAACCCCGTTCAATATGCATGTAAGCGGCCACATTCTTAATCGATGTAGTAATTTATTACACTTGGGCCGATTCGACATCTTTAATATGCAATGTCAATGACATAAGTCGGATAGAAAGCGTAACAACCGGTACGATGTCATAATATACAAGAGATAAAAATTAAAATACATCTATTTGAGTTTAGGTATAGTATCAAATCAAATAATCATTTATTGCATAAAACATGGTATTTAAAAAAGATGGTAGGATTATTCCATAGCTTCACATGTTTTTGCCTCTAGGGCGTGCAATATGTTGTGCCTATTACAATTAATAATTCTTATTGATTTAGTAGTAATATTACATCAATATTAAATAAATTAAATTAATTCAGAATAATAATATAATAACAATAATATTTAAATTAAGTCATTCTTTAAAATAAATGTCATATAATAAATACATTGTATACTACCTCAGTAATTTAAAGTCTATCATTAAAATAATCATTAACACTGTAATATGATTTGTCAATCAGAAATGTCTTTAATCTATATTTAAAATTATTAGTGTTTTTTTTTTAATGTCAATAATACATTTTGGTAGATGACTATAGAGCCTAGGAGCCATACACAACACGCTACTACTTAGCAGAGTTGTTCGACTCCTAGGACATTTTGTTTTATGAGCTTGGCGATCGCTTTTAAAAGTATTAAACAAATTTATGTATTTAATGTTTGTTCTACTATACCGTACCTACTAAAATACTAACATCTTGTATGTGTAGAAAGCTGAGTTTTTAAATCAATGACTTTATTATTGCCCCTACTAAATACTATCAAAAGCTTTAATTCAGGACTCTGTGGTTTATCTTCAAATTGGTCTCGCTAGTGAAAATTAATACAGACAAATTTTGCGAGATTTAATTTTATTGTGTTTTAGCGACACAACAAACCGTTAAACAACTGCAGTCATAGTTAATAAATTGTTTGAATTAAGAGATTTTTTTCGAAGAGCTGTATTCTTTTTAGATTAATTTAACTAT
Source organism: Dendrolimus kikuchii (assembly GCA_019925095.2). Classification (NCBI taxonomy): domain Eukaryota; kingdom Metazoa; phylum Arthropoda; class Insecta; order Lepidoptera; family Lasiocampidae; genus Dendrolimus; species Dendrolimus kikuchii. The sequence continues at coordinate 13,789,765 of CM034398.1, read as the reverse complement.
AATCGAATATATATATATATATATATATATATATATATATATATATATATATATATATATATATATATATATATATATATATATATATATATATATATATATATATTTGCCAGGTAGTAGGGTATTTGCCCGACTGGATGGCGACCACCCCTGGTCTAGAGCATGCCGCCATAACAACTTTGAGTTGTGTTCCGGCATTAGTGACCAGGTTCCAGTCTCCCTTAAGAGAGCAGCAGCGCATTTGTAGCACGTTCGGTGTTGCAAATGCCCATAGGCGATGGTAACCGCTTTCCGTCCAGTGGGCCGTCTGCCTGTCTGATGATCTCCTGCAATAAAAAAAAAAATATATATATATATATATAAATCAATTGCTGTTCGTTAGTTTCGCTAAAAATCGAGAACGGCTGGATTAATTTGGCTAATTTTGGTTTTGACTTATTTGTGGAAATCCAGGGAAGGTTTAAAAGGTGAGTAAATATGAAAAAAATGCTTGGAATATAGCAAAAACAACAATTTCGCTTTCCCTTAAAAACTATTCTTACCTGTCAAACACTTGATGTTCGTCCCGTCGTTCAGAAATCAACGTTTTTTATTTACTGTTTCTGAGGCGATACGAAGTTTGCCGGGTCAGCTAGTTACAAGATAGATTTATTCAACAGGAAAACATATTTAATTTATAAGTAAAAAAACCAAATGAGGTAAATACCTGTTTGTGTTTATTATATTAAGTATAATATAATTGTCAGATACTTTATTTAGCTGCTATGCATGAATTTGGAAATTCCTCTTGAACATTTTTATTGTATTCGCTGTATCATTCACGTGACTTCCAAAATTAGCTAAGAACATTAAAACCATCAAAACATTTTATTTGTTGGACTTTCCTGATTACCAATATATAAATATTTCTTTCCTCATTAAGATGGATTCACTTGCATAAATTACTATTTGTCTCGTATCGTAAATTATTTTAAAGTTGATATTATTATTATGGACTATAAATGTCCACGCGACTTTGTATATATGGACTCTGAGTCCGTATTCCGCGGAAACTCAGTCAATATCAAGTAGGACGTTTGTCTGCTTGCCACCTAAAGGCAATAAAACTCATTTCCCGGGATATAAAGTATACGTAATATATTAATCCCTATTGTCGAAAGGTATCTCTCTATACACTAATTTTAATAACAATCGGTTATCTCGATCGTAAAGAAGAAAATACTCAAAATAAAATCACTTTCACAATTATTTATTTCTATAATTAGTCTGTATAATATTACATGCTTGACAAACTTAACAGATCTTGTTGGATCTAAGTATGGCACTCTAAATACCAATTCTACTTATATTAAATCAAATAAATGTATATACATTATACATAATATAGTTACAGTGGCTTTTACAAATGTTTCTATCTCTTATTGTTAACTAGAATTGTGATGTTTTCTGTCCTGTCAATACCAATTATCTCAGGCACCTTATTAAAGCTATATTAAAAACACTATTTTCTTTTAACGTATGAATTTCTTTCATTAATTCACAAACCTGTTCTATTGCAATTATTAATCCAAGCTGAGAACGCCTTGAACTCGACAGCAAATTCTTGTAGGTTATTAAAACTGCGGGTTATTGACATACGGTCCATGATAGGTTCAGTGAATTATGCCTTTTTGAGATGCCAGAAGAACATTGTTTTCGTCGTCTAGATCTATAATTTCTCTGAGGCTGGAGTGGAAGTCAATATTGTTCTGACTTTCACAAGGTGTCATAAAATTCTTTCAAAGCCAATAGCTCGTGGGTAGTAAGTTAGTAGCTTTGATGTTGCAAGTAACCGTAGGTGCCGGTAACTATTGTCCATCAATTTTTTTATTTTTCGTTTATTTATTTATTTCAGGTTGAGGCGAAGTCTATGGATTTTGACAGTAACGTTAGCTGTACAAATTTATGCGCAAAAAAGCAAAATAGACGACAGCATACAGTCAGTCCCGAGCGATTTACGAAGACTCGTCAGCGAAGCACTTGCGGTGGAAAGACGGTTTTCGATAGGCGCTAGCGATGTGTAAGTAATGTATAAGTATAACCTACTTATTAATTCTATATTGAAATAGATATCAATCCTCTAGTGTATTCCTGAGTCTGATATAATACGTTTATACAATATATGTATATGTATATATATATATATATATATATCATAATGACTTAGCTAAAGGTCGAAAGACTATATATCCTTCGTTGATACGAGGGATGAATAAAACACATTTAATTGTTAAGAATATATCTGGGGAGTTTTGCTCTTTATTTCTGGTTCAATCAAAACCGACATTAAGGAAGGATACGCACCAACACACAGACTGATAGATGTTTATAACGATTGAAAGGGTTCCATGCCAAAATAGCTCTTGATACGTAAAACCATGATTTATATTTTACACATCTAAAGAACAATTGTGGCTGTTGAGAAGAATGAAATATTTTGGTATATTGTAATAGACTATTGCCCGGTTTCTGAGGTTTCCAATTATGAGTTCAATAACAATTGTTTCCATAAAGTTATGTAATAGATAAACTTAGGTTAACTGTTAACCTACAACTAGTACCAAAACTTAACACTAGATGGATCTATTTAAGAAGGAATATCTAATATTGATTTTATTTATATCAAACAAAAACGTCAACAACAAAACATGAAACAAAAGATATGGAATAGACAATTGCCTAATATCGGTCAGTTAAATTGAACCTAGTTTAACAATCGTACGATGGCGTATTCAAAAACGCAATTTTATAAGTTATTGAACCGATAGCGTTAACGAACCGATAGCGTTAACGAACAGATAAACTACAGTTAAAAGTACCTCGGAAACCGGGCATATGTAATTTTTAGCCTTACTTACATTTTGAAAGAGGAGGAGCAGAGCAGAGTCATTTTGCCACTGTATCGAAATCAGTTACATATACCATAACAGGCTGGTTAAGACTGGCTGGTAGCGCTGGTATGCTAGCTTCCAAATTTTTTACAACAACATAGACGTCCTATTTTTCCCCTTACAAAAAACTGTTTATTTTCCACTTTTCGCATACTGATGAATTAGAGATGAAAATGAAATTTATTGACATATGCTAAATGAGGGTAATATGTATATATAATATTATTATACTATTTCCATTTCTTTATTTTCTCGATGACAGTTCTAATTTGATAGTTGTAGTGTTGTGACCAAATAAGTAATGATATCGATCGCATATATTTATTATGTTTTGAACAAAGACAAATACAACAAAAACATTCAAATATATTTTTTCAAGCTAGGAACACTCAATGGTCCACCGCCATTTTGTGTTTGTTTTAATCTGTCACTCGCAACAAGATGGTCGTGCTTTATAGTCACTACATTCCTGTTCGCTGTGTTTTTTCACATTATTCATACATTACGTTGTGTATTTTGTGTTCCTCCGTGTTGATTGCTGCCCAACTGTCAAATATCAAATGCCTAAAGGATCTGTTCTGAAAGGGCAGGCGAGAGAACTGGTGATCAAGGTTCGTAATTACTTTGAAGCAGAGTATCAAAATGGTGGCCCGCTATTACCACCGTCGCAAGTGCGAGAGCGTGTTGCGGCCGCATTAGGAATTAGTGGACCTACTGTTTCAAAAATTATAACCGAAGGTTAAGGTACAAGCAGCATGCAGGAAAATAAGCTTCGTACGCCGAAGAAAAAACGCCAATCACTTCGTGTGACATCGGTTGACAACTTCGACGCTGACGCTATTCGCCGTCTTATATATGACTATTACTTGCGTCAAGAAATTGTAATACTTAAAAAACTTGTTGTTTCTTTACGTGAATGTGGTTTGTTCCATGGCCAAAAATCGTCATTAAGCTTGGTTTTGAAAGAAATTGGATTTTCTTATAAAAAATCGGGCAAACGTAAAATATTGATGGAGCGTCACGACGTTGCTATGACTCGCTGCGAATTTTTGATCGAAGCCAAAAAGATATCAGATTGGTCAAATGTTATTTTCACTGACGAGACTTGGATGCAAACCACACAGTATCTAAGAACTGGACTGACGACACCGCGGCTTCCACTAGTTCAGTGCCAATGGGAAAAGGTGAACGCCTAATCACATGCCATGCAAGATCTACGAAAGGATTCATATCAGATGCTTTACTAGCCTTTAAATCCAAGGAAACAGTGGAGTACCACGAAGAAATGAACGCCGAGATTTACGAAGGATGGTTTAAAGAATCTGGTGCAATCTCTGGAAGAACCGTCAATAATTATTATGGACAACACTACACATCACTTCAGACAAATTGATAAAATGCCGACGCAGGCCAATAAAAAACAAGAGATAATTGACTGGCTCCAACGTCATGGTGAAAATGTGGATAATACTTTATTAAAAGTACAATTAGTGAATATTTTAAAATCGAAAAAAAGCCTCCCTAAAAGATGTATTACCGACGAAATAGCTGCCTAATGTGGTCATTGGGTTCTTCGACTTCCGCCGTATCATGCTAGTACAATGCTATAGAACTAATATGGGCACAAATCAAATGACCCGCCGCTCGAAGCAATACCCATCCCCCTTTTACGGCAAACAAGATATTAGATTTATTAAAAAATACATGTGCGGAAGTAATCGCCGAATACTGGGAAAAAATTGTGAGAAAATCCCAAAACATTATAGCATCGGATTGGGAAATTCATGTGGCATTCGATAATATAGAAGTACAGGAACTTATAATAAATGTTGGGGAGAGCTCATCGAGTGACAGTGAGAATCATCAGATTTTGATTAATATAAATAAATAAAAAATGAACATAATATAATTACATCTTGTAATGAAATGTAATATTAGTTAATAAGTTTGTACAAAATTATCCGGCAATAGTTTAGTTTCTTACACTTTGTAAAAAAATATCGGGTCTGTTATCGTGTTACATTTATCGATAGCTCCATCCCTATCAGTTTCTCCGACTCTGCTATGACCTTGTACGTGCGTAAGCGTCATATTTTTATTAAATAATGTATACATAATGAAAAAAAGATGCCCGTTCAAGTTTCCACAGATGCTGTCATCGAGAAAATAAAGAAATGGAAATAGTATAGAAATACAAAGAATAGTTAATACAAGAAGCGTCTCCAAAACTCTCGTTTTCGCATTAAGTGACCTTAGAGCCTGTATGGCGAGCCGCAGTGAGGATAGCTTCAGTCATATAATTTTCCTTTTTCATAACATATAGATCCAAATTCCTTGCACTGTTTTCAACTCTTGTTAGAGAAATCGCGCTGTATGTTGACACATCAGACTATTTAGAGCTTAGCGCCATATTTAGCGCTCTTTTTTATTATATTTCTCTTCACTTTAATATCGACTTCGTATCTGATTTTTTTCAAATATATGACAATCTAGCGCTTTTTAGTAGTTGTCCTAAAAAGCGCTAGATTGTCATATATTTGAAAAAAATTAAACAAATATGGCGCTAAGCTCTAAATAGTTTTTTTGACGATACGAGAGAAGAAAACGTGTTAGATTAAAATGCCGAAAATAATATGTGGGCAGCAGTTTTTATCCGTGCAGGAACGGAGAAAGAATACAACTTCCTGTGGTCGGGCGGCCTGTCGTAAGAGGCGACTTAACAACCCACAGCCAGGTGGTAGGGCATTTGCCCGACTGGATGGCTACCACCCCTGGTCTAAAGTATGTCGCCATAACAACCTTGAGTTGTGTTCCGGCATTAGTGACCAGGTTCCAGTTTCCCTTAAGAGAGCAGCAGTGCATTTGTAGCAACTTTGCTGTTGCAAATGTCCATAGGCGATGGTAACCGCTTTCCATCAAGTGGGCCGTTTGCCTGTCTGCTGATCTCCTGCAATAAAAAAAAAAGTTACAGTTTTTAAACTTAAATTTTATTTATTAACTACAACATAACATGTTGTACGTCTAGACATAGCAAAATTCTTCTTCCATGGTCTAGATTAAAAATTAGTTCTAGATTTCGATTTATTATTAATTAACCACTTTTTTAACCAGACAAAATTGCTCGCAAATAGAAGATGAAGCCAGTGCGAGTCCGTGCCCTCCCAGCAAATACCGGAGCCCCAGCGGGGAGTGCAACAATGTCAGACATAGACCCTGGGGAAGAAGAGGCGACATATTCCTCAGAATGATGCCACCAAACTATGCTGATGGTAAGTTCAAAGTTTTACAATTTTCCAAAAAAATTGTTTTCAGGGTTCCGTAATCATTTTTGCAAAAAAGGAACTCATGTATTTTCATAACATCCCATCCGTCTGTCTTCGTATGTCACAATCACAGTATTGAAACTCTACCTATCCTTGCCGAGGGTTACCTAGAAGAGATCGCTTTTTAGCGATAAGGCCATTGTACTATCTTTTATACTTCTGATTGTTTATTCTTTAGTGTACAATAAAAAGTTATGTATCTAATCAATTTTCTCGGACACCACCAGGTTTAAATGGATGAAATTTACGAGGAAGGTTTTATCTAAGTAGCACTACAATGGTGTACTAAAATCGCGAAATAATACCAACCATAGAAGAAATACCTATTCGTCTTCCATAATAAAACTAAGTACCGTTAGTCAGATCTTAAAAAAAAGACAATATTCTTTAATTATTTTTTTATTAAAGTGACTAAATAGGTGGAGAGATAGGAGCTTCTATAGTCGCAAAAATTGTGCCCCCAATCTTCAACGTAAAATTGCTTTTAATAATATATCTTTTAAGTCATTTTTGAGAAACAAGTTGAGTGTGAAGCTTGTTTGCGCGGCGTACAAATAGTCAAAATATGCTATATTTTAAAATCTTAATATGTAATTAAATCGCTATTTCTTCAGAGTAACTCTTTTATTTTCTTTCTTTGAAAAATAAGGTATCTTTTATTTAATGCATTCTTGTGATTCGGAGCCCAATAACGAAAGCAACCTGCTTTTGTCACTTCTACAAAGCCTTTTGTTCTATGTGGACTATCCAGTATTTAGCCACATTTAATTTGATATTACGAATAACAAAAGCTTGTAAAAATAATTGTAAAAATACCATCTCTATAACCTTAATACGCTTACAAGGTCTTAAAACCTTGCCTTTCAGGTATATATTCGAAACAAATATTATGTTATAAATAATTAAATAAGTTAGAAGTGCCTTTTGTGTTCAAGTGATAATTTTGCCCTCCATATAAAAATATCTTTGATCTTAATAAAAATAAAAAATAGTTTCAATATAATTAAGTATGCTATCAACATTAAGATGATGATATATTATGTTTAGCCCAAGCATTTTCTTTGTCTCAAAATACCATTATAGGTATCAAATACTAAACGAAACTTAGAGAGTAAACGGAGTTATCATTAGGATTTTGACCTATTTCCTTTTAGATAGTACTGTACAATATCCACATAAAAACATTTAAACGAAGCTTTACAGTCAGATTTACAAGAGTTATGGTGTATTTTAAGATCACTATACAAAGTTCAATCGAGATCTCTCTTTAGATTATTGAATGTTTACCAATAACACAATAAGTTTTTATTTTTGGTATTTATAATCTTGTTTAAATAATTTAATTTTACTGCAATAACATATATTTCAGATACTGATTTAAAATATAAGTAAAATTATCAACTATTAAAACTATCAACTGAACGACATTAAAAATACATAATAACAATAAAAATAAATAAAAGTGTTAAAAATTAATGGAATGGAATACTTTATTATACAATAACAATAATAAAATAATACAAAAACAGCTTAGAAATACATACAAATGGCGGCCTTATCGCTAACAGCGATGTCCACACAACCTTGGGACGAGAAGAGAAATCAGAATACTGGATCGGGTTTCGGTTTTTATTGGAAATTATTGTAAAACCATTTAAATATAGACATTATACAATGTCGCCCATGCGCAAATGACCGTCTGACTTATTTTGAATATTTATGAAAAATCATCGAAAAAAAAAAACTTAAAAATCTCTAATATTTTTCATGTTATTAGTTTTGTGTAGAGCGGTGACCTCACTTAACATTTTTTGTCATATCTCCGATGCCGATGTTATTGGCTCAATTTTGATTCTGTTTGTTATTTGTAAAAGCTTTCATAAATATTTAAAATAACCCGGGCGGTCACTTGCGCATGGGCAACATTGTGTATAATCCAAACTTCTTATGTTTATAGCTTGATCTTCGCTTTCCTAATGTAGATATAATATTATATATATATATATATATATATATATATATATATATATATATATATATATATATATATATATATATAATTATATCGTAAACAATTAGTAATTGATTCTTCAACCGCCTGCACAATCTAATAAACATTGTAAAGGCGATTGAACTAACGTATTGGTTGCCACAATAATATTCTAAGAATCCTTGTACCCATCCGCTTGTTTGACTTGACACTTTGAAGAATTCATCGATTACGCAAGTTGGGTCTGCCATTGTGTGTATTTACATTTATGAGGTTGGAATATTTAATGTTTTATCAACTTGCTAGCTAATAGCTAGGTATTGGATTTATATATTTATAGTAAAATAGCCGTTTCCAGTAGAGTATCAATTCCTAATCCCCGACGCAACGTTTTAACTCCAAAGGTGCTCCCTCACCGCGAGCATTCGCCTGCAATGTAACGCTACAGACTCGAGCATTACATCGGTGAGGGAGCAGAGCCAAGCATTACAGTGCGCACCCTGTAATTATATAATTTGTAATAATATATTGATACAACTTGTAACACAACGATCGCTACGTCTGACACTGTGGAGTCAACTAAATGCTCAAAATCGAATCCTAAATATTTCGTTCCAGGAGATTGCTCGCCAGTCAATGAGGCAGGCCGTATTGTAACGTAATGCTCAAAATCGAATCATAAATGTTACATTACAGGCGAATGCTCACCTAGTGGTGAATGATAAGGGAGCACTTCCTCGTTTCCTAAACAACTTTCTTATTAATAAACCAGCTGATCCCCGCAACTTCGTCCGCGTGGTGCGGTTTTTTAACTATCCCACGGGAACTCTTTAATTTTTCGGAATCAAAAGTATCCTATCTGTTGACCAGGGATATAAGCTACCACCATACAAAATTTCATTTAAATCGGTTCAGTCGTTTCGGAGATTAGCCGGTACAAACAGACAGACAAACAGAGAAAGAAAATATTTGAATAAAATCTAATTTAGTTGTATTTCACTTCTTACATCCCTTTCACTCGGTTTTTAGCAAAATGTTTTCATTGTATAGAAATTCGACCTCTACAGTGTTATTATATGTATAGATACTCGACTTTGAATAAGTGACTTTCGTGTTAAAAACGACGTATAAAAATACTTAAACTGATTATCGTGCAATTAAGTACGTAACTCTGAGAAGTTCATAAATCTATACATATAATAAAATTGTAGAGGTCGAATTTCTCTACAATGAAAAAAATAGCTAAAAACCGACTCAGGGGATGTAAGAAGTGAAATAGAACTAATTTAGATTTTTTTCAAATTTTCTTGTTTCTCTGTTTGTCCGTTTGTCTGTGTGTCTGTTTGTCTGTCTGTTTATACGGGCTAATCTCCAAAACGACTGAATGGATTTAAATGAAATGTTGTATGGTTGTAGCTTATATCCCTGGTTAACATATAGGATACTTTTGATCCCGAAAAATTAAAGAGTTTCCGTGGGATAGTTAAAAAACCGCACCACGCTGACGAAGTCGCGGGCATCAGCTAGTCATATATAATCAGATGCTAACATCGGTCGTTCTTCTTTCAATGTTCACGTTTCATCATTTAAATAACATTTTTAAAGAAATCTCAATTAAAAACGATTAGAAAACTTTTAGACTTTTGGCTCATTTGTTCTAAAAAAATATGTAAACAATAAAAAATAAGCCAAATAATGATGAGTGGTGCCATCTATATTATACAGTAAAAGAAATGTAATATTGTTACCAATAAATAATTTATAATATGTAGAGTCATGTACAACTTAAAATAAATAAAGCAAAAACCTTTCAGATTTACGTTTTATTGGACGATTTTACTATTCACAATATTCCATTTATCGCATAACAACATTAAAACCAAAGATCTTTTGATGTTTTAAAAAATACATGAAAACATACTCAGGTAATAATAAACAAATAATAAATTAATATTTTTAATAAACATGTCTAAACAGAGACAAATTACATTAATTTGTATAATATACAATTGGTAACAGATGCCGGTCTATATAAGGTCAAACCAACAATAAGTCACGAGCTGGTTTGATAGCTTTAAACGGATGTAAAAAAATCCTTTAACATTTACCGATCACAAATAATACACGAAATAAAAAAGACTATTATACTGGCAACTCACATAGAACTTCTAATCAAATCAAATTATTTATTTGCATATCAAATATGTTATTTTATGTTTCACATATTTTGTCCTTTCAGGCATGCAAATGGTAGTTAAAAACGCCCAAAAAATCAAACATTAGACAACACTTAAAGAATGAGAATCCCAAAAATTATTAAAATTTAATGTGAAAATTATAATTAACTGTAAATCTGATTTCTTTATAATTAAATCAATTATCAGCTAAGTTTCAATTGAAGATTAGTAAATTCCCTGACGTTTATTATTCTGTGCTTCTTTGTATCATTTTTATAAGAAAAACATTACAGAGTAACCTCGTTCACGATAGGTTGACGTGCACGGTTGCCAACACTCGAAAATATTAACACCTCATGCTAGAGTCGAAAACACCAAAATTCGCGATAATTACTAGAAAATTCCAACAAAAGTTAAATATAATTTACGTTTTGTTATAATCTCTATTTATAACCTAGTTTATAAATTGATATCAAGTGATATTAATTTTTAGAATTTGGTAACCCTGCTGGTCAAGTTGACGCGAACGGGGAATACTTGGAACATACATATTTGAATCTACTCTATTTTGGTTATACTATGTAGAAATCGGAGTTTTAGGCGGGAACTGAAAGAGAGTGTTGTACTATATATATAGTTATACTACTACTACTATATATATACAGTTTTATTTCCAAGAAATGTGTTAAATTATTCTAAAATGAGCAATCATTGTAGAATATTGATATTTTTGAGCAGTAATGTGTTTTCGTGAGAAATGTGAACTGTATTGTCAAATGTGACCTTTCCGAGTTTTCACAAGAACTCCGTTGAATGGCGTCTTTTGAAGACATACAATTAAGCTGAGCAATATGACGACTTATTTATTTATACTTACATCAGAATTGGCCTTATGAACTTAAATTCCCTTGCCTACTATTATTTGTGGGGTATATTACTACTACTGATACTACAAATCTTTTCATCCTTCCATTCTGTTTAATGCCCCATTCACGTTATGAAATATTGTAGGGAATTAGGCAGCACGATTATGTCATGTTCAACACATAATTATTGGATTTACTCGCGCAGCCCATTTCGCTCGCTACGTCCTGCTTGTTGCCGTGGAAGTGGGGAAGATAATATAAATGAAGATGGTGTTTAATTTAAAATAATTTAATTTAATGGAAAGTTGAATTATGACGTTTGTTTGAGACTAAAATTGGGGTGGAACTAAGGTGACGTCTTTTATTAGAGGGCTATTTGCTTAAAAATTCATAAATACCCGACATTAACTAAAACGACAAATAATACGAAGCCATATTATTAAAAAAGTGCTGTCAAAAGCAGTTATTAATCTTTCATAATTTTTATTCCAATCTTAAGTTTCATCCGACTAGTTAAGAAATAAATATTGCAATACGACTAATTATTTTACAACATTATATCGAAGAAACTTGACAAACGGTAGAGATAACATGAATTGGGAATGATTAATGAAAATTAAGTAACTGTTTCTGTCAGTTTAAATATGGCATTAGAAATGGGCCAAACCCACCAGAATCAAGTTCTTATAACAGGTTCCATAAAATCCCGTAATATATAATTTTAAAAAATTTGAGACGTTGATTGTATACCATCAACAGAACTTTATCGAGCAAAAATATGAATCACTGTATTCTTTATTGGTAGACGAATCTAGTATATTTCTTTTTTAAATACAAGAGACAACTTACTGGTACAAATTGGTCATTGTCGCCTCTGGATGTTTGCAACACATGGGCATCGCCAACGCCTTGCCAGCCGCGATCCTCGAAGTCTTTGGGGTTGGAGATATGTGTATGCCGCCTTTGTCAAATGATCTCATGTCGTAAACGTAAAGGGAAAACCTAGGCGGGCAACCTTCCACCTCTCGCTCCCGGCCGTGGTACGCACCATGGTCGGGAGTCCAACCGGATGGGACGCCGTCTCCTCCTTTTGCGAGCGCGTTATGCTTGCGAAGGAGGAAGCGGAGCGGGAGCGTGAGCGGACGTCCTTGCTCCGCTCCCGCCAAAGGAGGACGCGCCGACGCCGGAGGGCGGATTTCGACCTTCGGCCACCGTAAGCGGGCGGCGCGGGTACCCGTACCCCTTGGGGTATAGGGGTTCTCACTCACCCGCACATGCCGTCGAGATGAGAGCGTGAGTGTTCCGCGCGCGCTAATCTCTCCTCCCGTGGGGCGCGTTACAGACCGCCCCACGCCTAGAGAGCATGATGACGCCGGGGGATGAGTCCCCCGGCAATGGAAGAGGCCTCGTGAGGGGGGCCCACGCCTGCCAGGGCTGCGGAGAGGTCATATACCCGTAGCCCTGGCATAAGGCGAAGGACGGAACACCCAGGGGTTTTAGTGGGTATCCCTAACCGAGGGTGGCAACAGCATGGCACCCCCAAGGTCTGCCCTTGTCGCGGCTTATAGTCCTCAAGCGGATTTCCCCTGGCTAAAACAAAAAAAAAGGCGGGCAACCTCCCAAATCGTTACTGTAAACTTTCTAGGGAAAAGTTGCGTAGCTAAAAGTGGTATTCCCACTAAATGTGGATTAATATACTGTTAATGACGGTTTACAAAAATAATCATTAGCACCAGATCACATAGGTACAGATTGGTGCCTATGTGATCTGTGTTTGTGTACACTCGGATTTCTACCCATTCCAAGGACTAGACACTACTACTACACAAAGACCTAAAAACACTTCGAAAGCAAAGCGTTCCTAAATCGTGTCTTACAAAATATGCTTTTGAAAACGGATTCGAACAGAGAACAGTTACTGAGAATTAGAACATATTATGTTTTATTTCGAAAAATAGTGTAATAACGGCGGGTTACGGATTCAAAGATTACAATGAGTAAAACCGCGTTTAAAGTCCTGTAAAGACTATTAAACTTCAAATTTAAAATATACATTATATGCAACTTTAATTAAGATTCAAGTACTGTATAAATATCAAAGGCGGCATGTATGTTATTTATAACGAATTTTAAAGATGGGAATTACTCCTAATTTATACGATCATGTTAATCAATCGTGATTTCATAATTGCTCTGATTCCCTAAGCGCTATCATCATAAACTATATGTATTATAAGTATTTATTTCGTATCTTCTAGCAATATACAATTAAATCGATCTCAGATTGGTACCATCAGTAATTACTATGCTTAAATAATCTAACAGCAGTTATTTATGATAATTGCTCAGCCAGTCACGTGCTTAAGTAGGATTTCCTTTGAACAGGATATTAATGGACATATAAACGTATTATTACAGTGTTGGTAATTTTCTGAACATCACCATAACGTAAACGAATAAAATTACCCTTGTATTCTATAGACAGATATATTAATCCACATTTCCTTAAGTCATAAGATAACGTGTCTCTAGAATGTTTGTCTGGAGGGAACTTTCTGAGATATTCCTTCTAGGCTACGATATGGGGTTGTTAGAAGAGCAAAACTTCTTCGAGTCTGACAGTGCATTTGTATTGCAAATGTCTATAGGATGCCGTAACTACATTTCATCAAAGGGACCATGTCCATATCATCACATCACATTCAGGGAACTACTTTGGCAATTAGATAAATACCTAACCTTATTTAACAGACAAAAAACGATTATACCAACCATACATACATACATAACTTCACGCCAGGTCCCTTGCGGGGTAGGCACGAACAACAGAGCGCCATTCAGGCTTATTCTTAAGATTGCTATACCAACTAGTATGTAGTTAACATATTTTTAATAAATAAATGACGTTTTATCGGTTTTAAGCGCGGTATTTTATTTGATTGTTATTATGTACTATACAGTAAATAATAAGCATATACAGAGATAAAACTAAATAATTAAAATGACCAAGTCAGCAATAGACTAAATAAAAACATTAACATTACTTGTTGACACTGACATCTTTGTTTTCCGTAATCACGACTACTGAAAAGTGGTCAAAACATCAGAATAAAAATCAGTTCAAATACCGCGTCTAAAATCGTCAAAAGTTAAAACGTAATTTTAATATGTACTAGTCGCGAAAACTTGAGAAAAATACAAAGTTTATAATATTCTTTGAGAAATTTTAGCAAAAATAGCGTAAAGTTTAAAAATAACTTGAATAAAGTTTAGTTTATCTTGACTTCCTTTTTTCTTAGTGGTCCCTTGCTGACGACGATAAGGAATGACGACTTACGCTTGAATTTGATCAGTTCATATTTTCGTTTCGTTTTGTCTTTTATTTTTTACTTTTCCAGTAACCACAAGTTTTCGTACTATTAAAACTATATAAATACTGGCTTCACTCCTTTAATTTGCTTTCTTTTAAGGTATCTCTCAACCTCAATCTGAGCCTCATTTGCCCGAAGCAACGTTGGCTATCCGAGCTGCAGCCCAGCTTACGAAACAAGCAGAACATGATTTCGTCACGAGCATGCTGGCTGCCTGGGGGCAGTTTATAATGGACGATATCATAGCTACTGCCAATGGAGATAAGGTAATCTTTATATTAAAAAAAGCAATAACTAGGTGTGGTGTACCCTAATAATATTAGATTAACCCAGTACAAAGCAGCGTTGCTTTGTTCTGGGTTAATCAATCGGGTTTAACAACACATATTTTTATTAATAAATTTTCTGTATTTTTCCAATTTTTTCATGATATCCAGTTTGTGAAACCCTCGATCTAATTTCTTGTTTCTAACAATGCTTAGCTCTTGGTTTAATGATCATTATTTTAAATAACCACTTGATAAATAACGAATACTATTTTTAAATCAGACCGGCATTCGGCATTAGCATTTCTGGTTTTAGGGTGCCGTAACCATGTTGGCAAAAACAGAACTTTTATAAAATAGTCATAGCCATTTTTTTCAAAAAGTGCTTAATGGAAAATTTTGAAAAAGCTTCATGACCTCAATCTGTGAAACAATTTTTAAGATATATATGTGGGTTTTGTTTGAAGAAAAGCAAAACAAACTTCCTTAGAACAGTCTTACATCGTTTATTCATAGACTACCTCTTCTTACTATATTTTGACACTGACATTTACAATATCAGGTTTATAAATTTAAAAAAGATAATGTGTGGCCTGGCTACCGAGTCGGAATGCGTCTTCGAATCCCACACGGCTATCCTGCATTATTCATCTGACCCAGATGAATGTGATACTTCATCTTCATCGCCATTGGACCAGGGTTTCATCAAATCTGCTGAACTGGTGGTATTCATAGGTCCTTCACCATTGCCAATTTTCCTTACAACGTATCTGTCATTTTTCTTCTTCTCTATAATTTTATATGGTCCTAAATATTTCGGGTTTAACTTATATCCTTGTACAAATTGTGTTCTCTTAATCGCAACTAAATCTCCAATTTCGTACTGTATAGCTTGTGTTCTCTTTTTATTATAAACTTTCCTATTTTCTTCCTGAATTTTCTGAATATTTTGCCTCGCCTTTCTATAAGTTCTAATCGTTGAATTTCAAATTTTTCTTTACAATTATCTATGTAGTAATCTCTATTAATTAATTCCTCAGTTTTCAAAATTCCAAAATGACCCTTTTCATGACATTTTCTTATTATTTCATTCTGCATCTTTTTAGGTACAACAATCAGTTTAGTTCCATCTTTAGCTTTACATAAAACTCCATTCTCCAGAATAAAATTTTCATATGACTCTTTTTCTAAAATTTTCTTTAATAGTTTTATCTTCAGGTCATCATCTTGAGCTCTCTTCAGACGTGCTGTAGTTTCGGTAAGTATTAGACTAACAGGATTTCTGCTCAAAGCGTCTACGTGTCTCATTTGGGTTCCAGATCGGTGTTCTATCTTATAGTCAAATTCTTCAAGAAGGAGTGCCCATCGAGCAACTCTGGGAGGTAAGTCTTTTTTCTGTAACGTCATAGTTAAGGCTGAGCAGTCAGTCACAATTTTAAAGCGGACTCCAAGTAAGTAAACTCTGAATTTCTTGACAGCTTCTACAATAGCTAAAATTTCTAAGTAGTAACTATGGTATTTCTTCTCAGCAGGAGTAGTCTTTTTGCTCATATAGTGAACAGGGTGTAGCTGATTGTCGTGTGGATTCCTTTGCAATAAAACAGCTCCATATCCGTCTATACTTGCGTCTGTATGTAACTCTGTCTCAAAATTAGGGTTGTAAATTCGTAAAACTGGTGAGGAACATAAAATATGTTTCAATTCTTCGAAAGCTCTCTCACACTTTAGATCAAAGTTAAACATAACATTAGTCTTCAATAATTCTGTTAGTGGCTTTGCTATTATTGAGTAATTCTTATAAAATAGCCAGTCAGTCCTAAAAATGATCGTAATGATTTGATATTATGAGGCTTTTTAAATTTTGCAACAGCATGTATCTTTTCCTTTATAATCTTCTTATTTAGTTTTCTAAAATCTATACATAATCTGTAGCTTCCATTTTTCTTTTTCGCTAACACGATAGGGCTTGCATATTCCGATTTACTAGGTTTAATTACTTCTTGATCTAACCATCCTTGTATCTGTTTATTAACTATGTCCTTTTCTAGAGGTGACAGCCTTCGTGGAGTCTGGTATATAGGATCTTCATCAGTAAGTATGCAATTTAACATTTGATTCCTTCTTTCTAGTCTTCAAGTTATCGTAATTATCCAATAAATGTTTAATCTTGTCTTTATATTTCAGCTTCTTGATATCATATTTCTCATCAAATTCTTCTTCGTAGTCATTAATTTGTGTAAGGTGTAATATTCTTTTTACAGAGATCCCGTCGGCAGAGAAAATAATTTCAACGTCTTTTAATATCGGGTTTCCAAGTATGACATTAACAGGTATTACATCATCGTCGATAACATGCATCAAGGTCTCAAAATAAACGTTGTCTATTTCAACTTTTGCCATAAAAGATCCCTTCGTGCAAACTTCGTACTCGGCTATTCCTGATAATTTGAGAGTATCTTTAATATTATAATCATTATTCTCGAGAAAATTTTGTTTGTAATAACTCTCACAAATCAAATTCGCATCGCTTCCAGTATCAATAAAGGTTTTAACTGTAACTCCGTTAATTTTCGCTTCTTTATATGGCTTAACAACATCTGTACTAACTTTCTCATCTTGAATTTTCAGTGTCTTATTTGTAGAATTTTGGCATTCTTTTGACTTATGTCCATATCCATTACATTTGAAGCATTTTATACCTTTAGTACAAGCTGGTGATTGGTGATCAGTTTCACCACAATTGAAGCATCTTTTAATGGTATGATTTTTACGTCCGGTTGTCATCTGAATAGGTCTTTGTTGCATCTTGTGTTCTTTAATCTGTGCATATACTTCAAGTTTCTTTCTAAATTGTTTGATATCAGTGGCTCCGTAAAGAATGGCCTTATTTATTTCAGAATCACGAATTCCATCAATAACATATTCAATAAGTGCCTCATCCTCTAAATTTCCATGCAACGCCAGTTCTTTCATATGTAAAAAATACTGTTGATATGTCTCATCCGGTTTCATTTTGCGTGATGCTAATTTCTTGTGAATGCTAGCACTATTCAATTTCGAACCAAATTCTTCTAATAAAGATTCTTTTAATGTATCCCATGACGTAATAGAGCCTAGCGATCGTAAAAATAATTTAGCTGTACCTGAAAGCAGTCTCTTCGCGTAAATAAGTTTTTCAAGATTATTCCATTCCATTAAATTTGCAGTGTCATTAAAATCGGTCAGCCAATTCGTAATAGGGTAGGTATCATCGCCTGTGAACGGTGTCATTGATTTTTCCAAGTCGCTAAATGAAATTCGTACTCTGTAGCCAGCTTCTGAACAATTACTATCTGAGTCTTCGATATCTTTATTTTTCTTCGGTGGCATCTTGTATGATTGGTTGTAAGTCTTTCAGTCGTAAAATATAACCAATTCATAAAACGTCTTCATAAAAGAAAAATAATAGTCTTTATTCCAAATTCTGGGAAATTTTATGCGCTGGTATCATTATGCAAATTAGTGTCGGTAAAACAGCACACAATGACTCGTCTTAAATTTTAATTTCGAGGTTGTTTCGTAATCATCAGATCAAAACTCACGTTAAAACAATGCTTCGCAGGATTCTTACATGATCCTGGTATGATCCTGGCACGAGCCTCCATAAAGTTGTGGGTTTTGTTTGAAGAAAAGCAAAACAAACTTCCTTAGAACAGTCTTACATCGTTTATTCATAGACTACCTCTTCTTACTATATATTGACACTGACATTTACAATATCAGGTTTATAAATTTAAAAAAGATAATGTGTGGCCTGGCTACCGAGTCGGAATGCGTCTTCGAATCCCACATATATATTGATGATTAACAAAGTTTTCTTAAGCTTCGGCGGGGGCGGCATTTTTTGAGTTACCTACGGCGGCAAAAAGGTTGGCCCTAATGACAAAAATAGTATATGTTACTCATCTCTAGAGAATCCTTCATATGCTGTAACGTAACAAACACTTGTTTATTTTTTCGTTAAATTACAATAGTATAACATAGGTAGATAAAAACTTCTGAAGTAATAATGCGTTAAAATACAAGTAATTCCATTGTTTCGCCTCTAACATGTTTGCAGTAACTTTTTTGGGGCCAAGGTGCTTGATTTTTTTAAATAAAAATAATACGTCCGCCCATTCTCACGTGACAAGCGCGATCTCATTTGGATGCAAGATTTGGCAATAGAGGTCAATGAGTTTGTTCAATTACGTCTTTTTCTATTTCTTTTATTTCTCATGTGGATTATCCAATGTATCTGTCAAGCCTTGACTTGAAGCTTGTAGATTCGCATATCGTGTCCAAGATGCGAAGGTTAACGGATACATGCTTTTAGTTACAAAATACGAACGGTGTCGCAATGTAACCGTGTAATCTACGTAATAATGCCCCCGTAATGATGTAATGAAGCTTGTCCTTAAAGATTTCTTCTTACCTCAACTTGAACTTGGCCAAGAAGCTGATTATGTGTAGCAATTAGAAAGACTGATCCGGCATTAAATGGATGTGAAACACGACAATTTGCGTGATATCTGTAATAGAGAGGTGATTAGGTTTTCTTTAACTCTTAACAAGATTTTATTTTCCGATATTCTTCTATGAAAAAGGAGTAAAGTAATATGGAAAAAACCAGCACCATTAAATTAAATCTATACATGTAACGTGACCTCACTGACATGTCAACGCATAGCCCAAACTACTGCTGCTAGGACCGTAAACATTTCTATGCGGGTTTTTTTCCGCTACAGGTGCGCACTAAAAAAAGGTTTTCGAAAGTTCATCGCCTATAGGCTTTGATTATACAGGGCTGCATAATCAAAGCCTATGGGAGTGGAAAAAAAAATTAGTATAGAAATCCGTCATTTTCAAAATAAGAAGCACAAAATTTTATATACCTACTTCTGATTACAAATAAATGTACACGTGTACCGGCGTTTTTGGGAATTATACCCCAAGGAAGGGGATGAAAAGGGGGTCACTTTTTAACTTTTTTTGACTATAGATGTAATGTGGACATTTTGATTGTGGATAGAATAGCATCTGTGAATGCCACATTAATCAAACTTTATTATAATAATACATACATACATAACTTCACGCCAGTTCCCTTGCGGGGTAGGCACGAACAACAGAGCGCCATTTAGGCTTATTCTTACACACCTCACTTGCTTCTTTGACATTATAATAATAATTTTAAATATTGTTCTTTTTCCTAAAACTTTTTTTTTTATATTCATTTTTTATATTTCTTCTGTCATCTTTGGAGGCTTATAATTAGCTAACATTTACTTATCTCTGTAATTTTACTTTGCAAAACTACAGCTGTTAGCCCCCAAATAAAATAAAATAAAATAAAATAAATGAAATAATTATTTTTAAACATTTTAATTTAAGTATAATGAGGAGGAACGAAAGTCACATCACAAAAAGAATGTTACACTGCTAGATTGATGGATATAAATGTAAAGGTAGACAAAAAAAGAAATGGATGGATTGTGTGAAGGATGATATGATAATTCGTGGTGTGATAGAGGACGTATGTCAGAATAAAGGAGTGTGGAAGGTAAAGACATTGTTTCGAACCCAAATAATTGGCAGAAGATGAAAGAAAGGGGGACGGGTTTATAGAAGACTATTTCCTTCCAATACAATCGCAGTAACACATATAGACATACCTACATTTTTGTCATAGCAGAATATGACGAAATAATAAGGGTTCCATTTTTGCAAATTAACTACTTATATGTATAAAATCAGATTTGTTGCAAGCAACTTTGGGGCCGTCCTATCAGAATGTTCAGAGCTATTCAAAATGTACCAATAATCGGCAATCCTATCAATTAACATACTCGTAGTAACCTTATTCGTGGGTTATTCAGTGTCTTCATTTTAGTATGCAATCCTACGTTGTGTTTAACTAATATATGCAGTTTCATGGACTGTACTTTATAATGAGATCAAATATTAGCTGTGAACATAGTGTGTTGACAAAATGCCTATAAAGTAAATAATATACATTGCAGAATTATGACATCATGAAATTAAGCAGGACTATACATAAAATTTTAAGTTATCTAAAATATTTAAGCATGAGTTGTCTGTTGTATTAGGTCCCTATCTTTAGAACAAGGATTTTATGGTTTTCAATGAATAATGTTTCGCAATATTTGAGTCACGTCTTAATAGTTTCTGTATCGATGCATAGATGGACTAGAAAGTTAAATGATTTCATTAATTTGTATTAGGAAACTTAACTATAGCTATAGTGTTTCTAAATAATAATTTTATGTAATAACTAGAATATGCTCGCGACTTGACTTGACTTGAAATTCCCGCGGGTTTCCCGGGATACAAAGTACCGTAGCTATCCTTTTAGTGAAAACTGTGTCGGAATAAGCTAATTTTTATGCACCCGGACAACCAAACACCGCGCCTAGGAAAATATCCCCGGAATAAAAATATCGCACATTAAATTTGCTATCGATCAGTGAAAAAATCACATTGAAAATCGATTTTTTATTTTAATCTGGCCATTTTTAATTCATTTCCAAAAAAATCCCGTGGGTTTCCCAGGATAAAAAGTACCGCAGAATTTAAGTCTAAGAATCAGCTGTCGATCAGCGAAAACCGCATCGAAATCGATCCAGTAGTTTTTACCTGAATCCCGAACCAACAGACAAGAAATCTAAAAAAAATGCATCGTGTTCCCCATCGTTTACATAGTGTATTCCACTTGTTTTTTTAATAGCGTCTTTCGCTTTCCTCATGCAGCCTCTACCAATAACTGCTACTATCCATTGGCCTACTGGGCTAAGGATTCATCTGCTCTACCATCTATTAGTACCATCTATTAGCTAGTAGACCAGCCCGTTACTACTTCTGTTTATTAATTTTGCAAACTGAGTCGGTTAGTGTAGTTCTCTTGCGGATATTTTTGTTTCTGATTATATTCATAAGAGATAAACCCAACATAGCGCTTTGGAATTTGTAGACCAGTTTCATCAATATGTAATCATGTATGGTACTGTCTCCTCTCTAACCTTAGTTCAATCACCTATTTCTCTCACAGATAGGTATTATAAGTTTCCAACTTTTTTTGTTCTTAGCAACAAATGGCTACGCAATATGGGTAATGGTTTTTCATGCAAAATCAGTTACTATGCAACTTCCTGCATCGTTCTTGAAAGGCTATCAAGGTCGGCTCAGATTATGCTCCCTTTATGATCTTTGGTGTTCTTTAAAGAATTGACTGACTGAGACTGCAGATGAACATAGAATATTTTCGTCCCAAAAGAAAACTATGTGATATACGGAACCAAAGTTTTTACAACAAAATCTACATAGTAAATCCAAGTTTGTGTATTTACTATCTATGATCTTATTGCTATACCTATATTTTTTCTTACTGTCAATTTGATCAATCTGTTTCCTCCTGCTTTTAAAGTTAGGTAGTTAATATATAAAAATTGCTCGTGGCTAATTACAAGTCATTTCAATATATAGCTCATTTTTGTACATGTTAGTTTTTCCTTATTTGCTTCGATTTTTTTTAATACTTAACATCTAAATGTTTTTGCCACATTTAAAATACCGCATTTAGTAAGAGGTTTAACTTTTTGCTTTACCTCGTGATACTATAAACACGTGAATTTGCGTGTTTTTATGTGATCTTGTCCGATGCCTGAAACGTTCCATAATTGCTTTAATTAAGCAAAGAAATTAATAAGTAATATCGTTTTTAGATTTTCTGGTCTGGTAACAAAAACCTTTAAGAAAACTCTTTACAGACATGTGTGAATTACTTCATTTTTCAAAAAACCGTTTATAGATATCTCAGAATAATTTTCTTTAAATTCTGCCTTTAATTAAAAGTACAAACATCAACAGTTACATAAATTGTATTCCAGTTGAAGATGCGATATTTCGTTAACGATGTTCATCGTTTAGCACATTCAATGGATGTTGTATGTCCTGTGTGTATACATGTAAGTATATTTTTTAAGTATGCTTATTTGTCGTAAACAATTTTACTACGGCTAAATGCTTTTATCTAAATACTACTAGAAATAGTAAACGCCTAGTATTAAATGTAGCACCAAAAACAACCCTCTTTACCAGAGACTGTTTTAACATGTGCATTTAAATCTACAATAAAATTCCCATCCACATAAAAGACTATAGGTTAAATAAATTTAAAATTCAGTTAATAGAATGGCTCTTAAATATAATGTTTTACTCGGTGGAGGAATTCCTCAAATGTAAATAAATACCTAATATTATTAGTATTACTATTACTTTTATGACATTTATCAGTAAAAAAAATCATTTGTTTCATTTAACATTATATAATTTAATAAAATTTATTATAAATATTTGTATGCTCCTATGTGAGCAAAACATGTGTACGCTATAACATATATGACAACTGTTTAAACGTGTTTTGAACAAATAAATTTGATTTGATTTGGTTTGATATACTTCAGATTCGTATTGAGGGGGTTTTCTACAACTTAATTATGTGCTATGATCTGTATTCAGATTAAATCATTATTGGAATGACATATCCATAAACTTAATACATGTTTTTTCTCTTACTGACATATTACTGTTTTTTTATCCGAGTTATTTTGCATGTCGTTTTAGTACATAGAGAAAATGGAATAGTACAGTAATAGCTCATTAGAAGTGAGTGTATATTTATCGATTATACACTTATTTCAATTATTTGAAAATTCCCCCAAGAGAAGGAACTATGTTTACAAAAAAATACTACAAAGCTTATATATGAATGATGTTAAAATTCTACTAACTTTTTGAAAATTCTAAGGGCTAGCCGTAAAACCATAAAATTATTTAAAGACACCGGTTATGTAACAGTATGGTTTGCGCGAGTTCGCACGTAGAAAGGTTACTTGGAACATGTAAGTGAAAGCATGGAAATAACAGGCGATCTCTCAGTTCCTTATGGTACATCTCTATCATGTTACATGCTCAAGAACTGGCAATTGGTCTATTTATAGAAAAGGGAATCGTAATCTTACTATTAGCTATTTTCCTATCGAAAATATTTTATATATTTTTTATTAATCGACCGACAAATAGTCACATTGCGTATTCCCAAACTGAGCAAATTACGTTTGTATTATGGATAATATAACGCGGATAACTTTTTTGCTGATCTCAGACATTCATACCACAATAAACAACGGAAAGTTCCTTTACGAAATTTATCATAAATTGGAATTCTGTGAGTTCAAAATATAATTACATGCCAAATTTTAATAAAATACTGCTTTTTACTCGATGCCAAACTTTTGTCGCGAATAGACTCCGATGAATTTCATTTAAAGTTTTATATAACAAAAATCAAATATTAGCTAAAATTTACTTATATTTTACATTGGTAAAAACATTAATTTAATAATAATCAAAATACTACGCGCACGAAGTTGCTTGCTCAATAATTTTTGAAGGTTTCAAAATGTAAGAGCTTTTTTATCTATAAATTGAAGAATGTTTTATTATTATTATTGACTTAATTTAAACTTAACTTACAGGTATACTTATCTATAATATACTAAAAATACACGACCGAAGTCGGATAAAAGATTAAATAATTAAAGCCTATATTATTTCGTTACCTAAAATGATGAATTAAATACATAATTGAATTAACATTTATGTATGGTGTCTTGGAACTTTCAATAGTAAATAATAGTCAAGACAAAATCTCTTTCTTCTTTTTTTGATTTATTATTTTTGCGAAACTTACATATAAATCTGGACTGCAATACTATGTAAGTTCCCGCTAAATAATAAAAAAACAATATTAAGGAAGGAATATATTATAAATATATTTTAAGACATCTTTAACCCTCATCAATTTGAGGTTATCAAGATAATATCAGATCTGTTTTATCCAATATTCTTTGTATTGATACCGAAATTATATACAAAAAAATAATACTTTAGAAATAAAAAGCCTTCCGCATACAAAAATAAATGCGACATGGAAACCTTAAATTGACCTCACGTATAATAAGTATTTATGCAATTATTCGGCTACGTATGAATTCTTTTTAAATTCCTATTAAGGATATGAGTGGATGAAGGCAGCATGGTTCAATTGATTAAGAAAATAGACAATAAAGTTTTGTTTGATTATCATTTTGTCTTCGTACATAATTCCTTCATCACTGGCTATTTTTAAAACCTAACCAACTGACTACACGAAAAAAATTCAACACTCAATTACAGACCGGTAGGTATATGGCTGCCCTAATATTATTTTTCTCTTTTTCTTAATTTCGTTATAAAGTTGTTCAACGGGATATTTGTAAGTAGAAGTAGGTATATAGAATTACAGACCCTAAATTTATAGAAAAACAGCTGTGCCGGACCAGCACAGGCAGATAGAGACGGATGGGCGAAAATGATGTTTTCCGGGTTACGTCTTTACCAAAACGGCTTCTTCAGAATCCTAAAAATTGAAGTAGACATGTGTGATTTCATAATAAATAGTTTACCGAATGTATACAAGTCTTGCTCCGCTTGTGGTTCTCGCTCGACTGCCGATCTCTCCATTGGGCCATTGCTTTATACTGCATCGATACAATACGTCTGCCCGACCGCATGGAGCGAATTTCATAAAATCAGTCCGACACTCACACGGCTAATAACTGTTATAAAAGATTACAATACACAATGGGCTGTTTTCTAATCACAAACTTTAAACACAAAGTAAACAAAAGAAGTCCAAATGCGGAAAGGTAATAAAGTGTGTTTTTATGGTATGCAGGTGTGAATCCACTTTTGTCGACACCTCGGTCGTAACAATGTATTACATTATAATATCTTGCAAGAACTAGAATTCTAGAAGCTAAGAATAAAAATATTTGAGCTGTGTAATTCTAATATCGGGTAACTTAGTTACAATCCCTGCCCTTTTACTAAACAAATTCCAGAAAACAAGGTTAAAACAAAGTAGAATAGGTACAATTTATCTAGAAAATTAAAAGTACTTAAACCTACAAAACATGCATAGTTAACGCATTTTGAAATTATACGACACATTTATAACCCTTTACAACCCCAATTATATCCTGTAGTCACGGGCACAATTCATCTGCAATAAAAATAAGCTACTGTGAATTGGTCTAAATTCACTAGACAATAAAAGTGGGTTTGTTTTGTTTGCATGTGACAAACTAACACTAATGACTGTTACACAATGTTTATTTAAGACATACGGTCCCCAATACGAATTACGTATCCTACATATTATGCAAAGAGAAAGTTATTTACCGTAACACATTGCGGCTGGGCTTGGAATATTATTAAATTGATCAACATTTATCATTGTCTATACCTATCAATAAAATTGAAACCTGTGTGGTTTTAAAATAAATGCCAAAATTTAAATGAAAACTTGTTTATTTATAATTAATTAGTACAGAACTTATCTAAAATAAAACTAATGTATATAAAACAAAACAAAAAATAAACCTAAAAAATATGTATATTATACACTATAACTAATTTTGGTACAGTCCGACCAAACTGCCGTTGTGGGTCAATATACGTAGAAGGCTGGCAGCATTACCTTACTGAATACAGACACAATTCTCTGAACTATTTATAGGTAGTGAAAACTGCTTATTTATAAGATGCCTCATCATTAATGACAATTTTTATATTTTTTTCTGTTAAACTGTCTGAAAGCTTGTCTTCAAGTCTCAACATTAATTATTAATAAATAAAAAACATTTCTAACTCTATCTGTACGAGCATAGTGTTTAAATGATTAAATATTCTATCTATCTCATTCTCTCGCAGATTTAGTCCTATAGATTTATGTATTTATCACTTTTTACTGTCGGCTTGTCGTTTCAACGAGTTTTGAATCACAACGATCCTAAAGAAGTTTCACTTCAAAAAATTGGAATTAAAACGGGAATTTTAAAACCTAGAATTTACCGTATTACCTTCTATAAAGTCGCAGATACACTAAAATAAATTTATGCTGTCTTCAAATCCGGTTTTGCGAAAATTAACAAGTATGTACACATATATTAAAGGTTTAATATATACGGTATTTAAAGTAGAGGTATTTTGATTCAATAAGCTATCGATATGTTGAATAAAATCTATATTTTATGAAAATAATGTCCTGCAATTTACATTCAAATTAATTTCATGGTTGAACGATCTTATTTGATCTTTAAGTTTAATTATAGGAATCGAATAAATGGTAACTAGTGTGCTACTACTATTAAATATGTTATTTACAGTAAACTTTACATGACTCATTATTCACAACATTAGATTTTTCAACATAACATTTCACGATGCTAAACATTTGATGATTTTTCAAAGACCTGATAATCCAAAGCTTAACATATCTACCCCGTTCTATTAGCTGAAAATAATCGTTCCCCGGTTACTCTCATCTTGCCCCCATCGTGTAAATTACGAAAGTTGTTGTTTTATTCATGCTCATGTACTGTTGAATAAAGCACTTTCCGCTTCTAAAGTCCGGCTGTAATGCAGGAAATATTTATTTTCGTACAATGACGTAAACCTGCCTACAGTCAGATATTTCAAACATTTTTCGCTAGCTAATGTCTATAAAAAATTATCGCGTAAAAATTTAAAATATACTTATACATAGACCATACCATATTGTATACCTATCAAATGGTACAAAATACAGATCTATAGGAAACGAAGATGTTTATAGTTTGAGATTCGTGAAGTCCTGGGTTCTATTGTTTGAGAGCCATAACAATAAACTTCTTTGCAAGCCTGAAAAGTGTGTCGTTGTATGTAATTATTCCTGCTCTTTGACATACGGTTCTTTGGTTCCCAGAACGGTCTAGATATATTTCATTACAAAATGTTCTCATGTATTAAAAATCTTAAACTCAACAATCCCAATAAATAATAGTCACCTTCTTGCAA
The DNA here is from genome assembly GCA_019925095.2 of Dendrolimus kikuchii. NCBI lineage: Eukaryota > Metazoa > Arthropoda > Insecta > Lepidoptera > Lasiocampidae > Dendrolimus > Dendrolimus kikuchii. Next base: position 13,761,864 of record CM034398.1, on the reverse strand, counting down.
ATAAACACTTTAATATGCCTGGTTTTGTTCTTACAACAAGTACGCTTGTAAGCACTATGTCAGTAGCAATGAATTACTTATAAATATGATTATACTCGTTTTTAACTATCTCTTTCACATTAATTCTCTCAATTATAATAAAAGCATATGTATATATATATAACATAATAATACATTGAAAGTTCAACAGAATTTTCAAGAAACAATTTTTATGACGCTTAGAAACAATTGCATTTTAATGAAAATGATTACATTAAAATTAATGTATGACAATATTAACAATCCGACCTAATTTTAATACACACCCTAGTAGAGCGGTTTGAATTACGATTATTATTTACTATTTGTTTCAATAAATAAATATATTTTTTTTACAAATTCAGATGCAAATATAAATATTTTAATAATGTTTTCGTATTGTTTTGTTACAGAACTGTGAGTCTTCCAACTGCGAATATGTTCGTTCCGCGCCAGCGAGAAACATCGACTCCTGTGGTTTTGGTAAGCTCACTTGTATTTTAGGCTATTGCAATCAAGGCTATTTAAAACTAAACTCAAATTAAAATTGTTATAATAGATAATAGCACGTGGTAATTTTAACATTATGCACATTAGATCAGAAAACTGCCTAAGTGGTGCATGCATTCCGGCCAGGATTCGAACCCGCACCCTTTGAGATTGAGACGCGTGTTCTAGTCTTATATAGACATTTTTTAACATAAATTATTCCAGTTATAATTAGTTTTATAGACTATATAATATATTATATAATTTGTTTACTAACCTCATTGCAAGTTTAATTTATCCACATATGTGAATGAATTTAAATATGAGACACAAATGCTAAATAAAAAATGCGGTCTAACCATCTCCAAATTGTACAAATTATAATTAAATAAATAAATCATTACACTAATAAGCTAATGAATATTCATTGAACAAAAAATAATCACGTGGTTCTACGCGAGTATGATGTAGTTAAGAGTAGGCGGACATTACACAGTGACCGGTCGCAGAGTTGTTTGAAATCTAGCACTAGGAAGTTGGTACTGTCCGGTTATTAGGGCGCTAGACAGACGATAAATATATTCTGAACTGTAAATATATTGTTATTTATATACTTAGGCAGCTTTCCGAAGTAAAACTTCTTTAGTTGTGATTTGAAACTGATGAAACGGATAAGCGACACTAAAAAGAGATAAACACATAAATCTATAGCACTAAGCCGGCGAGAGAATGAGATACAAACATTATATTTAATCATTTAAACACTATGCTCATACAGATAGAGTTGGAAATGTTTTGAAGTTTTTCGTTATTTAATTTCGTGTTTTAAAGCTTAAATATATTATAACGATATAATATATGAAATGTGACGTCACGAAATACAGAATCTCTGCCACACCTTGTCACAATTTGTTTCACTACTGCTAAGCGTGAATTGCACACACACACACACACACACATTTTTTTTATTATTGGAATGTACAATGACAGGTTGGCAGCTCTCTTGACGGAAAGCGGTTACCGTCACCTGTGCATTATCTGAGATGCCACCAATTTGCTGCCGGCTTCAAAGGGGAGAACTGATATCTGGCTACTGCTGCTGGAAAACAACTCAAGGATGTTATGGCCTAGACCAGCCATTTAGACGGGTACATGCGCTGTCACCTGACTGTCTGTTGTTTTGTCTTCTTTTATGTCAGGCGCCTGGACGGACAAATTTCTTATTTTTTCTCAGTTCCCTGCTCGGATAAAACGACTAATATAATCTTTTGTTTATAATAAAACTACGTTTTAACGGTTTTAAGCACGGTATTTTACTTGATTTTGAATTTTGTATTCCTACTTTTCGGCCACTTTTCAGTAGTCGTGATCAGGGAAGACAAAGATGTCAAGTGCCAAGTTCGTTGACACAAATCAGAGATCAGAATAAAAAATCAAATAAATTACTGCGCTTAAAACTGTTAAAATTTAGTTTTATCATGTACTATTGTTTAGTAAAAAATTGTTGGTGTCTATTTTCTGGTATCGCGATGTCTATTGCGCTGGTCATTATCCTGCCGTGTGCATTTAACTGTTATGGAAGTGGGTGTAATGTAAATGAGGCATAATAAAATGTTACAACCTCCATATAATGTATGAGTGGAATTACGACGTCATAATTTTAATGAGTCTAATAATGCAGGTAGATAAGTTAAGTAGATAATTATTATTCAAACATTAATTAAAATTATTTTTATCATAATATTATAAAAGTTGAGGTACGCGACTGAGACAGACAACCGAGAAACGAAATCAGATACCACGCCACACAACACATCGCTACGTGTGCAATTTTATGAACTACACTATATCTAAAAATGTTGTCGTGAACGTCGTGAGCTCATGATTGTTCCTCCTTCTCTCGCGTTCAAAAAGTCAACAGTATAAAACAAAATCGCTTTCCGCGTCTGTATGTCTTTATATCTGCTAACTTCTCTTGAACCACGCAATGGATTTTTAAGCGGTTTTCACTGTCAGATAGATATAATTAATTAAGAAGGTTCATATACATACATCCTAGCTTTTGCCTGCGGCTTCACTCGCTATACATAAAATCTAATTAAGTTTTTATGTAAGTAAAATAGAGCTACTTACCATAGTTTCTAATAAACTTCTAGTAATATACAAATTGAATATGTCATATGTCTCAGGCTCAATGTTTCGTGTCTCGGTCGCGGTCCAAAAACTACACGTTTACTATTTACTGTCTCTTCATATATAGGTAGAGTTAGAGTAAATTTGTAAGCTTCTTTAGGATACTTAAAGAAGCCAACAAATTTACTCTAACTGAATATGCATAAGAGCGTAAGTATTTATTTATTTAATAATTATAAAATAAACTATATATACAAATTCTAATTAACCTATTAAAGCCAGACCACTGTCAGTTGGAAACGTTCCCAATGTGGTAATGTGGCCAGTCTTTTGGGCACGATTCCAACAGACAGCGGTCTGGTACCAGATTTTATAGGTTAATTTTAATTTCTATATATAGTTTATTTTTAGTAATTTAATATTTATTTAGTAATTAGTAGTTTTATATTGAAAAACCATTAAATATTTTGTCTGCCCTTTTTTATTAACAAGAATATTTATACATCTGCGATGTGCCTAAGATGGCCTGGCATTAACTCTCAGTGAACGGTCTCATTACGTTGACATAATCCGTCATACACTCATAACTATATATTGCATAAAACAGACTCCGTACATAAAACTAATTTTTGATGAATATTGTATACCAATTAATCTAGTAACGACGTCAGTAGCACAGGTTACGAATAATTTTAAATTATTTAACATTTATTTAAATTGTATTAATATAAACATTAAATATTTTCTTAATTATTTAGGCTGTTTACGTTTTTAATATTGAACTGAACTTGCATTTAATAATTATAAATGTCTTATCTGTTTACTATAAACTTTGCACATGACGCTTTCAGTCAGGACCGTCTTTATCCGAGGATGCAAGGGGCGCGTGGCAACCGCGCGCAGGGATCTAGGGCTGAAGTCCATTAACTTCAATAAAAATCGTCTTGGTTTTTAAAGATCTGACGAATGAATATTTCAACTTTCAGTCAAATGCATGAGGGTTCCGTCTATGCCCAAATGGCTATGGGACCTTAAAATAAATAACAAAAGTTACATGCTATTTTAATTTGTGGATATAGGGGGCGTAAGCTGATTTTCGCACAGTGGTGCCCAATCTGAGTAAGACGATCCTGCTTACGATACGCTATATTTTAAAGTATATTTTCATCGGTCGATTATTAATAAAGCATGCGGGGACTTCCAAATTACAATGAATTAAATTCCTAACTCGATAATTTTTCGCAAGCAATGTAACGACCTATGAAATTTTATTCCAACAGAGTTCCGCGATCAAATGAACTTGGCGACATCCTTCCTCGACGGTTCAGCTTTATACGGAAGCTCTGAGAAGGAACTGCGGTCACTTCGTCTGTATGACGCGGGAAAACTTGATATTGCTTCATGCAGAAAGTAAGTATTCTCGACAAGTATTCTATGCGTATTGCAGTTAGTAGCGAGTGCAATTTAGTTATATTTACACTTATATTTTTATTATATCGATGTATTAATAAAGCTTCTTCTAATATAGGATATCAATATAGGATAGGAATCACTATTATAAATATATGTATATTAATCCATAACAATAAAGCATAAACTGTGATATAATACTTAAGCCACGTACTCATCTGTGAGTAGGATTGCCAGATGTCCGGTCTTTGACCGGACAATCCGCTTTTATTTTATGTTTGTCCGGTCAAGAAAATCATGGTAAACCGAACAAAAGATATTCCGTTTTTAAAGCAAATTCGTTAATTATCTGGCGAACTCGAAATAATACTCGAATGCTTCGTTCGACACGCCTTCACTACGAATTGTCCGTTTTCTTTACTATAACTACTAATTGCACTGGATAAAAAGATGCCATCTCAAGCAATAAAATTTTATGAAAATAAATAATAAGCAGACAAACATACACATTGTATATGCCCAAGCTAAGCAAGTTACGCCTGTATTATGGGTAATACAACAAACCTGGGGCCGATCCCAGACATCCAGACCAAAGTAAATAAGGAGGCACAAAAAGCAATGGCATCGAGTACTAAATTTATGAAAAAGTAGATTAGCTCTCAATTTAGCATTCGATGTAAATTTAGTATCCAAAAAGTTAGTTTTAATTTTAAAAAGTTGTCCGTTTCTTTTCAAACACATCTGGCAAGCCTAGCTGTAAGCCGTAACCGGAACTGAGCTGATACAGTAACATGCTCTAATGTGTACGCCAGCAATGATCTTCTCTTTACTGGCTTGTTGTAAGCGCGCCGCGTTCCGCTTGTCTCGAGCTCGCGACCCACGTACACACTATGATTTTTGGTTACAGTAACTGCAACGGTTACAGTTATGGCTCGCAGGTGAGTACGCGGCCTTACAAGTTTCTAGAGTTTTTATAAAATGATAGTTTCTATGAAATCTTTAGTCAAAATAAAGTTAAAAAAAGTAATCAAATCAAATCAAATCATCATTTATTACATAAAACATGGTACATAAAAAAGATGGTAGGATTATTCCATAGCTTCACATGTTTTTGGCTCTAGGGCGTGCTAAATGTTGTGCTTATTACAATTAATAATTCTTGTCGATTTAGTTAGACATTAATCTTACATCAATATTAAATAAATTAAATTAATTCAGAATAATAATATGATAACAATAATATATAAATTGTTATCTTTTAAAATAAATGTCATAAAAATTAAGATTAACCCACTAGTCTATTGTTACGAACTACACAGGACTTGAATTAAAAATGCCGTTGGAAATACTATAGAGTTTATTAGAACTGTACAAACACGTATAAAACAGGTACAAATATACTGGATACAACCAGTAACACTGCACGATTCAATAACACGCGCAAAGTCCGTCACTATACCGCTCTTCGAATGTACTACACACGTCTTACCCGTATCGTAGTCGTCGCTTGACTGCTGATCTCCCTTTTCGGGCATCCCTTTATACTCAGCTTACGATGTGTCACGACCGGGTAAACAATGATTTCCACGAATCACACCTGGCCACTGTCGACGCTATTCCCAGAAAACATAATTCTGCACACCTGCAGGATTATGCCTGCGAACGGCCATAAACAAGTATAATAACTACGCTATTGTCTAATTGCAAATTTTAAACACAAAGAAAACAAAAGAACTCCGTATGTAGGAAAGGTAATAACTGCGTTTTACGACAGGCAGGTGTGCGCATTCCTTTGACGACATGTAACAATATATAATAATACATTGTATACTACCTCAGTAATTTAGTCTATTATTAAAATAATCATTAACACTGTAGTATGATTTGTCAATCAGAAATGTCTTTAAACTATATTTAAAATTATTAGTGTTTTAAATGTCAATAACACATTTTGGTAGATGATTATAGAGCCTAGAAGCCATACACAACACGCTACTACTTAGCAGAGTTGTTCGACTCCTAGGATATATTGTTTTATGTAAAGTTTGAAGTAGCATATTTTTCACATCCAGTATTATTATTATTGTTATTATTATCACAAGTTTTCCAATATATTTTAAATGTTGATATTTAACTTTTTTAATAGTACAATTATGTGGTGCTTTAATTGTGAGTATTCATCTTCGCGGATACCGATGTTATTTTACAATGAATCACTTAAACGTTTGTAATAAAAGTTATACAAAACATTTTTACCTTTTAACATGTAGCTTTTTATAATCTGTTATGTGATAGACTACATATATAAACACGGAACGTAATTCGTAATCCTATCAAGTTTATTCGATGTATTCCATCAATAGAGCTATTTTATCTAAATCAATAGGAACATAAGTCATTTAGTGCATTAAACTATTATGCAATTCCTAAGAGTAAAAAAGTCGTGGTAGCCGCCTAATCGTTAGCGTACGCGTCCCAAACTCAAAGCATGCAACACTTAGGGAGTTTTCTTGTCTAAATATGCATATTGTTACAATTACGTGCAATGGTGAAAGAAAACATCTTGATGAAACCTGCACATCGAGATAACAGATGTGTCAAACCTGCCAAGCCGCCTTGGACCCTATAATGGGTGAGAGGTTTATGGGCTGTTTTTATTACCAATTGTATAACTGTAAAGAAATTTAATAAACTTATAAACTTAATTATGCTTAGATATGAAACGAAACCAGAATTCGTCCGAGCAAATTCTTTTTTAATTACCTTTTTAGAATAATTTCAGACAACGAAAAAAGCCTCTGGAGGATTCAAATGCCCATTGATCAAAAACGTGTAAGAAATACATATTATCTTGCACCTACCAATTTATCTAAACACAAATCAATATGAAATTCCAAAAGTGGTTATTTTAAACGCACAGATCATGTAATTATCATTTTTATTCGTCCTGCAATATCTTCTTTATCTCTTCTGGGAGTAAATTGAAGCCAGAATTTGGGTTCTGTTGTTTATCTTCTCTAATTACTTTGGATTAATAAAGCAGCAACTTGTCCCTGAAATAAGATTCTTGTAAACAACACGGATAGAATTTTTAATTCCACGACGTAGATTGTATGCAAATAAGACCAGCCTTGCCATAATTTGCATTCTCACGCAGAGATTTCAATCGTTTTCAAAATTAGCATTGTTATTTTATTGACTGTCTAATTAAGTTCGTTAAATATCGTTAGTAAATCAACGATTTTAATTTTAATTTGACATTCTAATGAGATAGAACGATTAAATATATAGCATTAAAACAGCTCAAATTAAATTATCTAGAACTTTTTTCGTAATTCAAATTCCACTTACCTGGAGATATAATTGTATGGAACTCGTAGTTATTGCTGGAAACTCACTAGGCCAACCTCCTTCCACATTAAGCTAGGGTTGCGGCAATTTATCTAAACCAACTTCGTTTACTTGGCAGGCGTAATCCATTTTGCCGGGACATCAGATAAAGCAACTTTCGTCTCATTTTGAAGATAGATTGGTGTGCACGGTACACTTATGTATATGTGTTTCGATAGCTTGTGTAACGCTGTTTCACAAAAAGTTAGATCATCTGATTATATATCTGATGATAATAACGAATAAACTATCAAATGCAGAACATTATAAAATAAGAACAGTTTATTAAGAATAATGAATCTAAAATTAATTTTCATCCGCAGCAAGCTATGAGAAAAGACACAGCTGAAAAGCTAAGCAATGAAGCAAGCAAGCACTTAAAGTTGGAAAGCTCTTAAAATTTGTGTTAATTTTACATAAATTTGCTAAAAGTTAAACTAGAAACATCATTTTCGACATAATACTTAATACTCTATTACGATAATGGCCGATGATAAATATCTAAATTGTTGTAAAATAATTATAACTGTTGATAATTATTCCCTTTGCAGATGCAACGATGGCAGCCCTAAAGCACCTCTATATAAAGCTTTGGTAACAGAACATAATCGGATCGCAGGAGAGTTGTACTCAATGAATCCTTTCTGGGATGACACGACACTGTTCTTAGAAAGTAGAAGAGCTATTGCTGCTATCATTCAGCATATCACATACAACGAATTCTTACCAGTGTTGCTGGGTGAGGTGCGTATGTAAATAATTTATCTCACTTAACTATATCGAATCATAATAATCATTGTATTGCTTCATTTTCAAATCTTTGTACTCTTTTTAACTAAGTTGTCTAATGTCGTAAGTTCAGCAAATTTATTTACTAACTCAAATTATTAATTTACAATAAAGTAATTCACAGATTAGTTAGTTGGTTTAGAGTCACCATTAGGTATAAAAGCAAGAAATGACTTCGTTTTAGCAATATTAATAGGTTAATCAAATTTGCGGTAATCGAAATATTCTTGTGGTTATTACTGCACAAGTAGATATGAGTTAGCTTGGATGCAAAAATCCATGAACTATTTCACAATAGGGAATTGCCTTTTCATTCAAAGACTGTTCTTCACAGAAAACAATTATTAAAAAAAATATGATAGTGCATCGTTGCTTCATAGATCGCTTTGATTACTATTGTATAAAATTTTCATAATTCCCTTTTAGGTTGGTATGGCGAAAGCCGAATTGAAGCTAACATCTCTTGGGTTCTGGCGTGGATATTCAAGCGCGAATCGAGCTGGTATTTACACGGAGCTAGTAGCGGTTGCGCCAATCTTCAGGGCAATGATGAATGACAAACTGGTAAAACATAAATGAAATTGATTAATTTATTTCTTGTAACTAAATAATAAGGTCAAATGCTTAATATACTAATTAAAACATTAATTTATGTGTTAATAACACTGTACAACTATACTTATCTGCAAAGTAGGTAATATGAAATAGATATTTGTTAGTCATGCTTACGCTTGTTATAAACTCTCGAAAATCGCGTCCAATAGTACAAAATAATTAATTAATGCTTTGATACATTGTTACTGTAACATGATAGATATAAATATTTAAAAATTTGACTTAGGAAAATATAATTTAATATTATAATAATTATAGTTTATCTTATAACCTCTCCCATCTTAATTACGTAATGTTAATATGGTTTTATTACACACTTGAAAAACTTGAAATGTAATAAAAAGTAATAATTAGACATTAACATAATCTTTTTTTTTACGGTTAGAACAAAATTAAGAATTAATAAACGTGATTTCGTATCTACTTATAAAATAGCTAGTCAGAATATTAGCGAATAATTGTATATGTTCTGTTTAGACTATTTTTTTGCTAATAGTTAGGTTTTAAATTGTTTCATTCAATCAAAAAAAGCATTTATGATACAAATATGTTATTAAATGATCTTTACTCATACTTTTTACAGATTAACGATACAATCACAGTAGAACATCTTGTTCGTACAAGTGCCCAACAAGTATCACATTTTCCATCTTCTGCCACATGGGATTTAAACCGTGCTCGCGATCATGGAATATCGCCTTATTTGAGAGCCTTGAGGATGTGTGAGCCCATGTCCACCATCAAGACTTTTGGGGACCTCGATAAAATGGGTTTTGATCGCACACAGCAAGAAATGATTGCTGATATGTACAGGTAGTCATTTAATATTATCCACAATCTTAAAACTATTTCAAATAGAAGATTTATATGAGGTTTTGAAATTTATAACTCTAGGTCCAGTTATAACTACTTACCCATAGATAATTTTAAATCCGTTACTATAGTAGGTAGGTACCTACTTATGTTCATTTGCCAAGTCAATCTTGAGGATAATTCTTTATTTTAAACTTTATCTTAAATGACAAAGACATTTAGTATTTATGTATATGTTCTGTTTTCTAGGAATGCTGATGATATCGAATTGATGATTGGTGGTGCTATGGAGAAACCAGCTTCTGGTGCTGTGATTGGTTCTACTTTCGCTTGCGTTTTGGCAATGCAGTTTGCCAACCTGAAGAAGAGTGACAGGTATCTTATTATTAGCATATCAGATAAAAACAGATCGTGTAGTGGTTTTGTTATTTCTCGACTATTCTTTCGTTTTAGCTGTTAATTATATTATCATAACAACCCATAATTATTTTATGTTCTCCAGCTGGTTTTCAGCCTTGTCCCCATTTCAGGGAAACGTATGATATATCCGCCCTATCTGGTAATGTGCATTGTGCATATTTTCTTACTAACTTTTCTTTTACCATTGTTACATGTATTAATTTGCATCTGAAACCAGTACAACTTCATTAGCAGGTGGATGTTCTTTACCAAAATTTTAACCTGCATCGAAATGTTGGAATGGTTGCTTTTGCCATGGAAGTCAACACATTTTCAAGCGTTATTTAAGATTATTTATTCATAAAATATGTACTTTGCAGATTCTGGTACGAAAATGATATCCCGCCGTCGTCTTTCTCGCCTGAACAATTGGGAGCTCTCAGAAAAGTTTCACTGTCTGGTTTATTATGTGCTGCCGAAGAAACTCTTCTCAATATTCAACCTAAGGCTTTCGTCAAAGAAGATCCTTATTTGTAAGTAATTTTGCTTCACTTTTTTTCTCATACGAATGATCTAAACATGAAATTTAAAAGTAGTATTTTTCACAAAATAGGCTATTTTATTACATAAAGGTATAAATCAGTTTATTGTAACTATTGTCTGCAACACCAAGGAATCAGGTCCTTACTGTAGCATACATTCTGTCAGCTTTTATAAGTTCAAAGGCTAATGGAACTTATACATTCTTGATGAGTCAAAAACCTTTACATCTCAATCTAATGAATGTGATCCTAATGCATAAAAACTTGTTGTTAAAAATATATAAACATTAATTTCCAGGAATGCAGCTCAACAATGCTCACAACACAGCCGCCTCGAACTAAGTGCATGGAGAGACGAATCCGGTGCCAAAGCCGCGGAAAGACTATCCCAGGATATGGTTGCTGCTGCTCTTGAGAAAGCTAAACAAGAGATGGCTGATAGGAAGAAGTTAGAGTATATGATGTGGGAGACACGTAAGTTCATAAACATTTTCTAACAAGCAATAATACTTCTATTATAGACCACAGTAAACTAATATGGTTTCTCCAAACACAAGTAATAAGTTCAGTTGTTTTGTATTAAAAATCAGCCAAGTATAAATCTTTGTTGTTAAAAATGTCCATAGGCGATGGTAACTGCTTACTATTAGATGGGCCGTCAGTTTGTCTGCTGAACTCATACAATTATTTTTTTTTAAGTATGTCCACTTTTTCAAAAATTGTATTTGCCTAAGGAAACTTGAAGTAACATTGAACCGAAAATATCCAATATCTCGAAACTACTCAACAGATTTTCGTAAATAATTTTATATGATCATGATCATGATTTTATGAATTTTCCACGAAGTGAATGCAGTTTGAAACTTAAAGAGGATAGACAGACTTAACATGTAGAATATACTTTCCTGCAAATAGTTTTTGAGAACGTCGACTGGGACAGGCACAGGTACTGACCAGTAGACCGACATGATAAATTTAAAATGATTCCGTTGCTATCTTGCTATGGGGCTCTAAAACGATAATGATTGAAATGAAGAAATTAATTTAGTTCTTAATTACAGGTGGTGGGGCTGATCCGAAATCACCAGTTGGTACTGCAGCGTCATTCTCCAAAGCCAACAAATATGCATTGAAACTTGCCAACACTTCATTGTTCTTTGAATTTGCCACTAATGAACTTCTTAATACTATTCATGGAACGTAAGTAGCCATTATTACTGAACTATTATTATAGTTTTGAGCATTCATCAATACTTAATACAAGTATATCGTGCAAATTCTTATTTGAAAAGAATATTACGATATTTTTTAGTCGAAAGCTATAATTAAAAGATGAAATAAACAAAAAGTAAAATGTTTGAGTTTCTTCTGAGGAGCTAACTGTTAATTTGCCATATTCCACATTCAAGGCATAGTTCTTTTCTAGGTAAATTCTTTAGATAATATCTCAAAGGACACAGGTTACTACAAAAACACTCTTCTAGTGCTAATGAAGAAAAAAATAACGCAAACTCTGGTTTCTTTTCACAGCCACCGTCGCAAGCGTCAAATCTTCGACGACTCATTGGGCTTTGGTACAACGGACTTCGCTGATTCCTTACAATCCGTTGATGTGAGCAGCTTTATAGGTCAAGACCAATTAGGACCAACAATTGAACCCCAGTGTGACGATACTGGAGCTTGTGACGCTGAAAGCCCCTTTAGAACATATACTGGATTTTGTAATAATCTCAGGAACCCTAATTTGGGAAAGAGTTTAACTACTTTTGCTAGATTGCTGCCGCCAGTTTATGAGGATGGTATGTTGTGTATTTTGAATTAAATATGAGAGGGACGAAATTGATTATCATAATTTTAAAACAAATTATACTGGTGCACAATTTTAACACTTCTTACTACAATTATTAATTAGTATTTCAATTAGTAATCAGACATACCACTATTGGGGCTCCCCATTTATTAAAAAGAATAGACAAAGTTCTCTATGTAACCGGGATTGACGAGTTTCACACATCGATAATCTCGTTATGGACTTTATCATGATATTTTCCATCTGTATCAGCATCCGAATCAGTAGGAGCTACGTTTAAATTATGGACACTATATCAGACGTCTAATTGAGTTTTCTTTACTGCAGGAGGACACGAAATAGGCTAACGGCCCACCTAATCGAAAGTGGTTACCGTCACCTATAGACATTTACAACACTAAAGCGGTTAGTAGTGCATCAATGTGCTGCTGGCTTCAAAATGGGAACGGGAACCTGGCCACTGATGTCGGAACACAACTCAAGGTTGTTATAGTTGCATACACAAGGTCAGGGGTCGTAGCCATTAAGACGGGCAAATACCCCACAAACTTAGCTGTAGGTTGTTATGTCGCCTCTTAAGACAGATTATTAGATATTCTTTCTTCATCTTATACGGATAAAGAATAATAATTAACTAAGGGCTGATTTTTCAATCACCAGATAAAAGTTATTCATAAAATAAAATATAACATGGAAAAACTAAAAATGTCAGTTGCGTGAATAAAACCGTTGAATGATTTAAATTTACTCAGGTTATAATTTATTCGACTGATTACCTGATGATTGAAAAATCGGCCTCAAAACTACTAAAATTAATTCACAAAATTGTTTACATACAATATTCTTACTGTTTCAGGCGTAAGTCGTCCTCGCATTAACTCTGTAACTGGTACACCTTTACCGTCACCGCGTATCATCTCCACCGTGATACACCCTGACATTTCCAATTTGCACACAAGGTATACGCTGATGGTGATGCAGTTTGCGCAGTTCCTTGATCACGAGTTGACCATGACACCTATACATAAAGGTTGGTGATGCTGAATTTCTAGGAATGCAAAGGTTAAAATAAGTGTTGTCCACAGAAAATCACTATATTACAATACTTTTGAAACCTGTACGTCATCATCAACATCCTAACGTAAAATCTCGGTTGCTAGAAATGGAAAAAATAATATTTGTTCAAAAACCACTCTTTCCCTGGGTTTGCCGTTTGACATTCCTTCACAGAAATTGATCCTTACAACCTACTCTATGATTTGGAAATTATACCGAGTCATAAGGTAGCTTGTAAGTAAATAATACAGGTGTGTTCATTTTTTCAAAATCATCTGATTCAATTCCTGACAAGGGTAATAGATTTTTCAAAAATCTAATGGTACCATTTTAGTTTTCGTCAATATCGGCTTTGACGACTTTGACAATGTTTCTCGATATTTAGAATAGTTTAGGATTTGGCCCTGAAGGCCCACTTTAAAAATTCAACCTGAATATTTAAAACATCTAAAGCTCAGGTCTTTACACTATGTTCATAAAATGTCTATTCATTCCAGGTTTCCACGAGTCGATCCCAGATTGTCGTTCGTGTGACTCTCCTCGAACCGTTCACCCAGAATGCAATCCGTTCCCTGTGCCACGTGGAGACCATTATTATCCCGAAGTTAACATCACTTCTGGAGAGAGACTGTGCTTCCCATTCATGAGAAGTTTGCCTGGACAGCAACAGTTGGGTAAATAAGTGTTGTTGTGTTACTATACAGCGTGGCAAATAGTGGTAATACAGTTAGCCTTCTGGACACGCTCCTTGCTGGCAGTGATCTGCTGCATAATGTACTTTAGTTTTAATTATTTAGCTTATACTTCAATTTCCGATACTTCAGGGAAAATAAGAAAAAAATCATATCATAATTAATCGTTTTGAAATAAAGATGATTTGTTTATATTGTGGCTTAAGACCAAATATTAATTAGTTTAAATAAGTGTTATTCCTGATAATTTGAAAGATTTTAATTACACAAGTAAAAGCTCAATTATTCCGGTCAAACACTTGTAGTTTTTGCTCGCGTAAGCCTCTAAGACAAAGCACGCACACGATTTATCAATACCAAACCCAGACTAAGTGTTTCCGTTAGCAAAACTTATAGGTGTATGGCCGAACTTCTATTTGTATATACCTAAGTAAGTCAAAAAACAATGACTAGAAATAAATAGAAAAATGATATGAAAGAATTTATTGGCCCCGGAGGTCGATTGTAGGCAAAATCACGAAGTGAATTACATATTTATTATTCTAGGACCTCGTGAACAAGTGAACCAAAACACAGCATTCATCGACGCATCTGTTATTTACGGTGAAAATCCTTGCATCATTCGTAAACTACGAGGTTTCAATGGACGACTTAATGCTACTGCAAATCCACATAACGGAAGGGAACTGCTGCCCAGATCTGATAGCCATCCTGAATGCAAAGCTCCTAGTGGATACTGTTTTATTGCTGGTAAGCAATTTTTGGCATTCCATGCAGCTTCTCAAACACAAATTTTAGTTTCATATATTTCTAAGATCTAAAATATACTATGCTTATTTCAGGTTTTTAAATATTGGTGTACTTAATTTTAGGAATATGCTTTCTTAACAAAGTCGCAAAGAAGAAATATACTACCACTCAAACAAACTTGACAAAACCATCACTTATTCAATAAATACAAATATGTTAGACAATTTCTACAATGTTTAATGAAATATCACAAATCAATGCTTCATTATTTCAGGCGACGGTCGTGCTTCTGAACAACCCGGCCTTACCGCTATCCATACGATATTCCTTCGCGAACACAATAGAGTGGTGGAAGGCCTTCGGGGAGTCAATCCCCATTGGGACGCTGAACTTCTCTTCGAACACACTCGCCGAATCGTCGCCGCACAATTCACTCACATCATTTATAACGAGTTCTTACCACGTCTGCTATCTTGGAACGCTGTCAACCTTTATGGACTAAAGTTGTTGCCATCAGGTAAATTTTAATAATACCATTTAAATCAACTGCGTTTAGACGAGTGCCTATCATAAAAGCTGATTGTGAAAATTATAAATTTCAGAAAAAAATTGTGATGAATTAACCCCTCAATAATTAAGTTGGCCCTAAATTTGGCACAGATCTCCTTTCTCCAGAGAACAGTACACTCCATATAATATTTGTCCAAGAGTGTGAGGAATGTGCAGGTTTTCACACGACATGCTCCTTCACCATCAGCAATAATTTTAATATTAGGTCTTTACATATGAAATTGGCGTTTTGTAAGGGAGGAACATGAAGTCGTTTTTTTTTAAATATAATATATTTATTTAATCAAAGTATGTACCATTCCTATCTATGCACTTCTGCCATCTCATAGGTAGTTCATTGATCCCTTTACTAAAAAAAACCATTCGGACGGGAATCAATAAAATCCTTGAAGGCGCTTTGGACTGCCCCATCGGAGTTGAATTTTTTCCCTTGCAAGAATATATCCAAATTTCGAAAAAAATGGTAATCTGTTGGAGCAAGTTCCGGGGAGTACGGTGGATGTCTTAGACATTCCAATTGAAACTCCTCTAATTTGGTAGCCGTCTGTTGTGCAGTGTGTGGTCTAGAGTTGTCCTGAAGCAGCAGTGACCTAGAGCGATTGACCAGCCTCGTTGTTTAGCAGCTAGCTGTTCCATCATGGTTTGCAGTTGCTGACAATAGACATCCGCCGTAATCGTCTGGCCAGATTTAAGAAAGCTGTAGTGAACGACACCGGCACTAGTCCACCAAACGCTCACAAATAATTTTTTTTGAGTCAATTTTCGCTTGGGGCAGGATTTGGCTGGTTCGCCAGGGTTCAGCCATTGCGATGAGCGTTTCCGATTATCGTACAGGATCCACTTTTTATCACAGGTAATGATTCGATTTAAAATCCTTTCATTATTGTGCCGGTTGAGTAATGTAACGCAGCAGTCGACGCGCGTTTGTCGGTTTGCTGCATTCAATTCATGAAGTACCCACCTTTCAAGCTTTTTCACATTCCCAATTTGCTTCAAGTGGATTAAAACAGTTTTATCACTAACACCGCAGCCTGCAGCTATCTCGCACGTGGTTTGCGATGGATCCGCTTCCAAAATATCCTTCAATTCTGCATTATCAACTTTGGTCTCCGGCCATCCACGGGGCTTGTTCTGCAGCTCGAAATTTCCAGAACAAAAACGGACTGTGTTTTCTTTTGCGACACCGCCGCCATACACATCATTAATCCTTCGAGCCGTTTCAGCAGTACTGGTGCCACGATGGAACTCGTACTCGTAAATAATGCGATATTTCAAGTTTTCCATTTTGTAAACTGAGTGACGCACAGAAAAAACCAAAAGAGGAAAAAACAAATGAATTACGGTTTTCAAAAGCATAAGTAAATAGCTGTATAAATTTGAAATTGGAATTCCTAACCAAAGAGGATATTTGAGATCAAAGTGGCCAGTACGACAAGACGCCAACTTCATATGTAAGGACCTAATATTATTCACATTATACCAAATACCTTTACACAAAAGTGCCTAATGAGAAGCACTCGCTGCCAAAACTTTAAGTTACGTCGTTGAAGTACGTCATGGGTGCCAGACATTGAGTTATAACATGATATGATCTAAGGTGCCAGACTAAGTTACCTAAACTTAGACCACTAAACAACAGAAACCATCAAAATATGTCACATTCTTAATAATAAAATTTATTTTAGGTTATTACAAGGAATATTCGCCCACCTGTAATCCAGCTATTGTGACCGAATTCGCTGCAGCCTCCTTCAGAATAGGTCACTCGCTCCTGAGACCACATCTGCCTCGTCTGTCACCTACCTACCAACCAGTAGAACCCCCAATTCTGTTGAGAGATGGATTCTTCAGACCTGATTTGTTTATGACGGTACTTTAAATATTTTACGTATTTTCTCTTATGGTTATTGCAACATGAATAACAGGTAACCCAGTGTTAATTTTATATTCAGCTAATAAGTAAAACTAACTCAATTTTTTATTAGCATACTTACAACTTTTGTATGAAGTCAGGGATAATCTTTTGAATACTAAATTTGTACATTTGAATTCCAGCACCCACCACTAGTAGATGAACTCATGCGTGGTCTTGCTTCAACGCCCATGGAGACGCTCGACCAATTCATAACTGGTGAAGTTACCAACCACTTGTTCGAAGACCGACGTATTCCCTTTTCTGGCATCGACCTGATTGCTCTTAATATTCAAAGGGCTAGAGACCACGGTATTCCAAGCTATAACAACTATAGAGCTCTTTGTAACTTGAAAAGGGCTTCGACATTCGAGGATTTGGCAAGAGAGGTTCCTGATGAAGTTATTGCTAGGTACGACTTAAACAACACCTATACTCTATTAGGATTTTGTGATCAATACTAACTCTCTATAATTTCTTCATATCCATCAACCTGTCTATCTATCTCGACAGTTTTATCAGACTAATCGACGCTATATATCGATCTACTTTAAGGGCATTCTATTTGTTGCTGCAATCTCTTTGTGAGTTCCCACGATTAATTATTTAGCTCTTAATGCTGAATATTTCCATATAATTACTTTTTCTTTGAATAGGTTCAAGAGGATTTACGCGACCGTAGATGACATCGATCTGTTCCCGGGCGGTATGAGCGAGCGACCTCTTCAGGGAGGTCTTGTCGGCCCAACGTTCGCATGCATTATCGCTATCCAGTTTAGGCAACTCAGAAAATGCGATCGGTATTGGTAAGTTTTAAACTCGCATTTTACTTATTTAATTTGAAATAAACAAATTTTTGCACATTAAAATTTTTAATTGACCCATCACGCATCGCGTACAAAAAAATAATCAACTAATATTTTTCCAGCTATTTCGACCACTTTTTAACGTTACCTCTTATGAGGCTGCGGAGTTATTGATAATGGACGCTAACAGTCTTTTGCCAACTACCAGAGGCCGTAAAGTACGACACATATTGTAGCAGCGATCAATTCTGTTTTACGGCTAAAGTATTCAAAGTCAAACTAGGATCGAAAAATCTAGTTAAAAACATAACGAGAAGGATTAAACGTAATTTGAATTAAGAATCAACTGTATCATTTTAGTATTATTATTATTTTTTTACTTTTTATTGTTTGAAACAGGTATGAGAACGACAATCAAGCTGCTCGTTTCTCGGAACAGCAACTAGCTGAAATCAGAAAAGCTACCCTATCAAAGATTCTCTGTGAAAACTTCGATATTGCTGGCGACATCCAAAGAGCATCCTTCGATCTACCAAGCAATTTCTTGTAAGTTCTTTCAACAATGTAATCTTGCAATTTCTTCCAAATTTCGAACTTTAAATCCTCTAGAAATCTCTTCGACGTTTATACGTTTTGCGTGTTATTATTTTTTGTAATGCCTTTACTACCTACCTACGTCGTACACCTACATCGTAATACTTTAACTAACACTGCCAGAAGACATTTTTTTTTTAATATTTTAAAACGGAATGACTAAAACTTTTATGCCATGTTATGACATCATTCTATAGATTATATATCCGATCAGATATTTAATAATGAATTAAATTTTCGCTATATAAAAATGTTAACAAAACAAGGCATTCTCTAAGGCCTGGTTGTTATATCTTACCGAGCGTTCATTTGCCATACTATTGATTCAAATTTGACACAAGTTCCATACATCTAATGTCAAAATTCAACCGATGGTAGAGAATTTGAATGAATAGTAGATATACGAACCGGCCATAAACGATTTTTCATTTAGTAATATAGAAATATCCTAATTCTTTATCTTGTGCTCTTCTATGCCTTGATACGCTATTATTGTTATTTCGTTAAATATTGTAAAATTTCAATTAAAATTATTCTAGGAACCCACGCGTTCCTTGTGGTTCATTGCCGAAATTGGATCTGTCTGCCTGGCGCGAAAATTCCGCCCAGGGTTGTCTGATCGCGGGTCGATCAGTTGCAGTAGGAGACTCCGCCTTCCCATCGCCATGCACTTCTTGCATCTGTTCAGCTGAAGGAGTAAGTTTACTTATTAATATTATGTTACACTTACATGAATGAATTGCTTTTGTTTTCAGCGTACACAGGTGTCAAATATCGTTAAATAGATCTTCAAAAATCATGTTGCTATGACCTTTCTATTTAATTCAATAGATATCAATGGAAGAATTCCAAAGTTAAATGAATAAATATTAATTC
Organism: Dendrolimus kikuchii; assembly: GCA_019925095.2. Classification (NCBI taxonomy): domain Eukaryota; kingdom Metazoa; phylum Arthropoda; class Insecta; order Lepidoptera; family Lasiocampidae; genus Dendrolimus; species Dendrolimus kikuchii. Next base: position 13,742,200 of record CM034398.1, on the reverse strand, counting down.
AATAAAGAAAATTGAGCAAATGAAATGACTAAAATAAAATTTGTAAACTATGGAGTATAGAAAATATTGGTTTATTACAACGAAAATTGGTTTGTAAAAAGATATAGCTACACCCTGATCCATATTTTTACATGCCGTCAAAGGAATGCGCACACCTGCCGGTCGTAAAAGCGCATTTTAATGTCTTCCCGGATTTAAAAATTCTTTTGTTGACTTTGTGTTTAGAATTTGTAATTAAGAAAACCATCCTATTGTTATCGTACTTGTTTTATGGCCGCCATTAGTGTCGACTAATCCTTGTTGTTATTGCATTACGTCGAAGCTTGCCAGATGTGCGGATAAACTCAGTGAACGCGGCCCTTTGTCGGCATTATACAGTTTAGTTTAAAACAATGCCTGAACGGAGGGGTGGGGCAGTCAAGCGACGACTACAATATAAGTAAGACGTACATTCGACAAGCGATATAGTGACGGACATTGCGCGTGTTATTGAATCGTGCAGTTTTGTACTAGTAGTGTCTAGTTATATTTGTACCTATGTTATACGTGTTTGTATAGTTCTAATAAATTCTATAGTAATTCCAACGGCATTTTAATTCGAGTCCTGTGTAGCTCGTAATAATATAAACTCGTGGGAGTTAGGGTGGCCCCGCCTCAGCCAAATTGAAAGAATTTCAAAGATACCAAAGAGTTCTTGACCTCTCTATCACGACTTGAATTTGAACACAAATTGTAACCCAAAAACACATATTTCACGAAAAGGTTGTTTTATACACAAACAAACAGAAGCTATTACTTATTTATTTTTATTGCCAAGATGACAAACAGGCAGACGACGCAGCTCGTGGAAAGTGATTACCGTGGCCAATTAACGTTTGCAACACCATGGACGAAGCCAACTCGTTCTGCCTTTAGGATGGGATGTGGAATTAGAATATACCGATGGCATAAGTGGAGGGGGAAGTGAGTGATAGGAACTCTCGTTCATAGCACAAAACACAATAAGCTCAAGGCTAACCGTTTCACGCCGATATTCTGTGAAACCGTGGCATCGCATCGATCGCGCTCGCACCTACAATTACCCTAAATGCTTGTCTGGCAAGGGGTTGGAACGGTCAAAACTGTCTGGCTGATGAGGAAACGTCGATTTAATTATTGCCCAAATATTATATATAAAAATCAGCTTTTATACTATAACGTAAGTAGAATTACAATTTAATGAACATTAACGGTGTCTGGCAAGGGGTCGCCACGTTCTTAATGGTCTGGCAATGAATGACGTGATTTTTTAAATAATATTTTGAGGGCAATATCAAAAATCCATTTATTATAATTTTATGATTTTTTTGGTATTTTACACATATTTAGAACCGTTTATCTGTCAAAGCCACGATAACTCAAGCTTCATGATGGTCCAGCCTTCTTACCTGTGTTGGGAGAACGCGCTGACAAACTTTCGGCTTTTATAAAATAACGAAGGTCTGGGGTTCACGGGCTCTTGCTCTATAATGATTCCAGCATGGCTCTACCAAACTATCCTACAACTATTGTAAATTCTAAATAAAATACACGTTTTACAAATAATGTACAGCAAACCTTTTTAACCTTTCAAGTAACCGCCGTTGTCTTATTTTATTTCCAGGCCCAGTGCGCGTCCCTGCGTATAACAGACTGCGCGCAATTGCTCCGTGAGTGGCCGCGCGAGGCGGTGCTGCGCGACGACGTGTGCACCGCGCAGTGCGGCGCGTCTGCGCCCGCGCACCAGGGCAGCCGCGCGGCGAGGCGGCCGCCGCTCAACTTCAAATTCCCAGACCTCACGCCCTTCATCGCTAAGTGAGCGAGTTAACCTTCAACATAAGGATTTTAGTTCTACGATTCTAATGTTCAAATATTGTCTAAATGTTCAATATTTGGCCAGTTTTTGTTTGACCGCCCTTGAGTTTGTCGTTTTTTGGTAATCTACCGAAACCTCTCAAATCCTGAACTGTCTGATATTGTTGGAAATGTTATTTCAACCCGAGTAATATAAGCTAGGTGTCATAATTGTATCTATATTATTGTATAGATTTATTCCAATACAACTCCAAATGAATTGGAAAAAAATTCAGAATATGAATTTTAATGGTGTATCAGATTTGAGAACTTTCGTTGAAAAATTTACTCAGTTGGAATAATTTTCATAAATTTGGGCTTTTATCAATTTCTTTTTAAATTATCGGAAATTATTTACAGGTCTAGAAGTAAAAATTATCCTGCAATTTTATTTTTCTGGTGTTTGTAAAATGTCATAACCATGTCAACAAATTACTATGAATGAATGGAAACTCGTCATTTGTTGTTCATTGAATTAAGGCATAACTAAGTAACACGGTCGAACTGGACATTTGAATGCCGGTACCGTCATGACAAAGATAAAGATCGACTCATAAAGTATAATAAAGTAAAATATTTTTTTAAACCTTTAGCGCTTGTGTACTCATCAAGATCGCCACCATGCCGCCGTTGCACCACCGCTAGACTTTCGCTCGCATATACTACATAGAAATTCACAGAAAGCAAACACGGTGGCGGCACGGGAGCGCCGCGGTAGCGGCGTGTCGTTGGTGGCGTCTACACAAACGCTTACCTATTATATGTTAACACAATAAAGTTACAGCAAAAATATTTGACTATTGACATTTTTTTTTAATAAATACGAAAGTTTTTTTCAAAGATATGAGAAAAAGTATCTACGGGTCTTAAAATAGATACTCTCAGGTATATTCGTGCTATAATAATAATAATAAATTTCTAATATTATAGGACGAATTGATAGGTTTTTTTCCAACACGATATCAAATCGTCAACAAAAGATCAGTAATACTAAGCATTTACTTACCACCTTATACAGTAGTAGAAAAATAGTGATACGTATAATTCTAACTTTTGACCAATTTCAAATCGTGCTGGAAAATAGTTTAACACCTATGTTAAACTTTATTACATTTATATTTTTTATTGCTGTTAAACAAACCATTTTAGCTACTTGTAATGAATATAAATGTATGACAGCAGTCTGGTGTGTTACATAGTTAAAATTGCAATATCTGTACTTGGAGAAACCTAGGTGTCCAAAGGTTTACATAAAATACTCTTTAACTGTGGAGTTATTTACAATAGTGATAAGGTTATGTTTAACCAACTTTTTTGCAATTTATTTATTATTACGATACTTATCATATATTTTTAATTGTCAGATGACACAAAAAAGTTGGCCAAACAAAAAGTAATTTAGACATTAATTTAGGGTATATATTGCTAAAACCGAAAAACTAGTCTTAAAGGTGCGTCTACAGAAACAGCTAAATCTAAAACGTTATACCTAAAAGTATTGTTATGATGACGTGGATAAGTAACTCGTGGAAGAGTTCAAGAATATTTCACAACTCTATAATAGCTAACATACAAATAATAGTTACCATAAATCATTTAGCCTTAAAAAAAGTTTTATATTATGTTTTGCTTTAAGAGTATAGCTGGTATATATCAAGATATATTCGATTACTTTTCACTATTGATGATGGAAATATAAAACTAATTTATTACAATAAAAATGACAATACTATGATATATATCTTCGATAATTATATGTCCTAAGGTCGATCTGAAAGATATGAATCGTTTCACCACGTTTGGAACATTTATACTGATCATGAAGTAATAATTCAACGACCAGGCACTTATTAATTAGATACAATGTCTTATGTAATAATAATGAACTACAATTTTGCATTACTTTGACATATTCGTATTCGAATCGGAATCATGTCATGTTATTCTTCGAACTCACTTCGTAATACGTACAGTGAATTTGCAATGCGATTGTAATGAAATCCCGGCTCATTTCCGGAACCACTTTGAGTGAGTTTTGAAATACATTTATTACGAAACTCACTCAATCTGATTGCATAAGTGAGCGGAGAGCGGTCGCTTGAGCGAAATTCTTCAGTGAAATGAGTGTAAATAGCATTGTTGGTTGGTATCTAATTGACGTAGTTTTAATTACATTTTAGACATATTACGATCACAACGTAACTTAAATTAGGAAACATCGTATTTACAAACTGCCCAGTCTGCAAATATTTTAAAAGAATAACGAGTATTTATTTTTTTAAATATGTCTAAAAAAGAACATTTTAGTTAGTGTAGATATATCTAGGAAAATTTTCTTGCACTTCTGATGTACTTGCTTAGCCACAGTTGGGCTTAATAGTGATGCACCTAAATAATTTTAATATTATGTTATGCTTTTGGTCGCTTGCTCAAATATTCTGTAATTTAAAAATATGTTTTGTCGACTTCTAATACATAAAAGTATGTACAATTTGATTGCATAGACGGCCATCGTTAGCTTTAAATTAAAGTAATTTTAAGAGTTATGGTACAAGCTACTTTTCTGTATAAACGTAAAAAAACAAAAGTAGTTATGTATCCTTTAAGTAAATTCTTTGTAATTTTATAAAGAATTATTATTATTATTATATTTTGCATGCCCCCTCTTGCTTCAATGATGTGTTATCTTCATATCTTTATGTGTGTTATCTTGAAAATTGAAATTTCAGAAGAGTTTTTTTAACTATCAATAAATAATTGTATCGGAACGAATAACGTGGTATTTTTTAAAATACATTGTAGATTGACAGAAAAAAGTTACTTGTTTGGATACAATTATTTCTGAAGGTTAAAAAAAATTCTAAAATTTTAATTTTCAAGATAACAATAGTGAAATAAAGAGGGCGACGTGTTAAACAAAAGTATGCATACGCTATAAATATAAACCTACAGCTCGATATCATGTACTTATCGTAAATGAACGCATCCCTTGTTTTTTTTATAACATAATATTATAAAATACTAGAAAACTATTTTTACTAATAATACTTTTGTATTGTAAATACTTTAGTTGTGGCCGGTTCCTATATTTTACGTACTATTACTTGCCATACCATTGGTATAAATGTTAAATTACTTGTAAATTTAAACCGATAGTAAGGCAAATGAATGGTTAAGTAGATTTAATTTAGATTAGTCTTTGGGTTAGTTAGATATAAGAATCGGTCATTAGTCATCATTTTGAAACCAGAACCGTAAAACATTTTATAAATTTGAAAACCTTTACAATTCAAGGAAATGTAGATCACATTTCAGACTATGTTTTACTTGCAACACTTTTACACTCAAAAACGTAAGGAAAAAATAGTATTTCATATACAGATATTATTTTACTCGTAATAGGCTTTATATTTTTTACAAATCATACATAAGTTTCTTATAGGAATTTATTAATCAATTTTTAATCAAGTTAACATACAATTACCTATATATTAATAATTGTATCTATACTTAATTAAATATTTATTTCAAAGTATTATTAGTAACATTCACTTCATAATCCTACACTAGTTTTACTAGTGAGTACAGTGTATAAAAAATATCTCGATCACCTTTGCTAGCGACAGGCATCATGCGCAAGTTCAAGGTATTACTCACTCACCATAGGAAGTATTTTCAATGCCTTATCACAGTTAAGTGACATACAGTATTACCACAAGAAACCTGTGTCCAATGAATCCAGTTTCTATTGTAAGCTTTGTTCTAAGATTTCTACACTGCGGCACTGCCTAATAAGTTGCGTAGGATATTAATGATTCTGTAAATTATTTTGTAATATATTGCTATAATTAATTAGTTATATTGCATAGTTGTATTTTTTATAAGTTTTTTAAATACGAATCTCACCTAACAACGAAATTCAATTCAAAGGATTTTGTTAATAAAGTTGTTTTATTTTGATCACACCTAAGTACGTTTACAAGACGTTATAGAAAGAAATGCAATTGAAACTATCATATTACAAAAAATGGTTCCAATTCCGAGTGCAGAGGAAGTCGGCAGGTTGTGGTGAGCAAATAAATATCTTGTTATCTCCCAGGTAAGTAATGATAAGTAGGTCGAAAAAATGCTGGGTTAACGTCGTAAAGGGTAAATAAAGAAGAATGCAATAATGTAAATGTTGATATTAGATAATTAGACGGATCCAACAAATTAAATCGATTTCATTGAAAGATACAGAATTGAGAGGACACGTCGGCATTCAATCACATACAATGATTAAAGTTTATGCTGTAGGGACCATTTTGGTTGATTCACCTAAATTTAAAGACAGGTAATGAATTGTCTAAAAACGGTTTAATAGTGTCATAACAAGTGATACGAAGAATTGCATGAAGTGTATGAGAAAAAACAGAAATCTATCCCGGGTTCCAAAGAGAACACTAAAACACAACCTTAACTATATATAGGTGATGATGATGATTATAATATGATGAAGTTACATCCAGAACAGGGCCTGAAATTCAAAGAAATAAAATTGCAATTTATGTACAAATATTTTATTTCATGTTTCGTCAGTTAATTTATTATTTTATTACACAATCTTAGCGATAGGATGATAATTAAATGGTAAAATTACATCCAGGACAGGGCCTGAAGTTCAAAGAAATTAAATCGTAATTTATGTACAAATATCTCATTTTGTTTCGTTAGTTTACACAATCTTAACGATAGGATGATAATGATGATTATATTATGATAAAAATACATCCAGGACAGGGCCTGAAGTTCAAAAAAATAAAATTACAATTTATATACAAATATTTTATTGCATACTTCGTTAGTCAATTTATTATTTTATTACACAATCTTAAAGATAAGATGATGATGATTAAATTACATCCAGGACAGGGCCTGAAGTTCAAAAAAATATTATTTACAAATATTTTATTTCATGTTTCGTCAGTTCTTTCATAATACAGCCTTAACGATAGGACGATGATTATAATATGATGAAATTACATTCAGGACGGAGCCTGAAATTCAAAAAAATAAAATTACAATTTATATACAAATATTTTATTGCTTGTTCGTTCAGTTAATTTATTATTTTATACAATAAATACATTAATTTGAGTATAAAAACTAGTGTTGCAAAAAAAAACAACACAAATTGTTTAAAATTGTTTGTAAAGTTTTAAACTGGATTTTGTTCAGGTGATTCTTTTTGCAAATATACAAAACACTGCCTGAAATATCACTTCACGTGATCGTCACGTACTAACAATTTTGATTGTTCACTAATCGTCAGATTCCTGGAATAAAAGAAATAATATATTAGTCAAGAGAACCTCAACCTTCTCCTGGCTTGTAAATAGATGGCATTGTAGTCACGTGCTGACGGTGAAGGAACACATTGTGATGAAACCTCACTGAGATAACCGATGTGTCAAAACTCGCCAAGCCTTACACCAGAGTGCATTCCCCTAACAATATAGAGGCCAGAGCCCAGCAGTGGAACGTTTATGGGCTATATTTATACTATAAAATTCTAAACAGACCGTTTCTGTACATTGAAGCTATTAAAAAAAACAACTGGAATAGACTATATAAACGAGGGAGAACACGATGCATTTTTTTAGATTTCTTGTCTATTTTTCAGTTTGTCTGTTTGTTCGGCATTTATATAAAAACTACTGAGCCGATTTCGATGCGGTTTTCGCTGTTCGAATTTTTTATATAATAAAACGTGCGATATTTTTTATCCCGGGAATCCCGGGGTAATTTTCCTGAAAGCTATTTTAAATTGTTTGGGTGCATAAAAATAAGCTTATTCCGACACAGTTTTCACTAAAACGATAGCGTTTGGGAATCCGGCGGGAATTTAAATTCAAGCATGGACGAAGTCGCGAGCATATCCTAGTCCTAGTAGTATATAAATAAAATGTAGGTACATACCTGTTCGTTTTGCGATTGGGGTCAGTTGGCGGCGACTTCCTTGAACCCGTTGAGCATCGGCGAGTGGTCATTGGCGCGCCGCCAGAGGCCGTACACACGGCCCGGCACGCCCTGCCAAAGCCGCACGGTGCCGTCCTCTGAGCCCGTCGCGTACAGCTCCCCGTCGGGGGACCACCGCACGCAGTGCACCGGGCCGAAGTGCCCTTTGTTCGACTCTAAAACAAATCAACTTATCATAATATTTTCGTAAGTTTTCGCGACTTGTATACATAATAAAACTACGTTTTAACGGTTTTAAGCGCGGTAATTTATTTGATTTTGGGTTTTTTTTTTTCGACGTTTCGGCCACTTTTCAGTGGCCGTGATCACGGAAGACAAAGATGTCAAGTGTCAACGAGTAATGTTAAAGTTTTATTTAGCCTACATGTTAATTTTAATTATTTAGTTTTAATTTTGTTTATGGTTATTATTTACTCTACCGGAGCCTAATCTAATTTACTACCGCTTCGCAACATGTTATGGCTTGAAGAGAAGAAGCGGCGCAAGAAACTCTTCAGCAAACATGCCTAGCTCTAATAATTTTATATAATAATATTAAAATAGGTGGAAGGAAAAATAAAAGAAATTATTAGTCAAGTTGGTTTGTGTTCCGTTGCACGCAGAAAGAGCTCACAGTGTCTCGAGGTCTGGCAGCTGGTTTTTGCTGGGTTTGGGTCTTAATAGTTTTGATGATTGGATCCCAAACATGTGGTACTTGCCAACCCATCTTCTCTATTGAAACTTGGGTGTTTTTTGTGATCACGGCCACTAAAAAGTGGCCGAAACGTCGGAAAAAAAACAAAATCAAATTTATTGGATTTTGGTAATTAAGCGCGGTAATTTACTACCGCGCTCAACTTGTCATGTTACAAGGGCGCAGGACGATTATCTTCTCATGCCAGTTTTAACGACATCATCCATCGAGCTCTTGTCAGCGTCGGCGTACCAGCCATTCTAGAACCGAATGACTTGGTATGTGACGATGGCAAGAGATCGGACGGAATGTCTCTCGTCCCTTGGAAGATGGGGCGGCCGGTAGCGTGGAATACGACTTGTGTTGACTTGCAACGACCGAGTCAGGGGTTGGCATGGCAACACCACCGCTTCAGCTGAAGACGTCAAACGGCGCAAATATGGAGCGTTAGGAAAAGGTTACATATTTGTGCGGTTTGAAATTGAAACATTAGGCATGTAGGGTCCATCGGCAGAATCTATTTAAAGACATGTGTAAAAATCTTTAAGACACTACCCATGATCAGGCTGGCTCATATTTTGCCCAAAAAATAAGCATTACCTACCATACAGCGTATGCTACATAATCTACTAGATTTAATTATTTAGTTTTAAGGAATTAAATTTATTGTTTGCTTCAAACATGTACCGTGTATGTTATGGTGAACATTTGACGTTTGGAGGTTCTTTTTACTTTGTAGAAAGAAAAAGATTTATTTAGAACTCCACTTCAACTATTTAATAACCTTGGAGGTATTTGGAAAGAGTTTGGATGTTACTCATATTTTTATTATAACCATAGAAGAATACTAAAGAATGTAAATCGCCCAGAAAAAAACTCAACTGGTAATACTTTTGCGACGACACAGGTGGCACCACCAGTCTGTTCACATTTTTATTATATAACTTAATATAATATAATTTCAGAATTAATAATATGTAGACTCTAAGACAGTTGTAAACATATATAACCGTATATATAATAACCCCCACACCGTTACAAATAGTAGAAAACATAAAAAATAAAGAAAATAAGAAAAGAAAAATAAAAGCCTTTTTCCTGACATAGGAGAGAGGAGAGGCGATTATAAAAAATATATAATATAATTAACCCCTTGTTACATAAATTATAACTATATTTTTTTTTAAACCTAAATCCGTCATAAATTTAAGTCATAACTTTTCAGCTTCGTAAATTTAATAATTGACCGATTGATCGTAAATATGATAGTTTACAATCTACTCCGATTACACAATCGGAGTAGATTGCGTTTTAATAGCTAGGGTTTTACTAAAACAATTAGTAAAACGCTAGGCATTTGTTCTATTTTACTTATATAAAAAATTAAAGGGGTTTTTATTTATCGTGAGCGAAGCCGCGGACGAGAGCTACTATACATATAACCTTCCCTGAAAAATAATTTAACTGATGGTGAAAACCGCTTAAAAATCCGTTGCGCGCTTTAAGAGTTAGCGGATATACAGACAGACAGACGCGGAAAGCGGCTTAGTTTTATACTATGTAAAGATATACCAAGATCATACCTAGTTCTGTGCCAGTGTTATAATCGAACTTATACACTTTAAGGTCTTCACCACCGCAGACGAAAGACGCGCGACTGGGCGCCAAAGATGCCGAGTAACACTTAGTGGGCACCGGGAACTCCCGCATCTTGCGCATCGTGTCCGACGAGTAGAACGATACGTTTGTACCTGAAAAGAAAATAATATAATAATGGTGTTTAAATTTTTTTATCAAGACTGAATTAGATGTAAAACGAAAATGAATGCATGCTTATTTATTTTGAAATGCAATATTACAATAATATTCAAGTAATAAATTTTATCCGTGCAGGAACGGAGAAAGAATACAATTTCCTGCGGCCGGGCGGCCTGTCGTAAGAGGCGACCTAACAACCCACAGCCAGGTGGTAGGGCATTTGCCCGACTGGATGGCTACCACCCCTGGTCTAAAGTATGTCGCCATAACAACCTTGAGTTGTGTTCCGGCATTAGTGACCAGGTTCCAGTCTCCCTAAAGAGAGCAGCAGCGCATTTGACCTTTGGTGTTGCAAATGTCCATAGGCGATGGTAACCGCTTTCCACCAAGTGGGCCGTCTGCCTGTCTGCTGAACTCCTGCAATAAAATAATAAAAATAAAATAATAAAATGAAGTGAATAAAGTTGAAGAATTTATAAAGTAATAACCAGTTCAGTAAGAGCTCTAAAAGATGATGAGAACGTCAGAAGAGACGAGGTCGATGGGCTCATAAAAAACCCAAAAATGAACCAGGGTTCCGTTCGTTTTCTTCGAATCCGTCCGAAAAATTCGTCGAAAATGAAAGGCGATAAGCATTCAACAGCATACCCTCAGATATCAGTTGTTTACGGACAAGTTGATTCAGCGCTTTTTTTTCTGGTCGCTCTTAGTAATTGGTAACAGAACGCTGCGCTATAGACTCCTTTCCATACAAAAATAAGGTATTGCGTATTTAGCTCCAAGTAATCTCGAGACGCACGGACTGTATCTAGGTTAAATGAATTATTATAAAAAAATATTATATATTGGTGATTAAATTATTAATTATATAATATTTAAATTATGTAGCATTTTGTACAATAAAGTATATTCTTTTATGAACAGCTTTGGTGAATATTTCGTTAAAGGAGAGCTCATTGGACTTGCTGATCTTTGCTACCAACAACTAATTTAGTCCTAGGAAGAGCAAGTTAATATACATACTTCAGAAACATGGCGTTAAAAATAAACTCAGGCAATATTATGATATATTTGTTTTTGGGCTTCACGCTATGGATATTTGACAATCTTTACAGAAGCAAATGCACATTGACTTAAACAATGTTAGTTTGTTTAACATAATAATTCTCAAGACTACTTTGTAGTTTTTATTTATTGCACGTACATAAAATTGTAGGCTATTAAGAAGCCATTTGCTCTTGAGAATTATAAAACAGGATTAGAATTCTAAAATGGCATAATCTATAATTCAAAAATGGAACAATCGCAGAATTACTAACAATCAAACTGCGAACTCATTTACTTAAAAACGAGGTCATTTACAAACTGTACCTACAGATATCGATCGATATTAATCAAGAGGCACCATTGAAACGTTCCCATAGACATCTTGTGCAGAATATTGTTGGGTCGATTTGTGGCCAAGCATGTTTGAGACAAAGGCGTAAGACAAGGTAACAACCTTATGAATTTTAATGATCCGTTGTCGCAAGATAAACCATGAATGGAGCAATTATGTATTTTCTATTGAAGAACGACTATTTAGTTATTCTATTTAATTGATAACGCAATAAACTTTCAGCTATACCAGGGGTCGGCAACCTGCGACTCGCGAACCACATGTGGCTCTTTGGGAGTTATATACGCAAAAAAAGACATGGCTTTCATTGAATTTGTTTGCCCAATTATTTGTTGTTGAAGCACAAGTTAGTGTTGTAAGTTAATGTTTAATTGTTTTCATTTTTTAATTTAATAATAAGTTATTATTTAATAATGTCACATAAATATTATCTTTTTATTGTGAAAAACACTATTTATATATGAATTAATAGATTTGTTTGTTTTTATCAAAACACTTCATTAATGCAAATTATGCTCATTGTAGCATATCCACAAAAGAACACTGGAAATACAACGCCCAATAGTAAACACTAAACAGGTAATGTTGCGCTAAGCCGTGCAATTACACTAACTCATTAAACTACGCTGGATGTATCAACTTACTCATCCCAACAATAATGGTCCATAACTCAGTTCAGAGCAGCAATTCAAAGCACTGAATGATTGAAATTACTAAATTGCTTCCAGGAATTTTAGTCAGTTTCACATCTGATTAGTTCCAGTATATTAATACCTTTATGTTACTAATGAAATTCTTCAATAGTAACATAAAAGGAACGTACATCTTTGGACCAGATTGGCTATCTATAAAATTTCGGAGCTTTTTAAAATGACATTTTTAGCATGTCTTCTATGGTATATAAATACTTTCGTTAATGGGGTTAAGAAAGTTTCGTAATTGCGAAATACACATGTAATTGTACTTGTGGAGATTATTTTTCACGTTGTTAGTTGCAACTTAGCAACCGATAGTGTCTTAATTTAAAAATATTACAAACTAGTGAGCTCTAAGGAAACTGTTGTTAACATTTTTATTATGAGAACATTCTTACCATGTGCAACAGTCAAAACTGCTCCATCTCGTGACAATTCTAAACTGTTTGGTACTGTTGTGAAATCAATTTTATTCACTTCCTGAAACACATTATTATCTATTTTATTAATGAGAAGTTCTTCCAGTCTTGGTATTGAACAGGTTTGTCATAACATTTGGTATATATGTACCTATAATAAGAGAGATAAATATGGGATAATTTATATAAAACCATAGAAATATGGGATAGTTTCAGTGTGGTAAATAATAATAACATACACACAAAATTTGTCTATGGGGCCTCTACATATTGGCCTTCCCATGGCCCCATACAAGAAATCCAAAAGTCCAGGTCATTTTTATGGCCCGTGGTCTCTAGAGACATACTAAATATAATATCATCCTACATCTCACTGCTGAATGAAAAAACATCTTGACCTCTGTATTTTAAAGAGGGAAATGCTTAAGCAGTACACCTATACTCTGTTATTTAGTTACCTGGACTAAAATGACAGCTGCAGGCATACTCAAATGATAATTGTGTAAGTTGAATCAACAACTCACCACTGTAAGTTGACACCTACAGAAATTTTATAGGATTCAATTAACATTGGTGAGTTTCTTCAAGCTTGCAATATAAAAAGATCAATAGCAGCTGTCATTTAGTCCAGGTAATTAAAAATCAGAGTATAAGCAAGTAGTCCTACCATAGTCTTTGGAACAGAACATGAGAATGTAAGCAACTAAACTACTTAATATGACTTGTAGCTTCCATGATAAAGAGTCTAAATATCTGAAATACCCTATTATAGCAATAAACATCAAGATATAGTTGAAAACGTTTTAAAAATAAGTAATAAACATTTAATAGTAATATTAAATTATATGCACCTGTCCACTAGTACGATCCCAAACTCTCATTGTCAAGTCATCACTGACACTAACAATACGTGTATTATGTAAAAATACCGCATGCCTGATGCTGCTTGTGTGTGCGGTTATTTTTTCTAAGGCTGTAAATGAAAAATAAATGTTTGAGAACTTTGACCGGCCAAAAATAAATATGAGGCTGATGATGACAAGTCAATGATAAAAACTCATAGAAGAAATTTTGCTCCAAGCCCTGGGATAGACAACCTAGCAGTTGAAGCAACAAACTTGTCTAAATGAAGCCATTTTTCTCTCATTTTTCACACAATACAGAAAAATTGCCTCATTTTGTGCGCAATGTGATATTTTCAAACGAAATCTATCTATTGATTTAGCCATCTCATGCACATACAAATATGAGTTATTAATAGTATTTAAACTAAACAATTATCTAATAATGTCCCAGCAAAAGCTATTCTTATTAGTATGAACCACATAAGAATATAATTTTCTGATGAGGACTGGCATAATATGCCATTTTTGTTGCCATAGCTACATGTTTACTTAGTATAAAACAAAGTTGCTTTCCACTTCTGTCTGTTATCTGTACATCGGCTTACTTCTCAATCAACTATGCAAGGGATTTTTAAGCGATTTTCACCATCAATTAGATAATTTTTCATGGAATGTTTATAGCTTTTAGCCTCGGCTTTACTAGCGATATATAAAGCCCAATTAAGGTTTTTGTAAATACAATAGAGGCAACTTCTCAGGGCTTGACCCGCTATATAACCATGTGGACAATTACTATTATTATAATATTGACATATATTATATATAAATAACAGCAGCCCATAAACGTCCCACTGCTGGGCTTGGGCCTCTCACTGTTGGGGAAATATATATTGATATCTTGCTATATAAATAACATAAAAGGATTTATTATGGACCATTAATCTATTTGATTAAAATTATTGCATGGTTAGTAATCCTATAGGATATCTACAATTCCATAATGAATTTGAATTTTTGCCACTACAACATTAACGGGGACCAATATGTATATATTATCTATAATAATATTATAAAATTCTAAAGTGCCGTGTCTACATTGAAGCTATTTAAAAAACAACAACTGGAATACACTATATACACAATGCAATTTTTTTTAGGTTTCTTGCCTGTTTGTTGGTTTGTCTGTTTTTTCAGGATTCACATAAAAACTATTGGACTGATTTGGATGCTGTTTTGAACCACATCCAGCTGAACCAACCAACAGCAAATTCTTAGACTTAAAATCTGCACTACTTTTAACCCTGGAAATCCGGCCGAATTTTACTGGGAATGATTTAAAATGACCATTAAAAAGAAATTATATTTTTTTCAGTGATCGATAGCATATTTTATGTAATAAAATGTGTGATATTTTTTATGCCAGGAATCCGATGGGAATTTTCCTGGAAGTGGTTTGTAGTTGTTCGGGTGCATAAAAATAACCTTATACAGTTAAGCGATAGTTTTCACTAAAACAATGGTTTATATTCCTTTTAAAATGCTATGGCACTTGTGTCCTGTGAATCTCATGGGCATTTCAAGTCAAGTGTGGACAAACCCGTGGGCATATCCTAGTATAAAATAATTTTATGCTTAAAATTTGATATACCTACTTTATCATATCTATTATTACTAGAAAAATTGGCCACATTGATTACAATTGTCTTTATTTTATTTTTTTTGGAGTTCAAAAGATCATATAATAAATATAAAAAATGTACCTCCAGCATCAGGTTTGTTCAAGTCAAATACCCGTAATAGTTTCTCATTGCTGGCAGTAAGCAACAGTGTGTCGTCCGAATTGAAATTCACACTTTTAACAATGTGTTCATGGTCAAATGTGTGAACAACTTCCCCATAACGTGCATCCCATAGCTTTGCTGAAAGGAAACAATTGATAGCAATGTGTTCTATTTTCATTTATCTAGGACTGTACTTGATGTTATTTAATATTCAATTACTCAATTTTTATACCAATCTCAAAGCCTGTTAACCTTCTTTAGTGGTATTTAAATATTACATGTAGTTGTCCTATATCTCTCTCCGCTATTATCTTTTAAATCCATTAATTAAGAATGTTATATATAAGACAGGAATATCAGTCCTACAGTAAAGCAATATTAAATTAGAAAAAATATTTTTATAATTGGGGTCTATAGTTTATTTATAACTTTGTAGAGATATGTAATAGGAAATGTTTCATATTTCCAAATGAAAAGTATCCTATATCCAGATTCAGGGGACTTAGGCTACTACCACTTGAATTGATCACTTTATAAGTGATAAGTGAACAGACAAACGGAAATTAATAAGTAAATTAAGTTGTATTTTTTCATATCACTCTCTCTTTTGAGAGAGATATGGAATATACAACTTATTATTTAGAAAAATCTATCACCTCCTACTTACTTCTGGTTGGCAAAAAATCTCTTCCTTCCACACTCCTCTATCTGTGACATACATGTCTATCTTCACACAATCCATCCAACTCTTTTGGTCTATATTTTTCATATCTATTGGATCCATACAGTTGTTAAACATAGGAATATAATATTTCTAATATTTATGTACCTGTAAAATCTGCTGCTCCACTAGCAGCGAGGTTTGCATTTTGTGTCAATGCTACACCCCACACAGCTCCTTTGTGGCCTTCAAATGTTCCAATCCAATCGCCTGTTTCACCTTGCCGCAACATAGGCTTACCATCTAAAACATAAAACAACACCAATCACAGCTTGTACAAAAGTATTCCATTCTACTTTTACAATTTTCTCTAAATATCCCAAAGGTCAACAGTTGAGGCCAACTCATGTTGCATATGCCCATAGGCAATGGCTGACAATTTTCATGAGGTAGATTATTTATCAGTTGTATATACTTCCAACCACAGCTTTAAAAGCCTCTTAAAAATAAATACAATAGTTCAATTAATTTTTAAACATAAAATGTATAGTGAATAGATGACTCGCAATTTGTAAAATAATCAAAAAGCAAATATGTAAAATAATGGTAATTTATGACAATTAATTATGAGCAGTTTCCGTAAATAACAAAATACTAACAGTTTTAGACAATATACAAAAAATGCTATAAAAATCCATTAGCGTCTTCTGAAAATTGCTTCACAATAGCTTTACAAAAACAAACCATAAATAAAAACATTAATTTGAAAAGCAAATATTTTAATGTATAGTTTAAATTGAATAAACCTATCAGATACCAATTTACATTTGCACAATATCTACTTTATAATCAATCAATATACACAAGGTAAACAATACAAGGAAGGGCATAATTTATATCATGAATTACTATCAACATGTTTTCCTTATTACTTTACTATTATGAAAGTAACTTTGTGACATGAATTAACCCTTCCACATCATACAAACATTAATGTCAAGTACTTTAACAAACCTTGAGCAAGGTACAAGGCAATCTACATGGTGAAATGTCAACTTGCAATACAGGAACCAAATTCCAATTCCAGTGTAAGTTCATAACACAAAGCAGGTGTAAAACTTGTGTGTCATGAGTCAACTAAGATTTAAAAGCACGACACAAACACCAAGGCGAACAGCCGCCGGAGGAAACATAAGAGCAAATATTCAAGGTGCTTCCTGCATGTCCGGAAAGAGAAGGTCATAACATGCATAGAATGCATGCCGGCTGAAGCACCAGCAGTTGTAAATAAGGAAAGTGAAGGCCTCCCAAAAATATCATAAAACACAACATCTGTCACTCTAGAAGAATTGATATATCTTTAAATACATTAGCAGGATTTCCATTAACATCTAGGCCAAGGCTAAAGGGCACCAAGAATAAAAATTAGTGGACATAACTTACCTTTGCAGGCAGAAATCAAATAATATCCGTCTTTTGTAACGTCACTAAAATCCAAATGCACGACTGGTCTTGTATGGCCACCACATGTAAGAGGAACTTGTTTGAATGTTGTCATTTTGTTAAAATTAAATTTTGTTTATTGTACTTTTGAAAAATAAAAACTAATAATCTTTGTAAAACTAAAATTAACCTAATGAGTCTGATCGTACTGAATGTTGACAATCGACTGACGGAAAAGTGCATTACATATAGGGTTGCTATAGATGAACAGAAGCTAGGTAGTATAACTTATAACTTAAAAAAATAAAGAAAGTTTTAATACCGTGTATACATTAGATCAACAAAGGCCAACAAAACGTTTTTAGCACAAAGAAAATATACCTTATTGAGCCAAAGAAGGTCAACATATCCCTTTCGTTGACTTATTTGTATATGTGGTTTATAAATAAATAGTTCACCGGAACACATAGAACCGAGAAAAGTAAAACTGTGATCTGCGTTTCTGGGATTGGCTTCAAAATTATCCTTTGCACATAATTTTACTAATCTTGGCTCGAATCAAAATTGGCTGTGGCACTAACTTCTTGACATTAGCTAAATATACACATAGTATGTAGCCAAATTTTTAAAACTTATTGCTTGACATTTCCTTTGACAATAACATTACCAAATTGAATGACGTGTCTGTAAACGTTGTAACCATTTGTGATTGTGAAAAAGATTGTTTTAAGACTTTATTTTGTACTGAAATTTTTCAATTTTTATCTTAAATAATAGTGAAAATGGAATTCTTTTCGTCTATTCCTACCCACATCGACTACGTCGGTCAGGCAAAAGCAGAAAAATTGTACAGAGCTATAATAACACTCTTCAGCATCGTTGGTTTCGTGTGGGGCTACATCGTTCAACAATTCTCGCAGTCTGTATATATTCTTGGAGCTGGATTCATTTTAGCTGCAATATTGACTGTTCCCCCGTGGCCAATGTACCGCCGTAATCCTTTGAATTGGCAGAACCCAAGAAGTAATGAAGAAAAACCGCCCAGCAAGAAAGGAAAGAAATAAGATTAACATGGATTTCAGCTTTATTTATATTTCTTGTTCCATTATAAACTACTCTCAAATAAATTAGATTATAAGATCAGCATTGTTTTATTTGTCTTAAATTTTCGAATTGTTGAATATAATTTTAAATGTATGCAAAAATATGAGGTATAAATGTGAACATAATTATTTAATTTGGTTAACAGATGACACATGAAGCATATTCACAATATTTTATGCCACTGTGAAACTGTTTTGAATCTGTGATATTGTTTTACATTTATTAAAATATTATAGCCGGCACTTATAATAATTAAATACTTGTTTGGTACTGTATTACTTGTTATAATGAATAAGTGACATTACATTGATTTAGGTAAGCTTTCACTGACTTAAACTACAAAACGGTTATTATGGAAACGCGTGGCGCGCAGGCCAGCGCGTGTGCTCTACATGAGCAGTCCTTACAAGGTCTCATAATCAACTACTAATTCGGCGCGTGGCCGCAATAGGCGAGCTGAACGCCGGAGCGATGGTAGGGGCGCCGCAGTGGGAACACGGATACTTTGACGTCTTGTACTTCCGTGCGGTCTGAAGGGACAAATACGAGGCCCCGAGCACATATGCGCTTGCCACATTGTAATAAATATATAATTTTTATCCGTGCAGGAACGGAGAAATAATATAATTTTAACACGACAAAACAACCCACAGCCAGGTGGTAGCCGTGGTAGGTCATTTGCCCGACTGGATGGCTACCACCCCTGGTCTAAAGTATGTCACCATAACAACCTTGAGTTGTGTTCCGGTTTTAGCGACCAGGTTCCAGTCTCCCTTAAGAGAGCAGCAGCGCATTTGTAGCACCTTTGGTGTTGCAAATGTCCATAGGCGATTGTAACCGTTTTCCATCAAGTGGGCCGTCTGCCTGTCTGCTGAATTCCTGCAATAAAAATAACAAAAAATATATATCTTATTTTTAAAGTGTTAATTTATAAATGATTACAGTACAATTTAATGAAATGTTTCTTTATATTTTGTTAGCGCTTATATTTCTGTACCTGAAAAATATTTTACATGCGAGCCAATTAACGGTAAATCTACATTTGATAAGTTTCAAGGTATTGTGAAATGAAATCATAAGACTGTTTAGTAGTTTCATATCACATATCCTTACCTTTACTTGGCTCTCTTGTAAAACGCTCATTCTGGAATAGTAAAATATTTCTCGGAGTACCTGAGAAATATTTTATTATTGATTTAAGACAGTTTTCTAATATAAAAAGCTGTATGTGACTAGAATTATTAAAATGTTACGACGCGTGAAATGACCCGGGTCGTAGCTCCATGTTCCTTACATAAAAAATAAATTAGATTTTTATATATACCCAAAACTTTACTGTTTCTTGTTCAGTTCACTAAAATAACAAAGAAACTAAGTCCATATAGTCTAAATAGCTACCCAGCAAAACATGGAGATGAGTCGAAGCCAACCTGATTTGAATTAATACATTGACCTGTTTCCTATGACAACATATTTGTTAGTGAATTGAAAAAACTCGATTACAGCGCCATCTATTTAGCTAATCTGTCTATTTTATAGAAAAACGACATAATTTATCAGAATAAATGTATCCTAAGTGTTAACTCAGGTTATAAGCCAGATTATAAGCACTATGTCAATTTCATTCATATATGTTCAGTAGTTTTTCAAAGAAGAAGTTTTTCACTATTTTCATCTATCCACGTCATTTATAGGGATATAAAGTATCCTAAATTAAGTCCTGGGATATAAGCTATGTCGAGTTTCATTTTAATTGGTTCAATAGATTTCACCGAATGCTCTAATAGACAGACAAAAATTCTAAAAATTGCATTTTCGTAATCTCCATTTACAGATTTATTATATATATAATTGATTTAATTATATTAAAATAATCTCTGCACATGTAAGAATATTTTAAAATTTTCTATCTATCACATCCATTACATTTTTTTAATAATATCTAATAAGATTATTAGCAATTACTATTACTTTATACATGTTAAAAGTACTGTTTTTGCTGGATACATTACTATTTTCGTCAATCCAATATTGTGCTTATTGTATGGAAGAAGAATACTTTATTTATTTATTATTAAAAAGTATCCGACAGCAATTCCATACATTGAAGTTCAAAATAATACAAGTTATAAATTTTAACCAGAAAGATGGTACTGGATACTCAGGTATGACACACAATCACCCAGTAAAATATAACTATAATAACACTCTCCATTTCCAGAGAAGAAAACTTGTTTTGAATTTTGATATAGAAAATATTACAGACTTAACTACTTAACATCTTAAAAAAAATGATAAAATTATCTCATTCCAAAATCAAACAGTTAAATTATTTTTATTAATTAATTGAAGTCCAGTTTTGACTGGTTTGTTAAATAATAATTTGAATAATGTTTGCTGGAAATCTGTAGTCGTGTTTCTAAATCAAAAAGATGAAAAAGTCATGCGCTCTCTAGAAATGTAGAATTTAGTCTTATTGATGCCCTAGCTACATTTTTGTTTAAACAATTGTTAGTCAAAATGAGTCTTATTTATAAAGTTAAAAAATAACACGTATATGAGTTATCGGTTAATGTTTAACAACAGTAAAAATATCGCGCCTCAAATAACGCATTAAAACAAAACGTCTTCATTAGTTCGTTAGTTAAAGCACTTCGCAGGTGTGGCAGAGCCATCAGAGATACATTTATATTGGGCAATCATCACCCTAGGTCTCCCATGGCTATTTAAGGTATTTAGATGTATTCAAAACCGACACCAGGCATGTGCAGTGTTGGTTCTACTTAGAGATCAAATAGCAATACCACAATTAAACATAAAAAATACAAGGGTAATAAAAATAAAATAATGCATAGTGTCTCTCAGAAATTCCATTCATCTGGAAAATTTAGAGATAAACATGATGGTGTAATACTAAAAATTAACTAAATAAATTAGTTTAAACATCTGAATGAGCATAAATCGAGATAATGATACAGATTTTAAGTTGTGGTCAACATCCAGTACTTAAATATAGGTAGCTTTGCTTTATGAAAGGGAAATGAATTTCTAAGAGGGTAACCTGGAGAATATAAAGATTGTGAAGACTATAGTCTGGCTATATGAATTCCTGCAATGGATGGAAATGTTTTATTTGATTAAAAAATAAATATAATTTTCAGGAGACATTTTCATCAACTGACAATTTATCTCTCAGCCTCTTAAAAACATTATAAATTCTATTTTCATTACACGGATCACACTGTTCCTCTTGCACTTCAGTCCTTACGTCATGAGAATCATTAGTTGCATTAGAGTTTTCATTGTCTCTAGTTTCATTACATTCATCATTTACATTTCCATTAGATTCAGCATTATTCGAATATGTTTCTATATTGCTAGTGTTTTCTGTATTTTCTTGATTAACATAATTACGTTTTTCTTTGTCAAAGAGCTGTTGCATTGTTATTACAGTGAACATGAACGTTACTCCATAGTTAACTATTGTGAGAGATAAAGGTCCTAATGCGATAATAAACACTGCCATTGTAAATAATAGGGATGATACTGCTTCATAATATCTCCTGAAAAACAAAATAAAGAAACACACTCAGTTATTAAGTCATTGTATGGTATTGACTAATGTACCCCTGCAAGACATTTGCTACTTCTCAAATAATTAAGTACCTTTTTAATAGCTGAAAAAACCATAATATTATCCCAAACGTAGACCTTTGCCAACTGTTAAATTCACAACTGGAAACTTATTTGTTAGTAAGGAAGGATTCATATTTCTCTGTAACTTATGTAAGTATTCGAAATTTGTGTTCACTCTATGAAGACCTTTATCTACCTCGATCTACACTTAAAGTTTCATATTTAAAGGCATCAAACAGAAATAACAAAACAAATATAATATAGTAGTAATTTACTTACAAGTTTCTCCGTGGGGCTCCCATTTGCCAAATACAAGATGAGCATACAGACATAACCAGTCCAGTATTATATGACGTATCTGGTTTTAACACCATGCTGTACCTTCATAGAATAATAATAATAATAATCGGCAGACAAACACACACATTGTATATCCCCAAATTAATATATGAGATCATTATTAAGAACGTTACGGTTAAAAATCACACAAACATTGAGAAACTACCAATAATTTCTTTCCCA
Organism: Dendrolimus kikuchii; assembly: GCA_019925095.2. NCBI lineage: Eukaryota > Metazoa > Arthropoda > Insecta > Lepidoptera > Lasiocampidae > Dendrolimus > Dendrolimus kikuchii. The sequence continues at coordinate 13,719,374 of CM034398.1, read as the reverse complement.
ATTGATTCAAATCTATACTATTGTGAAACAGATTGTTTTTGTTCCTTCTTCGTGGCTTTGAAAACCGACTAATTTTTAAATATAGAGGACAATTTTAAAAAATTGCTTGCATAAACATATAAATTAAGCACTAAAGTATTCAATATAGTACTTAAGTATGTAAAATCGTAATTTTAGAACGTAACATTTCTGGATCAGTACTGAGTGATGATATCACCGATGAAGTAAATATAAAAATACCCTCGAAATACACATATAAAAAACTTGACGCAAATAAGCTGATTGATGGTGTTCAAAATAGAGAAGTAGAGCAGAGGGATTAAATCATTGGATTGTCTAAAATTGTTTTCGCTTCCTCTTCATTATATTGTACTGAGAGTGGATAACATGAAGTTTTCTTTTCAGTTTTCTTCACCCAATTACAATACAAAGTTGGACATAGACATGCCCAAATTTTCAACACATATCCCACTGTGCTGAATCAGCTCCAAAGGACATTGCGAAGTTAAACCAAAGAGTGTCCTGTTACATTTATAAAAACGCGGTCTCCACTCCAGGGTGTCTATACTTCATCGGTAATCGGTGCTGCGACCAGCCTTGCTGTAATTAATTATAGGTACTTACTTAAAATTTCTAGCCCATGTAAGCAAAGCAGGCACATTAACTATTGCTACAGACAACCACAAAAAGAACATCATCATATGGAAATTTATGTTATTGAGATCTTCATTTATGTCATCTTTATTACTATAATCTTTAACACCATCACATTTCGATGCTTTCTGTTCTTCACTATCATTTTGTTCAGACTGTAATTCATTATTTACTTCATTTGTTTCTTGAGATTCATTTGAATTTAGTTTATTTTCTATAGTCTCATTTTTAACTTGATCATATTTTATTTGACTTCCAGTAGTTTTAAGAGGCTTTTCTTTAAAAGAATCTTTGGATACGAGACTCTGTTCTGATTCACGAGGTATATTACCGCGTTTAAACGTCCTACATATTCGAGATGCAAATTTCGCCATCAATTTGTAAACATAATCCTCCAAGTATTCCTCATACATTTTAGATAGCTGTGAATTGATAAACAATATTTAATTTTACTAGTAAATATATGTCACTCATATAGACATTTTTGCACAATGAATCAATAACACTGAATTTCGGGGTCCATGTTTCATATATGGTTTAAATATATCAGAATGTGCACGTGATGGCCGAAGAAAGCAGAGTGTAGTTCAACATCGAGATTACCATCATCAGCCGACGTTAAATCCCGGTTGCGTTCGGAGCGTTCACTCCGACGCCCAGGGTCCGCTTTCCTACTTTTTCTACTCCACTTCGGGCGGTCTTCAACATCCCCCGTTTTGAGACCATTGGTACGCATGTCATCCTTCACAACGTCAAGCCAACGTTTCTTGGGTCTTCCCCTTCGACCGGGACCTGGCGGAGGCGGGGCATGGCTAGACATTTGTTCCCCACATAAATAACCGGTCTCCGTAAAACGTGGCCGTACCAACGTAAGCGACACTCTTGCAGTTTGTCTGCTATGTCACGGACATGAAGACTGCCGCGGATGCGGGAGTTCCTGACCCGGTCTTTCCGCGTCACTCCACACATCCATCGCAGCATATTCATCTCCGTGACACGCAGTTCTTGCTTGTGACGCTCAAGTACAGGCCACGCTTCACTGTCATACAAAAGGACAGGTCTAATGAGGGATTTATAGACCTGTCCCTGTAATTTAAGATTACCAATGTATGAAATGGTATTGGCTGGTTTGTAAACTAGTTTTTTATTACGGCACATTCCCTCAAAATAGAGATATCGAAGCGGAATTGGTTTTAACATATAAATCTCAAGTATATATTATGTTAATATTAAAAATTATTTAATTGTTCAGGAACTGCCACCCTCACACCCCAATTATATGTACATATACGTGATAATGGTATCCACACAAAATTTTTTGCAATTCCATCCCGGATCCTTGTTTCACCTGTTGTAATTAAGTTTTAGATATTCAGCAGCAGTCATTTAACATAATTACAAATAAGGTCAACACCTCCAATATGGTAAGTGGTGTCCAAGTTCTATAAATTTCCTTAATAAAAGTGAAATGGTTTAGAACTTACTAGGAAAGCATAGAAGGCAGCGCCTGCTGTAAGAGACGCAGCGCCACAGGACAAGGGCACAGCGCAGATCAAAGCAGCGCTAACAACCATCGGCATTTTTTGAAGGCCAGTGGCCATCTTTTCCGCTAAACCGCGACCACCGCGCCACACTATTCTGAAAATTATTGTATTAATTTTTCTTTTTTTATATCCTCTTATATGCGTTGACCATGACATTGTCGCTGTGAGGGACAGCTAAGTGCGACGCGAAGGATGGAAAAAACGAAAGTATACATAAATTATCTTGGAGACATATATTTTATGTGCTTGAGTGCACTTCGGCAATTGCTTCTGAGTATACTTGGACCAGTCTCAACTTTTAAAAGATTACTCGAATTACTTTATAGTTTTGCTACACCTAGGATAATAATGTATAGGTAATGGGTGTAGTGTTAGTGACCGTATCACGCAGAGTAATCAAGGGTTTGAAGTGTTAGTTGTGTGTGTGTGCTTAAGTGTGTGAATGCGTTATTTCAGAAGCGAAATTGTTAATGACGTTAAACATTGATATGTAACTCATGTACATACACTAATTATCTCATGTATAAATGCTATAAATAAGTCGCATTTGGTCACTAACACTAGCGCATATAGAGCAAAGCATTATAGAAAAAGTGGCGATAACTGGTCTGATATCTTTAGCCTTATAAATCCACTTGAAAATAAACAGAATGAATGATATGAATAATTTAAGATGAATGCAAACCACTATCCAAGTATATTCGTATAAAGCTATTTCATATGAGAGTATTTGGATAGCTAGACAGATATGTCAATATAGTGTTAACTGTTACCATTCATTCAAAAAATAGGTGGTTTATAAATTATGTGTAAGTTATCCATTATGTATTTCCTATAACAGAAGCGTAATTTGATTAGCTTAGGGATTACAATGCGTGTTTTTGGTCTGACGATTATTATGATTAAGCGTCAACTAAAAGTTAGACATATTTTACAACACGAAAAGTATAATTACCTAAAGAACAATGTATATGCAATCTGTGATGAAAACACCATAGCTATCAAAATAGCCCCAGCTCCAATGTTGAGGATTCCCAAAGCCGTCATATACGCTGGCAACACCAAAAGTGATCGGATAAAGTATTGAACTTCGAGATTAGACCAACTAGCGCTTTCGAAGATAAATGATAGGAATGGCAGCGATCTGAAATTAAAAGAGGCTCATAGATTATAACCTGAAACTACGCATAGCAATTCTTGCTTGCTAGAAATATTTTTCATTTCAAATAAACTTTGTTTAAAAACGAAATGCCAACCGATAGAAATGGATTAAACTATGTCTCTGAAAAAGACAATAATATACTTTATTTATGATATTTACTATACATTATATGATATGATTACTATTATTACTATGTAAGAAGCACTGCTTGAGTTGGCTTCATCCTCCTTGGCCAATGTTTGACCCAAAGTTATAGAAATAAGACATGGTTGCGCCAGTCATGAAGCATGTCCATTTTTTTCTAATAGTTACTAGTTTACTTACGTGAGTGCCACCACGGCCAATCTGCTGAAGACTAAACCATAGTATGGCTTGACATTTTCACTCATCAATGCACTGTGTATTGACATACATGTGCCTTTTTTGTGTAAACTCATAATATTCGCTCTAGCTACTAGCAACACAATGGCAGTTACATATGGCACTAAAGTTGGAGTATAATTTCGAGCAAGTTGAGCTAAACGATGATACCATGACGTTGATATGCTAAAATAGACAAAATAATTTTCTATTAATATGGCCTCCATACCAAGATAGAAATGTCTGAGTTTGTTTTTATGTTACAATATTTGTTTGGCATATTGCACTTGGCATATAACATAATGTTACGAGTTACAGGACTCGAATTAAAAATGCCGTTGGAATTACTATAGAATTTATTAGAACTATACAAACACGTTTAACACAGGTACAAATATAACTGAACGATTGTGTTGGTACGACAGGTACAAATATAACTGAACGAGTCCAAACGTAATGCACGATTCAATAACACGCGCAAAGTCCATCACTAAATAGATTATCGAATGTATATAAGTCTTGCCCCGCGGCTGATTATCGCTCGAATGCCAAATCTCTACATTGGGCCATTGCTTTATACTGCACCGATACAATATGGCTGCCCGCCTGCGTAGATCGTATTTCTTAGAATCAGTTCGACACACCTGTCTAATGACTGCCATAAAAGATTACAATACACAATGGACTGTTTTTCTAATTACAAATTTTAAACACAAAGTAAACAAAAGAAGACAGTCATAAATAGTTTCAATGTTATTAGCTCAAGCGCCGGCAGGTAATAAATGTGCTTTGTCTACAGGTATGCAGGTGGCCCAAATTGTAACAATAATAAATATCAGTTTTAACTTAAATTTTTGCATTTTTGAAATGGATCAAATCACGCTCGAATTCTTTTTTTGGAGAAATTAATCAATCTGAAATGTTACTGCTGTGGTTTTAACTGTTAAACTATAGCTAACATACCTTATAGTATAGGTGCATTGAGGATCCAGCAAAAGAGTTACTTTCACATGTTCCATTGCTTCTAGTCCATAAGTAATATTAGGATTGCTTTTGAACAGACGAAGTTTCATAGGCGAGCGCTTTAAATGACTGGAAAAACGACAACTACATTGACTTCAAATACCAATAAACAGAAAACTAATGCAAGAACCTGATCTTATGTTATCCAGCTCGAAGGACATATTTATATCCCTGCAGGAACGGAGAAAGAATACAATTTCCTGCGGCCGGGCGGCCTGTCGTAAGAGGCGACAAAACAACCCACAACCAGGTGGTTGGGCATTTGCCCGACTGGATGGCTGCCACCCCTGGTCTAAAGTATGTCGCCATAACAACCTTGAGTTGTGTTTCGGCATTGGTGACCAGGTTCCAGTCACCCTTAAGAGAGCAGCAGCGTATTTGTAGCACCTTTGGTGTTGCAAATGTCCATAGGTGATGGTAACCGCTTTCCATCAGGTGGGCCGTCTGCCTGTCTGCTGAACTCCTGCAATAAAAAAAGGACCAAAAATTTAATAAAATATTAAAAAGCACAGATAACATATATTTGTATAACGAATTGTAAGCAAATAAAAAAGAAGAGAACGATGTTGATGACAGTAAATAATTGCTCTCTGAAGGAGAGCAAGTAATTAGTGACTTGTTTACGAGATCGGTTTTGAGTATTTTGGAGGGCAGAATTGATGGACAATCTACCAGTAGTTAAGAACCTGATCAATACTCTTTACATCGAGGTCTCTTACCTTTAACTTTCGCAGTGACCACAAGCCTCTCCAAATTGTTTGAATACTTACAGGCTATGTGGTCAAGGTACACATGGTTAATTCAGCAAAATTCGTCGAGTCAATTCAGTAACTCAGGCGCAACACAATGCATTAAAACCCAAACATGGTTAAGGAGCAGCAAAATGAAGCATCATAATTGAAGTTCCTTTTACTTTATTATATTTTTAGGGCATGTAATGAGAAGGGTGAAAGTCACGTGACAAAAAAATGTTAAATTGCAAGATTGATGGGTACAAATGTAAAGGCAGGCCAAAATAGAGGTGGATGGCGTGAAGAATGATATGATGATTTGTCGTGTGACAGAGGACATATGTCAGAATAGAGGAATATGGAAGAAAAAGACATATTGTGCCGACCCCAAATAATTGGGAGACAGTGAAAGAAAAGAGACAATTTTATTAGAAATTAAACTTGTCCTTTACAAAGTTCTCAAAGTATCATTTAAACTAAATAGCCTTTTGGTCCGCAACACAATCTTTTGAATATCATTCAATCATCAATAAAGACAAACACAATACTTACGTGAAATAATGATAATACTCGTGATTTTTAGCCCATGGAACATGTAACTCAGCAGATACATGATATTGTATTGCCTTACAACCAGCTGTAGGCTCGACATACAATAAATATGCTTGATGGATCGCATTAAAATCTTGTAAAATAAATTCATAATACAAGCTGTCTTCTTCAGTCTCATGTTTAATGGTATGCTTTTGAAAGGAGAAGTCTGAAGGGAGATCGACGAATATTTGTCTCGATGCGTAATCGTTTATATCGACGTTTAGAACAATCTAGAAATTAGAAGTTTATTAATTTAATAAAACTGAAAACCATGAAGTACAATGAAGATAAATGGAGCATTGATGTTAAGGATTGGTATCCACGAGATGGAAAAATAAAAAGGGGAAGACCAAAAAGAAGATAGCAAGATGAACTCCCAAAATATTAGAAAGGTTGACGAGAGATCGCACACAGTGACGTATTCTGGAGGTTTGTGCCAAGAAGGCAACATGACTGCTGTCAATAGGGGGGAAAAAAAATGATATAGACGTGAAAATACAGGCCATTTTTACTTAATTTTTATTTTGATTAAAACCAGATACAAATGTGAACGAAGGCTATATTATATGACTAAATAACGATTTTCAGATGATATTGAATGTGAATAATGTCCCCTGTACTTCTCAGAAAGTGTTAGAGCCTCATCTATTGAAATCTATTTGTAGCACATAGTGTATACACTTGTGATATTACGTGCTGCTGGATACTAGATGGCGCCGCTAATGGATAATACCGGAAAACTGTACTGTGATCTCTAGCCACAAGTAAACAATATTATCGACTTCCGATCACTATTGTGGATATCGTAATCTTTCAACTGTGGAGGGTAGAGAAAACCATCCTATATAGGGTTGAACTGAAGTTTCCAGCAATGAATATAAATAATTTCAAACATTCAAGTTTAAATATTGAATTACAATAATACTACCTATTTAATGCCTTTTGAGACATTTTAATAAAACAGAGATAGTCCTCCTTATTTCTAACCTCCATTCTGGAGATATTGCTACTAAGACAACATTTCTAAAACTTTAATACTATTAACATCAAATTGAAAAATTTACTCATCTATTCCACTAATCAGCACCATCGCCACGAATTCACGCCGCAATACAGAGACATCCAAGATTTAGAGGAACTTACCGGTTTTCTAGTGGGAGAAACTCTTACAATAACGTGACTCCAATCAGGATACGTTTCTTTAATATTATGTAGGTTAATAGTTGCCAGTTTTCTTTTACCAAAATCCGTTGCTGCTCCAGTCCAACGACTCAACTCTGACAATGACACAGCCGATTTACTGAAAACACAGTTCATGACAATACATTTCGAAGGAATTCATAGTGTGGTGGCTTGAATGTTGGTTTGTTTTATTTGATTTTTATTGAGACAGCAAACAGCAACATTATTACAGTTTAATATAATTATAATGAATTTTCCACATAGGCTTTAAATCCGAAATTACAAGATATAGCCAAAATATTCAAAGCAGGCTTGGAGCCCATTTTCATGAAAATAAAAAAGGTATTAGATTTATAAAAAATCAATTATCCTAGACAGAAATCAAATAGGCTGATTTTGAAAAAATAACACATACCCACTGCATTATTACACCAACCCACAGTATAAATTGTAAGGATTAATTTCTGTAAAGAAATGTAAAACACCAACTAGGGAAAAAGCCCCGAGACTTCCTTGAGTATTTTGCGCTATAACTTATTGTTTCGGATTACACGTTAATATTAGCGAAGTCGCGTATCTAATAATTATAAAATATTTAAAGTCTTACCAGTATCTGTATGTATGGTAAGTAAACTTGGCATTACACCCAAAGATCCAATCTTTGTCGTCAACATTTACCGCTTCGACTGCGACAAATCGATTTTGAGGGTACTTCACGAGTCTTATCATCAGATAAGTCGTTCTGAAAATACAAAAAAGGATAATTCGGTACAAATGGCGTAACTTGAGCATGTACAAGACAATAAATCAGATGCAATTTTCGCCGAATTGATTATGACAAAATATAGTAACAAGTGACACCAATAAATAAATTTGAAGTCCTGTCAGTTACTTAAAAAAAAATTAAATGATAACTGCTATTTGTATTGTATGATGTCTAATCATAAATGACCATTTTTAGAATTTTGTAAGTCAAATTTTATTTCAAATAGACTTCGAAACTGCTCAATGAATTGCAATGAAAGTTTTAGGAGTTAATATAAATAATCCTAACCAACAACATTCCTTTATTGTCAAAAGCTGATAAACACACAAACGGCTCATCTGATCGAAAGTGGTCAGACACATTTAATTTACTATTCCAATGTTACATATCTTATGTCTTGCAGTGTTCGGAAGATATGAATTGTTAATAATACTTGTTTCAAATAGTGCCACATACTATTGCAGTATTTGCGGGCAGTTGTGTTTACTAATCGTATATAAATGGGACCGGGCGCAGTGCAGTACCGTAAATAGGGCGGTGCCACCAGTGCCCAGATACAGGGCGTAGACTCTGGGGGGTGCAAGAATGGCCAGACCAGGCAGAACTATTATTTTTTCGGTTTGCTCCTGATAAATTCCCGCTTCCCCCTAGTGCTCGATTCCAACACATACGTACCTACATGCCAGTATCATCAAAAACGTCTGTTAATTTAGACAAAACATCGCGCTCATTTTTTTGGCAGCGCACGAGCGTATTTGTGTTCTAATTCTTTAAAAAAATAGTTTTTCTTCCAAAATATTAGATAATTGGTCCACAAACACCAAGGTCCGCGTGCGTTATTTTATAACCCTGAATGAAATAAAGTAGGCCTATACATAGCATTGCTCTAGCTAGGGTACCTATAATATCTAAAAAAAAAACAAGGGCGCAGTTATAGAACCGCATAGGGCGCATAAAAGGCTATTTACGGCACTCGCGCATTGATCATTGATTGATTGAAGATCTAATAATCTGCACCACCTACATCACCAGATTAGGTTAAACTATTCCTTATGTTAGGTTGCCCGGAAAAGATTGCTTTAAGCAATAAGACCGTCTATTGTTTCTACCATGACAATATTGTTATTGTGTGTTTTTGTAATTGTATATTTGGTGAGCAATAAAGTGTTATCTATCTATTATTGACCCAAAAACCTGATGCCACGTAAATAGGTTCATATGCAAGTTGTAAATGAGAGACAAAAGAATAAACAAACAATAAACCAAATCCATGTTCACAGTTCGTTTAAATTGGAATACATCCAAAAACATTTCCATGTTGCACTAAGGTCGAATCAAAATAGTCATAAATAGAAATAATGACGTAATGAGTTTATATTAGTTTGTGATATACGTGTTTAGTCATACCCAAGCTTGATAGCTTGGGTATGACTTTTGCATTGCAATGCACACTTGCATTTTTGATGGTAACACAACATGGAAACATGTGATCATGTTTCCATGTTATGTTACCATCAAAAATGCAATTGTCGAGAAAAGAAAATTTGGCTTTGAGGTTTCGAAATAACAATCAAAACTGCGTGAAAGTGTGAAAACAAATCTACTTCGTAATCTACTATACACTGATCCTCAGAATATGTTGTAGCCGTGCTAGAGAAAGGACGTGGTAACAACATTCCTGCAATATGCGCTGTTAAGATGTATTTAATGTCATGAAAATGTGCATTTCTCTATTTTAATTGCGCCAGACAAATATCGAACACGTCTGATTTGTTTTCCGTTGGAACCGTGTCAAGGACTTTTGAGCGGCTGCCTTTATTCATTATTAAGGAATTCCGATTAACATACGACAACGAGTCTTACCGCCCGTCACACACATCGGGTGTCGGACCCAGAAAAATTCGGTTGCTCTAGTGGCAGAATATTTTATAGGAAGCTATGTGTGAACATACTCGACACCGCTTTTTTGCCGGCGCCGACAAGCAATGTTGGTGTTTGCCGGCCCACTACGTCCGTAAAAAAATCGTGTCCAATCTCGTTTGACTATGAGTATGACGCTGTTCACACTTATCGCATATCAGGCCCGGCCCCTTCTTCCTCCCATTGTTAGTTAGAGAACAATCTCTTAGCACTCATGTAGACGACACGGCAGTCACGTGGCTTTTCTGTGAATTTCAGTGTTTATGCAAACATTGTCCACCATCCTATACAGCCACCCCACAACTGTCGTCCGTTTAACAGTCCGACAGTATGGTTTGAACGTGCGCTTAAAATTCATCATCATCCGAGCGTTAAATCCCGGTTGCGTTCGGAGCGTTCACTTCGACGCCCAGGGTCCGCTTTCCTACTTTTTCTAATCCACTTCGCGTGGTCTTCAACATCCCCCGTTTTGAGACCATTGGTACGCATGTCATCCTTCACAACGTCAAGCCAACATTTCTTGGGCCTTCCCCTTCGACCGGGACCTGGCGGTGGCGGCAGGGCTAGACAATTGTTCTCTACATAATTAGCCGGTCTCCGTAAAAAGTGGCCGTACCAGCGTTAGCGACACTCTTGCAGTTTGTCTGCTATGTCACGGACATGAAAACTGCCACGGATGCTTGAGTTCCTGACCCGGTCTTTCCGCGTCACTCCACACATCCATCGCAGCATATTCATCTCCGTGACACGCAGTTCTTGCTTGTGTCGCTCAAGTACAGGCCACGCTTCACTGCCATACAAAAGGACAGGTCTCGTGATGGATTTACAGACCTGTCCTTTTAATTTAACCGGCATTTTGGGGTCACAAATAACACCTATCACCTCACATCATTTGGCCCAAGCTGCTGTGATACGGGCCTTGACGTCGTGGTCGATATCCCCGGACGCACTGAGTACAGATCCCAAATATTTAAACTGATCCGTGCGCTCGACCGTATCTTCGCCTATTCGCACGGATGTGGGATCTGTAGTGTTGCAGGCCAAGTACTCGGTCTTCGCCACATTTAGTTTCAGACCGCCGTTGTCTAGCGACCTCTTCCACGCATTTACACGTTGCACCAGGCGCCCCCTGTCCGAATCTGCCAGTGCAATATCATCAGCATACATGAGCAACCATGGACGTTGCTCATGCGCATCTCTGATGCTGTTCGACACTTGGTCTAATATCACGCTGAACAGAAAAGGGCTAAGGACAGATCCCTGGTGCACTCCTATGGTTATGTGAAAGGGTGTGGTGTCGCCAACAGCGATCCGAAACTGGAAGGTGCGCTTAAAATTAATCTATACATAAAGCAAACTGAATCCTCTTACTTTTCAATCTCCGGTCTGGTAACTTGATAAATTCTTCTGTTGTCCTCGTACCAAAACGCTTCAGTTAACATTGTCGTTTCTGCACGATTGACTACAGGGTTTAGAGTCATTGAACGATTTGCCTGAAAACATTTGTATAGACTTCTCATGCTGGCCATTTACATAAATTATGCAGAGCCAACAAAAAGAACTTACTTGAAAATACATAAGTGCTTTGGCCATCAATATATTCTTGTCTTCAATTACTTGCTCCATCATTGGATCAATAATCGAAAAGAGATATCGATTTATTGCCATCACTAATTGTTTGCACCAAACGATGCATACGTGATCTGGAGACACCCAAACGCCCGGGATTGATGTTGTCTAGAAAATAATATTCAAAATAGGGATGCAGAAACATGTTACAATAAATTATTATATTTTTACATATAAAAGAACAGACGTTAAAATAACATCTTCTCATCTTACTTTTAAAATATAAAATATCATGATATAAATAATTTTAATTTAAAACAATAATTACTGCGCTATTTAACTCATTTTACTTATACCTTTTATGACGGCACAGGTAGGTACGCTCGTATAAAATCTATGAAGCTGTAACGTTCCGCTTTATAAAAAACTAGAACATGGCCGCGACTTCGGCCACGTTTGACTTGAATTCCCACAAGATTCCCGGGACATTTAAAAAAGAATGTAAACTATCGATTTAGTGAAAACTTATGTTGGAACAAGCTAATTTTTAAACACCCGAACAACTTTAAACCGCTCCTGGGAAAATTCCCGCAGGATTCCCGGGATAAAAAGCATCACATATTTTTTTACATAAAATTTGCTATCTATCAGTGAGAAATTCATATTGGAATTGGATTTTTTTTATAATCAGGTTATTTCAATTATTCCCAGAAAAAAACCGCGAGATTCTAATGGAAGTCAATGTATACATAATGTTATAGATATCTCAGTTGATTTGATTGTCCACTCCCCAATTGTTAGTATAATATATATTTCTTTTTTTAACAAAGTCAACTTCAAACCAAAAAGCAAAAAAGAAATATTTTCTACATCTCGAAGTCAACGAACAAGTACACTTTGCAATGTCGTTGTTATTTTTTATGATAATCTTGGCACCGAGTTCAATGTGTTGTATTTTTATTTTTTTGCTTTTTAATTTGAAGTTGGTTTAGTTTTGTTAAAAAAATAATTGTTGCGATTTGGTTATAAATTAAGTTCCGGTCTATACGATAAACATATCCTATTTGGAACAATCTACAACAGTCATAATATATGTAGTTATTATTATGAGAATAAAGACAATATTGTTTCTGATATTAATCGCAGATTGATAAAATATGACCTCAATGTTAAGTTACGTATGTTATTAAACATTTACGATAACATTGAAATTAATATTAGCATTTCACGTAATCATAATAGCTAACGTTTTTATATTGTTACAATTTTGGTTCCGACAAAAACAAATTCCACCTGCATATCTGTAAAACACATTTTATTACCTGTCGGCATTTGAACTAATTGTAATTCTTTTATGATCGTCTTCTTTTGTTTACTTATTTATTGGCATACGTTTCTAGAGAACAGTCCATTATTTTAATGTACTCGTTTATGGCCGAATCATTAGCCAGGTGTTGCGGATTACGTCGACTACGATACGGGCACATTTGTATTTGTGAGGTATAAAACGACGGCCTGATGGGGAGAGGGGGCAGTCGAGCGAGAACCATGATCAAGGCGAGACGTGTACATTCGGGAATCTATTAGTGACGGACTTCGCACGTTTTATTGAATTAAGACCTTCTGCATTACGTTTGGATTTGTTGTGTTCGGTTACTTTTGTACCCGTGTTATACATGTTTGTATAGTTCTAATAAACTCTATAATAATTCTAACGGCATTTTAAATCCAGTCTCAGAAATCGTAACAATATTATAACAAACAGTCAAAATAAAAACGAAAAAATGAGGGGGGATAATTCGGACCAGGAGATTCCGAAAATGTAATTTTTGAAGTGATAACTTCTTATGGGCTGGTAAACCGCGTTGTTACGTGACGCGTTACAGCGCCAGTTTGTCTGGCTTCCCTATCGGAACGGAACTTTCACTGGCAGATAGCTGATGTTATAGGGAGTACCTTAAGCTACTTTTAAAAATTAGGGTTTCGCGAAAAAATTTCACACGGACGAAGGCGCGACCACAACTAGTTTAAATCCCTATTAATATTATAAATGCGAAAGTAACTCTGTCTGTCTGTCTGTCTGTCTGTCTGTCTGTCTGTCTGTTCCGTTTTCACGTAAAAACTACTGGACCGATTTGGTTGAAACTCAGTATATATATATTTTCGATGCCGAGAATGAACATAGGATACTTTTTATCCCGGAAAATGGGATAGTTGGTCCACTGGGTCCACTGGGTCCACTGGGTCCACTGGGTCCACTGGGTCCACTGGGTCCACTGGGTCCACTGGGTCCACTGGGTCCACTGGGTCCACTGGGTCCACTGGGTCCACTGGGTCCACTGGGTCCACTGGGTCCACTGGGTCCACTGGGTCCACTGGGTCCACTGGGTCCACTGGGTCCACTGGGTCCACTGGGTGCACTGGGTGCACTGGGTGCACTGGGTCCACTGGGTCCACTGGGTCCACTGGGTCCACTGGGTCCACTGGGTCCATCCACTGGGTCCACTGGGTCCACTGGGTCCATCCACTGGGTCCACTGGGTCCATCCACTGGGTCCACTGGGTCCACTGGGTCCATCCACTGGGTCCACTGGGTCCATCCACTGGGTCCACTGGGTCCACTGGGTCCACTGGGACCACTGGGTCCACTGGGTCCACTGGGTCCACTGGGTCCACTGGGTCCACTGGGTCCACTGGGTCCACTGGGTCCACTGGGTCCACTGGGTCCACTGGGTCCACTGGGTCCACTGGGTCCACTGGGTCCACTGGGTCCACTGGGTCCACTGGGTCCACTGGGTCCACTGGGTCCACTGGGTCCACTGGGTCCACTGGGTCCACTGGGTCCACTAGGCCAGTTGGGTCCACTTTGTCCACTGGATCCACTGGGTCCAGTTGGTCCACTTGGATCATGTTATCTATTTTGTCATTTTTGTCAAGTTTTGTCATTTATGTAGTTTACATATAGACGGGGGTGGTATAGTTTGCGATATAAAATGAAGTGAATCTTTCGGAGGCAAATACATACAAATTTAATACAATGTAACCTGTACCACTTGCTTTTTAAACAAGAGATATGCACTAGAGGTTGACCCGCGGCATAGCCGCGGGGTAAACTCTAGTTTAAATACAATATAAATAATAAACTCCATCTCAGACATCTAGACAAGAGTAAAGAATGAAAAGTTCTTTTACAAAATATATCTGCTGGGATTCGAACCCGGGACTCTTCCAGTGAACTAGGTGAATCAACGCTTAGCTCAGTAGATCACAGAAGCAATGAGATATCGTAACCGAAATACTTGCGATATTTTTTTTCCGATATATGGGAACAGGCGATGTAGAACATACATATATGATGCGAATTCAGAGCTTTAAAAAAATATTAGTTTACACTGTCCATACTTACCAAAGCATTTACATAGCTATCGTTAGAAGTGGTCAATCCTGATGGCACAAGGACATCCCTCGGTCCATTTCCGAAACTGAGCAATATTTTCTTATTGTTTATTTCGCTATTTTTTCGCATAAAATATTCCCACTCATAGTGCATCCACATATAGTAATCATTCATTTTCACGTCGAAATTTATGACTGGGGCTTCTAATGGCGCTGCGAGAGCTATAGCTATGCTCGTTGTATTTATTGTAGGTGGATATGTTAGCAAACGTTTCGCAATAAGACCTCCCTAAAAATTATTAACAAGTAATTAAATTATTTCAAATACAGTATTTTGAAAATATTCTTTTTTCAGTATCACTTTGCACTGTAGACAGTCTCAAATTATTCAAATAAACTCAAGATATAGAATTAATTTGAAACAAATAGAAATCACGTGGATGTCAAATATACACAATTATGGGTAGAACTGGTTATCTATAATATTATAAAATTCTAAGCATGCCGTATCTGTACATTGAAGCTATTTAAAAAAAACATCTGGAGTAGACTATATAAACGATGAGGAATATGCTAGTTTGTTCGGGATTCATGTAATAACTACAGGACCGATTTAGATGCGGTTTTCGTTGATTGTGGGAATTCGGCAGAAATTTTTCTGGAGATGATTTAAAATGACAATATTTAGAAAAAAAATCCCAATGTGATTTGTTCACTGATCGATAGCAATTTTATGTAATAAAATGTGTGATGTTTTTTTTACCCCAAGTATAACGCAGGAATTTCCCCGAGAGCAGGTGGTAGTTCGGGTGCATAAAAATTAGCTTATTCCGACACAGTTTTCACTAAAGCAATACCTTACATTATTTTTTAAACGCTGCGGTACTTTGTGTTCCGGGAATCCCGCGGGAATTTCAAATCAAGTGTGGACGAAGTCGCGGGCATATTTTAGTAGCAAAATATCCATACTATATGTAGTATAATTCTGAATAATGGAAGTCTTGTGACAAAATAATAAATGATACCAAGACATTCATATATAACTCACCATAGAATGTCCAATAAGTATAACAGATGAAGGCACTGTTTTTGTGAACTTATTATTTTTATACAAATTCAAAATTTTTGATATACATGCCGCTGCAAAGTCTGTCTGACTCTCCAGTACTCCTCCATACAAACCAGACAATTCTTCATTATAACTTACTAAAAAAATATACACAAATAGAATTACAATGCCTTATGTCTATATAATAATCTGCCAAGTATTTCATACTCTCGTACACTCTATGTGATAATTATATGTATGACAATGGTCACTGACGATAGTGGATGCCAAAGATAGTGAAAAGTTAAAGAGAAAAATTAGGACTCTAGTAGATCCAAATAAAATACATACATACATACATAACTTCACGCCAGTTCCCTTGCGGGGTAGGCACGAACAACAGAGCGCCATTCAGGCTTATTCTTACACACCTCACTTGCTTCTTTGACATTCATTCCAAATAAAATAATAATACATACATTCATTTTGGGCAAGTTAGTAGAACCAAATATATTCAAATCATTACCTTTAAAATAAACTTATATTGTTACGCAAACACAAAACTGTTAAATCATAGTTTTACTAACTTATACTCTCTTTAAGTGCAAACAATCCAGGGACAAAAAAATATATTTTTGTTTTTAGTAACTCACTAGAGAAGAAGTCAAAATGATATTCATATCCCTTAGATAGAGCTTTCCTTAAGGCAACTGAGGCCAGGGATCTTGCTTGCATGTGAC
Source organism: Dendrolimus kikuchii (assembly GCA_019925095.2). Lineage (NCBI taxonomy): Eukaryota > Metazoa > Arthropoda > Insecta > Lepidoptera > Lasiocampidae > Dendrolimus > Dendrolimus kikuchii. Next base: position 13,702,686 of record CM034398.1, on the reverse strand, counting down.
TACCTGAATTGCCAGGAAGAAACAAAACTGGAACTCCATCAAACCTACAAAAGAATATTTAGTTTAACAAGTTTTAGATACTTTAAACATCATTACATTGGGTAGCACCTAGGGTAAATTAAACAGGTAAGTTTAGGTTCCGTGTCAAGTCTTGATATTTGAATTTCTCTGTAAATAATAGTTCCCCTTAAGTACTATATATAAATGATTATTATTTGGAAGTTAGATTAAATTTACCACAATCATTATAGTAAGACATGGTAAAACTAATATTACAGAAGAGTTATTATTAAGATATTTTTATTATAGATCTTTTTCTAAATAATAGTGCTCTGCTTGCTTATTAATATTTCTCACTTAAAACATTTATATTGCTTTTATTTTATTTTTCTTAGTTACATTAATACCCCTTTTTTATAAGGACTGAAAACCCGTTTGAGGACTATCCACCATGGGGAAGTGCTGTAAAGAATGTGGGATTCGCCATGTTGGGGTGGCACTAGCACCACAAGCAAGAAGTGCTATTGCTATACCACAGTCAGTGATACTCACTAAAACCCCAAAGTGTTCCCTCCCTCGTCCTATGCCAGGGCCACAAGTATTTTCCTTGGCATGGGTTGGTTTGTAATGTGCCCCATGAGAGGGGGAAGTGAGCGCCTGCAGACCCTCGGCGCGCCCTCATCTTGACAACATTAACAGCGGGAACCCTTCCCCAGGGAAAGCTTACAGAGTTTTAATGATACCCACCGGCGCCGACACTTCCGCTTTACCTAATCCTGTACAAGCATGATACACCTGCAGAAGGAAGAGACGGCATACCATCCAGTAACGCTCCCAATCAAGGAACAAACCACAGTCAGGAGTAAGAGGTCAAGTCCGGTGTGGGCGACAAGTACACCATGCTACTCTGTCCAAGCAGGGTACACTTTGCCTGCCCTGCTCTAACTTATATTACAGTTGCTGATTGACCAAATGCAACTTATAGTGTTCAAAAATAATGTGTCATCAATCACATTAGTGTAAGTATATATGTGAGTTATTTGTGAATTTTTTATAACATCACTAACAATTTCACATCTCAAATAAGTAAAAGTAAAAAACACAATCCTTGACCACATCTGTCTGACACTAACATTAACATTATTCCAGTTGTAGCAGGGACATTAGAAGATTCAGTTTAAATATAAAAAGCTGTTTAGTTCCAGCAGTCTAATAGACATGACAAGAAGAATCTACATGAATGTAATAAATAAATAAAATATATAAAAATAAATAAATAAAAGTTATATAATGTAACTATTAAAAATTAAATTCACAAGCAATAAAATCAGGCTAACCCTATTATACAAAAAATGTTTAGTGCATTTTGATATTACCATTATAACTGAAGTATAATATTAAATTAAATGCAAGAATTCCAACTAAAGCTGCAAGAAATATATACAAGTACTCTGTTTGACATTGGAATATATTTTATAATTTTTATAACATTAAATAAAAACTAAAACTGAAATCCTCAAGTATTATATTCTACTTTAAAATATCATATGATTTAAAAAACCTAAGTGAAATATATTATATAAAAATTAAAACATAAAATAGTTTTAGATCTAAAAATATTATTTTCAATCTTACCACATCTTCCGAGCTCTTTCAGTAAATCTTCCCTCACTGTATGCATACAATCCATATTGAGGATAAATGTTATTTTCTGGTACGGACATGCGCTAAAATAAATATTTAAAATATAAATAGAGTTAGACTAAGACTTTTATACACAATTAGAAAATAAGGAAATTTACCACAAATTGAGGATATTCGTACATGTAAGTCATTGTACAATGGTTTGTTTTATCGCTAAAATAAATGTTGAAAACTCCCAATAAATATGCTAAAAAGAATAGAACAGAAAATATTTGGAAAATACTTGAACTCATCATTTTGAGAAACTTCATAGCTGCACATATTCAACAACGAAATGGAAATAAGAAAACGTCGTTCAAATATATAGCAAAATGTATATCAAATAAATAAAAATATATTTATTCTCTCGCCATCCTATTGTAATTTGTATTTCTCGATTAATTGATTGTCAAATGTCAATAAGTCAATTATCATATCTTCATTCTGCCTGAATTAAAAAAAAAACACATAATAATTATTTTTTTTTAAGTTTATGGCTTGGCAGTTAGGCCTTTAAGCCAGATCTTAGTTTACAATATAGTTTCTTCATTTACTTAAGCCTATGTGTAGCACAGCTGAACTGTAGGTAATCAGCTAGTGCCATTTAACGGAGTTCTTGTGACAACTCAAAAGGCCACATTTGTCTATACAGTTCACATTTCTCACAAAACACATAATTACTACTCAAAAACTATCAATATCCTACAACTATTGTTCATAATAAAACTACGTTTTAACGGTTTTAAGCGCGGTAATTTTATTTGATTTTGGTACAATAGTAAAATACAAGATCTTTTATCGGACGAAAGCACTTATAAAAAGGTCAAAACTGACCCCACGGATAAAGTAACCAAACAAACAATCGCGGTTATGAAAAAACACTCCGAAAAATTAAGCTTAGACGTATCCGCACTCACACCATCTTGCGCCAAAGCGCGTAAACTGTATGGGTTACCTAAACTTCACAAAAACAACATCCCCTTGCGCCCTATAGTTAGCCAGCTTGACTCACCAACATACAGACTGGCACAACATCTCGCGAAGACACTCAACAATCTCCGCGGCAACACACCCTACCATGTCAAGGATTCCTTCGACTTCATCAGCGCAATTGAAAATTTGACATTGGCTGAGGATGAAGTACTAGTCAGTTTTGATGTCCAGTCCTTATTTACCAGTTTACTAGTGGAAGACTGCATTGAGATTGTCAAAAGGAAGCTAATAGATAATAACATGAATGAGGAATATGCAGATCTACTTAAACATTGCCTCACATCTGGCTATTTCGTGTGGGATTACGGCTTCTACGACCAAATCAACGGTGTAGCCATGGGCTCACCGGTGTCTCCTGTCGTAGCTGACATTTTTATGGAAGACTTCGAGCAGAAGGCACTGGATACCGCTCCGGCTAAGCCGAAGATGTATAAAAGGTACGTAGACGATACTTTTGCCGTCCTCCCAAACGATAAAGTCTCTGCATTTCTAGATCATCTCAATTCCATTAGCAGTAATATTAAATTTACTATGGAACTAGAGGCAAATAATAAATTAGCTTTTCTGGATGTGCTCATCCTAAGGAACCCTGACAATACTCTTGGTCATACGGTGTATAGGAAACCTACCCATACAGATAAATACCTTAATGGTTCGTCTCACCACCATCCTAGTCAGTTAGCTACCGTGGGCAAATCTTTGTTTCAGAGAGCACGGAAAATTTGTGACGAGAACCACATAGCTGGAGAGCTTCAGCATGTCAAGCGAGTTCTACAACGCAATCAGCTGAAGACTCCACACCAACGTCACAAAGGCCCCAAACCACCTTCAGTTGAGCGGTGCCCTGCTACCCTACCCTACATCAAGGGGGTCACAGACAGAATTGGTCACATCCTCAGGCGAGCTTCAATCAAAACATATTTCAAGCCGCAGAAAAAGATTACCCAATTTCTGAGACCTGTGAAATGCAATATCCCACTCCAGGATGCAGGGGTGTACAAGCTTGATTGTGAGTGTGGATTGTCATACATTGGGCAAACAAAGAGGAGCATAAAAACACGAGTAAAAGAACACATTGCTGACATGAAACACACAAGGTCTACGAAGTCTGCGATCAGTGAACACACGCTGGATAAACCCAACCACTACATCAGATTCGATAACCCACAAATCCTCGCGAAAGAGAATCGTTTCATACCTAGAATGATGCGTGAGGCTATTGAAATCAAAAAACACCCAAATTTCAATAGAGAAGATGGTTGGCAAGTACCACCTGTTTGGGATCCAATTATCAAAACTATTAAGACCCAAACCCAGCAAAAACCAGCTGCCAGACCTCAAGACACTGTGAGCTCTTTCTGCGTACAACGGAACACAAACCAACTTGACTGATAATTACTTTTATTTTTCCTTCCACCCATTTTAATATTATATAAAATTATTAGAGCTAGGCATGTTTGCTGAAGAGTTTCTTGCGCCGCTTCTTCTCTTCAAGCCATAACATGTTGCGAAGCGGTAGTAAATTAGTTTAGGCTCCCATAGATTAAATAATAACCATAAACAAAATTAAAAATTAAATAATTAAAATTAATAAGTTGGCGGTAGGCTAAATAAAACTTTAACAATACTCGTTGACACTTGACATCTTTGTCTTCCGTGATCACGGCCACTGAAAAGTGGCCGAAACGTCGGAAAAACCAAAATCAAATAAAATTACCGCGCTTAAAACCGTTAAAACGTAGTTTTATTATGTATACAAGTCGCGAAAACTTAAGAAAATATTAACTATTGTTCATTTTAGAGTAATTTTACACATTTTTAGAAAATAAAACTGCACAGCACAACATCTCCTTTCAGTTCCCGCCATAAACTCAACACGTAAAAACACACTCACAGACCATAGACAATATATATGTCACAGACTATTAGTGTCTATTAGGACTACGTTCCACTGGGCACGGGGCTTCGATAAATATCTGCATCAGATGGGTGTCTGCTTTCCCCTCAGTGTCGCGCTACACACTGTGCTTCACACGCTGATCGTATGCGCTATATTTTATAATTTTTATTATAAAATGGCTACATGGAAACCACAGAAGTTCGAGCTCGAGAACATAGTAGGGCCGATCGTTTCGCTGAGGGGACTGGTTGAGGCCCTGCTTCACAATGACGATCACTGGTCAGCGGTTTCTTCCTCTCTCGAGGCAGTAATGTCCCGCAAGGAAGCCGCTGAGAGAGTAAGGGAGAGAGAGAGAGAGAGAGAGCTGCGCACGCGCCCCTCGGACACCGTCGTAAGACTGGCCTTCGGAGCCACAGGTATGCGGAAAATCTCCTCCGCCCATGATTCCATCGCAGAGGTCCGCGCATCGTGGGGATGCGACGGGTCCACCCGTAGACAGTAGGTTTCTCTGTCTACGGTAGTTTGTGTGTAAACTTTTTGGTAGTAGCCATAAAGTTCGTTCCACAACTAGCTCACAACTCTAAAATGCTCATTTAGCCGTTCCACAAGGCGACCGTGGTCGTTGTGGTCGTAGCGAAAACATCAGTAACGGCGTCATCATTTTCGATCACACGACGACCCATGTCAAGAGGTGGGTCAAATAACCGTTCCACTTGGGTTTACAACTGTAACGCTACCAAGCAATTGGAACGGGAAAAATCGCGGTCGTTGTGAGTCTCTAGTGGAACATAGCCTTAGTACATTGAAGTATGAATATTATAGAGGTCCATGCTTTATTAGTTTGTGAATCTAATCACTATTTACTGTCGAGATTTTGGCAGGAACTGAAAGGAGATGTTGTGCTGTGCAGTTTTATTTTCTAAAAATGTGTAAAATTACTTTAAAATGAACAATAGTTGTAGAATTTTTAACCGTGCAGGAACGGAGAAAGAATACAATTTCCTGCGGCCGGGCGGCCTGTCGTAAGAGGCGACTTAACAACCCACCGTCAGGTGGTAGGGCACTTGCCCGACTGGATGGCTACCACCCCTGGTCTAGAGTATGTCGCCATAACAACCTTGAGTTGTGTTCCGGCATTAGTGACCAGGTTCCAGTTTCCCTCAAGAGAGTAGCAGCGCATTTGTAGCAACTTTGGCGTTGCAAATGTCCATAGGCGATGGTAACCGCTTTCCATCAAGTGGGCCGTCTGCCTGTCTGCTGATCTCCTGCAATAAAAAAAAAGAAAAAGAATATTGACAGTTTTTGAGTAATAATTATGTGTTTTTGCGAGAAATGTCAACTCTATAACCAAATCCGGCCTTTCGAGTTTTCACAAGAACTCCGTTGAATGACGTCGATTGTAGCCTACAATTTGCTACAATACAACGGCGCCTGTCTTAAAAACTTAGTTGCCAAGCTTTAAATTAAAAAAAAATCATCAAACAGTCAAACCATAAGTCATACCATAAGTAATCTGTGAGTCAAACTTCAATTCAAACAGACAAAATTGTTTTTCTTGTGTTTGCATTTGAATCTCATTTTTATGTTCAAACGCACTTACTACACACTAACTTGATAACATAGTAAATCTCTAGATTTCGATCTTTATAGTTCTTGTGAATCCGGAGCAATGTATTTTTAGTGTGTACTAATATCTTAATTTCGCTTAAATATTATAGAAAAATGGCTACCGTATTCGACAGTCCATTTATTAGACAACGTTTGCATCGATTGCGGCACCGCGACTACGACTATGATGAAGATCAAAGATTTGGCAGATGTGACTGCACGAGCTATTCTTATTTCGTCCTATCCATGGTGCTGTTTTCCGTGGGCACAGTGATAACTGTGCTGGCCTTGGGAGACGCCGATGGTTACATCCTCAGTAATTTAGGACACATGTGGCTTGTTGGACCCATTTTTATATGTTCTGGTATGATGGTGGCAGTGAAGAGTATGTTATATTTACGGAGAAAAAGTGTCATACAGATGCTCTTACATCAGAGAGCTATTATAAGGGTGAGTGAAGCTGCAAATAAAAAATGATGTTCAGATTAGTGAATGTATTATGTTTTCCTCTTTATTTGAGTTAATAAGTACCACACTGTTTCATCTGTATGAACTAAGTTCAATACCTCACATGAACTATCATTAATCTCAAGGTAATCACTATTCTTTATTCACTCCTAGTCTCAGTACTAAATATATATATACCAAATTTCATGGAAATTGGTTCATATATGAGTCCTAGAATAAAACACATACAGTTAATATAGTGTGTGTGGATTTTAACTCGATGTTTGTGTCTATTAATTTTCTGTTATTTATAATTGTTATTCTTCTGGTGTCTTCATTTCTCTAAAAAATACCTTCTCATAGTTACCAATTTAGATTTTAATAAATCTGAATCTGTCAGAGAGAAGTTATGATGTAAAAGTTTTGTTTTCAATTTTATAGAAATTATAAAAAACTTAAAATAAATTATCAATATGCTTTATTTATCAGTATTTTTGGTCATGTATATCCCTATTAATATTATAAATGCGAAAGTAACTCTGTCTGTCTGTCTGTCTGTCTGTCTGTCTGTCTGTCTGTCTGTCTGTCTGTTCCGTTTTCACGTTAAAACTACTGGACCGATTTGGTTGAAACTCAGTATATATATATTTTCGATGCCGAGAATGAACATAGGATACTTTTTATCCCGGAAAATGGGATAGTTTCCGGGATAAAAGTATATTTGTCTTTTTGTTTGTTATCCTTTTATGGAAAGACTATTGGACCGATTTGGCTGAAACCCGGTACATATATAATTTGAATACCGAGAGTGCCCAAGGGATACTTTTTATCCCGGATAATGGGATACATTTTGGGATAGATTTATGTAAAGTTTATCCCGGAAACTAGGACAGGTTTTGTGATTTGTCCATTTCGTTCACTGGGTCCACTGGGTCCACTGGGTCCACTTGGACCATGTTATCTATTTTGTCATTTTTGTCAAGTTTTGTCATTTATGTAGTTTACATATAGACGGGTGTGGTATAGTTTGCGATATAAAATGAAGTGAATCTTTCAGGGGCAAATACATACAAATTTAATACAATGTAACCTGTACCACTTTCTTTTTAAACAAGAGATACGCACTAGAGGTTGACCCGCGGCGCAGCCGCGGGGTAAACTCTAGTAATAAGATAATTATGAATTCTATAGAGTGTTGGGGTGAAGGTAAGGAAAGGAATGCTCCGGTGGTTCGGGCATGTGGAAAGAATGCATGATGAAAGAATTTTTTTATAAGTTTTTATAAAGACATATTGTTCTGACCCCAAATAATTGAGATAAGGTGACAGAAAAGAGAGAGCAGTTTATACAGTCCACATTAAATGTTACTTACCTTCTTAGTTACGAACAATTAACTGTGTAACTGACACTGTCCCATACAAAATCAAGTATTTCTAATCTATAGAGGGCGTAAAATTGAATGCACTGTATTAGTCCAAGATCCCAGTCACCCCAGACTTACATGATTTTAGGAAAGATGAAATTTTTAGGATCGGTAGTTTTAGAAAGCAATGCATACTCGCTAAACTGAAAGCAGGGTGGTTTTACAGATGGCAGGTATCAAAGGTAGAAAAAAACCATGCTAACTTACGTCAAAGTAGCAAGACTAGTTTTTACATATTTATGTCATATATGATATCATTATAAACAAAGATATACAGTTGCCAGACACTTGCTGTGGGCCATAACTTTTGACAGACACTTAAAAAAAACGGGAGCTTACGTCATTTTAGGAAGGCTTAATTTTATATATATTATATCAAGTTAGAGCAAGTCAAAGAATTTGTTTATCTAGGGTGCATATTTACTAGGGACGGAAAACATGAAAATGACATTGAAAGAAGAGTAATCGCAGGTAATAAGGTGAATGGAGCGCTAAACACTTTTATAAAAAGCTAAAAAGTGTGTGTAAAGGCATGTTTGGCTCTCCATCAAGGGGTGTTGGTGCCAACACTAATGTACGGTAGTAAAAGTTGAGTGTGGCAGAAGAAGCATGAAAGTAGAATAAATGCAGTTGAAATGAGAGCTTTGAGAAGTGTATGTGAGGTAAACATGAATGATATGATACGGAATAGTGTAATCAGGGAATGTTCACTTCACTTCACTTTTTCTTTTTTGGCAAGAGGCTTGTTCTTGGTCGAACTAGAGGGAATGTTGTGGATTGAAAGAAAATGTAATAACAAGAGTTGAAAAAGGAATGTTAAGGTGGTTTGGGCATGCAGAGAGGATGAAAATAGAATCACAAAACAAGTGTATGACAATATTGTGATTGGTAGAGTTGGTATCGGTAGACCACGACGTACACACCATGATCAAATAACAGAAGTGTTAAAACGAGGTCAGATAAAAAGCATATCAAATAAACGTGCATGTATGAAGAGGTTAATGAAAGTAGATGAAGTGAAAGTTGTTTGTCAGGATCGTCGCAAGTGGAGATCTATAGTCTTTGCCTACCCCCATGGGAAAAAGGCGTGATAATATGCATGCAAGTATGTATGGATATTATCAAGTATACTATTTTAAAATATTTTCCAATGAGCCAGATAAACCTGACGAGCCAAACATCCTCCCAGACTCGTTAATAGATCCGCTGAGAGAGGAAGCGCGGGAGCATTATTCCAAGTCAATTCAATATTATTTATATTTAAATTTTATATATTCGCGTGTCAGAGTGCATCTCACTTGTACTTATACGCTTGAATAATGCTCTAATGCTCTCGCGCTTCTCCACACAGCGGATCTCTTTTATCGAGTGTGGGAGGATGTTTGGCCCGTCAGATATGTCTGGATCATTGGAAAATATTTTAAAATATTATACTTGATAATATATATAAAATTCAGCCTTCCTAAAATGACGTAAGTTCCCACATTTTTTTATAGTGTCTGTCAAAAGTTATGGCCCACAGGAAGTGTCTGGCAACTGTATGTCTTTGTTTATAACAATATCATATATGACATACGTAAAAGCTAGCCTTTTAAAAAAACTTTTTTTTGACGTAAGTTAGCATGGTTTTTTTCCACCTTTGATACTTGCGACCTGTAAAACGACCCCACTTTCAGCTTAGCGAGTATCCATTGCTTTCTAAGTTTATGTTAAAACTACCGATCCTAAAAATTTCATCTTTCCTAAAATCACATATGTCGGGGTGACTGGGATCTCACTCTATATTATTAATTAAAGTTTTATATCAAGCACACAGCATCAGCATAGTATTAAAATAGGTTCACATACAATGTAATTTAGTAATCAAGGCTAGTATTTTTTTATTAATTTAGGGTCTTGAGAATAATATATGCATATTATATGATTATCACATTATGTTTGGAAGATAAATTTTAATTATTTTAATTACTTTTGAATTATTCATGTACTTCGTGCTTACAATAAAATTTAAATGAATACTCTAATAGCTACTTGAATAACTATAACATGAAACAGTTTTAGTTCACATGACCATGAATATTTTGTATAGTTGTTTCTAAGAGTGGCCCTAGATTTGTTATATTTATTGCTTTTCTATCAGAGGCAGAAATATATATAGAATTCTAAATTTAAATAAAACCTATTTTTAAGTTTTCATATTATCAATTTTAAAAATATAATATTGTATTTCATATAATTATCTAATACTTCAATATGCCTGCGACTTCGTCCATGCTTGGTTTGAAATTCTTGCTGGATTTTTTGGGACACAAAGTATCGTAAAATTAAAAAAAGACTAAGCTATCATTTTAGTAGAAACCGTGACGGAATAAGCTAATTTTTAGATAGATAACACTTTATTGTACACTATTACAGAAAACTTACGAACTAGTATTATACTAATTGTGTACAAAGGGCGGTCTTATCGCTAAAAAGCTATCTATTCCAGACAACCCGTGGCAAGAATATTGCTGATTAGGAGTGGCGATGGTGGTATTCATATAATTATTGTACGATTACTTACATTTTAATAATAAATATATAACTATACTATATATACACATAAGTTATATACATATACAAGATATGGTGATAAAACGCAACTATTTAAACATAATAAATATGTAACTATATACAATATAATATCTACTAATTATATAAAATTACATATCATTATATTGCAGATAGTATTTCTTGACCATGTTCTTAAATGTTATTAGAGATTTAGCTTGTCTGACAGCAACAGGCAATGTGTTCCAAAGTTGGACAGCCTTAACCGTGAAGGAATTATTGTAAAACGTTGTATTATGAATAGGAGTAATAAGTCTATGTTGACTGGAAGGGCGTAAGTTGTGAGAGCAAGAAATAAATTCAAAGCATTCTTTAAGGTACAGTGGAGTAGTAGGGATGAATAAAATACTATAAAGCAATGAAAGAATGTGAGTATTCCGGCGAAAATGAATCGGCAACCACTTGAGTTTTTTACGAAATTCAGAAACGGTCATACTTGTGTAATCCAAATATGAACCTTCTAGAAAAGTTTTGGAGGCGCTGAAGTTTATTAAGTTGTTCTTGAGTTAAATCTAGATAGCTGGCGTTGGCATAATCAAGTATGGGTAAAAGTAGCGACTCTGCAAGCTAAATTTTGGTGGCGCTGGGCAGGAAGTATTTTAGCCTTCAGTGTGATCTGGAGGAGAGAAACAACCGCCGACTCAACTCCGTTATATGGGGTCTCCAGGACAGGACAACTCACTATCAAATATAACTCCAAGGTTTTTGACCTTATCACTGATAGGGATAAGCTTCCCATTAAAAAGAAAACTTGGTATACAGGTCCAGTCAATTTTACACAGCATCCGTGTGCTACCGATGGTGATTACTTGAGTTTTCTCAGGATTCACAAGAAGTCCATTCGACTTACTCCATTGTAGTATGCGTTCAAAGTCAGAGTTTATTGCTGCGACTGCTTGATTTAGTGTGGCAACCGGTGCCTGCATGTAAATTTGCAGATCGTCTGCATAGAGGTGATAGGATGAAATGAGTTCATTGGAAATTGAGTTTATAAAAACAGCGAATAGTAAAGGAGATAGTACGCCGCCCTGTGGAACACCGGCAGAGAGATCACACCACGACGAATAGTCGTCATCAACTCGAATGCGCTGCCGGCGTCCATACAGGTAACTATGAAACCAGTCGATTACTTCAGGAGATCTGTTAATAGAGCGTAGGATGCCCAGTAACACTTCAAAGTCGACATTATTGAAAGCACTGCGGAAATCGAGCAGCGATAGCATAGTTAGTAAGCCATTGTCCATGCCACGCCGGATGTCATCTGTAATTTTAATGAGGGCTGTGGTGGTGCTGTGGCCAGGATGAAAACCAGACTGGTAAGGATTCAAAAGGTTTGAATTACGGTTCAGGAAAACACTTAGCTGCTGATGAACTAAGCGTTCGAGAACTTTGGAAAGGAAAGGTAGTATGGAAATAGGATGAAATTGAGAAAAGAAAGCGGGATTGGGTTTCTTTGGAAGAGGAGTAACCTGGGCTTCCTTCCAGGCAACTGGGAATACACAAGAGGTTATGGATGTATTAAGGATATGAGTAAGGATAGGATTAAAGACATCCAGTATGGGTAGGATCATGTTGCGACTAATGCTATCACTACCGACAGCATTTGATGTAATGGATTTCACAGCTTTCTTAACATCACTGTCAGTAAATCGACTAAAAAGAAAAGGAGAATGTTTGCGTGCTGGCTTGGACGAGATTCTTTTCAAAGTTTCAGACTTTATGACTACATCAAAGTCGGAAGTGGTTGAGAAATGCTGATTTAGATCATCAATATTGAATTTTTGATTGACTGAGTTTTCCGTGTAATTTTTATATATACAAAAACCTTAAAACCGCTCCTGGGAAAATACCCAGGATAAAAAATATCACACATTTTATTACATAAAATTTGCTATTGGTCAGTGAAAAAAACCCATTGGAATTCGTTTTTTTTTAATCTGGCCATTTTAAATAATTCCCACAGAATATCCAGGATAAAAAAGTAGCGCAGATTTGAAGTCTAGGAATTTGATGTAGATCAGGAAAAACCGCATCGAAATGGGCCCAGTAGTTTTTACATAAATTCTGAACAAATAGACAACAAATCTAAAAAAAATTGCATGGTGTTCTCCATTGTTTATATATAGTGTACTAGAATTTAACCCGCGGCTGTATCGCGGGTCAACCTCTAGTGCGTATCTCTTGTTTAAAGAGCAGGCGTATAGGTTACATTGTATTAAATTTTTATGCATTTGCCCTGGAAGATCCACTTCATTTTAGATCGCAAACTATACCACCCCCATCTATCTGTAAACTACATAAATGACAGATCATGATAGATAACATGGACCAAGTGGACCCAGTGAATCCAATTCACCCAATGGACCCATGGACTAAGTTGACCAAGTGAGCCCAGTGGACCAAGTGGAGCCAGTAGACCCAGAGGACCCGGTGGATCCAGTGGGTCCAGTGGATCAAGTGGACGAAATGGACAAAATCACAAAACCTATTTTAGTTTCCGGGATAACCTTTACATAAATCTATCCCATTATCTGGGATAAAAAGTATCCCTTGGCCACTCTCGGTATTAAAATTACATATGTACCGAATTGCAGCCAAATCGGTCCAGCAGTCTTTCCATAAAAGGATAACAAACAGAGAGAAAAATATATTTTTATCCCGGAAACTATCCCATTTTTCGGGATAAAAAGTATCCTATGTACATCCTCGGCATCGAATATATATATATTGAGTTTCAGCCAAATCGGTCCAGTAGTTTTTCCGTGATAATGGAACAAATAGACAGAGTTACTTTCGCATTTATAATATTAATAGAGATTCCAGTTGTTTTTTTAAATAGCTTCAATTAACAGATATGGCATATTTATAATTAATAATATTACAGGTAGTTTAATAGTAATACTAAAAAAATGTGTGCTGGGACACATAGTAGAAATTAAACTTCAACGGACAAGTGGAAAAACGAATCGCAATGGACAAGTGGAAAAACGAATGGCAATGTATTAGTGAAAAAACAAATAGCATCAGACAAGTGGAAAAGCGAATGGCAACAGATAAGTGGAAAAACGAATAGCAACGGACAAGTAGAGAAACGAATCGCAACAAAATTTTAACTTGAAGTTTTACAGGGAGGTTTTCAATTTGGACAAGTACATTATCAATCTGCCCGTAAAACTTCAATTAAAATTTTGTTGCAATTCGTGCCACTTGTCCGTTGCCATTTGTTTTTCCACTTGTCCATTGCAATTCGTTTTTCCACTTGTCTGTTGAAGTTTCATTTCTACTATGTATCCCAACACACATTTCGATTTTTCGCAGGTTTACTGCAAATTATGATTTGGTTACGTTAGGTACATTTTAATTGATGCATTTTTTATTTAAACATATTTTATTTTATCAAACAAAAAAACTGACCCCCTCCAGTGCCCTCCGCACGTCGTAACGCTTTTTCGTGACAGAAAAAATCCTATTACCTCCCCCCCCCGTTTTTTTTAAATTAGAAGTTCTACTTCAGAAAGTAACATATTTCTTTACATACCAGCAGATGCTTAGTTAATATTGGACAATAAAAAATAGTAATTGGGTTATAGAATGGCCATACTAACAGTGTATCAAGGAGACCTTCCTGAATCTAGCCTTTCACTCAGCAGTTTGGCAAAAACCTTTTTGTCTACTGCTTGAGGTTCTCTTATATCAGTCCATTTGTGATTGAAGCCTCCAGACCACCATTGTGTAATGTACTGAGTTGTATCACTATTGTTGTTCAATTTCTTTTTAGGATATGGCGGCAGTTCAAGCTGAACAAGCATACAGTGGACAAGTACCTCGCACTGCATCAAGTGCTACTCTACCTCCTTCCTATGATGCCTTATTAGCGAATGCAGCAACCAGTAAACCTCAACCATCTAGTTCTGAACCACCTCCTCCAACATATGATGAGGCTATGTACCTGATTGATGATGAGAAAACAAGAGATGACAAAGCTGGTGATAGACAAGATACTAGCACTCAATTAGACAGTACAGATAATAGTAAACCATGAAAACCAACTGTACTTATAACTTGTTTATTTAGATTTGTAAGACAAACTTAATTCTTCCTTTTGTACTTATATTTTAGATGTATAGTGATTTAACTTAGTTCTTCTTGGATGTGCCTAAAAATTGATTTGTTAGCAATATTGTTATTATATCAAGTAAGGGGTATCTATTTAAATATATAACTTGAAGAGTGAGGAGTTTGAAGACATGCTTTGAAGAATTGTGGTCATACAGTTAATGACTAGTAACTTTGGTATTATATAAATAGCTATTATGATGTCAAGTGAAATGCCTTAAATGTAATTGAAATCAGATATTCCAGTTGGTAGAGCAAATATTTTAAGCATTTATACTAAAGCATTTTATAATATCAAATCGACAAGTATTTAAAAGTAGTTTCTAAAATGCGGATTATTTTTGTAAAGATTTTGGTGTGAAATTCCTAATGTAGACCATCAATTAATTGCTCAGCATTTATATATGTATGTTTCAGTATATTGTCTCAGATTTCATAACTTTAAAGTGTGCCTAACATGAAAAAATCTAAATTATTTCTTCTATGTACTAATTTTAAAATGAACAAAGTAAAAAAACTACATGAGTGTTATTTTGACTAGGGTGAAAGTTGGTTTTATAATATGTACTTCTGTTTATTTTTTCTCAAATTGTCGAATTATTGTTGTAAAGACTGATGAATATACAATGGTATTGTTGCCAATTACTGTAACACATAGTTTTCAAACTATGATATGTAAATAACAAATTTTCCTGAGTCATATTTGGGAGGTAACAGGATGTTAGGTGTGTCTAATGTAGGAAAAATGAATTTCAGCATTTGGATGTATATATAATCCATATATATGGTGTTAATGGGGTCAATGATATTGGTCAGGGTAATTTTTTTATTTGTTTTAGCTATCAAGTTAATATAGACACTAGAAAGTAGTGTGTACATAAAGACAGTCATATGCATAGTAGAATAACATATGTGACCTTGTGAATTGTCTTGATAAATGTGTCAAGTGCCTTTCTTTTTGTTATTGAAAAAATTATCACTATAGTATGCGTAGTCACTTAGCACATTTTTAGAATAGAAAATAATTATGAATATATAGGAATGAAGTTGGACTGGTTGGTTTTTTACAATAAAACTAAATATTAATGAAATACTATTTTATTTAGATATATAAAAGGTAAACAAAGTGCAATTCAAATTGATTATTTTGTACAATGTTCAAAGCACCAATTTAATTGTGGATTGAATTATGTATATAAAAATGTGTTTATAGTTTCTTATCAATCATTATCATCAATAATTGAATAATATCAATGTTTATTCATGTAGCCCCTTATAATAACTGGTGTTTATATATATAATATCTGGTTAAGTTCAATAATTGCATAACAAATATAATTTCATACAGAAAAACAAATGGTTCATGCATGGGTAAACATTATGTGGGAATGTATTTTATTGTTGAGACTAAAATATATTATTTTACTACTCAAATTGCTAATAAAAGATTGTTACATAAATAAAGGTTCATTTAGACTCGCACTGGCTAACTAAGTGAGATCTTAATATTAACTTTATTGAAGTAGGATTGCATTTAAATACTGCTAGGATAGCTTTTATTAGCAGTACTTGAATGCAGTATTTGTGATAGCCTTAAAGAACACAGTAGGCCCACTGTTGTCAATTTAGTATTTTTCATTCAATTGGACATGTTTATATAATAAAATGTTTAATAATCTCCTAAAATTATTCCATAATATACTGAATTAGGTTTACTCTTTTTTCAGATAATGTGAAGGTTTTAGGAGAGTACTAAATGTTCGAATCAAGTTAAATGCATGTGAAATGTTAAGTTAGCAACAGTACATAGAACTAGAGATAGAGTTATTACTTACACAGATTTATGAGTTAACCAATTTATTCTTAACAAAATTAGGAAAAATGAATGGCTGTCTTTGTTTGCCTGTATAGTATATTAGCTTCAAATGCCAGCATTATGCAAGTGGCCTGTGTATTGAGTCTCATATGAAGTTATTCATGAATATATGTAAAGGAAAATTGTTTTCAAGATTTAAATTTTTTCTTTTAGACAATGTAGGAACAACCAGCTTTTGCATAATTTCAAGATGAGGTCAGAATGCTACATTAAATATTCTGAATGTCCCCCCTCAGTATGAAAGCAAATCTGCAGGTCAACTAGGCGACACATTTGATAATAGATTCTAAAACAAGTAAAACGTTATTATCATACTTTTAAAATGTCATGATAGAATTAATTTTAATTAATGTTTATAATATAATACACTATTTGTGGCCTTATAACTTGCTCTCATACAAATTCTAAAGTGGCTTCAATTTCTATGTGATTCAACTCAGTGATGAGTTAAATCAATTACTCGCACAACTCACTTATGAGTAGTAGTAGTATTCACCACAATGGCAGGCAAAGGAAACAGTCCATTTTGTCCAATGATACAAATATTGCAATTGATTTAGTCTGTCAACTACACCCTATTCTATTGTTTTTGTTAAAGTATAATTTCAATTGGTTATGGAAAATAAGAGGAAACCTATTTTGGACCAGATTTATTTTGCTACCTTATTTACAAATTATGTATGAAAAAATTACTGTTTGAAATTATAACAACAAAAATATAAGTATTATGACATGCCAACATAGTCAAAAGTAAAAATACATACTGAAATGTGAAAATTTGTATACTGATCTCCCTAGGGCTATTAATAAAAACCTTTCTAAAATTTGTGTTATATTTATTTTATAACTGTTTTCATGGTATAAAGTTTCAAAGAAAAGTCACATTTCATTTTTCTTATCATTTGGTGATAAGAACTTATCTTCTATGTCCTAATTGCAATAATATTCATGTTACAAGATTATGTTAGTCTCCCAAAATACTTTGCTCGAAAACACACATTTCTCAGCTGTGGCCACTGTACAATAATTACATCTGCAAAGTATTGCAGTACTTTTCCAGTTAATGACATAGTTCTTACTCTACAAATACTTTCAATAAACACTATTCTACAGTCCAATAGAAATAAACATCTCAATATAAATGCTACAATACAAATTGGGAAGCAGGTCCCTGGGCCATTGCAAAGAACAACATCAGGTTTAAAATTATACACAATTGGAATAGTTTGCATCATAGCATAAAAAGTACTTATCATGGAAGAGCTAAATGATTGTTTTACATTTCTACTTCTAGGTACCCTGTTTATAGTATAATACTTTCTTCCATTCTCAGTATCATGAACCTTTTTTTCACTGTTCACATCATTATCAGCCATCATATACAAGCGTGGAGAATATTTATTCAAATCAAAGCTTTTCGTTAGTCGTAGCATTTCAGTAGTATGACCACCTGATCCTATACATATGATAGTTCTCAAAGACGAATCTCTTCGAATTTTACAATTGTTTGTAATTATAAAATAAATCAAAAATACAACTCTGAGCAGAAAAGCCGTTACCAAAATCAGTAGTAAATAATTCCAGATTAAAAGAGCTCCCATTTTCAGACAAATTGTTTTTAATATCCTCTCATTGAGCTCTGTGTACTACGTATTTATAACTCAATGTATCGACTATAGAATGAATAACGTTTAAATTATGTATTCCTGTATACTAATTAAATTCCTTAAAAAGCAAGAAAGAAAGATTTCAGTTAGCTATTATGGCTAATAACGTAGCAAAATATTCACTTTTCGTTTTTTTGGCAAGAGGCTTGTTCTTGGTCAAACCACCATTACTGCCAACGTCAGGTGTGGAAAAGGCAAGGTTTATGGCGATGACCAGAAAACACAAAAATTGTTTTTAGCAAAATATTGGCTGCCGGACGAAAACATTGACATTTAACACCTCAGCATCTGTCACCTAAACTTTTTTTTTTTTGGCCAGGGGAAATCCGTTTGAGGACTAAGCCGCGACAGGCACAGAAGCCTGGGGTTTGCGACCCGTGTGAGTGTGTGGGATTCGCCAGATCGGGGGTGGCACTAGCGTGCCCGGTCAGAACCGGTGCCATGCTATTGCCACGCCCCAGTTAGGGATACCCACTAAAACCCCTGGGTGTTCTATCCTGCGCCTTATGCCAGGGCTACGTGAATGCGGTCTTCCCAACTCCGCGTGCCCTGGCAGGCGTGGGCGCCCCTCACTGGGCCTCTTCCTATGCCAGGGGACGTATCCCCCGGCTACAACTAGGTGTAATCCGTGAGGCGGTTTCTAACGCGCCCCACGGGAAGAGAGATGAGCTCGCGCGGAACACTCTCGCTCTCATCTCGCCGGCATGTGCGGGTGAGTGAGAACCCCTATACCCCTAGGGGCCCCGCGCACCTGTTTTTTTTTAATTTTTATTATACAGGGGAAATCCGTTTGAGGATCGTAGGCCGCGCGAGGGGGAAAGGTCGCGGCCCGTGAGTTCGGATTCGCCAGGTCGGAGTGGCACTAGCACCCCACGTTGAGATGCGAGATGTTATTGCCACGCCGCGGTTAGGGATACCCACTAAAACCCCTGTCCGATCCCGAGCGTCCTTTGTCCGGGCTGTGGGTTCGCTCGCGCATTCACCACCGGTCCGGATGAACGGCGGCCGGCCTCTTTGCGGGTTGGCCTCACCATTTGGTAGCTGGAGATCTGGGTCTCTCCGGCTCCGCTACCTCACCGCGAGGTGAAAGGGGGCGCGCGGATCGGCGCGCGTCCCTCCTCTCCGGCCTTTATGTGCGGGTAGGTCCGGTTTCCCCACCGGTCGCCCGCTCGGCCGTAGCCTACGGCGGCTGGAAGTCGTCATAGACGACCCTACGACGCCGCCACCGGCTCTGGCGGGAGGGTAGCGTGGCGGATTGCTCTCTCTCCCGCTCCGCCGCCTCCTTTGCGGACATGACGGTTTCGCAGAAGGAGGCAGCTGCGTCCCACGCGTCGGCGCTCCCGACCATGGCCTTTACCACGGCCGGAAGGGAGAAATCCGCCCCGACGGCCGCGACGAGATCGCGACGCTGCTCGTCTCAGGCTGGACAAACCTGGAGGGACCCGCGCACCTGTTTTTTTTTTTTTTTTTTGTTTTGAGGCGAGGGAAAATGCTTAACCGATTTACGCACAAACTGGGTCGTTGCTAGGGGAACGACACGCGTCGGTCGGGGGCGATAACACTGCAGCAATAGTATGCTCTTGGCAGCGCTCCGTCCGCGATCGACGTCACAGAATAGTGTGGAAGACTCCGAGCGTTGCTGCACGGGCGAGCAACCCCAATACCCACTAAAAACCCCCTCCTCCCTGACGACCCTGCGCTTTGAATGTGTTGGAAAGGCTGAGATTTAGAACATAGTTACGCCCAGCCGATCCAGCGCAATAAAGTGCCTGGAGTGTGCCCTGGGAGAACACACCCCACTTCGTTGTGCGGGGGTAGAAGGTCCTTTGCTCTTCCTAGCAAGCTAAAGGCCCCCCGCGGTAAACGGAACCTAACTCAGGGAGGGAAGTAATGCGCGTACCTGCCTCTCCGGGTGCCAGCTGAAGGCCGGCGACCTCGAGAAGACGCATTGGCACGCGCTGCAGGACTTCTCTCCCTGTCTCGTTCTGCGGCCTCCTTGAGTGACATTACTGTCTCGCAAAAAGTAACCGCAGCCCCCCAATTGTCGCTGCTCTGCAGCATGGCCTTGACCAAGTCGCAGAGCGAGTCGACTGGACCTACGTGCGTCTCAAGTTCGAAACGCTGCGGCGCCCATGCGGCGCACTCGACAAGCGTGTGTAACGCCGTGTCGGGCGCGCCGCACTGGCGGCAGTCCGGGGAAGGCAAGCAGCCCACAATGCGACACAGATACTTATCGAAACATCCGTGTCCGGTAAGTATCTGTGTCGTCCTGAAGGTCAGGGTGCCGCTGGTGCGGTTGACCCATTCCGTCAGCTGTGGCCTGATTGCATCCACCGTGTAGCCGCCATAGGCCGCAGGGTTGTCGAGCTCTTGAGACCAGACGGCGATCATGGAGGCGGTTTCCCGCTTCCTGATCGCCTCGATTTCGACCTGACAGAAGGTCAGGCCTCTAGCTAGGGCATCCTGCCGGGTGCGGCGCACCACTGTCAGGACGTCCGCCTGGAGATGCCAGGGCGGATCGCCTGCCAGGAGGGTGGCCGCCATCCGCGACACTGTGCGATACCCCCGTATGGTCCTCACGGCCAGAACCTGCTGCGCCCGTTGCAGCAGGGTTCTGTTGTGGCGGTGAAGTGCAATGGACCAGACGGGTGCACCGTACAGTGCCATACTCCTCAGGATGCCAGAGTAAAGTTTCCGCGTCGCACCTCCCGGGCCCCCTACGTTGGGAAGCAGCCTCGAGAGTGCGCCCGCGGATTTGACGAGTTTGGGAACTAGCTGCTCAAAGTGCGCTTTGAACAGCCATTTCCCATCGAGAACTAGCCCCAGATATTTCATTTGGGGCCCTACTCTAATGGCCACCCCTTGGACCGAAACGGTCAAGTCCGCGGGGGGATTGCGAAATTTCCTATGGAACATGATGGCCTCCGTTTTCGCGGGGGAGACCCTCAAGCCCAGCCTAGCTATTCGATCTACGACAATCGCCAACCCGGCGTTAGCGACGTCCACGGATTCCGCAAATGACGCAGCGCGTGCCGTGAGTAGGGTGTCGTCCGCAAAGCAGATCAGCCCTACCCCGGGTAGGACCGGAACCCGAAGGATCCAGTCATAACCTACGTTCCAAAGAATCGGCCCGAGGACCGACCCCTGTGGAACGCCGCACGCGACGCGTCGACGACCTACCTCGGGATTGCCGGACTCACCGCCCTCCCAAAGGATATGTCGATCCTGCAGGTACGCGCCCAACAGCCTCGTGAGGTACGGGGGGACTCCATGCGCGCGGAGCCCCTCCCTGATTGTCTCATGAGGGAGGCTGTTAAAGGCGTTCGCTATATCTAGCGACACCGCAAGAACGACATCCTTCGCTTGGACGGCTTCGTCCGTTGACGTTCGCAGCGTCTCGAAGGCGTCCATCGTGGAGCGCCTCCGCCGAAACCCGAACTGCGTTTCTGAAAGCCCCGGCTCCACAGTGTCGAGATGCTTCACGAGCCGCTCCGCCAAGATCTTTTCGAAGACCTTAGCGACCTCGTTCAGCAGCACTATGGGCCTGAAGGCGGACGGATCGTTGGGAGGCCGACCTCCCTTGGGAATCAGGCACAAACGACCCTCCTTCCATTGCGACGGGAGCCGACCTGCGCGAATACAGGCTTCGAACAGTTCCCGCAGCTGGCCGCGTAGATGTTTAGCGGCCAGGAAGAGGAGTCGACCTGGAACCCCGTCGGGTCCCGGTGCCGTCTTCCTGCCCCGGAGCCGGTCCAGGGCAACGTCTAGTTCCCCCTCGGAGATGGAGTGAGGCTCCTCGTCCGTGGGAGTGTCGGGAACGGGTGGACCCATACTGGGGGGGGTGAAGTTTCCCGGATCCGGGAAGAGCCCGTCGATAACCGACCGGAGCACCTCGGGTTCGAGCGTTTCCGTGACCGTGGATGTGCAAGGCCGCAACGTGTTGCGGGCCCCACGGTACGGACACCCCCAAGGGTCCCGATCGAGCGTCTCGAGGAGCTCGGCCCGAGCCCGGGCTTTCGCTTGCAGTATTGCAATCGAAAGGGCCTTTCTGGCCTCCCTAAACTCTCCCACGAGTCCATTTTCCGCGACGTAGTCCGGAGGACGGCGCGCCCTGCAGCGTTTGAGCCTGTGGCTGATGATGCGAACTGCCTTTCGCATCTCGCCCAGCTCCTCGGTCCACCAGTGGACCTGCTTGCACGGAGGCTGCCGCTTGGAGACGCGAGGCATCGCCGCGTCGCAAACCCTCGTCAGGGTCTTGCGCATGTGCTCTGCCTGCGACTCCAGGTTCTCGAATTCGACTGGGTAGGCCCAGCTTTCCGTTGTCACTTTTTGAGAAACAGGTTTATATTGTGCCTTATGGTCTATTTTAGCCAAAATATTAATATTTCAGTAAAAAAACAACATGAACATATTTTATTTAGGAATTTTATAAATATTTTGACATTTCGTAACGAAAACGCGTCAAGCTGTCATGGCGTCTCGCATGACGTCACGGTGTGCAAAACAAACATCTGTTTGGTTGAAGTGTTATCAAAAGTTTAAAAAATACATAATAATAAATGAATACTAATTATTACAAACACTGTACAGTACCGCAGTGTATCAGTACAACGATAAAAACACCACAGAAACTGTTTTTTTACGTGTCTAAGGGGTAAACAAATGAGGAGAAAGTGGCCACATTTTTGTGAAGATCATTTTGATGTAAGTGTTTATCAGCCCTATTTATAATTCTACGTTACCAAATGATATGGAAAATTACGTATAATATCAAATAATGGGATCTGTATCACACTTACGTTTGAAACCAAGCTGTTTACCTAGTAAATTTGATTGTAAGACAGATAGAAGAAAGCGAACTTGTAGCAGTCTAAATCGACCTTATAATTATATACAATAAAAAAGAAAAGATGATGCTATTAAGAAAGTGTGTAAATAAATCAGTTGAAAGTAGTACTGTATTAGCCAGTACCAGTGGTGCTAGTTTAATTCTTGAAAATACTTCTAACACAACCACAGGTTCTTACATTAATAGTATGTAGTCCTAATATTAATTTTCTTGAAACAATCTAATAATAATATTGTCAATTTATTTTCAGTTTTACCCCAGGAAGAAGGTTTACAAGGTCTTAGAACAGCAAATAAATCTGTTTAAGTACTGATGACACATAAATATAGAAGCTACTCAATCCAGTATTAAGCTAAGCCAGACTGTGGACCAGGCAGGATCACTAGTAGTCTTCACAAAAATCAGTTTCTTCATTTCCATTTTAAGTGAAATATTCTGTGAAATCATTAAGGCCATCTGGATCCAGTATAAGCAAAGTTTCAAAGAAATTAATAATGGAAGAAGTCACTGTGACACTCTGTCTTTATATACTTCATCCGTTACTCACACGAGTCCTCACTGTCACCATTCCACTCAACACATCTAGATCAAATCTTTCATACAAATAAAAAATATGTAAATAAATACTCTTTCCATGAACAATTTTACTTTATTCATGATAAGTCCACTAATGGCTGGTTCCTATATCTTATAGAGTTCATTTACCTTACCATAGCTTAAAATTTGACATAAGCTCCATACAAATAATGTCACAATTCAACTGACGGTTGGGTGAGTGAATAGTAAGATATAGGAACCGGCCTTAAGTAGTCATGAACTAATCTAGTTACCCTAGCCCTAGAGCATGGTAGTTTAGTTAATTTATAAGATTGCCTCATTAAATGAAACTCCAAAATCATTTTGTTTTATTTTATTATAAAATGATGAGATCAGAACATACCTAGTGGTTACTTTATATGCTTTGATAAAGTAATGGATACACATGGCATTTCCAAAATGGTAACAAATTGTCAGTAATAAGATCATTAACATATTCATAACTGATTGCTACACAGAAAGTTTAAATTTTTTACTATTAGAAAAATCTAGATCCGCTACACAAAATATACATATTTCCACAGCAGTCAAATATATTCATATTTGTAATTGAGCATATTTGTTTGTAGGCTTCCCATCTTTAGTATAGTTTATACTGTAGAGACACTTAATTTCTACTGTGCAATTTTCACATGTACCATCCGGTGAACCAGCAGTCATTGGATATTGTTGACTTAATATGAGACCACATTTCTTAATTTTTTTAATGAAGTTTCAGCTCCAAATTTTCTCTAACTGTGGGTCCTGCATCTACTTACTTCAAAAGCCTGTGATGCTGTTATCCATCCATATCTTAATTCATGCTAGACTGCTTTTAAATTGCTCCCTTGTTTCCACTTAAAGTTTTTAATGACAGCATCTGATATTACTGCATTTCTTAAAAATATCATTTTTCATTATATTTTAAAACAATTTGATATATTAAAGCGCTGGCTGTATCACTGAGAACAGAATTATGTTGATATTTAAACAATGCACAATCCTCAAGTTTCATTTTTTGTCCTTCTTCTAAAAACTTATGAGCACATTTGATGGTAAACTAGGGTTACTACTACATATTTTAAACTGGTTCACAGTTGTGATAGCTTCGATTTTTTCCAATAACAATCCGCAGAATTGCATACTGGTTCTTCACTCCTGCGATGACGATAATTTCGATAGCACTTTATGATCTGGGCATATTTTACACTTTACAATACAGGAGTTTGCCATCACGTTTCAATTGCACATAACTTATGGCGTCATCTCAATAACATACTGGCGATGATCTACAAAAGAAATTTCACCATTAGCATCAACATTTACGAATATTAAAATTATCATAACCTCAAAATTAATTATTAAAAAATAATACTTTGCCATATCTTAATCACAATTTTAACATTAGGTGCTATTGTTTAATGTTATATACTTACACAGAAGTTTTAATATGGAATTCTGCAAAGCACAAATTCGTGTTAGTTGCGAAAAAGGCACCCAGCATAACAACATCGATTTTTGGCAAATTATTGGCATTTGCTTTTATACAACTTGCCTTTATTATAACTGGTTGTTGTAGTCGTATGAACACAGTGTATAACAATGGAAATACTATTATTTTACAGCAAAATTACTGGAAAACGATGAATTTTCACTGAGAATTCATTATCAACTTGCTATGTTTTGCACACTATGACGTCACGCGCTCTGATTGGCGTTCATTGTCACGTGACTAATGGCTGCAATGTAACAATTTTATTTCTCAAAAATATAAATTAGTATTTATTATTTTAATTAAAGCAATTTATTTATGACATGTTTAGATCGTAATCTACGATATATATAAAAATCTGCCTATATTTTTCATACTGTCAACTATCGGATTATCTTCAGCTCTAATGAAGTCCGAAACATTCGTTTCCACCCAAGACTGCGTGGACCGAGCTTTATGACCCGGCGCCGAGTCTTGCTGGAAGGACCATTCTTGGTTATTGAACATGGTGTTGTTAAGGGGCTTAACTGCTTTCTCAAGAATGGTATCTTGATACACTTGTGCCGATGTTTTGATACCTTTTTCATAAAAATATGGTTCAGTCACTCCTTCAAAGCTAACACCCCACCAAACCATCACTGAAGACGGATAATGCCCACGTTGCACTCTGTCGACTAATTGAGAAGCTTCCTTAGAGCTTTGAGCATAAATACGGTCATTTTGTTTGTTAAAATGTTGCTCAATTGTAAAAAAAATCTCATCCGTAAACAAAATTTTTCTGTGACCTCCCTTTGCGTACCGCTTCAGTAGTTGTTTCGATTTTACCACCCTATTCTTTTTCAAATTATGAGTTAAGAAATAACCAGTGCGTCTCTTATAGGCTGCAAGTCTTAAGTCATCTTTTCAAATACGCGACATGGTTCTAGGTGATATCTTCATCTCCCGAGATAAAATCTTTTGCTTTCGGACAGGATTCCTTCGAATTCTTTCCCTTACTGCTTTGACCACCTTTTTCGTACGAACACTACGTGAACGGACAGATCTTTTTCTGTCATAAACAGAGGAGGTCTCATTGTACCTATTAATAGCCCAGTACACAAACATTTGACTAATACCAAGCGTATGGAGAGTTTTAAAAATTACATTTGGCTCCATACCTACTTTTAAATACTGAAATAAAATCATTCATTTTAATTAAACCAAAATTTTAAAAATGGTTCATTAAATAATTTTAATGTAAAAACGTGTGTGAATTACCAAATATGACCATCATTTGTGGTTCACGTTTTGCTCTCAATATCTCGTCAGCCAGTTGTAATTATTCAACGATATTGCACAGCGCCATCTTAAGTACACTAAATAGAAACTACTTATAATTTTGTTACCCTTGCTCCATTGGTAGCGCTAGTTTCCATACATTTTTTAATTTGATTTAGTACGGAAGAGCCACTGGGATGATCCTCCTCCTTACTTTAAAATGATGAAAATTTCTCTGGTTTGATATTTGTTATGAAATATTTTAATTCTAAAAAAGCCGTGCTTAAATACTTGTTTTCCATATTTTTTTGTGGCGAGAGCAGCAAATGTGAACTATTACATGTATCATTATCGTTCAAAAGTAATTATAATAATTGCTCTTTAGAAAGTCATAATATTGCGTGTTCATAACATTGTTCCAGTTGGATTTTTGTTAAGATGTCGTTATTGCTTTTTCTGTGTTGTTCGCAATTTATTGGGGAATTAGGTAAGCGTAAAATATATAATGAAATATCAATAAATAGTATTTAATTGTTTTTTTCAGGCATATGATATTTGATAATTGTTTGTAGGTGTATTTGCAATGAGTGTTTCTTTAACTAATAATGGACCCGCGGTAATAGGGTCCAATGTTACATTCACTGCTGTTGTAACTGGATATACAAACCAAGAAATTAAATTTGTATTTGTAGATGATACTCAACCTCAGCATAAAACAACTGTAAGTGTACATATGTCTATTTTGATACTTATTTTAAAAGTGCTTGTGTATGTTTTGTATTCTATAGGCGTTAAGACCCAGGATTTTAAGCAATACATACATACATACATACATAACTTCACGCCAGTTCCCTTGCGGGGTAGGCACGAACAACAGAGTGCCATTTAGACTTATTCTTACACACCTCACTTGCCTCTTTGACATTCATAACTCTTGTCATGCAAGCTCGTCTGTTCTATACAATACAAGCAATACAAATGTAATAATATATGTAACAACTCACAGTAGTTAGATTTGCATATAATGTTTTATAGAGTAGTATATATTTAGTAAAGAGTGTAATATGGAACATTATCAAAATAGGTAATTTGAGTGTCTCTGAAATAGTTGAGTTATATTTTTCTTGTAACTGTAGCTTGTTCTAATCACAAAATAATGGGCCTGATTTGTCAGTTCTCATTACGACATATTTAGGGAATGAGAAAATGAGAAATTTTGAAAATTATATGACTGTTATTTGAAGCTAATTACTTTTGTGTCACACAAATACCTCGCAAAAATTGAGATGGTGCATGAAAGTTTTGTCTCACATAGCCTTTTGCATATGGCATGAATTTAACGTCCATTACAATTAATCTATAATAAATTTGATTATTTCACCTATATAATATATATTTACTCCATCATTTTTTGTTTTTAATACATATATGTATACTTATGTAGTATTGTTCTACTATTAATACACAAATAATGTAAGTTTTTGGTAAAAAATATGATAGTTTAATTTACTAAATCAAATAGAATTAATGCAATGCAACCCTTTGATAGCAACATTAAAATTAAAACTAAGACTCCTTAGAACAGCTGTGTTTGGGATTTCATAGATTAATATGATATTACGGAAATAATAACAATTGCATGTTATTTCAGTATTTCGAGGACAATAAAAATTAAATGTTTTATAACATTACATAATGCACCAATAAAAATCATGTATATTTATTACCATTGATACACAAATAAGTTAATTGTTATTTATTGGCTTTCAGTTTTGTTGATTTTATTCAGTTATGTTCTTTTGACTTTCTTGTCAAATCAGGCTTCTTATTTTGTGACTATTATAGTGGTTACAGCATTTTATTCAAATGATATCAGTTTTTCGCCAGACTAACAAGCATGCTCTACTTATTGGGTAAAGTATTGAATCAAGTCCCAAGAAGTGTATGGGTGTTAAATAGCATTGGGAAGTATTAATAGATTCCTGAAATTCAGGCAATTTAATTCTAAATCCAACCCATATTAGTTATTGTTCCAATGCTTACATTCTTACTATTACACCTGACAGTGAAGGTAAACAATCATGTGGAAACTTACTCAATGAGGTTATAGATATGAAATCCACCTCAGGCATGTGTGGCAGTTATACACCAGATTTATACTATGTAGAGAAGCCAGAGCTTTACAATGGGATGTTCATGTATTGCTTTCTGTATAAAAATAATATTTCAAGTGTTTACCACCATTTGTTGAAAGCAACATTTAGACCTCAGTATATTTTTTGTTGCAAAAGGTATTTTAAAAATCTTCAACAGACAAGTGGAAAATCGAATGGCAACGGACAAGTGGCAAATCAAATCCCAACAAAAATTTTACTTGAAGTTTTATGGGCAGGTTTTCAAATTGGACAAGTACATTAACAATCTGCCCGTAAAACTTTAAATTAAAATTTTGTTGCGATTTATTTTGTCACTTGTCTATTGCTATTCGTTTTTTCACTTGTCCGTTGAAGTTTCACTTCTACTATGTGTCCCAGTACACATTTCGATTTTTCACAGGCTCACTGCAAATTATGATTTGGTTAGGTTAGGTACATTTTAATGAATGCATTTTTTATTTAAATATATTTTATTTTATCAAATAAAGAAACTGAATTCGATCAGGAACCAAAAAATGCATCCATAGTTTACTCTACTTATGCCGCTTCTCACCACGTCTAGTATAATTTGTGCCGCTCCTCCACATGGCCGTAACGCTTTTTCGTGACAGAAAAATCGTAAGACTCCATCTATATAGAAGTTTCACTTCAAAATATACTTAGGTCAAAATGTCGCTTATGATAAAATGGTGTTGAACGCTCTATTTAATAGTCTAGTTTTTGTGTTTTTAGTCTAATTCAATTTAAGTGTATTTTATAAGAGCTGTTTTAAGTGGATTTGCTTCACTTTCACTTCTTTGGTTATATGCTCTAAACCAACTAATATTTTTTGGGTTAAAATATATTTTAGTATTTTAAATTTATATTTATTTATTTTAGTATTCTAAATTTCATGATAGCCAGTTCTCTATGCCAAAGAAAAATACAAATGTTTTCTGTAAGGTATCTATTAAAAAAATAATATAGACTAGGGGGTGTTGACATTATATTGTGAATGTTGTACTATTTCAGAAATTGTTGGAAATAACTGATCCAAACAGTCGGTTTCATATTTATTGTTGTTTATCCTACCAATATTATAAACACGAAAGTTTCTAAGAATGTATGGATGTATGTTTGTTACTCTTTCATGCAAAAACTACTGAGTGGATTTTGATGAAACTTTACAATAGCTTATACATCAGAATAACACTTAGGCTATAATTTATAAAGACATAGTGTGAATTATCCAAAATATAATGATTTTCCATCACCATGCAGGTGAGACAGTAGGGCACGCTAGTTATGTATATAAAATATCTGACGACATCACTGTGATATTAAAGTTTTTTTTCTTCATATGGCTGTTGCTGCTAGGGTGATATTGCCAATGTCAAGTAGTGAAAGAATCACTTATGTCATTTTAACAACAGCAAAAAAAATACCATAATGACTTGAACAATTTGTAATGTTACCTGAAGCAAGTACAAACACAAACATTTATCACAGACACAAACATCAACATGCAATTATTATAATTTACTTCCCTTAGTATTAATAAAGTAACCTAACACAGACAATTAATGCCAACACAGACAAAGTATTGTGGGACGGGAAACATACAAGTGACAAGAAATTAGTAGGGAGAGAAGTATTAAGTTTGGGCAGTAAGGAATATACAGGTGGGCCATTATTGTTAAGGGGACAGTTACAGAATATATGGTCCAATGGACCCTTCTTCTAAACTACAGGTACAAATGGAGGAATTCTTTATCTTAAGTTTAAACAAATTTATGAGGCTGCAAGTGTTTCCAAATTGTATGAATATTAAAATGCTAGAGGCCCTTTTAGTGAATCCTCTAAATTTGAAAAACCAGGGAATCAATGGAATGGTTGCATCATAGAATATTGGACAGATGAGGATTGCCAGTCACTGTCCCAGCTTGACTTTAATCTCCTTTCAGCACAGCACATTAAATATCGTGAAAAATGTTAGTAAAATTTGGTATCGCCTTCTTTAATTGCTTTCTTGGCAGCTTGGTCAGCACCTTCCCTTATATACCTAAATGGCTAGGCACCCAAGCAAATTCTATTTTTAGGTTTTAACACTGGCAGAAATATAATAAGTTTTTAATCATCAAAATTATTGGCTATTTAATGCAGTTTCTAATGGGGTTTTTTGGTTTAGTGCGCTAAGACAATCAGTGACAATTGCAATAGGGGAGAGGTTATTGTCATCTATATACATTATTGCACTAAGTATAGCAATACTGTGAACACTGTGTGTGTCTGAAGCTTCTAGAGGTAACTTGTGTATATTTGAAGTGTCGGTATGGACAAAAGTAGAGCCAATGCATTCATTGTCAGTGGACTTTGATGCGTCTGTAAAGACAAGAGTGGAATTGGGATACTTTAAGACATTATCGAAAGTAGAGTCAGCATTGTAACAACCTTTAGACAGATTGAAAGTGTGTGTAGTCAGTTTCACGCAGATAGGCTCGAAGGCAATTTTGTGTAAGGACAAAATATTAGAGTTAAATATAGGAGCTTTAATGGTATTTAGGTAGTTCAAGCGATTTATTAAGGGACGAGGATATTTATGAAATCAGTAATAATTTGAGTGAATAAGATAGATAATTGTTTTAATTTTTCTAATAGGGGATGAGAGTTAAGTTAGCAATAGGAAGCAAATATCTATCGGCCAGATATTGTCATCTTAGACGAAGTGGGGTCTACGCATTCCACTTGAAGAGCGCGAATGGGAGCGGATTTCATGGCCCCAAGTACAATACGCAAAGCTTTGGACTGTACCGCATCTAGCCTAAATAATGAAGTTTTATTACAAGGTTCTAATAAGAACATTTTAAAGTCGAGGTGACTTCTAACGAAAGCATTATTTAATCATTTATACACATAATCATTTTATATAAAAATAGTAAGTACTGTACTATATCTGTGTCTAAAAGTTTGTTATACGCTGACATTTACTGTCATTATTTTTTATTTAAAATATAGCTAAGCTACTTAAAATTATTTCGTAAGATTTGAAAATATAAATTAATCTGAATTTTCTAAAACTGGGTGTGGTAAACAGGAATTTAACCTTTTTGTGTAATAGATATATTTTAAATTTTTAAACATGCATTTATCAGTATATTAGTTTACCCCGCGGGTGCGCCGCAAGTAGACTCTAGTGCGTCCCTCTTGTTTAAAGAGCAGGCGTTAATACAGTTATAGTTCGATGCAAACTTTATGGCGGCTACGATATTAGCCGCAAGCAAAGGCGTGCGCAGGTACAGTCAAGTTGAGATTGATTGTAGCTAATTATATATCTACTATTTTTACCAACTTTAAAATACGAGGATGTTCAATTCATGTAAATATTTTTTTATGTATGTTAAACCAAATATTTTTTTGTTTCTAAGTCGATTTTCAGGATTTTTTTTACATTCAGTAGTATCAGGCTAGTTTAAATAAATCATTAGTTTTTATTGGGCACCATAATATACGTAACTTAAAAGTCAAAATAAGTATTTTTCTGGAATTGTTTTATTATATCTCTTAGAGTATTCACAAAATTAAGAACTATTATTTCAAAAATATGTATTATCTATAGTCTAGTCTAGTTTGATTTGAGGAAAAGTAATGTTGAAATTGCTGTCGACTGTTTGGTACTTATGAAATTCAAATAAAAATAATTGTTATTTATGATACTAGTGCGGCAAGTTGACTTTTACAAACCAGTTTAAAAAAAACCAACACTCCACGTGTGTCATGCGTTTTTTAACACATTTGCGAGACAACAGCACAATAGGTAATGAAACAAACAAATATCAGTCAGAAAGTCGTAATTTTTTTAACGTTTTTGATATGAAAATGGCACACATTTACAATGGCGGTGGGGTAGGGGAATGAAATAGGAAGATTGTATTAGGAATAATAGGGAGTGGCAAGAGGGCCATCGGAACTCTCATTCATTGTTTGAAACACAATTAGCTCAGGGCTAACCATTTTAAGCTGATATTCTGTGAGAGCGTGATAGCTCACCAGTCAAGACGGCCCTAAAAGCTGGAATTATAATAATGATTCCAACATAGCTCTGTCACGTATAAAAAGGCTATATAATGTTTTCCCTCCATCGTCGTCAGCTTACCGCACTCTACTGTTGGACATAAGACTCCCTGAGTCGGCGTCACATAAAACTGTTTTATTTCCGGAGGAGCCATTTTATACAGAACTGGTGCTTTCTTCGTCTTCGCTTGAACAGAATTCCTTCTCAGTGATACATTCATACATGGATGATACATCTGTCTGTCAACGTGTCGATAATAACATCAATTTTTTGTATTCCTCTATTCTTCTTACTTTCGCAAACCAACTTAGTTATTTCTTTACGTTCTTTTCTTATTTATCTTTTCGTATTTTTCTTATCACGCTTGCTGTTTTTGGACTAATCTTTTATTTCATAATTTTTTAAGCAATTTAACTCCAATATGCAAAGAAAAACAACAATAAATTTAACTAAACATAAAAATGAAATAATTTTAGTGGGATAATAACAAACAACAAACTTTTGCGTTCTATTGTACTTAGCTTAGACGCGCGTGTGTATGTGCTGTGTACGGACGTAACTTAATACTACTATAACTACGTCGTAATGATCGCAGGGCTGCCCGTGTGCGCTTGCTATATGAGTTGGAAAAAAGCGTTAGATTCTGTTCAAAATTACAAAAAATATCCAGCAAGTACGTGTCGTACCACGTAAACTGAAGGATTTCGTAGAAGCAAAGATCAATCACTTTTTTATCGTTTGACTACGAAGCCCTAAAAATTTAGTATATAGGTTGGACAATCCTCAAATAACGAATTTATATTGTAGTGATGCTAATGACATTTTAATCAACTGCTATGACATGATAATTACTACCTTTGGGTTATTTAAATTAATTTTCATTAAATAACGTAAAAATTAACTAGATATTTGTATATCGTAAAAAGAGCAAGATTTCGCGCTGGAAATTGTGTAATAAAAATGGGAGCTGGGTTGCCCTAAAAAGCGCTATATCTAGCTCCGAAAGCGCAGTGAGTGAGAAAGTGGCAGCCCTGATGAGGCGAGCGCTGGGAAAGTCCCGTAAACGAGATAGCGAGTGATAGAGTGAGCGAGAATTTACCTCGTCCTCCGAGGACCTCGTCCCTCTAACACCTAAAATCAGCGTTCTGCGCATCGGAAAGTGCGATGTTCCGAGCCGCCATTAAGTTTGCATCGAACTATATATTGTATTAAATTGTTATGTTAGTGTTATTTGTCCCCGGAAGATCACTTCATTTTATATCTCAGACTATCCCATCTCCCGGTAAACTATCGCATCTCGGAATTAAAACTACATAATTGTACAAAATTACAGTCAACCGACCAACCGAGCCAGTACTCCTAGTAGTTTTTCTGTGAAAGTTTAACAGACAGACATATCGAGTTACTATAGCAGTTTTTTTAATAAATGATAATTTTTTTATATCTATAAACTTGAGAAATGATTGGACTCCAATATAAAATTTCGTCCTCTATTTCAATCCGTTCTAGTTTTATTTATTTATCCCCCGTCTATCTATTTGTAATAACAAACTGGCCACAATGACCGAAATGACCAAAATTATGTAAATAACCAAAATTACGAAAATGGCAAATGAAAACAAAACATTCTATCCTACTTTCTGGGATAACATTTACATCTATTCTATTATGCGGGATGAAAGTATCCCTGGTCCACCCTCGGTATTAAAGTTACATATATACCGAATTTCAGCCAAATCGGTCCAAGTTTTTCCGTAAAAGCATAACAAACAGAGAGACAAATATATTTTTATCCCGGAAACTATCCCATTTTTCGGGATAAAAAGGATCCAATATTCATCCTCGGCATCGAAAATATATATACACTGAGTTTCAGCCAAATCGGTCCAGTAGTTTTTTTCCGTGAAAACGGAATAAACAGACGGATAGACAGACATACAACGTTACTTTCGCATTTATAATATTAAGAGGGATTACAAATCACATAAAAATCAATAATTTCTGACTACTACTAGTAGTTGTTCTTTTATTGCCTGAAACAGGCAGACGGCTTACCTGATGGAAAATTGTTACCGTCGCCTATGAACGTTTGCAACACCAGAGGTGTCGCAAACGCGTTGCCGACCTCTGAGAAAGTTTATAACGCCCTTCTTAAAGAACCCCATATCATAGCGCAAAGGGAAAACCGCGGCGGGAAGTTTACTCCAGATCATTGTCGTGCGCGGAAAAATGTTCTAGAGAACCGTTGCGTAGTTGAGCGTGGGAGCTCAAGGAAATGGGGGTGAATATATTAGTGTCACCGTCGCTGGCGAGCGTTGCAGTTGAAAAAGTGAGGCGTTGGCGCCAGATCAAACAGTTCCTCGGAACACTCCCCGTTATACAGGCGGTAAAATACGCAAAGGGACGCAAATTCTC
The DNA here is from genome assembly GCA_019925095.2 of Dendrolimus kikuchii. Classification (NCBI taxonomy): domain Eukaryota; kingdom Metazoa; phylum Arthropoda; class Insecta; order Lepidoptera; family Lasiocampidae; genus Dendrolimus; species Dendrolimus kikuchii. The sequence goes on along the minus strand of CM034398.1, from coordinate 13,667,567 downwards.
CTCGAAGGCTAAGCGATACTAAACCGCCTGTTAGTATGTGATCTTCGACGATACGAACGGCGCGACGCTGGATGGAGTCGAGGGGGTCAGTCTGATTAGTCGGTGCTACGGCCCATAGATGTGAGCAGTACTTCATATGCGGTCTGATTTGCACTTTCTACAGCGCAAGTCGTTGCCAAGGAGTGAAGTACTGCTTGGACCGGTTTAGCACACCGAGCTTTTTGGAGGCAAGTTTAGCCTTGCCTTCCGGATGACACCGAAATTGCACGTCGTTCGTTATGTCGACGCCAAGGAACGCGTACTATTGGAGATAGTAACATGTGTTCCTTGAAACTGGCGCAGGGACAAATGGGGTATTTTTGGCAGAATTTTGTAATGGAAAAGGAGAAAAATTGTAATGGAATTTAGAAGAAGGAGAATAATAAAATTAATTATACTTCCCTATATCCATCCAAACCTATATACTTATATAAATGTGTAAGTGAATGATGTCCATAGGGAAATAATGAATTCCAAAAAAAAGTAACAGAAGAAACAAGGAAGAAAATGTCAAATGAACTCATGAAAAATTGTTGGACTTTAAAAACATGTTCCAATCAGATCTTGTTCTTAAAAGTAAATATAGCAAATGTATGGAAAACTAAAATATGATACATAAGATGATTATGAAATATTTAGTTTTGTTATATTATTAGGATATAACATTTTCATACTTATTGTTCGAGCTATCTCACAATCGGTTTAACTTTCCAAGTTGATTAGATGTTGCTTGCATGTACTCAGTCCGAGATGTATTATGTCATAATTCTTTCATTGCATAACTTTTGCTGCATTTTAATAGCATTGTCACTTTTTAGGAGTTTGTAAAGTCTGATTTGTGAAATATTCATTGAACATTATAAATATTAACTATATTATAACATTTATGAATAATTATGGCTTGTTATATATCTTTACTCACCATGAAAACTTACCCGTTTTCCAAAATAAAAAGTAGCCTATGTTCATCTCTGTTATAGAAAGAATACACAAAAGCACACACACATATGGTTTTTTTTTAAATAAATGGTTTGTTTCCAAGGGTTCTATAGCCAACAGGCAAAACAGAATCCTTATATGGATGGATAGAGATTTCATTATATCTTTCTCTTGGAATTTTACTAGAGAACATTACTATTTATGATGTGTATATATAATAAACTGAGAATGAAAACATTTCCTGTAAACTAAATAAACTGATAAAATGGTGTAGTGAAATTGTAAAATTACGAATACAATGGAAGTTGCAATTCATATATTGCGCGACAGCGACAGCGGTCTAGTGGGGCTGGATGGGCTTTGATACAGGTTTTTTTTTTAACCTAGGTTTATTTATAGGTTTGTTTTACTATTTATTACTTAGTTTATTTTTGTATTTAATCTTATTTTTAAATTAGTTTAGCTTTTTTCCGTATCTGTTAAATATTTAAACTGTTTAAGATTTAATAAGAATTACATACTATGTAATATAAAAATTCATATATTTACATTTAGGTCACTTAGGCATATACTGAAGTAACGTAAATGTACTTACATAGGTAGGTAGACGTGTACCTACTGGAAAATCATAATGTTAAGTTCATAATCGTCTCCCATCCAAAACAGGTAACAAAAGACTGATGATTTTAAAAAAGCAATGTAGACTTCAGTGATAGTAATAAAAGGAACATAAGTCATGTAGTTCTTGGAGATATGGGTTATTTTTAGTTACATACTTTATAAAGTTCTGGAGTCAAATTACTAAAATACTAGATGTTCATCTTATTATTACGGTTTCCCTTCAATGTGAGTTGTCCGATATATACTTGATCGGTTTTTAAAGTAATGTTAAGTATAAATCTCTGTAGTTTTCACCAAGTAAAATAATAAAAATACAAGTATTTATTGACATCCAAAAATGTAAAAAACAACACTATCATAACATTTCTTTATAAAAAAATATTTAATATACAAAATTCTTTATAAAAAAACATCAATATACAGTATTTGATAAAAAAAATATACGTAGCCCGCCGGCAGCGGGACCTGGGGTCTAAACTACCGGTGGTTAGGTCTCCAGAGACAGGAACCTCCTCACAATTTGTGCCGTGTGCCAAGAGTGCTACCTTCTGTATCTGATCCTTCATCCAGATTCCTACCGAGACCCTCTCTAGATGAAGGTCGAGACTTCGATATATGACTGTTGACGGTGACATCTATCGGCAAAATGATCGTTGACTCCAGACGCCATATAGCGGTAACCTGGTGAGCAAGATCTAAGTACTTACGTAGTTTCTCTTTTTCTTTCTTCACGAGATTATCGTCATGAGGGATATCGATATCAACGAGCATTGCTTGCCGCGCAGATTGATCTACTATCACGATATCAGGCTCATTAGCTACAAATAGTCCTGTCAGTTATAATTTATCGATCCAATTAGAGCGTGGCACGACTGTTTTTGAGATCTGGCTCTGGCGAGTACTGGTAATAAGGCAGGTATATGAAATATAAAATACAAAATACAGCGTTTCAAGTATATGTATTTAAAATACAAATACAAAATACAAATTACAAAATACCGTCAGGTGTTAGTTTATGTAAATAAAATACTCACAAAAAATCAAATAATAATTATTATTAGGTCCTTGCCTATGTAACTGCCGTTTTTTTCTGAAATAAGTTAACCTAATTTTATTATATTTTTTTTTATTCTAATCTCCACGGCCTTGAAGATAGGGATATTTCCATCTTGTTCTTCTTGTTCTCCGTCGTCACACTCTTGGCAGAGTGGTCGTGGTCCTCATGGTACAGGGGTGGTGGCAAGCTTCACAATTCGTCACCATTTCCATCTTGTAGGTACGCGTAGATTTTGGTGGTTCCACCCGGATCTATGCGTGCTTATATCGGTCCCATGGCAGGGAATGCACAAGGACTGAAACAGCTCGCTTTTTTGAACTCGTTCATGAGGTGACCGACAAAGTTTTTGGGCAGTATCCTTTTGCAGAGGTAGTCATACTCGAGAATTTTAATGCTCATTACGCTGAGTGGTTGGGTTCCCCGAGAACTGATCTGTCAGGGACTACTGCCTACGAATTTGCTCTCGCCAATGGATTCACTCAGGTGATTACGGAGTTTACCCGAATACCGGATAGAGTGGATCATGAGTCTTCTTTGCTGGATCTTCTGCTGACCATACACCCGGAGAACTACCAGATCTCCATCAGTGCTCCACTGGGAACCTCTGATCATTGTCTGGTATCTTTGGTGGTGCCCCTTCCTATTCCCGATCGGACTCGTCCCGCTGGACGACGGAAGGTGTGGTGATACAGGTCAGCAGATTGGGATGGACTCCGTGAATTCTATGCATCCTACCCATGGAGGCAGTTATGTTTCTCGTCGGAAGCTTCTGATCCGAGCACAGACTGGATCGCCGATGTAGTACTGCAGCGAATAACATGTTTAATTCCAAACTCAACTGTACCTATCGGTGGTACGAGTAAACCACAATGGTTCAATAAGCACAGCAGTGAAGCTGTAAAGCTAAAGAAACAGGCTTATCCAGCCTGGACTGCAGCGCGGGCTCGTCAGGCTCCAAGTTCCTCTGACCTGAAAAAGTGATACAATGCCGCCCCCAGGTCCCTCAAAAAACAGCTCGCAAGAGCAAAATTCGATCACATCGGCAGAATTGGTGAGCGCCTCTCTAGCCACTCTTCTGGGACTAGAGCGTTTTAGGCCCTCACCAAAGCTGTCCAAGGAAACTTTTGTCGGGCTTCTCTTCCACCTCTGCGCACAGTGGACGACCGTCTGGTACACGCCGCCAAAGATAAAGTCAATCTTCTGGATGAAATCTTTGCGGCCAATTCAACTCTTGAGACATAGGAGAAACTCCACCTACAATCCCTGAGTGTGAGTCTAGAATGTCGGAGGTGCGCTTTACTCAAAAAGCAGTCCGATGTGCTCTCCTCTCCCTCGACGTCAAAAAGTCTTCTGGCCCTGATGGCAATCCTGCCATTGTGCTGCAGACGTGTTTAGCTGAGCTGTCCCCAGCCAGTCCTTGCCCGACTTTTCACTCTCTCTTACTACAAGGGTTGTGTCCTCGCTTCGTGTAAGATTGCCCATGTACACCTTGCCCCCAAAAAAGGGGACGTAACAGACACGTCGAATAGGCCTATAACAATAACCTTTTTGCTCTCAATGGTGATGGAGCGTATTATCAACACGCAGCTCTTGTGTTACCTCGAAGATTCCCAGCTGCTAAACGATCGGCAATACGGCTTCCGCCACGGTCGCTCAGTTCGGGATCTCTTGGTTTACCTAACCCACCGTTGGGCTGAAGCCATTGAGAGCAAAGGGGAAGCACTGGCAGTTAGTCTAGAATTCTAGATATTGCTAAGGCCTTCGACCGGGTCTGGCACAGGGCTCTTCTATCGGAGCGGCCATCGTTTGGGATACCCGAAGGGCCTTGCACCTGGATATCCAGCTTTTTTGATGAGCGCAGCATTCAAGTCGTTGTCGACGGTTGTTGCTCAAGTTTCAAGCCCATCAACGCTGGTGTGCCCCAGGGTTGTGTGCTATCGCCAACGTTGTTCTTCTTACATATCAATGATATGTTGTCTATTCGCAACATTCATTCCAATGCGGATGATAGCACAGGCGATGCGCAGTACTCTGGTCGTGCAAACTTCCCTCGATCATTTATGGAGGAAAGTTGGGTTAGATTTGTATCTGAAGTAGAGTATTCCTTAGAGTGAGTCTCTGAATGGGGGAGACAAAACCTTGTCCATTTCAACCCCAAGAAGACATAGGTCTACGTATTCTCTGCCAAAAAAACTCCATTCGAGCAATCGCTTCAGTTCCAAGGAACTCCCCTTACCACCACCAAGAGTATTGGGATCCTCAGTGTTGACATCGCGAACGATGTTCAGGGGCCATCTTGAAGGCAAGGCAAAACTCGCCTCTAAGAAGCTGGGAATGTTAAACGGGTCCAAGCAGTATTTCACACCGCGGCAACGCTTTGTGCTTTGTAAAACCCAGGTGAGCCCGCATATGGAGTACTGCTCACACTTTTGGGCTGGAGCACCTGGCTACCAACTCGATCCCCTAGACTGTATTCAACGTCGAGCCATTCACGTTGTTGATGATTCCACACTCACAGATGGTCTAGATAGGCTTGGCCTTATGAGAGACTTCGCTTCTCTCTACGTATTCTACTGACTGTATAACGGGGAGTATTCGGAAGAACTGTATAGAATGGTGTATTCGTCCTCTTTCTACCATCGAACCGCTCGCCATGTGTTGGGATTTCACCCCCACTTCCTTAAGCCGCTTCGCTCATGTACGCAACGGTTCTGTAGAACCTTTTTCAAAAAGGGTGTCATAAAATTTCTTCGAGGCTGGCAGCGGGTTGATGAAATCTCTGGTGTTGCAAATGTCCATAAGCGACAGTAACTGCTTTCCATCAGGTGGGCCGTCAGCCTGTCTGCTGTACTCCAGCTATAAAAAAAAGGTCGAAATTTCCAGAATGGAAGCGGGCAAACCAATAACAAGTAGTGCGTTCATTGTAGTGTTCGCTCATAAAGGTCGTTGATGTTGCTTGTCGCTCTTGCCGCGTTGCTGCCACGACGGTACTCTTATTCCATATGTACTCGAATTTTTAACTATCCATGATGACGAAAAAGATTCAAATGCGAAGAAAACATAACACTTATCAATAAATAAATGACTAATTTTTAAAAAAGAATTTCGTGTTTTCAAAGTAAAATTAATTTGAAATTATATATCTTAGCCAAACAAAAATATTTATTTTAAATGGCCAGTACTGCAGAATGTACCTAATATTTAGCGGTCACCATTTTGCTTATGAAAGCTATCGAGCGCTATTTTCTGAAGAACACACCCATTAATAAGGTAGATATGTTCTCTGAAAGTTGTATATTCGATGAATGTGTCACAATTTTCCCTCGCCGTACATGCATGACGGCTTATTCATCTATCCCGACTTCCATATTAATTGACTTACTGAAGCGTTCTGTTGTCTTTAGTAATTCAATTAATTAAGTCTAGTTCATTAGATGCGAAAAGTTTGAGGTCATCCATGTACAGCAAGTACGACGTGATTTCACCCCCTTATTTCATCAACGATATATGCGGCACTGAGTCATAATGCGATTTTATAGTTAATCCAGGCAACCGAGAGATTTTTTCTAATCCGTCAGACTGGCTAACAGTCGTGTCAATGAGAAGCAATTCTTTCGTACCACGTGACCCAGCCTTACATCCATTTTGGGTGATTGCCAAAACATCATTTTAAAAATGAGTTTATAATATTGTTCTGAAAATGGACGTAAGGAGCTTGTAGATGGTGGCCAAGGATGTGATTGGTCTATATAATTATAAATAAATTTATTGTTATATCCTTAAATATTACATTAGCCTTGTTAACTATATATAGTATTGAGCACATGTATCATGTACCTTTATTTAGTTGAATAAATATATACATATTATTTGAACGCCTAATTTATGAGGAAATGTATAATTTTGATAAATTATACAATTTTACCCATTCATTACTGATTACTTACAACCCATAGTCCAAATTTTCTCTTATCAGATATACAGGTATAAAACTGGGTATTTATCTCCACTTTTAAATTATGTACCATTATAATGCGTTAATTATCTTAAGAATGTTTCTTAAAACAGCAACAGTAGGTATATTGCCAAGCAGTATACATAGAATAGAATTAAGTACATAGTATATGACCTCCAAAAATGTTCTCCATTGGAACTTAGTTTGAATATAAACTTTTGAATTTAAATAAGAATATACAATAACAGCCCATAAATGCCCCAATCCTGGTCTTGGGCTTCCCATTTATTGGCGAACGGACAGCACATGCCACGCTCATCCAAGGCGGATCATGATGTTTTCCTTCACTATTAGCATGTGGTGATTGTACCAATATGCACATTAAGATCAGAAAACTGTCTTAAGTGGTGGATGCATTCTGACCAGGATTCGTAGCCGCGCCTTTTGAGTATGAGACGAAAGTTTTTTTTTTATAATGGAGAAATCCGTTTGAGGGCCATAGGCCGCGCGAGGCGGGAAGGTTGCGACCCATGTGTGGGATTCGCTGGGTCGGTGTGGCACTAGCACCTTGCGTATGAAGTGCTATTGTCACGCCGTAGCTGGGGATACCCACTAAAACCCCTGTCCAATTCTCTAACGTCCCTTGACCGGGCTGTGGGCTCGCTCGAGCATTCACCTCCAGTCCGGACGGAGTGAAACGGAAGTGTGATAACCGCTATTCACCATGTGACAAAGTAGAATACTTATGACTATTAAAAATCAAGCCATATTGTCTTTGATGTTTTTGTATGATATTCATTTCTCTTTCTTCACATCATCGCTAAACGTATAATCTAAATTGGTTCTTGTGTCATTTCCTTCAGATCTCTGGTACTTCAAACACATCTAGTTGGACAGTGAGGTATCCCAAATATGAATATGAAGCTGGGGATTATACAATGACTGTTAAGCTTTTAGTACACAAATCCATCTTTTGGATAGAAGAAGCTACAGCACGAACTAGTTTTAAGTTAACAGGTATGTGCATTTATACAAATCGTACTTTTAAGGAGAAACTGCATCTAAATGAAATTCATTGAGGTTCTACCTAACGGTTTTCGGGCATTAGCACATTTGTGAAGACATTATACTGACAGACTTTACTTACGACAAGTCTGTATTAACTATATCTAATATAACGAAAACTTATTTAAAAAAATACATAGTCAAGGTGTCGAAGTCCGTCAATAGGGTAATTTTATTCACCGCTCGTTTTTTAACTTTGTTAAACGGAATTTAACGCCAACTACAATTCGAAGACGGAATTCAATAGTGTATTAGCTTCACTGACCGATTTGTGGTCGTCGTAAGTATTTAAAACTGGAAATAATGAGAGGTGTATGGAGTTCCCCCCCCCACTGACGGACTTCGCCATCTTCACTACATATATTTATATAAAAAAACCGTGTTAACTAACTGAGCATTGCTTCAAATAACTTATTTATTTGAAGCAATCGTAAGAAAGTTTACGGTAACGCTATAAATTATGTATTGTTACGAGTTTAGCGGGACTCGAATTAAAATGCCGTTGGAATTATTATAGAGTTTATTAGAACTATAAAAACCCGTATAACACAGGTACAAATATAACCGAACACAACAAATCCAAACGTAATTCAGAAGATCGTAATTCAATAAAACGCGCAAAGTCCGTCACTATTAGATTCCCGAATGTACACACGTCTCGACTTGATCGTGGTTCTCGCTCAACTTGTAACAAATGGTGTCAGAAGTGGGATTTGTCTTTATAGGCGCCTAGGTTGTAACACTATTATGGATGTGTCAGCCATACCATCATATTTGAAATAAGACTAACTGATTAATTATCTTGCAAGCTACGTACTGAAATGCCTAAAACAGTGAACAATTCTCCTTACTACAGAAGCCCTCACTGTTATCTTTAAAGAAGTTTTATAAGTTAGTGGTTTCATTTCGAAAGCATTAAGTAAATTCTCCTTTCTTTCCAGATTCGTTACATGGGCAGTTAGTATTAAGTCAGAACAATACGGACATGCCAAATAGTTTTGTAGCAGTCAATAAAACGGTCCGACACTACATCAAGTTGCCAGAAAATGAAATGCAGTTCCTAAAAGAAAACGCTTCAAGTATAATAACGTATTGGTTTATGGACTGTGTGTTTATTGATAAGACTACAGATTTCTCTTTTAACTACACATACTATGACACAATGGGGGAACACGATATTGAAGCGATTGTTGTTGCCGACAATAAACCGCTTCCGCCGATTACTACGACTACCACTACCACTACTACGACCACAACTACTACGACAACTACTACGACGACTACTACAACGACTACACCGAAACCTACTACAACTACACCTAAACCTACAACGACTACACCTAAAACAACGACCGAGAACAATGAGGCTACAACTTTGAGTAATGTTGAACACCAGATACAGAAGAGGGCGATATCGAATCAGACGAAAAAGAAATATAACTGCAATATTTCGGTTCCTTTTGGAAAAACTGATACACATGGTGTTTATCAACAAACAGTGAATGTTAGAGGTGAGTTTTTCAGTTTATTAAAAGCAGAAATAGGAATATTATGAACTGAAACAAAGTAGCTTCCCGCGTCTGTTTGTATATTTACGAAAACTTAAACCACGTAACCGATTTTAAGCGATTTTTACCGTCAGTTAGATTAATTTCACCAAAGTTTATATACAGCCGGGCAGTAAGGGCTGTTAACCGTTGTAGCTACACGAAAAGGTCTTAGAAGATTGTCTACAATTTTTCGTGGAATTGTGACCCCATTCACATATTAAAAAAAAATGTACAGTTAGCAAGAAAATGGCCATTTTACACAAAAAAAAAATGTTGATGTTAATCAATCCTGCTCTGATACTGATCAACAACTTCTATGGGGCCAACTCAGGGTGGAGTACTAAAAATGTCAGAAATTGCAAAAAACTTCCCGTAAACTGTATGAAAATTTTATACAAAATTTTTTTCATGTCAATCGATCTTGTTTCTTTCTAATACTGATCAAAAACTTTTATAGGACCAACCGTCGTGGGCGTACTGAAAGGGTCAGAAGTCGCAAAAAACTTTTCCCATACATCTTAACCTTAAAATAATCTTAAGAAGTCCAACATAACTTTTTTATTATCAATTTTTCTGTTAACTGAATAAAAAGCTAAGATTAAAAAATCAAATTTTCATACAAATTTGTACGAGAAAAGTTTTTGCAATATCCGACCTTTATTAGTTTTTATTTATGTAAAATGGCCATTTTTTGATAACTGGTCATATTTTGAAAATCTGTGAATGGGGATCAAAATTTCACTCAAAATTATAGTTAGTTTATTAAGACTATTCTCGTGTAGCTGCAAAGGTTAATAAGGCACACTACCTTCACTGCCCCGTTGAAAGTTTCCACTCTGTATATAAGAAACCAAATTAACTTTTATGTAAGTACAAAATAACAATTTTTTGCAACCGACTTGCCGAAGTCTTGCGTCTACATAAAAATATGATATAATTTAACCTGTGTGAAAAAAAGCTTGCTGGCTAAGCTGAAAAAGGATTACGCAGTATTATATGCAAATATCATATTGTACAATCTTGTGTTGCGCCTTGTATGTTCTATTCTGGGATCAACACCAGACCGAAGTAAACAGCGTAAAGTTGGTTTACAAAAATTACCTAACCGATAATCGACCCCGGGACCTCTGCATTGAAGTGAATCAATCGAGCTGACGCTTAGACCATTAGGCCACAGGCCGCTATTTTAACTTCACTGTCATAAAAACTACTCCATAGAATAAAATATAATTATATTCGTCCGCGTTATCGAAAACTTAATACATGTACCTATGTACGTAAGATGTTTTTCCTTGGTTAATAATTTTAGTACATCACGTACACGAGTCCTGTCGTCAGTTTAATGATGTTTAATGTCTTAGTCAGTATCTAAAGTAGAAAATGTTTGAAATTAACAATTTAACAAAACTTTCCTTATCTCTTTTGACTAAGTAAATTTTTATTAAATTGTATGTTTAGATGGTTAATTTAGTAAGAAAACAAAGTAAGGCATACCCACGACATGTCAGTTCAGCATACGAGTGTTTCGCGGGCGTTAACGTCGTTCTCTTATTTTAATGTCCAATAAATCTTATTTCCTCAAACAAGTAAATAACGTCATTCTCAGATTATGATTATACTCGTATTATAATAAGTATGGGTTTCAGCTACCACATTCGTTTTGTTGAGTGGAATGATTGAAGCATTCAGGTTTTATTTAAACATATAGATTAATTAATGTTTTTAGTAATTACTAAAATGTATGAAGTAAGTCTATAACAAGGGAATAAATCTGCCCCGGATCTTGATTTTTTCAAGAGGCGCAAATACTGAAAACTGCCGCCCGCGCTCACCTACATTTTTACTTTAGTCATCATCATTTCAGCCATCAGACGTCCGCCGATGGACATGCGTGCGTTTGTGGTTTTTCTCCTATGCCTACGCGCCCCACGAAAAGTAATTTATGTTCTTAAAGTCCTGGACGTCTCAGTGGTCAAAATTACGTTAATGATGAGTTGTGTATTTCTATGCGAAGTTTGAATTTGCCGCCCTCTGAATTGGCTGCCCGGGGCCCGGCTTGCCCCCCCTAGATCCGGCCCTGGAATAAATAATATACATTATATTCCATGATGGACCATAAGTACAACTGCGAAATGGTTACAAGAAAAAAAATCTCTCCACCCATATTTAAATGGAAACTTCAATTATGAACATACGTATGAAAATAATATATAAAAAATAATTATTGGCAAATTTTTGTTGAGAAATGTATTATACAATGATGACAGTTTCTGTTTGTAGTGTATTATTTGCTCAAAGGCATTGTTGTTTATTAAAACAGCTGTTAATATCATATAAAATTAAATTAAATTAAAAGATCCAACTTTGAAGGACATTGTCATATTTTAAGCGCTAATGTCAGCTGCCTTAGTCATTAATAACGATAACATACATAATATACGTTTTAGCAATACAATTTTTTATACCTAGTTAGGTTATAAGTTCTGTCACATCCTTATTTAATTTAAATTACGAATACTGGCCAGAAACGTTGCATTATCATCATTATAGATAGATAGAAAACTATTTATTGTTCACCACATACACATAAAATAAACAATTTACAGTAGTCACATTTAAACGGTAAAAGTAGGAGCAATGGGCGGCCTTATCGCTTTAAAGCGATCTCTTCCAGACAACCCGGGCTATGGATTTTATGAAGGGGAGAGTCGCAAGTGTATGACGGTGGTGTAAATACATATTTAAATAGGATATATAAATATCAGACAATACATATACCTAAAATGAATAAAAAATAGAGAATAAACAATAACACATATTAATATTATATATATACTAATATATACATCATTAATATGTGTATAGCAAAAGCAATAGCTATACAATATTAATAATAGTATTAATACATAATATATTAATATTATATATACTAATATACATAATATTAATATACAAATACAAACACACACTCACATTATCCTTGTTTTGAATTATGGTGTCTGTTCCGTGTGTCTGCTTCAGCGCCGTCTCTGGTTTTCTTTTACTCTTTTGCTTGCTGCGGTTCCGCTTTTTTTATTTTGCGATTATTATCACGAATAATTAATTACCCTTAACGACATCAAGTAATATTTCTCCGTCATACCTCTTCCACCGGAATCGGGCTAAACCGGGACCGGGCGGAAGCGGTGTGGTTGGACAATAGTCGTCAACATAAAGTCGCATACTCTTCTGCGAATCGTAACCGTCGCAGTTACTGTAACCAAAAATAATAGTGTGGAGGTTGTTCGGGAGCGCATCGCGAGTGGTACTCGGCGCGCTGATAATTGCTGGGTTTTCCGTGAATTAAAGGTCGCGGCAGTTCGCTTCGTCAAAGGCACTGGTAACATTCCGCGAAAAAGGGCGCTCGCACTGCGCTCGCACTGCGCTCGCTAGCAACGTCCACACTCGAACTTACCTACTGTAGCTAGGGTTGCCTTTTTTTAAAGATAATATAGTATATTTGTTTTTTAACCGTAAAAATATATATAGTACTTTTAGGAGAGTTAGGGGAAAAAATAGTACATATTTATTTTTTCCATCCCTCCTATCTTATTCTAAAGGTTACCGCGTTAGCATCGCCCCGCGGTGTTGCAAACGTCTATATGTGACGCTAATCAGTTTCCATTAAATGGGGCGTCTATCTGTGTGCCAGCTTCTCAATAAAAAAGTGGCTATACCAGCTTAGGTAATTTATAACTATGTATCTAGCAGGTCTGTGAGTATAGATACATTGGCGTTATTAGAGATACACATCGGAAATTTAAATTTATTTTTGAATAATAATAGCCACTGTAATGTAATACTTGCAACAACTCAGAAGGGTTTTATGGAAATAAAAGAACAGCAACTGGTCACATAGTTATAATCAGAGAACTTTACGGTTTTAACACATTCATTAGACTAACTTTTCACGGTCTACAAGCATTTTTAGAACACCTCGCCGTCCCTCCAACAATTTTTACAGTACAAGAAACTTAGCATATTGGCACAACCGATAGCGGATTGAATTCATTGATAAACTATTTTAATTAAAGGGCTATACATGACCAGAATTTAATACATTGTTGTTTGGAAATTTTAAATAACACTTTATACAATATATTATATAAAACACTATACTTAAAATTTTACATGTAATAAAACAAACCGAACGCACTACGAATCTATCGCGTCTGCCAACATGAAAACAAAATGTAGTGAATGCCGTCTATATACAGTTGAGAGATTTTGAATTATAATCTATACGCAATTACCAACCAAATCATATTATTGTCATATAAAATTGAGATAAATTATGGAGAACTATTCTATACAAAACAGGCGCTAATCGCAGAATAAATAAAGATATAACATTATTATTCAATGAAGGAAATGGTCGATTGTATCGTTTAGAAATAAGAGGGTACATAACAAAATTAATTATTAACTTTAAACGGAAACACGACAAGAACAAGTAAGCTACTCAATAACTGTAACAGTAACTAAGTATTACTTCTCGTACAATAATTAGCCATCCCTACAGCTCTACTACTACATATGCACCCGACGGAACGACCTGAGTAGTGGAGTAATATATACAATAGTTTGTATTATTATTGTGTCAGTAAATAAACTGGTTTCAATAGTACAATAATCTAACATTAAAAAAAAGTCTTTCCATTACAGAACCCATATCAACAGTGAACATCACAGGTCTTAATTGGTTGCAACATGGAGATCTTCTGAATTTGGAAGTGAAATATGCTGGTTCACCCCCATTCGATTATTGCATAATGTACAAACTGGGCCAGTACAATGTTACTGGGAATGAGACTTGTGCAAAACCACTGAAGACTCCATCAAACAAATTTCCATTGGTGCATTACTTTGCGGACAGCGATCAGCATACTGTTGTAGTGGTTATTGCGAATGAAATAGGGAAAACAGTATCACGAGCCACAATTAATATCTATAAAGGTAAGTAAGATAACTCTTTATTGTACAGCAAAACATAGATAAACAGAAATAGAAAAATACAAGAGGTAGTAGTACAACGGGCGGCCTTATCGCTAAAAAGCGATCTCTTTCAGGCAACCCTTGGCAGGGATTGATAGCTTATTAATACTGACGGTGGTGCAGTTTATAAATAATGATATATACACGATGATTAATGTTTTTTAAATTAAAAATTATTTATTTGGACAATACAACAGAACAGATAACAATCAATAATTCATTAGCATAGTTATAGTACGTAAAAAGTTAGACCTATTTTGGCATCCAAGTATGTAGACACATGAGTGCTAAATGTATATCTTCGTAAACAAAATTATATTAGAAATGCCAGTGATAATAATTCAATGAACACTTAAATTTAAGAAGGACTTATTAGTTTAAGTGATATAGTGTCAAGACAAGAGATTAGAAAGAAAAACATTACATAAATGAAAAATAGGTTTTAAGCGCGGCATTTTATTTGATTTTTATTCCGACGGTTCGGCCACTTTTCAATAGGCATAATCCGAAAACGAGCCGTAACGTCAGATAAAAATCAAATAATAAATATACACTTTCTATTTGCTTGTATGAATGCCTGAGTAAATATCTGTACGCCTTAAGATTTCTTACATTGTATGAGTTAAATCGTACCTATACAAAAAATATCAGGATTATAATAATCGCCTCCATTCAACTGAGATGAGAATCTTGTGGTGGATGTGTGGTGTTACAAAAATGGATAAGGCGAAAAATTAGTACATATTTTTATGTATGGAGGAATCTTTGAAAGTTGCACCCGTGACTGACAAATTGAAAGGAAGGAGACTAACGTGATATGAGCATTTAATGAGGAGAGATGATAGTCATGTGTTAAAGATAATGTTAAACGTCAAGATTGACGGGCAGACCAAAAAAGAGATAGAAGGATTGTGTGAAAGATAATATGATGAATTGTGGTGTGACAGAGGACGTGTGTCAGAATATAGGAGTATGAAAGTGTAGACACTTTACTTTCTATAATAAATAAGAAAATATTTTTAATGTGTGAGTGCACCCGGGTGAAATTCGTGTATGAAGAAAATCAAACTTGTATCACTTCACACACAGGGTGTACTGGACGCAATAATATTAAATGTTTGTAAAGGAGGACTGTGTCCGTCTCCTCCGTTGAGAAACTATTTTTATAATAATTTCGTGTTATGTGTATACTACAAGTTGAGTGCTGAAATAAACTACAGTAACCGTAAGTGCCTTTTAATTGCCTGAGAAGGAAAAGTCATTGTGCCGACCCCAAATGATTAGGAGGAGGTGAAAAAAAAGAGAGGAGGATGTGGGATTGTAATAATTGAGTGGTGTGTCGATGATAGTTACCCCGTTGGGTAGGATAACGCACCATTGGAACCATCGCCGCGGGAGGTAGGCTCGACTGCTTGGGTGGGGAGTACAAAATAATACGATGATGTGTTGTACTCTCTATGTAATTATTGCTTTATTAATTTAACGTTACACTTAAGACTATATATACAGAAATCTTAACAGCTATGTGATAATGTTTGTAACGTATGTAATATTCTGAACATGTTCGTAGATGTATTGACAGATTTTGGCACGTACATGGATTACTAAGTTTTAACCTTGCTAATTATGTAGCAATAAATTATTCCAAATACGTGTCGTAATAGAGGATATAAAAAAACGTAACTTTTGAAAAGCCCTCAAATCTTGCTAGAGGGTGCCGGAACTCGTTTATTCTGGCCTTTTGGCACAGAAAAATACCATTAAATTTTTAACCAATATTTTATTTTTATTATGTAAAACACATTTTTAGATGCAACCAGTTAAAACTTATAAATCATAGTAAACTTTTGTTTAAGTAGTTTCTAGTTATATTAATTACCACGTTACGAGTGTGAAAGATAGTCGATATCGAAGCGAACTCCACTGTGGCCCGCCACACAGGCTCCATAGAGACCTAATACTGGTTACCGCAGTTCACTTTGGACGCTGCTGTAAATTTTTCCTCATACGGATAATTAATCTTATGTTCCTTCTATTACATTTGTATTTTGTTAAGTATCTATTTGTGAACTTTCAGTGTCGGTGCATGCACAACTGTCTGTCATCGTGGTACCAGTTTTCTTCTGCCTGGTTGCCGCTATTCTTATTGTGTTTGGAATTGCGTATTATCAACATCGATCTAAGTGAGTTCATCATTTTTTCAAGATGTAATATGTTTGTACATTGTTTTTCCTTAAGAGATCATTTTGGTACAATCACACTTGATATTTGCAATCAATTACACTATTTAACGCCCGCCGGGTTAGAGCGCCTTCGCTTCGCAAAGGCGCTCGCCCCGAAAATCCCGGCAAACTTGTAAATAAGGTCTTCGGACCAACAACATAAAATCAAGTTCAATAAAAAAAACTATTTAATGATGTTTAAATTAAAGTTAGATATTAAAGTAGAAAACGTTGTAATCATCCATTTAAATACACAATTCAACAAAAAATATATTTAAAAAGCTTAACTCATTTACTATTAGTAATGTCAGCTGACTACTATCTGACTTTTTTGATCAACTAGTTTTTTTCTAATTCTCCAAATAAAAATTGTATTTCACTTAATAGAAAACTTCCCTATATACCATTCTCGTATTTGTAATTTAAATAAACAAAAGTATATTTTTGTTTGCCTATATTTGCATTCCACAAAACTTCACACACATACACTAATACCCACAATACTTACACACACACGCTACCCACAAGACTTACAAATACACACTACCCACAAAACTTACATACATACACTACCCACAACTCCCGCCTCGGGAGTAGTTCGTCGTTTCCGTGGGATAGACGATTAAAGGTAAAAAGGTGCGGTAGCGATTTTGTTGGTGCCGCCATTGCAATACACTAACAAATAAGTCGTCGGCATATTTGTCACGCCGACGACTTATTTGTTGCTAACTAAGTTTCACTGGCTGGCATCCTAACTTTATTTAGCGCCGGAGTGAAAAAATTTGTTCTCCCCTAGCACCAATAAAAACATACATTTTTATCAGAAACTACTGAGTTTATATGGACGAAAACATAGAAAGATTGATGTAGTCACATATGGCGCTAACACTTGGGTTTAGTCATATTTAAGTATCGTCGGTCAGGTCTTGAGCAGTCATGACGTTCTTTGCTGACTTTTTGTATTGAAGTAAATCGGCTTGCATCCCTTATTTTCCTAAGCCCAGGTGCTGCACACTCCTTGCACGCCACGGGTAAAGACAACCCTAGATAGTATAACCATATAACTGGCAATATAACATTTTCTACTGTATATAATATGTGTTATAGACCGCCATTTGTACCTAATTCTAAGCCGTTTTTGCGTATTGTTTCATTAATTTTATTGTACAACTAGGATATGCTTGCGACTTCGTCCACGTTTGACTTGAAATTCCCGCGGAATTTCCGGGACATAAAGTACCGCAGCTAACATTTTAATGAAAACTATGTTGAAATAAACTAATTTTTATGCACCCCAACTACTTCAAATCGCTCCCAAAAAAATTCCCGCGGGATAACTGGGATAAAAAAATCACACATTTTATTACATAAAAGTTTGCTATAGGTCAGTGAAAAAATCACATTGGTTTTTTTTTATTCTGACCATTTTAAATAATTCCCAGAAAAGTTCCCGCGGGTTCCCCAAGATAAAAAGTAGCGTAGATTTTAAGTCTTAAGAATTTGCGTCGATCGGTGAATACCGAATCGAAAGCGACCCAGTAGTTTTTACGTGAATCCGGAACAAACAGACAAGAAATCTAAAAAAATTGCATTATGTTTTCCATCGTTTATATAGCAGATTTTTTTTAATAGCTTCCATGTACAGACATGGCCTGTTTACAATTTTATAATATTATAGATAAAATATATTCTATTCCTTTTTAAAATACAGGCACACGGTGGAAGTGGCAGACTTTGATTTTGGCCAAAATCATCCTGAATACAAGACATTTATGGAACGACTCAGAGATAGCTTCAAGAACGCATTCAATTTTCGTCATAACGAAGCCACGGATCCACTCACACACGACACGAGATACGACTCTATGACATAAGTCGTATGTACGGAATAAAAGAGGTGTCAAATAAATATTGTAATATATTATGTAATATTCATTCCACTTTATAGTATAGTAGTCGTCTCATCGAATCATGGACGCTCTGAAATTCGTGCAATTAGTTTTTGTATAACGTATCTAATATAAAATTTTGGCATAGAACGGACGAACAAAAACTAAAGTTATGCGGTCGGGGGAATCCCATCAGGAATGGAGTTCCTTAGGTTAAACGTCGCCTGGAGGGGGCATAATGCTATTTGCTTACGTGAGTATTTCTTCAATGGTAAGCTGCGTAAAAGAAATTCGTTCTAATAATAGAGACAAATAATTTCCTAGGGAGTATGCGCCGTCCAGTATTGCTCAGCTAATGTCAAGTGCTGGCGATGAAAGAAAATATTGTAAGGACATCTCACACAATAACATCTCATAGTACAAGTTGTACTATGAGATTACACCATTGTATGAAATTCAATTGGACGAGGGAATGTATTATCTATCACTCGGCAGTGGCACGTTTATGTCCTAATAGTACATCAAAGTAATATTTATAGTATGTATGTATCATAATCAGAACTGATTTATATGAAATTCGCTATCTTCGGCATCATAGACATGTATATGGGATGGTTTTTTTCATTATGACTTCAGAAGTGCCATAGGCAACGGCCGAGCGCACGGGCCAGTTTAAGTACTTGGGATCTTTACTTAGCGCGTCCGGGGACATCGACCATGACGTCAAGGCACGTATATCAGCAGCTTGGGCCAAGTGGCGCGAGGTGACTGGTGTCAATTGCAACCCCAAAATGCTGGTTAAGTTAAAGGACAGGTCTACAAATCCATTATTAGACCTGTTCTTTTATATGGCAGTGAAGCGTGGCCTGTACTTGAGCGACATAAGCAGGAGCTGCGTGTCACGGAAATGAATATGCTTCCGTTTGGACTCACGCGAAAGGATCGCGGCAGGAACTCGCGCTTCCGCGGCAGCCTTCACGTCCGTGACATAGCAGACAAACTGCAGGAGAGTCGCTTAAGCTGGTATGGCCGCGTTTTACGGAAACCGGCTAGTTACGTGGGGAACAAATGTCTAGCTATGCCGCCTCCGCCAGATCCCGGTCGAAGGGGTAGGCCCAAGAAATGCTGGCTTGACTTTGTGAGGGATGACATGCGTACCAATGGTCTCAATACAAGGGATGCCGAAGATCGCGGGAAATGGAGAAGAAAAAGTAGGAAAGAAGACCCTGGGCGTCGAAGTGATCGCTCCGAACGCAACCGGGATTTAACGCTCGGATGATGATGACGAAGTGCCATAGGCTGTGTTGTAATAAACTTTTCGAACAAATTTTTGTGTTTATGAATACATTAAATATTCATGAGCTCTCTGTCAATGTTTGAACTATTACTGAGACCCACCACCAGCACTGCCTCACTTATTCCTGTTACAATATCTCATATGCTGGGTTTCTTGTTAACAATGGATAATAATACAGATATAGAAAGGAATCCATTTGCCATACTACCAGTTAAAATTTGACATAAACGTCATACAAGTATTGTCAAGTTTTCTACAAATGGTAACAAAAGAATGGATAGTTAGATGTAGAAACTCGGACAATAGTGAGGCAAGAGATTTTCGGTAGAAAGAACTCTAGTGAAAAATGGTAGAACCAGAGCTACATATGGTATTGTATATACAGTGTGTACATAAAGTGCAGCTCTGATGGCATCGTGTGGACATTACCACGCGAGCAGGCATCCTATGCCTAATAACAATGACAAAAGACAGAAACCATGCTAAATATATATGTTATAATATTTCGATTCGAGCGCGACATACTGAGTTTAATTGTGAATCTATACCACCCCGGGATCCCACTCAAACACATTTAAAATTTCATCAAAATCGTAGAACCCGATTCCTGCGCCAAGTATTTGGTTTAGATTGATGGGTTACATGATTGAAGTTTTAGTAGGAATCCCTAATTTTTATATAGCCTATATTAATCAGGGATAATGTAGCATTCGAATAGTGAAAGCATTTTTGAATTGAGGAGTTTTCAGTTTATTCGTTACAAAAATTTTGCCTCTTCATAATATTAGTATAGATAACATACATAATACAGTATGAGTGAAGAAAAAACACTACTGTTTCCAAACGTTTATGTTACTTTTGACGTTTGCACGTCTATCGATCTCCATATTTCTTAACAGTAAAGCCCACATGAAACAAATAACATAATTGTTGTACTTTGTTGTGGGTGATGTAATAGTGATGTTCAGTCAGTCATGTATCGCACAGATTATTAAACCATCGATACTACGTAAATAAATCGAAAGTACTCCATTTGAAAATGAAAAATGTTCTACGTTAAAGAAAAATAATACCGCAATTATTATAAGTGCCGTTTTGTTACATTGAATTAAAGATAAAGATAATTTATAAATAAATTTCTAAATATATAGATAAATTAAATTGATTGAAAGCTTATTTATAAATGAAGTCGATTTTTATAACAAATAGAGTCGGTAACGCGTTAGGACATTAGTAATGGATCCGTCATCGACTTGTCAAAGTAAAATAAATGCTTGGAAAGGGTATAGTCACCATTAATAATTGACATGTTGTAACTCACAAAATTCCGTTCTAATTATGCTACTAAATAAGAAGTACACACTGTCCCATGATCTTTGATTATAAAGTAACACAAACTTAATTAGGTTATGGCTAGAGTGAGACAGTGTTGTATCACTCACTGTCTTGTTATTTAAACTAGCAACAGATTTGTAAATATAAAATGTGTAAATAATTTGAAACACGCTTTCAACGCCATAAGTGTAAATAGTTCAGTCGTATTTATACTGTAGCTATTTTAATACTGATTGTATAGCTTTAGTTATTGTTCTATGCACTTTAATAATCGAAGAAGAAATCATAACTCGGGAAATCCTGTGTGTATGTCCCAGTCCTAGTTTTTAATAAATTCCTAACTTCAGAGTAATCAAGATCAGATGCGGATAGACTTGTTGTATAGTGTTATTAACATTATAACGTTTTTATGGTTTTCCTTGTATGTTAAGATATTTAATTTTATATCTGACAGGACAATCTCAAAGAAAAACGTCCAAATTATTTGCACGTCAATCAATTAGATCTCCTTGAATTGCTGACCTATCGTCTTATTATTTCAGCTTAAACTAATAATTATAGTAAATTAATTAAAATGTATTATATTATATTAATAAATGAATGAAAAAGTATTAGGAAGACTGTAATTTCGTAATCATTAAATTACTAATTGTGTGCCAATAATCTTCGAAGATTCACTTGTTGATTACAATCATTAATATTATAGGTTTATATTCTACAAAAGGGACCGTTTTGAATGTTATAGTAGACATAGAATAATTGTAGAAGAACAATATAAAGAATTATAGTCATCCAATAAACTTAAAAAAAATTATAATATACATTTCTACTATCGATTAGAGGGCGCTTCAAATCATTTTTGTCTCGTTTTTACGATATGAAATACACCACTGAAACTTTCATATCAATATTTTATTTTTCCAAATATTATTCTACAATAAATCAGTCAATAGTTAAGTGTGTCAGCTTCCGCTTACAATGCAACATAGTTAAAGTACTTGAATTGCAAATCATATAGTATTCTTTTATCAGCAAATTGTGAACACAGTTGGTTGTTTTGTCTTTAAATGCAGATATTGCAATGCAATTTTTAATCTTTGGAGTTTATTTCTTAAGAATAAAGGCTCCTCGGTTTGGAAATTTTATGAGTAGTTAAACAATACAATCGAATACATACATTTTTTTGTTAACCCATCCCTGTATTGCAGCGCACAAAATATAAATAAAAAATCAAATCGGTCAAGCCGTTTTTGTTAATTAAAGAAATGTAAGTGTTAGTTCTGTATCCCTATATTAAGCTTGCTTATCAAGATGAGTTTCAGTAAAACTACTATAATATTTCTGTCGAGCGTTTTGATATTACTTATATGATTTAAATTTTCGATCAATACGTTTATGAATGTGTTCTGTGATCATATGTGTATTTTCTACTGGCTAAATAGGTTTCTGTCTGTATGTTTTTCTTGTAACCGTTTTCATGCGGCCGCATTCGACCGCTGTCGCCGTGCACGTGCTCATGTTTTTTAATGTTTAAGGAGTAAACTCCAGTCGTGCGTCGGAGCTGACACACACGTTTTTTTTAAATAATTGTTGTTTACAGTGAATATTCTGATAAGTCAATTAACTTTTATGAAATTCGGGAGTAGGTTTGATAATATGGTTATTATTATATAAATTCAATTCTTGTTTATTAATCTTTGGTAACATAAAAAGTGACTGAAAACGTTTTTTAATGTTGGTATTTTAATGAATACGACTTCTCAAATATATAGGAGGATAATATTTAGGCTGTATATTTATTGTAGTATTAGTTATATTGTGTCCAAAATAAAATGCATTTTTTTAAGTGGTAAAAAATATTAAAGCTAATCTATAGTCCGAGCTTTCTCTTGTGTTATATCAGGGGTCACCAATTAGTTTCAGTTTTAAGAAATGAAATGACCATCGCGGTCCGCAAAACATTTTATAGAAAAAAATATTTATTAAACAAATGTAATTACAGTATTAACAAAAGCATTTTTTTACATATCAATGAGAAAAATGACATTTTTTCGCGGTCCGCACAGAATGGGTCGGCGGTCCGCCATTTGGCGACCCCTGTGTTAGTTATATCATTCATTCACGTCATGCCGACATAAAGTCTGATTGTCAAACAACTGTTATGATATCATATCGAAATGTTCATGTTTAGTAATATAATCATTAAAGAAGTAGAAGGAAAGCATTAAAAACATGGCTATAATTAGATTTTTATGTATTTGTTAATTAATAGCTATACGTTATACTTACCTCCAGGGGCGACGCGTGGCATATTATGAGAAATGTCCAGCGTACAAAAAAAGTGCTGATATTTTAGACACTTAGTAATGCTCACAGAATGGGCAAGTTGTCAGGTTCTTTGTGAATGTATAATTGACGTCTTGACTTGATTTATTTATTCATTCTGATGGTGTGGTCCCATGTTTCGCTAAGATGTGGTGTTATAGTAGTACGGAGCGGTATAGATATACGGCACTTTGGGTGGTTATAAAAAAAATAACCATGAAGTCTAAGGCGGGCGCTCCGCTTCACTTCGCATCCGCTTTAGCCTTCTAACCTGTATTAAAAAAGTTCGGATTTGTTCATAATATTTTTTATTTATTTTTTTATTGCAGGAATTCAGCAGACAGGCAGACGGCCCACTTGATGGAAAGCGGTTACCATCGCCTATGGACATTTGCAACACCGAACGTGCTACAAATGCGCTGCTGCTCTCTTAAGGGAGTCTGGAACCTGGTCACTAATGCCGGAACACAACTCAAGGTTGTTATGGCGACATACTTTAGACCAGAGTGGTAGCCATCCAGTCGGGCAAATGCCCAACCACCTGGCTGTGGGTTGTTTTGTCGCCTCTTACGACAGGCCGCCCGGCCGCAGGAAATTGTATTCTTTCTCCGTTCCTGCACGGATAATATTAATAATAAATAAATGTGCCGTATATATATACCCCCCCACCCTAGTAGTATTTTGTTGTGAACATTAACACTGAAGAAACATTGATGTTACCTAGTAGAACTTGATGAAGAAGTTTTAAAATATCAAAGTAGAAAACTCCTTAGGTCCGTTAAAAAGCATTTTGGCTGCTACTCAGCTATCCGGTGCACAAATTTTAAGTAGCGGGTAGTGGGGTAGGTATACTTACCCTTGCTACAACTCCTAGGGTCCGGAGTTCTTGAAATATTTATTTTTGGTAAACATAACCTCACCTATTTTTTCACTAACATTATTTTTATTTTATTTTATTTATTTAGGATAATAAATAGATATACACTAAAGTTACATAATAAAAACAAATAGTATAAAATCAGTGCTTATCCAACTACATTATCCACGAACTAAAAGATGGTAGTGTACAATACTTTAAAAGAATAGGGGACATATACAAAACTCAGGGTCACCCACACACGCACACACACACACACACACACACACACACACACACACACACACACACACACACACACACACACACACACCCCCCCCCGCCCACACACACCCACACACTCACACACACATACACACATGAACATGCACGCGCGCGCGCAATCAAACACACACATCAACACGCTTATATACATTTCATTATTGTGATGGGTGGTGGTATCGTGACCAGTGATTTAGGTTAGGTTAGCTTCAGGTCCAAGCGCACGAGCCGAGGGAGTGAAGCGGGCTTGCTGCGGCAGCTACTACTATTTATTTTATACACACGATTTATCAATTCGTCTATTTTGAATATTTTCATGGTTACTCTTGTAGTGTTTGTGAATGTGCTCTGTTGTATTTTTTCTTCATTTTTTGACGATATACACTGTTTTTTGGTTCTTTTTCTGTTGATTACAGGCTTTCTTTTTGACTTCAAAAGGATTGTTTAACTTTGTAAGTGCAATATTAGTGAAAAAATAAATTAGGTTATGTTTATTAAAAAAACTGAAGATCTCCGGACCATAGAGGGTGTAGTAGGGGTAACTATGCCTCCCCTTCCCTATTCCACCACCCCGCTACTTAAAATTCGTGCACTGGATAGCTATAGATTTACCTGCATTTTTAATTATTATTATGTAAACTTAGTACAGTCAGTGCAGTGTACAGTCGCAAGAACCTAAGAAAAAAATATTTTTTAAGTTTGGTGACTTCACAAGATTTCTTAATTTATTTAAGCTACCTGGTATGAGCTGCGCTGAACAAAATGTAACTTATTATTTATTTATTTATTGTGCCACTGTTTAAATATAATATATGCCCTACTGAGGAACGTGTAAGGTATGTGTGTATGAAGTGATCAGTCATGTTTTGTGATATTTTAGGTTAAAATCAAAGTAAAAATATACATTTTTTTAAATATTACATCTATTTACTTTACGTCAGAAGACTAAAACTGAATTAAAAATTATATTTATTGATAAAATTCTTAATAGTCTAAAACAAAATTGGTAGTATTTATGTAAACAATTTGTTAAAAATTAAACAATGCATAATATGAAAGGTTTTTATTATTTTTAGAACAATAGGCAAGTATACATACACAAACCGACAGGGATACTTCAAATAATAATCATAGATAAAATTTTAGAGTCGCATGGCCATTTGACAATCGATGATGCTGACATGGCTTTTGAAAATAGTTTTTAACTTGAGAGATTATCATCTCGAGCATCGGTTTGTATGTGATGAGTATTGTTCTAGACTACGGGATACGGGACTAAATTCAGTTTAATTCAGTTAATTAACACTACGTTTACGCTTCTGAGGCAAAGTAAACTATAAATTAATTTGTAGTTAAAATAAAACGTTATTTAAAAATTGTTATTTTTATTTCGACAATCTTCTCCTTGGTTGCTGTACTGATAATGATTCCCAACTATCCCCATATTTCATAAATTAAAGTGTTTTTATTCAAAGTTTTTGAAAGTCACACATAAATTAAACCAAATTCGTGTGTGTTCACTGCTTCTGAACGTTTTCAATTCCATCCCAACATTTTAAACATTTTTATTCGTTTATTCATCAATTTTTATGCGTTCTTTTCTGAGAATTGATAGAAATGTAACTCACAGAATTAAAAAGAATACAAAAAGTCACAAACTCTGTAAAGTTACTTAGGTAAAATGTACGATGGATGTATGAAGTCATGTGCAAGGCTTGCGTCCAACAACATCCTTCATGATACTGACAGCAGACAAACTACAAGAATGTTGCCTACATTGGCAAGGCCTCATTTTACGGAAGCCTGCTAGTTCTGTGGGGAATAAGTGTCAAGCTATACCGCACTTACCAGGTCCCGGTAGAAGGGGTAGGCTAAAGCAACCAGCTGGCTTGGCGTTATGGATAACATGCATAACTAGAGTCTCACTATGAGGGATGTCATAGACCGCGTGACACGGAGAAGGAAAAGCATGAAAGCGGAACCTCGAAATGGGCGATGCGAATGCAACTGAGATTTAACACTGAGATGATGATAGACGATTTGGCCATGTCGCCTTTTCTGTTGAAGTAGAAGGGGTAGGTATGTACAAGAAATGGTCTTTTGAATTTGTAGGGGATTGTATGACTGTCAAGGGTGTTGCAATGTTGCTCTAGGTCGAGTGGCGTCATCGTGCGGTCTATGGCCCTTTACGGGGCTCCCGTATGGGCAGATCGCCTGACGGCCAGAAATATAGTCTTGCTGCGGCAAGCGTAGCGAGTACTGGCCGTCAGGGCGATAAGGGGATACCGTACGGTGTCCTTCGAAGCGGCCTCGCTACTCTCTGGATCCCCACCATGGGACCTCGAAGCCAGGGTCCTCGCGTCGCTTTACCAGTGGCGCAAGGAGGCCCTGGCGAGGGGCACGAGACCGGAGCCTCAGGAGACTGAGGCCTGCCGGTCGGAGCTCCGCGACATCGCCATGGTGGTCTGGGAAGAACGCCTCAGTCACCCCAGCGCGGGCTTCGCCACCATCGAAGCGGTGAGGCCCGTCCTGCAAGACTGGACAAGACACGGCACCCTGACGTTTCGGCTGACACAGGTCCTCTCGGGGCATGGCTGCTTCGGGAGGTACCTGTGTCGCATAGGTTGTGAGCCGACGTCACGGTGCCATAATTGCGACATCGGCGACAAGGATACGGCGCTGCACACACTCCAGGAGTGTCCTGCCTGGACAGAGCAGCACCGAGACCTCGTCGCCGTCACCGGATTTGACCTCTCGCTCCCGGCCGTGGTACGCACCATGGTCGGGAGCCCAAACGGATGGGACGCCGTCTCCTCCTTTTGCGAGTGCGTTATGCATGCGAAGGAGGAGGCGGAGCGGGTGCGTGAGCGGACGTCCTTGCTCCGCTCCCGCCAAAGAAAGACGCACCGACGCCGGAGGGCGGATTTCGACCTTCGGCCACCGTAAGCGGGCGGCGCGGGTGGGGCCCCTTGGGATATAGGGGTTCTCAATCACCCGGAAATGCCGTCGAGATGAGAGCGCGAGTGTTCCGCGCGCGCTCATCTCTTCTTCCGTGAGGTGCGTTACAGACTGCCCCACGCCCAGAGAGCATGATAATGCCGGGGGACTCATCTCCCGGCAATGGAAGAGGCCTCGTGAGGGGGGCCCACGCGTGCCAAGGCTGCGGAGAGGCTAGGACATATAATCGTAGCCCTGGCATAAGGCGAATGTCGGAACACCCAGGAGTTTTAGTGGGTATCCCTAACCGGGGGCGGCAACAGCATGGCACCACTTCTGACTGGGCTTGCTGGTGCCACCCTCGATCTGGCGAATCTCACACACGGGTCGCGAATTATCCCCCCAAGGTTCTGCCCTTGTCGCGACTTATGTTTTTACTGGTAACTTTATTATTTGAATTTCTTTTTTATTGTTAGTAGAGGAGACCGGGGATAAAAGTAGCAAACGCTTTCCAGAATTATCCATTGGTCGGAATGATGCGGCCGACTGTTGGATTCTAGCTTGTGTTCCTGCCCATGCTTGTATCTATTCACAGCGTGCGATACTAGATTATTTTTGATAAGGCTACGTGATTTTAAGCACAAAAAGTAAGATATGTAATGGTTATTTATTTAATTTCTTATTAGTAATATGATGATAATATGAATGTAACTATTTACCTTTTAGTAGGTATGTGATAAGATTGTCTATAACGTGTTATTAATTATTTTTGTGCAGAACAATTACTTTAAAGGGTATGACGCATGAAAAAAAAAATGATGGGTACAAAAGTAACATATTACGACAGGGCAGATAAGAATATATGTATACACTTAGTCTGGCTCTTAGATCATATAAACGTCTAGATCACGCATCAATGGCACAAAAACGGCCCAAAAAAAGTGCACCAAAATTGGTGCAATGGCTTCCCACGCCTGTTAGTGTCGTTTCGACTACTTTACTGGTTAGAGCTCTCGCAAAAAAAATCATTATGCCGCCCTGCGTTATTAAAATGTGTCGGAACTATTTTTAAACAGGAAAGGATGTCATTTAATCGGAAAATTTAACACTTTTCTCAAGATTTCTTTGTAAAAACATGAAATTTAATTTCGACATTTTAAAGGTTATTGAATTGATTGATGTTGTCAGGTGAAGTGTGAGTTATTTTCCAAAATTTGGGGACTTTTGTTACGATTTTTTTATTTATGAAATATGAATAATTGAAAAAATCTATAGAAAACAGACATGTAATGTTTGTGTGTCCGATTTTCTGTGAGGGGCGACAGAAGTTTGATTCAACCGACTTCGCCAGGGACCAAAAGGCCTTGCTACCAGTTGGATATTTAGCAAGTTTGTTCCCAATTCGGCCTATATGGTTGAATATCGCTGTCTGCAGCACCTTTTTGCAGGATTTGACAGCCTAATTAAAGGCTCTCTTCTTTGTGCTTTGGTCTAAAACCTGTCTCCACTTTAGCCATGCTACATCTATTCTTCTCCTTACATGCTTCTCTATATCATAATTACTCTGCAGTAGTGAATCAAGGTATCTGAATTAGGGATTACATGGTAGTGTGGTTGATTGTAGTGTAAGAGGCACAGCACCAGAGGACCCGCCGAAATCGCAAAACAGGTATTCGTTTTGGTTCTGCTGATTTTGAATCCAACGCCTTCTAGCACTTGCCTCGACCTGTCTAGTTTATTTTGACGTTCCACCCCGTCTTCATCCACCAGTACAATATCATCTGCGTAAAACATGCACCAGAGAGCCTCAACCTGTACCTCTGCGGTGAGCGCATTCATGACCAGCAGAAACAGGTAAGGACTTAAAGCGGAACCCTGGTGCAAACCCACCTTTACAGAGAACTTGTTCGTGGTTCCTACTACAATTTCACTGCCACATGTCAGCATGTACATAAGATTTTGATTAGAAACCAAGTTCTTTATATTTTCATAAGTTGAGAACAATATGATGAACAAATAACACCTTGTTTTGTCGCTCTCTCTAAATGCTACTAAACAAATAGCCTTTGATTCTTTGATATAATTAATAGGGTTTTCTAAACGACTCCTAAGACAATTTTTAACCTTTATTTGTGTATTATGAATGGATAACCGTTTAAACTTCAATAAGTGTTTGGAAGTTATAAATATCTTATCTTGTGCCCTCGGTAATCAGACCTTATGAACTCGGGCTATTTATCTGCGTCAGCATTTACCTACTTTTTGGGTCGCTTATTTCGCATTATTTCTTTGAAAGTGATAATCTATACGATACCCAAACTTATCTATTTTCTACCATTAAGATTTCGTAGCCATTTTGGCAAAAACGTAATAGTTAAGAAATCGGCATATCCATCCGTCCGGTCTTCGGTTTGTCCACCTGTTCGTTTATTAGATAGCGAGATATTAGCTTCCTAATTTGAGAAAATTGTGTTCACCGCCCCTCTAACTTTTAAATTATGAAGGGAAAAATTCTGGAAAGAACAAGATGGTCGTGGATGTTAAAAATACTTTCTACGCCAAGTAGTTTGAACAGTACTTTTTTAAACAAATGGGTTGTTCGATTAATCCGTAGCCAAATAACTTAGTCAAATAATCTATATATATATAAATCAATTGCTGTTCGTTAGTCTCGCTAAAACTCGAGAACGCCTGGACTGATTTGGCTAATTTTGGTTTTGAATTATTTGAGGAAGTCCAGGGAAGGTTTAAAAGGTGAGTAAGTATAAAATAAATGCTTGGAATATAGTAAAAACAACGATTTCGCTTTCCCTTAGAAACTATTCCTGTTTGTCAAACATTTGATGTTCGTTCCGTCGTTTAGAAATCAATTAAATTTCAAAATCGTTCAGAAATCAAATTAAATTTAAAAGTTAATTTTTTATTTTATTTTTTTGGTTTTGAATGTCAAACGTTTGATGTTCGTTCCGGTTAAGTTTTTACCACATTTTTTACTAAAGTTGAAACATTCTGCAATTATCATTCAGTTTTTTTATTTATTGGCATTTTGAGGCGGTACGAAATTTGCCGGGTCAGCTAGTACAGAATACATTTTTGTAACCTCTATGGAACTCCTCAGTGTGCGCGTGCCACAAGCATTTTTTTTTTTTTTTTAAACATTGTTTTATATTTGTTTATATCAGATTATTATGTGAAACATCTTTTTATATATGCATATTTTATATTACAAATCCAAATTTATGCCATTTATTCATGATTATAATTCAATTTGTTCTTGTTATTTATCTACAAGAAATAAGTTTCATGCGAGAAAACCGCGCTTTCTACAAAATTAAACCTGGTTTTAGACTAAGATTTTGTTATAGAGTACAATAAAGCATTATCCATCTTAAAATACACTTCAATAAGTGCTTATAGAATCAATATTTTAACTAGGCATTTTCCTGATACTCGTACTCTTTGTACGTAATTTTAAAGTGTTAGATACGCCGTACCAATAACGTTTCCAACCACAATGAAACACATAACGTAATTTTAAAATTTAACTAAGCGTAATGTTGAGCAACTAGAAAACGTAACGGCATAGTAGTATTCACTTTTATAGACACGATTGTTTAATAAAAATAAAATAGTCTTTTGGTTTTTTACGAAAAATATTTTATTGTTATGTAAAAATCTTAAATAATATGTTGACATCGTTGTTTATTTCATTATACTAGTAAATGACGCGAGTTATTTACACACCGTGTAATGATCAATAATGAATCACTAATTTAATTATTCTTCGGCCAATAATGGTTCGCCGGCCACAATAGAGCTCTCAATACCGCAGTGGTCCTCCCCACGTAAAATCTTGAAGAAACCGTTATCTCCCCAGTCTGTGTTCCACGAGTTTGCTATGAGCCAGTACTTATTGCCGTTTTCAACACCCCAACCCAATATTTTAATAGCATGTCCGCCTAAAGCATCGCCTACTGTGTGTTTATACACTCCGCTTTTGTAACTGAGCAAATCCGAATAAACAGTAAACGCCCCTTCGACAGGACCATTTTTAAATAATTCTGCTTTAATATTGTCTTCACCTCCTCTCACAGAGTATACGTGTTTGCCATAGCGTTTATCTTTCTTGTAGTCGACGTTATAATTCGATCCGCAATTCTTGACACACTTTGGCGTTCTGGTGTCACCGCTGCACGGCATTCGGTTTCCGGGTACGTGATGTTCGCATGGTGGAATCTCGTACGGTCTACAGCCTTGAGTCGAATTGTAGCTTCCGCCTGATACAAGACCGAAATGTTTCCAGTATTCCCAAGCCAAAGTCGGCATGCCACCGTTACATCCGAGACCGCAAATAGGACAGCAACTTAAAAGATCGTCTGCTGAGAAATGGAAATGATGTTTTGCATTTGAGTATGTACAAACTCGGTCTGTCATAGCTTCAACTGCACCGAAGGCCCAGCAACTGCCGCACGATCCTTGATCTCTGACTTCGTTCAAAGTTGGACAATCTGGCCATTTATCCTTGGGATCAAAGTTTTCGGGGAGATTTGCAATAAGTTCGGCGTCGTGCGTAACTGTGGGAAGCGTCGCGAAATGATCGTCTTTGAGTACACCGACTAATTTATGGATGTGAGCGAATGGAGTATTTAACGGGAAATTTCGCCCAGCCTTCCAAGTATTTTGTTTTGTGTTGATTAAATTGATGAATTCGTTGGAGAGTGGATGTGGCAGATTTGCAGCTACAATAGCGATAGTGCACAGGAGCGCGATACACGGCACACTTGACGGTGCCATGACTGACTTTGTTTTATTTTTTCCGCACTCTAGTAGTTAGTTAATTGATGTTAACGCGTGTATAGAACGACTGTAGCGCGTCGACTGAGCGGCGCGGTGGCTGACTTCGGCTTGTGATATTTGCGCTAACACTCCGCGTAATTACGTTTTGTCTCTGACCGTACGTTTGATACAGATATGGGGGCGAGCGCGAGACAGCGCTTGACCCGCTCGTGTCGAAGGTTAGAGATACATCTATAATGATAAAACAAATGAAACCATTATTATACTTAAACGCCTTGCAATTAGTAACAAACATGTCTTCACTTGGACGGATATAATTATTACTTTGAATTTAGAATTAATTGCTGCAGACTATGGCGTCATACTAACAATATGTACGTTATTCGAAAAAATATGTTTTTAGTTTTACTCATTTCAACAATTTTATATCTGCTTTAGCTTTTATTACTTACAGTTCGCAATAAATTAATAATAGAGAGACATACAATAATCAGAATTACGATAAAGAGTGTGCTGAACTTTAACAACATGGCATGATTTTGATTACCTACTTAAAAGGCGGACATGCAAACAATTACTAATTTAGCGTATTGTGTTTTCAAAGAATTTAAAAATTTATAGACTGTTATTGTTATGTGCAAATGTGTCATCGTTTGTTTAAATTAAATACATATTTTATTTAACCAACAATTCTAGTTTTTAATTCTACTGTCTCGTTGACATTAAAATTAGAATTCTAGGAATTAATTGTTTTTTTGTTAAAAAGCAATAAATATATATATTGTTCTTCACATTTAAAAGTGACATTGTTTAAATGTTCATTATTCTGTCTTCACGGTCTAGGGATCGAAACGACTAAGTATTTTGCAACTTAAGTAGGTATGTGGGTGCATTCGAAAATGGAGATTAAACGTTTTATCCCGTCAATCAGATATCACCGTCAATATATAGTTTTTAGGTATACAATGAAATGCTTTTATTGTAATCATTTATATAATATTGTAGATTGTAAAAGTAATACGTAGGCAAAATATTATCACGTAAGATATTCTCATATATGCTACCAATAGAAAAAATTCTGAATTGTTACCCAACTGGAATGGGGTCAGTAATGATTGGTGATGTCCGCGATAATGTCCAAGTTAAGCGGCAGGATAGGCCATTTTTCTCATCCTTTCATCGTTCCAACGCGTTATCTGGTTATAACGTTCTTTATATATAGGAGCATATATTTACATGTATATAGATAGGTTCATATATAGATGGTGGTACGCACTATAGATATAGATCTGGACAGGAAATAGCCATGTACTGGTGCATTCCACAGAATAACTAAATTGTACACGTATATATATCTCGGCTCATGCAGCCGGGATGGCGGCGAGTAACACAATAATAATCTGAAAATTTTTATAATCACAGTTTATTACACTAGAATGATTACAATTACAATATTAAATGCAGCACAATAATACACAGAAATATTAGGACAACTCCAAGAGTTTCATCCACGCTTGTCAAGTGTCCAGCAGCAATTTGCCCTCAAAGAATACTGCGATTATCGGACAGTCATTGTCGACCACAACATTTCAAAACTTTCGCTCTCTTCAACCGACGAACATAGAATGTCCCGTTTTTTTTTTTTTGGGCTGGACCCAGCTGATTAGCCGCAGACGGCTGTTTCAGCGATACCGGACTTTGGGGGCTTCCCGACTCCGTGGGAGCGGAGGCGTTCAGCCCGGAAGCAGCGCGCTCGAGGAGGCACCTCCTGTGAGGTACGACCTCGGCTCGACAGCTGCGGGGGATTGACTCTATATTGAGATTTAGCCGTAAAAGGCTGAATGAGCTAAGCCAACAGGCTGAAGTGATTATTTGGGGACTAATTATCAACTCCGCCGGCGGATCCGATCCTAGTCTATCATTACTACCGCTTCGCAACGTGTTATAGCTAGAGGAGAAGAAGCGGCGGAAGAAACTCTCCAGCAACACGCCCAAGCTAATCTTGTATGGCTACTTGTGTCTGTAGTGAGTGAGTGTGATTGGTGGGTCTTGCCTTTGTGTAAGAGGATCCGAGCCGGGGGCTCTCCGGCGTCTGTTTTGTCTCCGTCTGTTATGCCAGGCTGATGTTCTGAGCCTCGGGGGGTTCATAATCGCGAGGAGACGGGTGATTTCATCGGGCTCGTCAATGAGTACATTGCGAGGGCGACGATTTCTCGTGGGAGCATTCGGTATGGGTTTGTAGTTGACAGTTTCCGTCACCAGAGGGTTCGGGTGATGGGGGGCACGGTGAAAGATCTGCGCGATAGGGTGGTTATATAATCTTTGATGGAGGGAAGCTCCAGATCACGAAGCAGGTCGGCGAGCCGCATGTATCGCGGGACGTCTACTGCAGCACGCAGAAAGTGATTCTGGATTCTTTGCAGTTTCCAGATGTTAGCATCGCTGGCGTGGCCGAAGACCACACTCGCATAGGTCATGATGGGGCGGATGAAAGTTTTGTATAGAGTCACCTTATTTCTAAGGCTCATCTTACTCTTCTTGCATATCAACGGATAGAGTCGGCCTAGGATCCAGTATGCTCTGTTCCCGACCGCTCTGGTGTGCTTGTGGAAGTACAAGCCTCTGTCTAAGGTTACAGGCAATTCCACTTCCTTTTATACTACCAACAACACGGTGTTCACCTTTTAACAATCTTATAATCTGAAACTTTTTAAAAAGGTTATTAAAAATCCTAAAAACATTTATGAACATTTATGAAGGAATCAACAATATAATAATCCTCAGTGTATAAAAACAATCCAGTTTTATTAAACTAAAACACTGCTAAATAAAATCAAGTGCAGGTATTATAAGAAATACGTAAGTACCCTCAATTTAAAGTCACAATGTGTTCTTAGCACGGCATACATAGGCAATACATAGTTTCCATTTATGAAATACCTTCATATTACCTACCACGGCCATACCGACCTTCTGATATATATATATATATATATATATATATATATATATATATATATATATATATATATATATATATATATATATATATATATATATATCGTCGGCGTCAGTGCGGGATATTGAACTACATTTTTGATTAAATATTTGTTTCGTTACAATTGTTACATATGTACATATATTACATATATATATACATGTAATATGTAAAAATTATGACAAAAAAATAATTTCATCTTCAAATGTAGTTACTAGGTCCTCCACTGACGCTGACAATATGTGCATACATTATCTAGGGTTTTAGATGAAACAGGTTCACGGTAGACCTTTTGACCAGGTTCCAGTCTCTTTTAAGAGAGCAGCAGCGCATTTGTAGCACCTTTGGTGTTGCAAATGTCCATAGGCGATGGTAACCGCTTTCCATCATCGGGCCTGTCTGCTGAACTTCTGCAATAAAAAAAAGACCTGGACTAGATTTCAACTGGACTGCATAGATCGACGCATGTTTTCAATGCGCACTCTTGTCACTTTTCTACTTAGAGTAAGATCGCTGGAGGGGCTTATCCTCCCCGGCAAGGGAGAAGAGGCCTGCCTCCCTGCTTGGAGCGCTGGCTAAGTTACTGTCTCACGTCTCTGGTTTACTATGATAAAAGAAATAACACCAGGGTGGTTTGAGTAGCTATCTGGCAGTTGGTGCGAACTAACACTACCTGACTACCTCCTCAGTAGTAGGGTGTGCATAAAGAATTTCCACGTCGTAAGAAAAAGGTATCTTAACCGATGATAAATGTTGCCCCTCAGTTCCAGTTCACGGTCACCTTAAATGCGCAATTTCACTACATTATACTATAACGGCGTAAGAAAAGACATTCGTCCAAAGAAGCTTTGAGATAAACTACAGTGTATTTATAGACAAACAGACAGATGGTTATAGCGAAGTTAAAAGTATTATAAGTACTTTTGTTTTTGTCCTTTTGGCATTAGAACCCTAAAACTGGTATTAGAACATTCACAGACGTGTACGATCCTTGAGTACATCTTATATTGACTAGAAATGTTTATCAGCTTGCAGGAAATATTTGCCTGAACCGAAAAAAATAGCCAAAAATCTGGACTTGACATTTACATAATATACTTAGTTATATATCAAATGGTGGGTGCTATTTACATACATACATAACTTCACGCCAGTTACCTTGCGGGGTAGGCACGAACAACAGAGCGCCATTTAGGCCCATTCTTACACACCTCACTTGCTTCTTTGACATTCATAACTCTTGTCATGCACACTCGTCTGTTCTTAAGGCTCCTGACATTAAATAGCTCCTGGGTGCTTTTTAATGTGTAATTAATCCTGTACTATATTCTAATCTAAGGAAAATAATAAAACATTTAGTTATAAATCAACCTTTGCCTGTGTTGTTTGACATTCATTCACAGAAATTGTTACAAGCTACACTGGATTGGTGCTATAATACAAATAAAATACAATATGATTTCAAAATCAATTGAATCGATTGCTGGCTAACTTTAGTTTTCATCAAAATTGGTCTCTAGAGTATTTTTCGCTATTTCGTATAGTTTAGGATCTGGCTCTGTGGCCCTGAAGGCCGTCTTGATAAAATTATTAATATTTGTAATAATTATTCCTATACTCACTAATAATACTTTAGTCGTAATGAGGTAAAAACAGAAATAATGTATACGAATTCTTTATTGCTGTACTTATTAAAGCAAATATGATTTAAAGTTATATTTGTACGCTTTGAACATATTTTCACAGAGTTTTGCAATTACTCTCGGTATGTGTGAAACTTTTGACAGGCGCTGTTCTTTAGAGGTTTCCTAAAAGTGTAAAATGAGTTTTTTGATTGACATGTTGTTTGAGCATATAAGGGCTGATATTACACAACATGTCTTCGAAGAAATATAAATATCCATTCTGTAGTGAGGCAAATAAAGCGGTTTATAGATGTATGCTGTGATTTATTGCTTCCAGAAAAAATGTAGGCGTTTGTTAAATAATATTTTTTAATTCTTCTTTAGTTAGAGATAAACATCAGTAGACACTTATTTTAGAATTCTATTAATGCCTGTTTAGTAATAATTTATAGTTATATAAATATCATACATGTCCTACCGTATATCTTGCCTATCTTTCCGAAAAGTGTTTGTATATTTTTTTCTTTATTGATCATTGCTTCCCCTATACATTAATCAATAAAGAATAAGGTACGAGGCGACCCTTTCTATTATCTGTGTATTTCTCAAAGAAAATATACACAGAAAAAGATTGAGAATTAAATTTAATTTGTAATTAAAAGTTCAAAACTTTGTTAATTAGACCCCAATAAAACCAAAATTCGAATCTGTACCCAATAGAAACTATCCCCTTTTTTGGGATAAAAAACACACAAAAAAGCATAACATAAAGCTCAAGTGGTTGTCTATCTCACTTCGCCGGAACGCTCATCTTCTCAATTTAGTATATCGTATATTGTTTATACCTTATACCCCTCCTTATCTTCGGGAATATTTCAACTTCCTTTATACGTCACACACCTTCAATTTGCGCTCCACTAATAATCTCCTGTCAATGGCACCTGCACACTCTTCAAGATTTTATTCCTACTCCTTCGCCATGCAGGCTGTATTACTTTGGAACTCTTTGCCCACTGACGTCAGAAAAGCTAAATTCATTGCTAATCCTTTTTTATTTATATTATTTTTCCTATTTTTTTGTTGCATAATAATTAAAGATAATTTAAGAATTTCCTTTAAGTCAGGTGGCCTGGAAGAGATCACTTTTAGCGATAATTCCGCCTTTTGTTTTACCAAGTAACTATTGTCTTGTTGTGTATTTTTGTAATTTTTATTTTGGTGAACAATAAAGTATTGTCTATGTCTATGTCTATAAAAATGTGTGTGATGTACTTTTTATCTAAGAACATGAGATGGTTGCCGTAAGGTAGGGATTCTAAAATTGAAGTTTATGGAGAATCATTTATAATGAACTTTAATTACACAACTATGGAATTAGAAATTATGCATGTACCTATTTGTGTGTATATATATATCTGATCCAAATTTCATAACTATCTATTCTTTCTCAAGGTTATGAATGACATAAAAATAGTCGCTTGTATCGATTAGTATGTAAGGGTTCACGGAGGGTTTTCTGGTTACTTGTCTCGGTTCAAGTTGAAGGAGGACCCCTCGTGTCCCTGTGAACTTGGAACAGCAAAAACCCCCCTATACGCCCTCTTCGAATATCCCCTTCACACGAGAGAGCGGTACAACCTGGCCAGCACCCTGGACGTGGACGTCACGCATGGAAATATTGCAAAATTAATTACCAAAAATAAAATCGAGGACTTTATGCAGTACGCAATAAAAACTGTAGAAATGGTAATAAAATAAATAAAAGCTAGTAAAATGTTGCTAATATATAATAAGTATATATTTGTTAACATAAGACAAGAAATCAAAACTGTGTAATAGGCCTTAGATTTTACGAAATATATATAAATTAAATAGATCATAAGAAGATGTATAAGAATATAAGAACTAGGGTAGGATAGATTATAGGAAAATGTAATAGATATAAAATGAGAAAAATGATAAAAAGAAAAAAGAAAGAAAATAAAATAAAGAATTAACGCCCACATTTATCTACCCTCAAAATAGAATACAATAAAAGAAAATATATAAAAATGCTAGTAAAATATATAAAAAAGATCAAAAAAGAACTCTGCCCTGACATATGGCGGAGGAAGGCGATTTAAAAAAAAAATATGTAAGAATTTTGTAAAAGAATTTACATTTCTTTATTGATGTATATTCTATGATCTAGAGCAAGAATTGTACTTTACTGGTACCAAATAACCAGAGAACCAGAATTTGAATAGCGCCGGTCAATTGTCAAGGAGCAAGCGGATCCGTTCTGCCTTTGTAACAGAATTCCGAATGTGCCCACAAAACCGCTTTTTAGCATTTTGGATTATCTTTCCTTGGCCTTCACATAATTTGATACCACCTATGCTATGTTCAAACAAAGACGAATGGACCCCTGAAATAATATAGCACAATGTTCTATAACAAAATATTATCTTTTTTCCATTATCAAATTCGTTCTAATATCCTTTGTGTATTTTTTTATTGGCGGACGCTTGTTTTTTCACATTCCGGAAGATTGCTGTCGAAAACAAAATATATTT
This sequence comes from Dendrolimus kikuchii, assembly GCA_019925095.2. Taxonomy (NCBI): domain Eukaryota; kingdom Metazoa; phylum Arthropoda; class Insecta; order Lepidoptera; family Lasiocampidae; genus Dendrolimus; species Dendrolimus kikuchii. The sequence goes on along the minus strand of CM034398.1, from coordinate 13,628,189 downwards.
ATAATTACTCATCGTGTTCGAGTATTCCGCTGCGTTCATCAAGAAATTGGAATTTTATTGTTTCAGTATTAAAAAGATTACTCAATATTGATGGACGTTCATGGACCATTAATATCCTTTTAAGTTGCTCAACGACGGTATTTATCGCGGGCCCAAAAAGTTACATTAATTTAATTGAAAAGTTTCAACCTTTAAGACGTTAAACAGTACTAGAAGTAATTGGACACTATAATGACTAGAAATAATATTAAATTAAGTATACTTTGTCCAACCATTTTACTTTTGACCTTTGCAGATGTAGGTAATTCTTTTGCGCCCAACTTCGCGCATCATTGGCCGCAACCAGGCCTTTTCATAAATATTATAGCTTTTTAAGAACCTTTCCGTTTCAGGTGTTTTGTTTATTATAACAATAATTAGCGCTAATGAGTTCATTGTAGTCAAACATGAAAGATCTAGCACATATTTTAAAACCTGGTTGCAGCTAATAATGTGCGTTGGAGAATCGCCCGCAAACAAGAAAAATTGCCCGTCTATCAAGTTATGTATTTTTATAGTAAATGTTATACACTACACATGTTACAATTACCATACTTTATTGTTCCAGATAACGTACCTAATAGCGACGTTCTGTGAATTACGTAATAAATAGACTTTAAATTATCTTCTTCATACCTAAATGCATATAATCGTAATTAATCGTTTTGAAATGAAAATATTTTAGCTAAAAGAAAATAACATGGCATTTATTTAGGCTTATGCACAAAAGGATATAACGATTTTATACATAAATTTTCTGTTGTTAACAAAATCTCTACAGCAACTTAAATATTATATAGTTTTGATTATTATCGCCGCGAAATGTGACTTTTTACACACGTGTTGTTTTTGTTTTATTCGCAGCATCCTGTCTTCGATATCGAAGGGTGTAAAATAAAAACTCTCAATAAGCAGATAAACGGGACGCCCTATAGATGTGAAACACAATTTTAAAATTAAAATATCTTGTTCCCAAATTTCTTTTACTTTTCCCTGCGTCCCTTCCGGTCAATTTTTTTCGAAAGCATCGATATTCGTTAATGGAGGGTAGGTAGCCCCTTGCGTGTGTCTACAGGAAAAAGAACGAAGATTTTAATACCTTTGAACTCTTGTTGCTCACATTCAGCGTAATAAAAAATTTTACGAGTAAATATCTGTGCAAATAATGAAAGAAACATTATGAGAATTATTGTATTGATATAAAAGCAAGTCTATATTTTATTGTTATGTACGTAGTATACTAATAATGCTTCTACAAGCTTCTTTAAGCAGGGCTCTTCTGATGTTTAACTAGATTTGTGAAGTATAATAACCGTCATCAGCTAATAACCGACCACAGCTGGACGTAGGCCTCTCCAAGTCGGCGCCACTCATCACGGTCTTCTGCCTTCCCCATCCAGCGCCTACCCGCGAACTTGCGCAGGTCGTCAGTCCATCGGGCTGCAGGGCGCCCGACACTACATTTACCAAGCGTCTCCTATGCAAATAGGCTGGCACTGCGCTTACCAACCCGCATGCCAAGCGTGGTAACTATGGCATTGATCCCCAATGAAGAAGTATCCACAAATTACGTCACACAAATTTAATGACTTTTTGACCCCTCCCCCGAACTTGTCACAGCTGGTCAAATTCGTGAGACTCCTCCCTCCCTAGTGTGACAACACATATTTTACAATTATACATCAAGAAATTATTAAATTGAATCAGCAGTTCCGTAATTTGTTTTATTCATTTAAATTATTTTTAGTAATTTAAACACTGCTATGAGCAGATACAGTTAGAAATATTTTGAAGTGGTGCATTAATAGTTCAAATATTGTTTTAAAGCGTAAATATATTAGACCTTGACACGTGACGTCACGAAATTTAGAACCCCTCTCACACAATGTCACACTTCGTCGACCCACTTCTTCCCCCCTCTAACGTGTGACGTAATTTATATTCCCCGGGATTTCCTAACTTCGAAGCCACGTGATATTAGGACTTGCTTAATATGACAGCTTTTCTATGTTTATTAGACATCTTTAGTAGAACAGATCTAGTTATGTACTAGGGTTTGACATGCGGCGGAGCCGCGGGGCAAACCGACTTTAACATTCCTGTTAAAGAAGATTCCTGAAAAGATCAATTTGAAAACTGGTGAATATTCTATTTTGAAACTACGATTGTACAAATTCCAACCATTTACAGATTATCTATATATACCTTTGGTAACTAACATTGCTTATCTTGGCTTTTAATAGAAATCTTCGGAACTCATGTATTTTTATACTAAAAAATCCTCTGCCCTGCTGAAAATACCCTTTGAATTTAAATACTGGCAAAATAACTGTAAACGTTACCTGTCAAGCGTGGTCGAAGTCGTGAGCAAATCCTAGTTACTTATAAACTGCTTTGTGAAGCAACCTACATAATATGTACATAATTCCCGCACATCGTATCATTTACACTACACGTAAGACAAAGCTTTTAATCTCTTCAGTGTTTGCTTTTCGTGTCAACATCGCGAGCAAACGCCTTTGAAGCATCCCTATTGTCTTGATTGACATTCTAATAGGGATTTTCATTAGTTACTCTTCCTATAACCAATATTTACGTATGTCAAAAGCGTTTTATCGTTGTAGAATAAGACAGCGTGTAACATAAGTGTATGTGGCAAATAATTTGCTAATTTCGTTCCTTTGAGAATACATACTTTGTTCCAAAATTAGCTTTACCAGAATTTATATTTCTGTTACTTGAGTTTAATTAAACATTTAACTGACTTTGTCTTTGTAGCATTATTTGATGAGATTATATCATTTAGTAAGAGGTTTTTACACATAAATATTTCTTCAGACAATTAGTGCTTCTTTTATGACTTGTATAGTCCATCCATCCATAATTGTTTATTCCTTTTTGGTTCGTTTTAATTTTAAAATGATTTATTTTCTATACTTTAAAAACGACCAAAAAGAACATCTGTACAGTCAGCGTCTTATAGAAAGGAGCGGCCAAAATGGTCAAATAGATTAGAACATCGAAAGTAATCATTAATATCGATATACCAAGGTATTCTAATACTTCGCCTCAGCCTTCTTATCCAAAACCATCGGCATACCAAGAACGCCAAATACATGAGTGCATTCAAGTCATCCATATTATATTAACAACCACCTCGCCAAATGTAACTAATGAGTGAAACAGAATAAACAATGAAGCGATATAATTATAAGTGACTGCATTACACGCACACTTCACAAACAAACCAAGACACACAAAGAGCCTAAAAATTAATAACCCAGACACAGAAAAGAAAAAACCAACACACATGGCACTAAATAGGACTATATATAAGTATAGATATAAGGCCAACACTGCACATGCACTTCCTCACAACACCAGCATGTAACAGATACACTCTACATTAGTATAAGTTTAGTATTAAAAATAGGATAAATTAATATAATAAGTTAATCTTAAGGTACACCATAACATATAAATCACTAAATTAATGTCACACGGTAACAAAAATAAACAATAAGCGTGTATGGACTCTAAAATTTTTCATAGAAATTAAGTAGTAAAAAAAGGTACGGAACTCGAGTCCGTAGATATGTTAATAATAATAATAAAAACAAAAAAAAGTGTCTGATTAATTATGACAAGTTTACTTTAATTACTACTTTGTCAGATATTGATTACTTTCTCTGTTTGTGAGGGAATAAATTAATAATGTTGTACGAATATCCTATATTATATTATATTCAAAAAACCTCTAGGTTATATCAATTGTTTATTATTTATTTAATAAATAAAAAAATCATATAAATAATGTAAATTGTATAGGATTACTAATTTTTAATCTAAAAGACGGCTACCAATTCATCTGCGTAATATATGTATTTGCATGTATGTTCATGCACAACTTTTTTGTTTATGAACCGGTTGTAATTATTCTTTTTTGCTTTGGCTTAGTATATATAAAAAATACTCATTTAAGTTATATGTAATAAACAGATTCTCGTCTGACTCAGTCAGAAGTGTCTCCAAGACTACATTAAAAGTTGCAATGTTGAATCATACATACGTACGTTTAAAGAGACCGTCCGATACAAATTAACCAGTCTTTTGTCTTCCACTTTCCAACAACGAGCCAATTGTCGCAAATAGGCAATGGATATAGACTGATTAATCGCATTTAGCTAGGAAGATTTCACTTGTTCAAAACACTTACCTATACATGTAGTTTGAAGACAGATTTTTGGCTTTATTAGAGGAATTGTTATTATTACAGTTTTTTTTGTTTGCCAGATTAAAGAACAATTAATTTATTTACATGTTATGTAATATTATTATTTAATCTTGTAGTTATGCTTCGTGTAGGTAACGTCAAATATTTCTTAATATTTAAGTTTAAGAATTACCAACACGAAAATAAGCGCCATGCAAAATTGGGAGCTTGTACCTATAACCCACCCCTCTCCATCTTGGCGTTCTTGTAGTAATAAAAAGTCAACTTTTAGTAAATAATTGAGATTACACTAATTCAAAGTCTTACATACAAATTAATTTTCACTTATAAATGACCTTCAAAAATGTATTAGAACTGAGTTTGAGAGAAAGCTTTTGAATTTGAATACAGTTGTTGTAAGTCAAGTATTTTAAAATAAATACGGCTGCCAAACACTTTTTACTAATATCGTATAGTGCTAAGCTAAAAGTTCTGCTTGGGAATGAATGAATGAAAACTCCCATAAACTTAAACATATACAATTAATATGGATACATTTGAATTAGAACAATTGGCGGCCTTATCGCTTATTACGATCTCTTCTAGCCAACCCGTTGTCTAAGGAGCTTTTAAAGAAGAATTATACATATTTTTGTTGGTATAATAAACTAAAATAAAACTAATATAATCGTAATCTTCAAGTACTTGTATTATGGATAATATTCAAAAGATAACTTTGGGCTAATTACAGAAACCCAGACCAGTGTAAATAGTACAAAAATCGTTTACGAAGTTTACGCTGCTGGGAATCTTTCCGTTTCAGTTCAATAGGCAGACCCACGCACGGTCCACAACACCACACAAACAAAATATACACTGGGAAAACTAGCGGTTTTATCTTACCTACAGGTAATTTACAGGAATCGTATTTAGTTATTGTATATCGAGCCTTTACCGCTATTTTATCGTAAGCAACATTTGGACCTAAATATATTTGTTGTTGCAAAAGGTATTTTAAATTATTATTATGTTTAGAGACTTTCAGTTTTATTTAGATTACACCTCACTGAATTAAAAACTGAGTTTCTGAAAACTGAGTTTCTGTAAACAAAGTATCAGTTTAAAATAGCTTTTGTAACAAAAATTATACGTAGGTCCAAATGTCGCTTACGATAAAATGGCGGTAAAGGCTCGATATAGCGTAAAAGGAAAACTTTTTAATGGATTACGGCTTGTTACGTGGGTTTTGTGTGAGAATAAATGGATTAACAGATGAAAAGCGACGCCCACTAATCAAAATCTCTTTACAACGTGAGCAAAGGAATTATAATTCAAAATTACTAACTACCTATTTACATTTAGTATAACTAGATGTAACTCAGATTTTCTGAAAGCTAATAATACAAGTGTAGTTTATTTTTACCTATACAGCTGATTTATTTTAGGTTTTATTAGTTGCCTAGTTTAGGTTCAAGACGTTTATTTCTCATAAAATTCGTGTGTGTTTATTTACGTAGTAGTAACATTATGGTTATAATTGTATTATATTTTTATGGGCTATAGTGACTGCTAGACAAGTAGGCATAATATATAAATAAGTTTATTGCATTCCCTTGATTTAGTGTTTCACATTCCTTCACAAAAATTGCTGCTAACAAGTTACACCATGAATTGGTATTATAAATTCAGATGTGTGTATATTTTCAAAATTAGCCGACTCGATTCCTGACAAGAGTTCTCGATAAAAAAAACTAATGATATCACTGTAATTTTCGTCAAAATCGGCCACGAGACTCTTTTCAGCGTTTTTCGCTATTTCCTATAGTTTAGGATTTGGCCTTGAAGGTCCACTTGAAAATTTAGCCTCTATACACGGTTTATAGACAGAGTGAATGAAGGCAACATTTGTTATTAAATTCTCAAGACTACGAATATTATAAAGGAAAAATGTATAATTAAATTAGGTAAAAGGACAAAGATAAGTGAAAAACGAAATTAAGGGTCTTTTCTCCCGTTTGCAGATAGCGGAATCGTGATTAAAATCCTCTGAACATTAAATGTTCATTCATTGTGTAATTTTAATCAACGTAGTGTACATAGCTTATTTGAAACTTATTAAAGTAATGAAGAATCAGTGAAACGTCCAATTATTGTTGCACTGCATACAATTTAAAGGACGATTAATTGAGAAAATAATTAAAATTTGTTATTAAATGTTAATAACGTTAAACCTTGTCAGATGACGTATATATATATATATACATATATATAGCTTGCTGTTAATATATGTATGTATTATTATACATATTTTAAACTATGCGTACTATCAGTATTCACTGACCCACTATTAGAAGGGTAAAATTATCTCCAGAAGGTTGCCTGGAAGATATCGCTATTAGCGATAAGACCGCCGAGCCGATTGTACTATAATACTTGTATTTATTAATATTATTATGTATTTATTTTATAAATTAATTAATATTAACAATCGTTAATTCTGATGTGTACTGTTTTCTTGTGTGCAATAAAGAATTCTTCTATTCTATTCTATTCTATGTATTTGATATACACTAGTGTAGCTAATTATTGGTGGTGTTATTTTTAACGCTATAAACAAAATGCATTTGGCCACAGTCACTAACGCTAACATCATCCCAGATGGAGCAAGAACATAAGAAATGGTCATAAGCAATTGTATAGATTACTGCTATTTTGGCAAAGACGAAATCCTGATACTATATTTATTAAATATCTTTATAACATAACTGCACTGCTATTCCCGAGCAGTGGGATCCAGTGCATAGAGTATTTCCACATTGAGAAAAGATTCCATTTTTGTGTCGTGGCCGAATGTCTAAAACCGAACGCTTGTTTCATTTCCAACAAGGTAAAGTTGTTTATTTTTAGCCTTGAGTACCTAGGCATCACGCTAGTTATGCGTTGTGTATTACCCATTTGAAAGAAAGAAGAAAAAATATTCATTGTCACAAATGTACCTATGTAAACTCAAAAAAGACAATACGCTTAAATAACAATAGATGTAAAGCATGAATACGTAATTATAAAAAAATGCACTCACATGCACTACCTAATGTTCATATTATTACAATTACCACGTGCTAACAACGGTAAGGGAGACATCGTGATGAAATCTGCACATCTAGATAACAAATGTGTCAAACCTGCCAAGTTGTCTTGGTTGGTTAAGAGTGGTGGGTATACTGGCCGTTCCCCAATAGTAGGAGGCCCGAAACCAGTAGTGGGACGTTTATGGGCTGTTATTATATATAATTACACACACAGATGTAAATCACATTCACGGCAATGAGGCTACAACTCGGTATTATGCTGCGACTAGAGCTGACGATTGTCTTTGGCGATTGACAAAGTATTAATACATTGCACGAGCGAACTTGCTAAGGTAATATACCGAGAGCTCCTTGGTCCACATTCTCATCCCTTCTATCCCATCAAAGGCTAGTAACACGTTGGCATTCCCTATAACTTCACACTTTTCATCAAGTGAGCTGTCTGTTTATCGCTTTCAGGCAATAAACAGAAATACAACTTGTGTGTATGTTTGCTGGGTTATTTATAATCAAATTGTCATGATAAAAAGTTAATTGGCCATTACCCGTTTCTAAAAACGAAATGTAAATAATAATTTTTAATCTATCGACGGAAATGTTTAGCAAGAGTTAGCTATTGCTACTTTAAATCTTGTTCCGTATATCATTTTGAGCTTTTATGAACGTCGTTTCACTAGTGAAACAATTTTATATTTAAGTATAATCGGAATTACTAGTTAAATGGAATTTTGTTTCTAAGTACTTCTTTTGAACAAATTAAATGATTAAAGCCCGGTTCCTACATTTTACTAATCGTTCACTTGCCCTAACCATCCGTAGAATTTTGACATATATGGACTGTGTCAAATTTTAACCGATAAGTTAGGAAAATGAAAGTATGATATAGGAACCGGGTCTAAGTTGGACTACGCGTAATGCTCGTTTTTATCAATATGCAGAAATTGAAATAATATTATATTTATTTTAAACTTTATGAAATGAGATGGAAATCGTGAAAAAAATAATGTCATGAAATCGTTAATAACATCAAACGAAATTTCGGTTTTCGTGATATTGTATTGAAGTCTGAAATATCATTTTAGTCTGTTTGCTGTTGAAACGTTTGGACCGTTGGGTTCTGAGCCCATGAGCCTCTACCAAAATTTATCAAAACGATACATTGACTCTTAAGGTGAAGAAGGCTGCTACGTACCTCGAGCAACGGATCCGTATGACGATCCAGCGAGGAAACGTAACCAGCCTTCTGGACATCTTACCCATAGAAGACGGTGATCTAGGCTCAATATTCTACTTATAGTCTTGAGGGACTATGGGTAGAATCCCTATTAATATTATAAATGCGAAAGTAACTCTGTCTGTCTGTTCCGTTTTCACGGAAAAACTACTGGACCTATTTGGCTGAAACTCAGTATATATATATTTTCGATGCCGAGAATGAACATAGGATATATTTTATCCCGAAAAATGGGATAGTTTCCGGGATAAAAATATATTTGTCTTTTTGTTTGTTATCCTTTTATGGAAAGACTATTGGACCGATTTGGCTGAAACTCGGTACATATATAATTTGAATACCGAGAGTGGCCAAGGGATACATTTTATCCGGATAATGGGATACATTTTGGGATAGATTTATGTAAAGTTTATCCCGGAAACTAGGACTGGTTTTGTGGTTTTGTCCATTTCGTCCACTGGGTCAACTGGGTCCACTGGGTCCATTTGAACCACTGGGTCTACTTGCTCCACTGGATTCACTGGGTCCACTGAACTCACTGGGTCCACTTGCTCCACTAGGTCCGTTGGGTCCATTGGGTCCACTTTGTCCACTGGATCCACTGGGTCCAGTTGGTCCACTGGGTCCACTGGGTCCACTTGGTCCATGTTATCTATTTTGTAATTTTTGTCAACTTTTGTCATTTATGTAGTTTACATATAGACGGGGGTGGTAGTTTGCGATATAAAATGAAGTGAATCTTTCGGGGGCAAATACATAAAAATTTAATACAACGTAACCTGTACTACTGCTCTTTAAACAAAAGACACGCACTACAGGTTGACCCGCGGCGCGGCCGCGGGGTAAACTCTAGTATAATTATAAATAAGTTAAATTTTCTTTTATTGTATAATTTATAAAGTCGTTATCATTAATTTAATATAATAAGCCTTTTGGTAATATACTTATAACTATATATACACTCATTGTCAGACGAACGACTAAAATAATAGACGGAAGCAAGTGAACAAAAACTTCAAAGGAAGTGAAGCTTTTTTTAAAAATTGACTTGCGTCTGTGGGTAATAGTACCTAATGTATTCATTGGAACTACACGTTTATCCGTACCAATTTGAGTATTTAATACCAAGTTCTCGTTACATACAAGGGTGCGATCGGCTTCCTGTTCCAAATTCGGCTTCTTTTTGTAGGCTTCACTCTGAAAGCTCGGTGTTCGGTCTACCTACTTTGTTTATCTGAGCCTAAACACTGTCTCCTAAGACCGATCAGTGGTGACGTTGGCAATACTAAACATTCTGCTGACGACACAAAAATACCAATTGTGTATACACAGGGGAGCGAACGCGACCCTAAATACTGTTGTTCGGGGGAAATTGCCCAATGCACTGCTTGCTTTATTATCAACAAAAAGAATTTCCCGAATATTTTCCCTCCTTGTGTATTTGTTTAGTAACTAATAGCGGAAACCCTTGCTTGAAAATTACATCTCTGAACTTGAAGAAGAAAAAAATGCTTCGGGTGAACGGGGTCTACTTGTTGCCATAGCAACACTCCCCTTGACCTCGCATTTTTAGTAATTTATAATTTGATTGCACCGGCAGATTAGAATAAATTAAGTAGTAATTTATTGTTTTAATATAGGAGGTAAAATGTTTAGCAATATGATTTTCACGATGCGTATAGAATACATATGTATGTAAGAGTAAACAACTATTTCCGTGTTTGCTTTATTGGGTTCGTTGCTTTGAAGTGATGTGTTGTCAGCAAATACACATGTTGTATGTTAAACCAGTGTATATTGTATCTTTATTATGTGAGAAATGTTACGATGTTTTTCTTGTTATTATATTAAAGGATTCGTAAATTAAAGTGATTAGTTAGTTTTCTGAAGATACTAACGTTGTTGTATTTTAATATCTGATGCAAATACTAGATTTAAAAAAAGTCACATTAGAAATCATACTTTTAGTAATTATTACGGGAGAGCTTACACTTTGAATAAATATCATTTAATTATTGTCGCACTGAAATGAGTTCGATTTAGCTGTAGTTAATTCAGCTGGAGAATCATATTAAACAAAAGTTTACAGCTTTGAAGATGTGCTTCACGTAAAGGTAGACAAAAAAGAGATGGATGGATTGTGTGAAGTATTATATGTGGCGTGACACAGCACATATGTTATAATAGAGGAGTGTGAAAGGAAACGAAATATTGTGTAGACCCCAAATAATTGGAAGGAGGTGAGGGAAAAAGACGGATTTATAAACCTTAATGCTTTTAGAATCTATCCCACAGTTCGTAAATTGTATATTAGGATGGACGCCACATTGCTCATGATTTTGAAAACATTTACCCACCTTATTTAAACCAATAAGTAAGAAAGTTATCAAGAAACATCATTTCTTAAGATCTGACTAATGATATCCCTACATATAAGTTGCTTGAATTGTATATTGATTGTTTTTTCATTTATCAGATCCCACGCGAGCCAGATCAAATTTTTTTTAAAATTTCATTACACAATTGTAGAGCGGCATATGTAAACTTTTACTGTAAATTTTCATATTGGTCATAAAATTTCTTACTTTGTGAGAAAAAATATTCTGACGTACACAAGCAGACAGGCATAACGATTTTACAAGGGTTTACTTTTTACCAAATTTTATTTATTTAATTTTATTTTTACCAAAATGGCTAGGAAGCTATAAAATATCTCTGATTTTATTATCACTGTGGATCTCTTTCTCCAGGTGTGTTTACTTCTTCGAGAAGGTTGGGATCTCGAGATATCTCTTTAACTAATCTTCAACTCAGTGGACGACTACTTGCCGGTATCCGGGGTTTGAGCCGCGGGTAGCCTTCCCACCACTTACTGGTGGCCTCTCAACGGATTCCGATGGTCATCTCGGGCTTCTTCTTGGCCATCAATGGCGTTGGAGCTTGATTGTCAGTTATCTTATTCTAATACATTCATAAATTTTAAGTCAGGGTTGTCTTTCAAGCGTCGATAAACTATACCTACTACAATAAACACGCGTATATATTTTATACTTAAGTCATTCAGATCCCTTTCGCTACGCTACATCTTAAAATACCTTGGTATCAAGGTCTAATGACTAACAAATTCGCGGCATGATTTTGATCGAGCTCGTTTGAACGAGCTAAATACCATGGCTAATCAGAAATTCTTATAAAACTACCAGATGAATTGCTTTAAACACGATTTGCCCCGGTCTTTAATTAGTCGTCACATATTTCCGTGTGTATATTATAATTTACCTTTAGCAATACAAATCAAATATGCAAATTCTTTGATTTTTATCTGTTTTTAATTAACAGTTGTGTATAAATGTGTTTTTATTTCACTTTCGTAACTTACTTACCTATATTCGTGAAAACAATTAATCGTATATATATAAAAATCATTTGCTGTTCTTTAGTCTCACTAAAACTCGAGAACGGTAGGACTAATTATTATTTGGCTAATTTTGGTTTTGAATTATTTGTGGAAGTCCAGGGAAGGTTTAAAAGGTGAGTAAATATGAAAAAAATGCTTGGAATATAGTAAAAAAACAACAATTTCGCTTTCCCTTCGAAACTATTTCTACCTGTCAAACATTTGATGTTCGTCCCGTCGTTCAGAAAGTTCTTCTGATTCTGAGGCGGTACGAAGTTTGCCGGGTCAGCTAGTTTAGAATATAATTATACACATAGTAAATCAGAAACGACCTACAGTTTGGCTTGTTTATAGGAAAACTGGACGGACGGTTTTAGAAATTACTTCATAGTTCAGCATTCAAAATATATTTTGTATAAAATATACATACATACATACATACATAACTTCACGCCAGTTCCCTTGCGGGGTAGGCACGAGCAACAGAAATATAAAATATTTTATATGTTTTTTTATATATTCGTTGTTGTTGTTTACGGAGCCCTAATAAAACATCACCGTTTCCAATGTTTTTCTATAATATTATATTTAAATTGATACAGTTTAGTATAAATGGTATACCCACGTTTTTAAAGCCGGATTGGCTACTTTTACACAGGGAATTTCAATGTGCAGATTTTCTATAGTAGATAGAATATGCACACACCAAGCTTTGAACCCGTCCTAAGGTTATAAAGGTACGTTAGCCATTAAACTACGAAGAATAATCTATCTAGACTAATATTATAAAGAGGTAAAGTTTGTGAGTTTGGATGTGCGGGGCAATCTCCGGTACTACTCAACCAATTTTGAAAATTTTTTAACCAGTGGAAAGCTACATAATTCCCGAGTGACATAAGCTATATTTGATTGTGATTAATAATATTTTTTAATTTTTTAATGATCCTTGGTGAAGTGGACATAGGAACGCCAGTCAAATATGTAACAGCAATAATGTTCCACGCAAGAATTGCGCAAATCTTCGTCCGAGGCACTGCAAGTACTTTCCACGTTTGTGAATTAATTAAAAGGTTACAAAACTGAATAAACTTTGATTTGCGTACGGGTCTGTGCGTGCGTGCGTGTGAAACTTGTTCTCATTGAATGTCATTTTTCTACAAGTAATTAACTTGAAATGTTTTGGACTCCCTAGGTAAAAATGTTGATCAATGTGGTTATCTAATTCACGTTCACAGCTTTTGCTCAAATCTATTTATAGCCTCGAAGGGCTCTAGGTAAAATACAAAAGAAACAAACGAAACTAATCACGTATACTTCCTTGAGTTAAATCCTTTTTATATTGATAGATTCTAATTTCTATAACTGTAAATCTACACAAATCAACATGAATTAGCAAATATAACCTTTATGCCCAGAGTAGTGGTAATAATAAATGTTGTAAAAGAGGCCTGTCATTTTCCAGTTATAAGAATGGCGTCCCACTAAAACATGCTTCGGATAGGTAATTGAGTAAAAGACTATAAGACATGGACTAAAAGGAACGAGAACCCAATTTGCAAACTTTTCACCTTTTACATCCCTTTTAACCCCTTTCATGACTTCTAATACATTTGGTGAATTCTGATACAAATTAGATAAAAGCGTTCTTTGTATCCATCTTAAAGCATTATCAGAATAAACGCGGCTTACGATTTACTCTATTATGTCAGCGCGGGTATCTTTATGAAAGTGCTTACCGGTTGCCAACCTTAATGGAGATCTAGCTAGCAGAATGACTTGGCTGAAACAAAGGAATTACAAACCACAAATATTATAAAGTTATTTCACATTTTACAACAATATTAATAACGAATCCCATCTTATAAATATTTAAAAAATTCTTTAGTAATGTATATTACGTGTATTTTATAAGTCATGAAATAAATAAAAGAAGGAATTGATCTTAAAAGTAAAAAAGAAATATTTTTTACAACATCTTGAAGTCGGTGTCAGGTAAAACATTAAAAACTATTATATATTATATATACATAAATTGCTAAAATAAACTTCTAACTTAAAAGTATACAATTTTTTATACTTTTAAGTTACGAATATGGTTAGACCTACTAAAGCAGCTTCTGGAATGAATTGACGGCTACATGAAACGCAATTCATAACTCGATTTATACCTTCGTATTGATTGTCCTTAGAAGTTTAGTACATGTCTTCCTTGTTTAAGTCCAGTCCGGTATGTCCTGGGTCATTGTTAGATTTCTACTTGTTTTGGGATTGTCATAAACCGAACAATACCGCAATCACTACTCGTTTCCTATTTGATTTTGATGGATTTCCTGTTTTATCTTTGTAGACCAAGGTCCAATACCAATGAAATTTACAAGGGACCACTGTGAAACTATACTGAATCAGAAACAAAAGGAACTTTCCTACTTTAGGACTACAACTATTTCAAGATTTGTTTATGTTATACATAAAAGGCAGGCACAGAGTCTCCTATCAAACTGAGCAGTATAATAACTTATGCAAAATTTAATACCAACGTTTTTTTTCTGAACGGCACCGCTCGAATGAATAATTCATGTAACATGGCGTCTATTGAACTGGAGCAAGCTTCCATGGGAAGCGGTTTTAAGCGTCTAAATTCGCTTGCATCGAACACAAACATTGTCCCGCAAAAAGCGTGTCACACTGTCTAGTTTAATGTGGGTAAAAATTTACGAGGTGGTGCAATAATTAATTCAGGTTTTATTTATTGGGACACCTCAAAATGTCAAAATAAAGGTGATGCATATTTCCTGTTACAATCTAATAAATTTGAATGAAATTTATTTTAGGTGTTCACGCCACCGCGTAACGAACGATGATTCCCCGAAAAAGTAATTTACCCCGCACTTCCGCGTCTCAACGATCAGTCTGAATCGATCCGTCGTAAAAACATTCACGCATCGCGCGCGCATTTGAGATATCCACCCAATTGCAATACTAACCGGGTTCCAAGAGCTTGGTGATAAGTGGCAAGTGAATCTAGTTGTGAAGCGGGAGATATATAACAAGAGAACACGCACTGCTGCTCCTGTATCGCAGACGCTCCGGTTACTCAGCTCATATTATTACGGGTGAGTCCATTTATCTCCATTCCCTCTTACCCTTGCACCCTTGAAATCTGGCAATCGGCCAGATCATATGGTCCTTCGAGCCGGATAACCGTATTTTGCCATTTTATGGTTAATTCAAACCAAATTGTAAATTTTCGCATACCTAAAAAGTTAAATAAACAATCATTATCAATCTGCCCATTTACCCGTTTTCTGCCCTTGTTTTTTCTTTTTTGTTTTCTTATAAACATATTACTTCTGCCCTTATATATTTGAATACCCATTCCACATTCCTCAGATAATTACGCAAATTGCTACACGATAACTATTTTTTGGTACGTAGGTAGGTTAATATAACCTCGAGTACGTATTCTGTACTTTATTCAGCACACCTATTCTCGAATACTTGCACTAAACGTGATATCGGATCGATATAATAATATTGAATATTATATTCGTTTCACTCGGTGTGGTTAGCTTGCCGTGCAACTTTTATAGCTTATATATAGCTTCGTGTTTATTAAGACTCAGCGCACACGACAGTTTGATATATATTTTTTTTCCTAATCATTTTTATTTATTTCGTATTTCTTACGTTTCTCTGGCTGCTTTCTTGCGTGTTCTTTATTAGCATTAGTAAAAAAAAAAAAATATAAATAAAAAAAAAAAAAAAAAAAAAGAAAGAAAACAAAACAAAAAAAAAAAAAAAACAAAAAAAATTTTTTTTTTTTTTTTCGTTTGCTTTTCCTTTTCTTATTGTGCACTTCTCATCGTCATGCCTACCAAATCGCAATCTGCCATCTTTATGCAAACCCATAAGTACATAACTTTCCTATTAGAGATAGCTAACCTTATATTAAAAGGAGACAAAAAGTATAGTGTAAACGATTTCATAGGGCGCTTTACAAAATTGGACGATATAAAGGGCAAGTTGGATACAGTATATTATGAGATCTTGGACTCTAAAGACCTTGACGACAAAGTGGAAAAATGGTACTTTGACTACTACACCTCGGCTATAGAAGCATATGAAAAAATTTTGGTGGCAAACATCACCATCAGCTCAAGCATCAAACCAAGCTCGCCCACATTCTCCACGTCTACTGTTCTGCCCAAAATAGATCTACCCAAATTTTCTTCCAAGCTTGAGGATTGGCCATCTTTCATAACAATTTTCAAAAGCCTTACGGACACTGCCGGTAATTTGTCAGGTGCAGTTAAATTACACTATTTATTTTCTTGCCTCTCCGGAGAAGCTCTCAGTATGGTATCACACCTCAAGGTTACCGATGAGAACTACGATGTAGCGATGACAACACTTGCCAATCGCTACGAAAATCGCCGAGTTCTCATTGATAGGTTTATAGATATGATACTAGAGTTACCCCACATCACCACCCGCTCACAAATCAGACAGTTATTTTTAGCCCCTCTTATTTCAACCCAATCGGCGCTTAAAAACCTAAACTTACCACTACATGACTCAGACTACGTCCTAGTGTCAATAGTAGTGCGGAAGTTAAAGGGCGAGCTTCGCACATTATTTGAACGAACGCATGGGTCTTCAGACACTCTGCCCACCTTAAAGGATGTAATCACATTCTTAGAAGACCATGCACGTTGCACAGAAACTGAGACATATAACCCACCCCCCCCTCCCCTCAGCCCGACATACAGACAAACTGAACGTGCTTCTCCCTCAGCACGGTACCAACCACGCGCTTCTGCACCCAGACCAGAAATTCGGCACGTTCGTTTTCAGCCCACTACTTCCGTCCGCCCACCTTTAACGCGCCCTGCATATCCTCTACAAAGTCAAGCGTACCCTGTACAGTACGCTCAAGGATACCCACAGTCTACACAATATTTCGAGCCCATAGCACAAGATTCCGCCCACCCACCAGCACCGACCAATAATTATTACTGCCCTTGGTGTCACGTTAGAGGACACAGGTTGCTGAACTGCGGTGAATACCTAAGACAGCCTACGCAAGGGCGCTGGGATTTTATCCAAGCTCATGAACGGTGCCGTAAGTGTCTAGGACCCCATTACTCTGACGAGTGCAGATCCACAGGACGGTGTAGAGAATGTGATAGCGAGAAACACCATACCACCTTACATCGCAGTGGCTTTGAATCACCCACATATGACAATTCTCACCTCTTGCCCCCACAACTAAGAGGACAAGAACACACCCGCCCAACCACGGAATCAAGAAACTCTTCTCGTCGTAATTCACCTATTAATTCACAACAATGACTACCTGCTACTCACTTACACAATACTACACTACACCCACCCATACCATCGCTACAATATACACCATCCACTACATCACGTAAACAAAATAAATCCCAGTTTCATACTCAGCACTATGATAATAAAGTTTATCATAATAATCACTTGCCCGGCAGCCCTGTTACTTCCTCTGATAAAGCTAACCAAAATGACAGTCATATTTCAGCACATACTCAGCACATTACAGTACACGATCCACCAGTTTTATTACCCACTGTGTCCCTAGAACTAGCAGACAACGCTGGAGAATTTCATAAGGCAAGAGCATTATTAGACAGCGGTTCCATGCTAACCTTGTTAACTAAAACTATGACACAAAAATTACGTTTGCCTGTCGAGCACACAGAACTAAAAATTACAGGAGTCGGTAATCAGCAGACTCAAAACTCTAGTTCTTCAACTACCATCACATTCCGCCCTATTCACACCGAAGTCCCAGTAATTAGCGCAAAGGCATACATTCTACCAGATTTGACAGGTCTTTTACCATTAACAATGTTACCTGACGTTGTTCCACTCCTCGACTCGACACAGCTTCCCCTAGCAGACTCGTCTTATCGTTTTCCAGCCGCTATTGACTTGATTATGGGTTCTGATGTCTTGGGCCAAATTTTGGATGGTAACAAAATTTTTTTGGGCCCCGGCAGGCCAATAGCCTTCGGCACGATCTTCAATTTCGCTCTTTTAGGTCCTATCAATCCAAACTACACAAAGCCTGAGCCTCAAGTTAATTCAGCACTAGTAAATATTGACTGTTTACAACCCCAACACTCAAATAAAGAAATACAGTCCGCTCTGGAGAGATTCTGGGAAGTCGAAGAAGTGCAATCAAAGGACAACTCAACCTCTGACGAGTGTGAGGAGAACTTTCGTTCTACCACCACACGTGATCCCACAGGGCGATACATAGTATCCCTTCCCTTTCTTACAAAGGCACCTAAGCTCGGTGCAACCCACGCTATTGCACTACGACGATTCCTTAATTTGGA
This sequence comes from Dendrolimus kikuchii, assembly GCA_019925095.2. Lineage (NCBI taxonomy): Eukaryota > Metazoa > Arthropoda > Insecta > Lepidoptera > Lasiocampidae > Dendrolimus > Dendrolimus kikuchii. The sequence continues at coordinate 13,609,837 of CM034398.1, read as the reverse complement.
GCGCAAACTCCAAAGAGATCCTACCCTCCGCTCAAAATATATCGACTTCATGAAGGAATACATTGACATGGGCCACATGGCTCTTTGTCACCCCAGCACATTTAAAGGAAAAGACCATTTTTACGTCCCGCATCATGGCATCTTCAAAGCCAACTCTGAAAAACTTCGCACGGTTTTTGATGGCAGCTGTAAGAGCTCTAATGGTGTCAGTCTTAATGACTGTCTGCACACTGGCCCACCGCTCCAACGTGATATTACTGACATCATTCTAAATTTTCGTACTCACAAAGTGGTCTTTAGTACAGACATCCAGATGATGTTTAGAAATATACTAGTTCACCCAGACCACAGACGGTTCCAACTCATTCTATGGCGCTCTTCTCCAGATCAACCTCTGCTCACTTACGCCCTGTCCACTGTCACGTATGGCCTACGACCCAGCCCCTTCCTCGCCAATCGATCTATTATACAGCTGGTCACTGATGAAGGTCACCGTTTTCCCCAGGCTGCACAGGTTCTTACGCACTCCATATTCGTGGATGACATTCTGACTGGGCATGATTCAGTTGACAAGGCAATAGCTCTGCAGACTGAACTCATTGAGTTACTAGCCCTAGGGGGATTTCATTTGCGAAAGTGGACCTCAAACTCTCGTCAGCTTTTAGAACGCTTCCCGGATGATCAATGTGACATACCCAAGGATTTTGATGTTGTACCCGACTCCAATGCAATCAAGGTACTTGGTATGCAATGGATACCCCAAACGGACGAATTTACATATCACATTTCGGTACCTACACTGGAAAAATTTACCAAAAGGTCAATACTCAGTACCATCGCTCGTTTATACGATCCTAGTGGATGGATCAGCCCAGTTATTTTCCGCGCAAAACTGCTCATTCAGCACCTATGGACTCTAAAGTTAGACTGGGATGAATCGGCTCCCAATGATGTCACATTTCAATTTCAGCACATTTTTGAAGACTTACCTCTACTCTCTGCTCTTCGACTCCCCAGAACAATTTGCACCAGCAAAGATTCCACCTACACCCTACACGGTTTTGCCGATGCATCCGAATCCGGATATGCAGCCGCAGTCTATCTTCATGAAACGAATATCACGGGTCAGGTACACGTCAGACTACTTGTTTCTAAATCCAAGGTAGCCCCCATTAAAACCCGACAGACTATACCAAAGCTGGAACTTTCAGCTGCACACCTCACTTCGCTGCTCATTTCTCGCGTCTCTGTTCAACTTTCTGCCCACATTACCATTCAGCAACACTTTTGTTGGTCAGACAGTACTATCGTACTCGCCTGGCTTAAAACTCCTTCTCAATCCCTACAGGTCTTTGAGGCCAATCGAGTCTCTGCCATTGCAGCCAATCCATGTAACCCTACTTGGAGACATGTACCCTCAGCTCTTAACCCTGCCGACTGTGCTAGCAGGGGAATATCAGCACAGGAACTCTTAGCCTATGACCTATGGTGGTCGCCTACTTGGCTCAAGGCCCCACCTGATACCTGGCCCACGATGCCCCCTGCTTTGGGTCATCACGTACTGCCTGGTCTAAAACCCAGAAAAATGGTAGCTCACATCGCGGTTCCTGATCTAGACACGGATTTACTCACGAGATTCAGCTCCTTAGACACACTTGTAGGCGTAACCGCATGTATTAAACGTTTTGCACACAATTGCTTGGTATCTTCTCACTCTCGCATCGTTGGTCCCATTACCGTAGACGAACGTAAGAAAGCGCTCTTACACTGGGTACGCTCAGTCCAACAAAATATGTTCGCTGAAGACATCCACCGACTGCAAACTAACAAATTATGTACAGTGCGAATACAACGCCTCTCGCCCTTTCTCAAGGATGGTCTTCTTAGAGTAGGAGGGCGCTTGTCCAACTCAGCCCTTAGATATGACACACAACATCCCCTCATCTTACCCAGTTCAAGCCCCCTTGTGCACCTAATTATAGATCATTTCCACACTATACACTGCCACCCGGGCGCAGATACACTACACGCACTACTCCGTCAACAATACTGGATTTTATCTGGAAGGCGAGTCATTCGTCACCGTGTCTTTAAATGTGTACGCTGTTTTAGGCATCGAGCTCAGCCGAATCCCCCTTTTATGGCCGACCTACCGGCTGATCGAGTCAGCCCACAACCGGTGTTTAGTCAAGTGTCCACGGATTTTGCCGGACCATTCCTAATTAAATCAAGTACTCTACGCAATGCCAAACTTCTCAAAGGCTACTTTTGTGTTTTCGTTTGTCTCGCCACCAAGGCAGTGCACTTAGAGGCTGTCTCGGAACTTTCTACGGACGCCTTTTTTGCGGCATTGCAAAGGTTCGTTAGTCGGCGCGGAATCCCTACCCTAATTCGCTCTGATTGCGGTACAAACTATGTCGGCGCAAGAAATCAGCTCATAGAAGTACAAAACTTCTTAAAGGCCAATGATGATAGAATTACGCACAAGCTAGCCACACAGCAGATCACATGGTTGCTCAATCCGCCCTCAGCTCCTTCTTTTGGCGGTCTGCACGAGGCAGCCGTGAAATCTACTAAGCAATTACTCTATCGCGTATTAGGTGAGCAGCATCTGACCTTTGAAGAATTTTCTACACTCTTAGCCCGTATTGAGGCCGTTCTCAACTCTCGACCACTCTGCCCTCTGTCTTCAGACCCTACAGACTTCGAAGTCCTAACCGCTGGTCATTTCCTTATAGGTCGCCCACTTACCGCATTACCCGAACATTCCCATGAATCCTCTCCTCCATCAACCCTACGACGTTTTCGCTTAGTGCAAGCGTTGGCTCAGCGATTTTGGACCTTGTGGTCGAAATCCTACCTGCACACTCTCCAATCCCGATCTAAATGGACTACGGAAACCAGTCGACCCAAGATTGGTGAGCTGGTACTCATAAAGGAGGATAATCTTCCCAGACTCCAGTGGAAGATGGGAAGAATAAAGAAGATTCTGCCCGGAAGGGATGACGTCGTCCGAGTCGTAGAACTCAGCACCAAGGATGGCAGCTTAACGAGACCAGTCACAAAGATTGCTCGTCTTCCCCTCGACGACAACAGCACTTAGTCAGCACTATAAATGGGAGCCGTCACCTTTTCCCCGGGCCCCAGGATGTTCACGCCACCGCGTAACGAACGATGATTCCCCGAAAAAGTAATTTACCCCGCACTTCCGCGTCTCAACGATCAGTCTGAATCGATCCGTCGTAAAAACATTCACGCATCGCGCGCGCATTTGAGATATCCACCCAATTGCAATACTAACCGGGTTCCAAGAGCTTGGTGATAAGTGGCAAGTGAATCTAGTTGTGAAGCGGGAGATATATAACAAGAGAACACGCACTGCTGCTCCTGTATCGCAGACGCTCCGGTTACTCAGCTCATATTATTACGGGTGAGTCCATTTATCTCCATTCCCTCTTACCCTTGCACCCTTGAAATCTGGCAATCGGCCAGATCATAGGAGTTCCATTTAATTTTATTTAAATGTTATTTATAAGGCGAAATACTTGATTTTCGATAATGGTCTTGCAGCGCGAACAGGATTTAATATTATTGTCTTTACTTAACATAAGACATCACGTTGCCTTTATTTTACTATTATATCATATTACGTATGTTATATTTCATCTGGTTACCAGATGGGTGAAGGTCGATCTTCAGCATCTCTTAGAGTTTTGACTATAACTCTTTCTAAAGCACGGAACAGATTTTTAAGTAGTTTTCACCATCAGTTCCATAATCTTTTAATGATCGTTCACACACACGCATAGACATATATATATCCCGGCTTCGCTTGCGAAACAGAGGACTACAGGACATAATTAAAAGTAAGTAAAATAGAGCTACATCCCGGTGTTTGACAACACTCTAGTTTTTAATAACGTGAAATTAACTTTGTCTGGATATTTGTATGTGATTGTTGAGAGTTGTGGTTACTTTATTAGCAGGATAAATTTCGTAAACGTACTTTCCGTTATTTACACTGGTCTGGTTATCTCGGATCCACCCTAATATTGTCTGTTGTATATTACCCATAATGCAAGCGTAACTTGCTTATCTCAAGGTCGCTTTTTAAATCACCAGATAAAACATGTATTCACAGGATAAAATGCAACAGGTAAAAATTTTAAAATACAATTGCCTGAATAATTTCGTTGAATTGATTGACTTTTACATTCAGTCAGGTTATAATTTAGTTAGTGGATAATTTTTATCTGATGATTTAAAAGTCGGCCCTTAGTGATTACAATGTGTATCTACCGATATTTATATTGCCGTTACTTATTATTATATATTTTTTAATGCATGATTTCACCAGACAGGCAGAAGGCCCACCCGATGAAAAGCGGTTACCATCACCTATGGACAATTTGTAACACCAAAAGTGCTATCAATGTGCTTTCGCTCTCTAGAGGAGACTGGAACCTGGCCACTAATGTCGGTATACAACTCAAGGTTGCTATGGAGATTTAGACCCAAGGTGGTCAGCCACCAGACCGGCAAATACCTTACCACTTGGCTGTGGGTGGTTTTGTGGCCTCTTACGAGAGGCCGGCGGGCCGTAGGTAATTATATTGTTTCTCCGTTCCTGCACGGATATTACCTAATTCATGATCTGAGAAATGTATGTATGTGTGTAGGTAGCTATTTTTGAGAGCAGGCCTAAAATAGGATACTTTTTATCCCGGAAAATGAAATAGATTTCTCAGGATAGATTTGAAGATTATATAAGTGAGTCTAGAAAACCTCATCGCTCGTTTGAAGATGTTTACTAGTCTGTTCGTTTTGTTTTCATGTCAATATTGGCTACATTTGTGTTCGTCTGCGTAGGTTTCCCGTTTGCGGTCTTGATTTCCGGCGAAACAGGAAATTTCCGTTCGTTCAGAGATCGCAAACCCTGTGTACTTTTTATTTCCGACTATTTCTCCATTTGCAATAAAGTTACGTAAGCAATCAAGGGTTAGTTAAGGTTGTGTTTATACTTATAATAGAGTTATCATTTATCATGGAATAATAATAATAAAAATATTGGAAACAGTTCTTCCCAATAGCGCGATACCACTTGTTATCATTTCCTACAATAGTCCTACACTGACCGGGGCTTGTCCTTGGATATATTACTATATGGTGTAGACAGGGATAATCGCCGGTCAGTGTCACGCCACATTTAGATTAAAATTGTCAAGGAGGCCCCTACGTGTTAGCCTCGCCATGGCTCCACGCAAGCCCTCCAAAAGTCCGGGCCATTTTTATAGCCCGTGGTCTTCAAGGACATACATGTATATAATAATGTGAAATGTGAGTGATTTTCTTTAGATGTTTGTTCCCTTATTAATAATGAGCTTTTTGCGTGCAATTAGAGCCTAATAAACTGATCGTAATATAATTTTATATCAACTAATGTACTAATGCTTTATCGGAATGAAACGGTTAGTATTAAGCTAATCGTATTTCGTGCGATGAGTGAGAGTTCCAATGGCCTATTTTCTCCCCCTCCTCCTATCCGATGTTCCCTATTCCAATCCCATATCCCGTTCCCTTCACCTCGATCTTCCTGTCTGGTCTCTCATCTCATTCCCCTATCCCATCTGAAATATATAAATAAATAGCTACGCGTTGGCTTCGCTATTGGTGTTCTCTGTAGGCGAGAGTAACTAGTTTTCATGAACTGGACTGTCTGCCTGTTTGTGAGCTTTGCAATAAAAAACTTCGTTTAAAGAGGACGGTATATACCCGTTCACTGTTGGACGCAGGCCTCCCCAAGTTTGCGCTACATATAGACACATAGTTATATTATCATTTTAGTTGTCAAACAGTTGGACCAGTATAGCATGAGCGACCTCATAACAGAAGTTAAAATGAAGTAAGGCTTTTTAAGAATAATGATACATAAAACATATTATTACAGTATTTTTGTAAAAATATCAACGTCCAGTTATATTCTTTCCGGTTATATCTTGGAAACAAACTGTCATTTCAACACCACCAATTCTCCTTTTAATTTGGAATGTTTTTCCGTGTATATGACCATGTCATACAACTGTAAATTGACACTGAACAAGAAGCTTGTTAGAGTGCGGTATAATCGCGTTTCTGGCGAACGAACTGCTGACAACATAAAAAATAACAGGCTCATAAAAACGTACCACTCTTTGCTATAAGACTTTCGACTTTATCGAACAGATCAATCGAGACATATCGATGTAAGATTCAATTTGTATCTGTAAATTATAAAATCAATATAAACGAAATTTGATTGCTCTGTTAATTGGTTAGAAAGATTTGGATCGAAACAAAACGGAATCTGAATACGTAAGTTAAATCGATAAATCACAAGCAATAAAAGATATATATATATAGATACTTATCACAAGAAAGTAGATTGAATTGTATCCGTGAATATAATGAGCAGGTGCTGATTGGAACACAGTAGTTCACATAAATCACAATAATCGTAAATTTTTATAACGGAGGTTCAATATATTTGAATAAAATTGGAATTGTACCGCTATATGGGGAAATTTTTCCCAACCCGTATATATCAATAATGTATTTCTGTGTATAGATTTCAATAACATGTGAGGATTATGTATATCAATTTCTTTTTCATTTCGCGATATCAGTTCACTGGTTCGTTCAAACAACATCATATCAGTCGTCGATATTTTATTGGTTTTGTGCAAAGTGTAGCACTTTTGATATTACCGTCAGTCATCTTAAAATGGGACCGAACTTATATAGTGGTCGGAAAGCGAGACATCTCAACGATAGGGATATATTCACCCTCCGAAGCTATGTCCACACAAGATAAATGGAATGTATTAAACGTATTGAATTTACAAAATTTCTATAACTTTACCCCATAAATGTCTACTATTCTAGTGCAAGACTGTAACACGGATTGTATGATTAGTTTGATAATCTCAGTGTGCTGGTTCCCTCACAATGTTTTTCATTGCCATTTGTATCTAATTGTAAATATCGTCTACAATAAACTACCGAGTAGGATAACGGAGTCACAATCCCTCGGCTCATTCAAAACACGGCTCAGGCAATAGTTAGTCGAACACACCTTTAATAATGAGGAATTTATGTCCTATAATGTGATATAATTTTAATTTTATTTGTAACCATATTGATCGTGTACTAGCAGAAGGTGATGTCAGGAGCCTTAAGAACAGACGAGCGTGCATGACAAGAGTTGTGAATGTCAAAGACGCAAGTGAGGTGTGTAAGAATAAGCCTAAACGGCGCTCTGTTGTTCGTGCCTACCCCGCAAGGGAACCGGCGTGAAGTTATGTATGTATGTGTGTATGTAACCATATATATAACGTAGAAATTGACGTGTAACTTTGTTATAAATAAAAGATTTCTGATTTCAGTGATTAGATTAAATTAAAGAAGAGAAGAAGCTAGGAGTTCCAAAAAATAAGTTCGAGTCTTCGTAGTAATCATGCACCGCTTAAGTAGTTCTTCAAGAAAATACATGGAAATGTAAAATCTTATACAAAATATGTCGTACAAAAATTATTTAAATATTAAATAATCTCTGTAGATTATTTCCCATACTATATACTAGGTATAGGAGCAATTTATACAACGTTTATGTGAAATTAGGTGCTGTTAGCACAGATTCCAAATTATGCTTTAGAAGTAATTTCGAAAAATATCTAACAAATTATTTCATGTTATATAATTTTTTCTCATAAAGAGAAACAGTAACGGATTTTCCTCATTTTCCCATTGAAGTCATCTATAAAGTAGGGGCGCGTATTGCTGACCTAGTTCGGCATCTCTGAGAGATCAGTCGAAAGGGTTTATGGTTTCAATATTTTGTATCCTTTACATATATGTGCACTTTACCAACATCTTACGTAATGCACTTTGGTTTATATTACACTGCATGAGAGTCCCAAAGTAAACAAAACGGATTATAGGCACATCATATTTTTAACTATACAGAGATTAGCGAGCTGCTCACGTAACGTTCACTAACCTTCACAAGGTGGTCTAATCTGGTTCAGGGGGCTGGTATCCAATTTGCCGCCGCGATATTGTGGGGCTTCGACCGCAGCCCTCGTAATTGACACCGAAAGTAAACCGCAACTTATAAAACAGAAAATGCTATCTGACGACGAAACGCAATGCTAAAACATTCCGCAGAATTACAACAATTTGCGCCGAGCGTTGAATGTTTTGCGTGCGGCAATGGCGTCATTGCAAGACCTATTATTGCCGAACTTATAACCATTACACCAAGTGTTTTATTATCTATCGATTCGATTAGAGTCGCTTCCAATAAAAATAACGTAATTCACCAACTTGATAGTGTGGTCTTATAGGTTTAGTTTAGAAAGTTGGCATCTTGTCGATAGTGGCTATTCCGTGAGCACTACATACTGCTACGATCGGTAGGTTATTCAAAGAGGAGACTCTATTTATTGGAAACTGATTTGGAAAAAAGCGCTTTGTGAGTTAGTTCATGAAGAACCGGATTACTGTGGCCACACTGGAAATCAAATCTACTACGATTTACGCACCGTAAACTCGTTACGCGTTCCAAATCAGACGAGTTCGTAGCTACGGGTTTATCTCGTTGGAATTTGTCACTTATTGTCGGCGGTGAGAGTTTAAATTTGATATTATGGGGTCTGTTAAGTACATTGCTGCGCGGCGAGAGCGAGGCGAGCTTACTGCCTATGGAGAGGTTCGCAGGTTTATTCGTAGGAAGTATCGTTATCACAGTTTCACAGTCGCTGTTCGGCATTCGGGCAGCGCGTTGGTCGCTGGGTGGCCTGTATTCCGCTCTCGGATATTACCGACTTCGGCGAGAAGTTTTGCGGAGATCGCGTACTGATATTTCGCTAGCTTTGGGCTTTCCCGACACGTGACTGTTTACGAACACTGTAAAAGTGAAACTTCATGATTGAAACGTGAAAACGGATTGTGTAAGGAATTTAAAATTGGATGTTTGAGTGATTGAAGTGGGACAACCTCTTTTTTTCGAACATTGAAGACTTGTTTCTGACTCATTTCGATATCAGCGCAGTTTTGATGTGAAAAACTGTGATTCGATTATTGAAGCGCAGTGGAATCTTCCAGAAACGGTGAGTTAAAAAGCTTTATACATAATATTTACATTTATCACCATCTAGTATATAAAAAATTATTGCTACTTTATAGTGTTTCTAATTACTATATTTTGTTTATTTTATAAATGATATGATAATTAAAGTTTTATATAATATTTACTTTTTATGGGATGTCATTAATATAAATTATTTATTTACTTGCTTTACCATCGGTTACATTTTGACATTACTTCTATGGAGATTATGTGAAGTTTTAACCCATAGTATGCCAAATTAACGATCGGGAAGATGTAGGAACCGGGCCTTAGGGGAGCCTTAATGACTAGTGAAGCTACGAAAAATCCATATTACAAACAAATATATGAAATGTAAAACACCACTTTATGTTCATTCGTTGACAAGTATTACTTATTAGTTACTACTATTTGTTTTAATAGACTGAACATTTTATAAATATCTATTATATTTTCTCATATTATCCTGAGTTTCTCTCTTCAGTTTTATTTTTCAATCGAAATTTGAAACATAAGCTACGTAAAAGCTAAGCTTCCAATTGACTACCAGTAGGTACTTAGCCTCAACTGCCGAACAAAGAAACGAAACAATTGGCTGAAAGTCAAAATGATTGGTGAAGGCTCCATTAATGCCAGCGTAGCCTCTAAATATCACACAACTTCTGTTGCAGCATTGATTGTAAGATATGATACAACAATTAATAGCAAAAGATTTCTCTAACACATCTTATTTTACAATATATACGATAGTTTCTAGTTTTTATAACGTATATTAGTCGTGAAACCCTAAGAAAATACTTATAATACATCTCAGAAAACCCGAAGAAATCCTATAACACCTCACAGCCTCGCGGTCGACCGTAACGAAAGTTCCTTAAAATATGAAAGTATAAATTAGATTTTATACAATCAGATTAAATCTGTTTATATTATGTAATCAGGTCCAAGGTAGGCGTAAATCAAAGTTATTAATGTAAATTGCTTTTTAAACAACTTATAGCCTGGCGTATAATGGGGGAGGGCTGGCTCAAGTATTCATAAGGAAGAAAGTAAAAAAGGTAATATTATTAGGCAAGCGTTTCTGCAGTCTGTTCACTCGCCGGTGATTACTGTTTATAACGGATAATATAATTTTGAAGATAAGGAGGAGTGCTTTTAAGAATGGACTATTAGCATTAATAAAGAATGCCTGGATGTTATGATAATGACGGCCCTGCAGACAATTAAGTCCAGTACCTAGTGGATTTTATGTGTGGCTTCTTTTGCTGGCTCGAAATTTATATCACGGTTCACTCTTATGTTTAATGGAATTAGTAGAACTTTAATAATATAACCACATATAAATACATTTCACCTTCAGTTAATTTCCGTGTCCAAAAAGTTTTTTTATATTTCTTCGTGGTATAACTCGCCTGATATGAGAATATTAAATTAATTAATATTAATTGACTAAAATGAATTATTTTCCACATATATTGATATATTTAAACGCTCTTATTTCTACAATTATGACTTTGATCTGAAGGGAACTTCCAGCCAGTTCTTTGCGCTGCAATATGGCTTTTTCATTACGAAGCTGGCAAACAGGCAAACGACTTAATGGAAAGTGGTTCCCAGACTTTAAGAGGGGATAGAAGGGATCGGATAGGGAGATAGGATAGGGAGAGTGGGGGAATTCACTGAGCGGTAAATTCGTACTAGATCCGGAGGCGTCTACACAAAAGGCAAGAATGGGGCGCAGGTTTAGGTTTAGTGGTGGAGTTGGGAACGCCTAGCCCGGAGTCCCACACACGTTTGTTGCGGTGCTTCTCGCAGCATTTGGCCTTTCCCCCGAATGTCCCAGATAGGTACGAAATATATTCCCCCTACGTTATCAAAAAAAGGGGAAGTGGGATATCGGAACTCTCAGTCATCGTACAAAACACGATTGTCTCAAGGCTAATCGCTTTATGCCAATATTATATAAAAGCCTGTATCTTACCTATCGAGCCAGCCCTGGGAACTGTGATCAAGATAATGATTCCTGAATACTTCTACCACGTCTGTTTAAGAATGTTTATGCAAGGTCAGCAACGTCTTGGTGTTGCAAACGGTCACAAGCGGCGGGTGAAACTTTCCATCAATTGGACCATCTGCCTATTTTCTTAAGGCAATTAAAAATATAGACATATGTATAGGTTTACTTTATATTGATATCAAAAAATATATTTAACAACTTTGTGTTCGACTATTATTATGGGTATAATGGTTCGGCAAAACTAACTTCATTCTATTATTTCTTTAACATCTATAAACATCAGTCTTTTGCTTAGCAACGTTCTGTAGTCTCTCTTTCTCCAGTTTAAAAGTACAGGCAAAGCACCGTCTGACACATAGATATAAAATGTATTTATTAAAAAAATAACAAGACAAGAACATAACATTTTATGTAAAACGCAATAATGGAGATTATCTGGTTTACAGAAAGATATAAAATCTAATAAAGTCTATTGACACGGCTTATTAGTATGCATCGTATACCCGAGACCCGCTCCGCATCGAACAAGTGGATATCATATTCCAACACACATGCGTATCAGATTACTTATGTAAGAACATTTAAATTGAAATGTGTTATGTAATTGATTTCAATATCGATTTTAAAACATACACACGATCTTGACGTATTCACTTTTGCAACAACTCAATTTTTACCTTTTTGGCGAGACGTCGAATGATACGTAAATCATTCAACATATTGTATCGTGTATTATGTTATAATGTTTTATTTTATTTTATTTGTGTTGTACTCTCTGTTGTGTATAATGATGTAGAGGTATATATAACCTATATGTATATATTTTTCATATATACACCATAGTTATACACAGACATACACACATGCACATACAGATTAATTAAATAGGTAATTCTCTCTTCTTCCTTTAATTCTTTGTGCACGAATTCGACTCGACTTATTTTGTCACTCGTTATAGCTGTATACAATAAGCGGTCTTAATGCTAACAACCATTTATTACTCTAAATTAACAACGTTTTTTACAAACAACTTCTGGGTTTGTAAGTCACTGTTTGTTATCTCAGGAAGTACTAAGGCTAGATATATAAGATATGTATGTATCAAATTTGGCGCAAATTTAAGTCTTGTGTCGGCATAACTATAGACGCTATTAAAGTTTTTACATGCAAAACATGTTGTTTTTATTCTAGTAATCGATAAAATATTTTTAAGCCGAAATCTATGTTGCTTTTGTAACATGTTTCTGTATCATAACAAATGTAGTGTAAAGTTTAAGAATAATAATAGGTTGGGTAAAAAGTCTTTTCGCATATAGTATGTATGAACTTGTAATAAGATCTCTTTGGCTATACCATTTGTATCTGGCTGGTTTTGGTATCATTAAAAAGTTTTAATTTTAAAGAAGACAATTCCAAATTCAAATTAGGAAAATGTGTGATTTTCATTTGTTTTTCTATTGTTAAAATGAGTGAATGTAATGAAGAAATTCGATATATTTTAAAATTTTACTACAAAAAAGGTAAAAATGCAACACAAGCCGCGAAAAATTTTTGTGATGTTTATGGACCTAATGCAATATCTGTGAGAGTAGCGCAAATTTGGTTTAAGTGTTTTCAATCCGGAAATTTTGATATCAAAGATGTATGTCGCTCTGGTCGCCCTGTTACGGACAAAATTGATGCCATTTTTGAAAAAGTGGAGCAAGATCGGCATATTAGTAGTTACGATGTAGCTGGAGAACTGGGAATTGAACACAAAACGGTTTTGGCGCATTTGAAAAAAGCTGGGTACACAAAAAATCTCGATATTTGGGTGCCTCATGAGCTCACTGAAAGAAACCTAATGAACCGTGTACTCATTTGTGATTCTTTATTACAACGTAATGAAACCGAACCATTTTTGAAGAAGCTGATAACTGGTGATGAAAAGTGGATCACGTACGAGAAGAACGTGCGAAAAAGATCGTGGTCAAAGGCCGGTCAGGCTTCACAGACTATAGCGAAACCCGGGTTAACTCGCAACAAGCTGACGCTGTGCGTATGGTGGGCTTGGAAGGGCATTATTCATTATGAGCTGTTACCGCCAGGCAGGACCATCGATTCTGAACTGTACTGCGAACAACTGATGAGATTAAAGCGAAAAGTTGAGAAAAAACGGCCGGAATTAATCAACAGAAGGGGTGTGGTTTTTCACCATGATAACGCTAGACCTCACATATGTTTAGCCACTCAACAAAAATTACGCGAGTTTGGCTGGGAGGTGTTAATGCATCCGCCGTATAGTCCTGACCTTCAGTTTTTCACCTGTTTCGGTCTCTGCAGAATTCTTTAGGCAGTGTCAGGTTAACATCACGAGAGGACTGCCAAAACCACTTGTCGCAGTTTTTTGATCAGAAGTCCCAAAATTTTTATAGCAATGGGATCACGTCCCTACCTACAAGACGGCAAAAAGTTATCCAACAAAATGGCACCTACATACTTTAGTCAAATGTAAATAAACTTTATATAAAACCTTTTGAATTTTTATATAAAATGCGTAGAAACTTTTCCCCCAACCTAATATAACTGCCGAATAAATAAAAAACCTACAATTTAAAAGTTGAGCAATATCATTGAGTGACGTATGATATTAAAATGTTTTTTGTGTACATTTTTTTTAAATGAAACTTCTTTAGAATAGTTGTGATTTAAAACTCGATGAAACGAAAAAGCGACACTAACAAGAAATAAATGCAAATCTATAAGGCTAAGCCTGCGAGAGAATGAGATACGATTTTTTTATTGTGCAGCACAGAATACAGAGTCAATAAGACCAATGATTAAACATAGGTCCAATTTAGACCGAAATTAAATTGGTAATAATATTTTTAGACTACGACAGTGAAAAATTGCAAGTGACACATAAGAAGTTTATTTTAAATTATAATATGTTGACGGATGTAGGCTAAAGGAATTATATTTATATTAATAAAAGTTAGAGAAGAATTATCTGTGAGTATATTCTCTGAAGTTACACTTCTACTGCGTGTGTACTGCCTGCACACACTTTTTTTTTTCATATTTTTATTTATCCTGAAGTGATTTAAAATTTATGAACATAGAAAACAATGATTACTTACCTTGCTTTATGGAATTCTTATGCTTACGTACATAGTATGCAGGGAATGGGTGTTAAAATAAATTATTACTTATATTATGCGTAAATTAAATAAAAAAAGACAAAAGTTATGTTTCTACGGTATACATAATTAATTTATGATAATGCTTCGGCCGACGCGAGGGTTAGCTTGAGTGCCCACTTATGGTTTCGAGTTCTTTTGTCACTTTTGTTCATAAACATATTTGTATCTCATTTTCTTAATGAAGAAAATGCCATATATATTTCGTACTAGCTGCGCCCGCGGTTTCACCCGCGTGGCGATAGAAAATCGTTACATTTTGGATAATTCACACTATATCTTTATAAATTATATCCTATGTTTTATTCTGATGTGTAACCTATATTATTGTAAATTTCATCAAAATGTAACAGACATACATTCATACATTCTTACAAACTTTTGCGTTTATAATATTTATATCGAGATTAGGTATAAGGATTTAGTTACAAGTTTAATCATCAATAATACCCGTCATCATTGTAAATGATTACAGAATTTAAAGTGTGTAAGACTCTTAAAAACTTCTTAATAAATCTCTTATGTATGTATAAATCGTATTTAAAACCAAATACATATATTATAATAATATTTCCAATGAATAATAGAAGGTACAATTATGCTTCTACATGATAGAAATTAAAACAATTTTTTCAATTATTTTAAATATGTATATTTCATGTAAATTGTAGTTGGGTACAGAGTTGGGTATGGAAGAGAGAGCATGAAAGTAGAGTAAACGCGGTTGAGATGCGAGCACTGCGCAAAATCTGCGGAGTGACGCTCGCGGACCGCGTTCGTAATACCGAAGTAAGAAAGAGAGTTGGTCTGAAAGAGAGTGTCGGGGTGAAGGTAAGGAAAGGAACGCTCCGGTGGTTCGGGCATGTGGAAAGAATGCATGATGAAAGAATGACTAAACGGATATACAATGCAAAAGTGGATGGATGCAGAAGTCGTGGAAGGCCTTCCATGATCAAATTGATCGTGTACTAGCAGAGGGTGATGTCAGGAGCCTTAAGAACAGACGAGCGTGCATGACAAGAGTTATGAATGTCAAAGAGGCAAGTGAGGTGTGTAAGAATGGGCCTAAATGGCGCTCTGTTGTTCGTGCCTACCCCGCAAGGGAACTGGCGTGAAGTTATGTATGTATGTATGTAAATTGTAGATATAAAATATTTATTTTGATATAAAAGTATAGATTGTATAAATAGCTAGATTTGAATTAAAATTCATTTTTTATGTGATTATTTCAGTTTATTAGATATGAAAATCGACTGTGAAGTTACTTTTATTACATATTTCACGAGCAATAAAAACTACCTAGGCTTTTGGTATGCTTTTATGGCCCTTGTAAAGGCCAGCACGTACAGGCCTTTACGATAATTTAATCTAAATGTGGTGTGACAATGACCGACGAGCCTCCTTGTATGTACTTACTATATTAAATAATTATCAAAGAAATGAGTCCATAATTTGAAAAAATCGTAAAATGTACAGCAAATTTGAAACGAAAGATTGTAGTCAGAAATTAGTCACATCATATTTTAAAAAGTTCATCAACTTGTCAGAGTAACAAAAAATTATCTGATGAAAGCAGCTTACAATCTGAGAATTTTGATGTGATGGAATACTATGAACAATTAAATTAGTTGTTGTTTTGCATCTAGCGAAACAATTGGTCAGTGTCGAGTCACCTTAACATTGAAAGTGGCACTCGAGATGGCCCGCTTCGATCTTATAAGACTCAAATCAACTTCTGATGAAGGCACGCCCGGTTTTAGATGCCATTTTTTGCTCATTCAGTTTTTGCTGTCATCTACGAGACGGGTAATGAAGTGACTATAAAATGAGGTGTATTTCCTCATCGTAGTATGTCATTGTAACTGATAGTTAATTTAGAACGTGCCGTGTTATTGGGTATCAATGCTGAGATCATCTTGACTATATATATGTTACTAATAAAAAATAAACAGTCACGTAACGAAAACAATAAGAGATTCATACAAAATGTTATCTTGTGGAGTAAATTTGTGTAGAACTCAATCCAATAAAACATAAGTATGAAAAGCACTGAACGAAAATACTGGCTTTATCAACATCTAAGATAAATTGCTTTTGTAACGTAATGTAATAAATATATAGAAGGCTCGAAGTAGTCCAAAACATTGTAATGAAAGAAAAAATATTCAGAATCAGTACATTTCAAATCATAAGGTTTGGAAAATCTTATTATTATCTATATGGAAAATCTTAGTGATCTATTTGTTATTTTTTGTCTTGACATTAATTGCTTATATATTAACAAAAAATGAGTTTATTTGTTTTTAAATTAGAATATTTATGTAAATTTAATTTTTATCTTTAGTTCATTTTGTACACCACTATGTGGTAGAATGTACTGTGCATCTATAATTGTATAACACCTGTATAAACTACATTGTTGCAAATAAAGATATTGATTGATTGATTGAAATTTTCTGTATTTTTGTATATTCGCGCTTTTGCATAGAAAATACTGAACGGATTCTAATAAAACTTGATAAGGAGGTAAACCACATAGTAGGCCAAAGCATTAGGTACTACTTTTTTTTCTAAAACATGAAAAAATATTCCTGCGACATAAACCGAGTAAGTCCATGAGTACAAAGTCTTACAACTAGTATTTGTTTTTAATAATGTTTTATAACCTAAACTTTACGATTAGTCGATGTCGCTAATAAAACGAATTGGACGATAATAAACACTGAAAAAAGTTTCGCAATCAAATTTTACCGTTGGTTCGCGGCGTATCATGGGAAATCCTGTGACACAATGAAATAAGTCTCAAGGGATTGCATGAATGAAAATTTAAAGCGTAACGCAGATATCCAATAACGTTCACATATTGGCTGGGATAATTTGTGGGCGGGCTTTTTTGTGCTCGGCTTTAGTGGTTAATGTTCACATCTTACTGCGAGCTTCATAATAAAATATAATTCCTTGTGGCTTGGCTACTGACAGTTGAGATTAATAACAGGGGAGCGTATGCTCGATGTATGCTTACGTCATTTCTCTCCAGCATACTGCCTATTCGCAATTTCAAATGAAGTTTAATTCAAACTAAGTCTTAAATATAATCTTCTATATATATAATTGAAATCCACGTATATAGTGACTCATCATGATATTTCAGGAACTATAATACCTATAGACTTGAAATTTGGCATGGACCTTCCTTTCGCCAAGTAGAGGTCAGGTAAGAACGGATTTTACGGCACGCGAAGCGGGCGGGTATCAGCTAGTTAATAATAAAATTGTTAGATTATTGTACTATTTTTATGAGTTTTTTACTGACAGTACAATAATGAGGGTAGTTTGTATCTATTACGTCTCTAAACGGCTCGTTCCGTCATCGCTCGGATATAAAAGCGTGCGGAGGACGAGACAACATTCTCGCTTTGACTTTGATCGGGTGCAGAGTCTCACTCTGGTTTCGGTCCAATACACATATCATAGTAGCGCTCTAGGGTGGCTATTGATCGTGCGAGAAGTAAAACTTAATTAAATCGGCTATTTAAATATGCATAGCTATCTTACTTGATAGGTCCGTGTACATATAGTAGAAAGAAAACATTTTACTTATATGCATGTATGACTTTTAAATATTCTTCATAAGAATTTAGTTGAATAAAAACTTTTGAATGTTCGAAATTCGAAGAAAAATTATTTCTGGTCTGTGGGGGTTTAATGTAATCATGACTTTAATTTTAGTATCACCCCTTGAAATTGCAATTTGCAATACCGGTGATGTCATTCGATTCGTCACGGAGAAACATAAAAACTTCACCGCAGTTAACAATATTGCCTTGGTGATTAAAAAAAGCCGAATGTTAAATTAGGTTTCGGTACGTGACTGTGTATTAAGAGGACTTTATCAGTTCCGAATTGGAGTTCCTGCAAACCTGATTGTTCTCATCGACTCTGTTTCGTATTGACCTCTCTTATAGAAAGGGTAGAATTCATTTGACCCTTTCCCAAAACTTAGGGTAAAATGGATCTTCGAGAATGAAGGCAGTGATTAAGATCATTCTTGATCCGCCATTTCCGACGCTGCAATTGTTTGAACTAAAACAATAACTATTGTAGCTAGTCTTTATATACTACCTTACATCAGGGACTGCATTAGTCTCGTTACTGATATCCTTTTGTTAGTTTGGTTATCCGTTTGTTTTAAAAAATTTAACACTTTTTTCAGACCTTATTTGGAAAATATGCGACATCTATAAGTAATTATGGCTTATCAGGACGCCTTGCAACATTTCTTTTGGTTCAGTATTCCACTTGAATATTTTCCGAGAAACGTCTGCTCTACCATCGTTGGTATGTAAAGGTTATCAAGTATTGTCACAATTCAACCGACGTGTATGTACATATATACACTATTGACATATATACATAGTATATGTCAAGTTTGTAGAAAATTAGTAAATAGGAAAACTGTAAAGAAGAAATAGCCAAGTAATTTGATGATTTCAAACAGAAACTCTTTCATGCATTTATTTTAGTTCCTCCATACATCTTAGCCCGCTTACTTTTCCAATTATATTAATAGGAATATAAGGATTTATATTCCGTAGGAACTGTCCAGTTCCAAGATCATAAAAAGAAGAAATAAATGTCAAAACAGTTATTTATGTTAACAAGGACGAGAGTACAGATAATAATGAATACTTATAACAACAAAATTTCTTAAAAAGCAGTTCATGTCACCTAAAGCACTAACTGACATACGACTCACCGTTATATTAGTAAAATAGTGGTGTCATATGAGAAAACAAATTACTTACGAACGATGATTTCTTTACATTGGATGCATTTATGTATACCTACCATGAAGTATACCTTGTTTTTCTTATGATACATTTTAAATAACATTTTAAAACTAGACTGGCCTATCTAGGGTAACGGATCAGTATGGCGATCCGGTGAAGTAACCTAGCCAGCTTTCTGGGAACCTTACCCATTGACTTCGATAACCTAGGCTCGGTATTCTACTTAGTCTTAAGGGATTATTGATAGAATACAATATAACTTATAATTATCAGTTGATTTCGTTAAGTTTTCTTCAGTGCACTAGTTTGTAATTTATGTATCGAAAAGAAATTTAAAAAGTTAAATTCAGTAATTAGATCGTTAGTTCAAGACATTTTATACTTAACATCTAACTTTAGATTTTTTTCAAGTTGACCAAGATATTTAAACATTATTAAAGAGTGTAATTGATTGAAAAAATCATGTGTGTATTGTACCAAAATTATGTTGTGAGGAAAAACTGTTTTTTTATTTTATTTTTTATTGCAGGAGTTCAGCAGACAGGCAGAAGGCCCACTTGATGGAAAGTGGTTACCATCGCGTATGGACATTTGCAACACTAAAGGACATTTGCTACAAATGCGCTGCTGCTCTCTTATGGGGGACTGGAACCTGGTCATTAATACCGGAACACAAATCATGATTGTTATTGCAGCATACTCCCTAGACCAGGGGGGCAGGCAGCCTTCCAGTCGGGATAATACCCTACCACCTGGCTGTGGGTTGTTTTGTCGCCTCTTACGACAGGACGCCCAGCCGAAGGAAATTGTATTCTTTCTCCGTTCCTGCACGGATCCAAATATGTATATACAATGCGTACATATACAGATGTATGTAAACTAGTGTTAGGAAAACTGGATGTTCCTCATAATAATGTAATATGAATTTATCGACGCGAACATATATCCTGTTCAGTATCCGAGCAGACACTTAGTTACACACCACTAATTAATGGCCACGTTGAGTGTAAACTACGGATATTTAACACCCCATATAACATAGAACGAGATATTTATGAGCTTACACTCTATGATACATAGTTCACTCAATATTACAATTATACACTTAACGCTAATTTCCTCCATCTCATTATATATACCTACATTTATAACATGAATTAAGTGAATATTTAATGTTGAATATATCTATACTTTAGTTTTGTTTTTATTTATATTAAACTTACTACGTGCTGACAGTGAAGTAAATATCCAATCCAATTACCAATGTGCGAAACCCCGCTGAACGGATATACTGTCCGTACCTCTAAAATCCGGAAACCTGAGCTCAGAAGTAGGACAATAATAGGCTGATATTGTTATATAGATTTTCCCTTTTAGTCTGTATAAAAATATTATTTTCAGAAACAAAATTGTTATTTATACTTGGAATGTTTTGAAATATACCCAAGATAATTTTCTGAATTCTATATGAGTAAAATAATATTTGTTTGACTTGGAAAGAAAATATGCCTGGGTACTTAATCAAATTATATTATATAGTATTTTCTTAAGTTTTCACGGCTAGTACACATACTACTACGTTGTAACGGTTTTAAGCGCGCTGTTTTATTTGATTGTTATTCCGACATTACATACATACATACATAACTTCACGCCAGTTCCCTTGCGGGGTAGGCACGAACAACAGAGCGCCATTTAGGCCCATTCTTACACACCTCACTTGCTTGTTTGACATTCATAACTCTTGTCATGCACGCTCGTCTGTTCTTAAGGCTCCTGACATCACCCTCCGCTAGTACACGATCAATTTGATCATGGAAGGTGTGTCGTGGCCTTCCACGACTTCTGCATCTATCCACTTTTGCATTGTATATCTGTTTAGTCATTCTTTCATCATGCATTCTTTCCACATGCCCGAACCACCGGAGCATTCCTTTCCTTATCTTCACCCCGACACTTTCTTTTAGACCAACTCTCTTTCTATTCCGACATTCAATAATTAAAATGAACAAGTTTAACATTACTCATTAACACTTGACATCTTTGTCTTCTGTAATAACGGCTACTGAAAAGTGGCCGAAAGCAGGAATAAAAATCATATAAAATACCGCGCTTCAAACGGTCAAAACATAGTTTTCATAAAATTTTATTTTAGGTAGTATAGTGTTACAAATAGAGTTACAAATACTCACTAAGATAATATCGTACAAAATGTTTTAACCTCTTGATGTCCTAAGAGTGTTATAAGATACGATGTCATATTTTCTAATATAAGTTTTAATTTACATGTATAACTTTCAAAAAATATTTTTCAGTGCATATTATTTTAAAGAAGTCTTTTGAATTCTCTTAATTTTGACTAGTCAAACAGTTTATTAATGACTGAATAATTAAAATTACTTTACATGTCATATATTATAATTAACATACAGTATATTTTATACTATAACAACCGGTACCTCTTATCAATCAAGCAATCATAGTAAAAACAGTCAAGTGCATTTTATTTTAATCCACGCACAGTTGTAAATAGTGGCAGTTCTTTTTGTGTAAAGTGGGTTTCATTAAAGATAATTAAGTTCTACCACCAATATGACTCAATAATTTTCAAGAAAA
This sequence comes from Dendrolimus kikuchii, assembly GCA_019925095.2. Classification (NCBI taxonomy): domain Eukaryota; kingdom Metazoa; phylum Arthropoda; class Insecta; order Lepidoptera; family Lasiocampidae; genus Dendrolimus; species Dendrolimus kikuchii. Next base: position 13,588,090 of record CM034398.1, on the reverse strand, counting down.
ACAGTTTATGAATAGACATAGTTACTTTCTTATTTATAATGTTAGTATTGATTTATAAATTATAATTTTTATGAATTTCTTTAGGCTCTAAAAACGAAAAGGAATATAAATCTTATATTGAAACCTGCTCTTGCGTGCTTCACTTTCTAATATCTGATGCCAGTAATTAATCACAATTATTACTATCAATTACATAAACCGGAAAAATCTTTATATTGGAAGGCACCAATCGCTAGTATACTAACTCTCACTTTTTAACGAGTAGACAAGATTCTGTTTCTTGAAGTACATCTAACCTACGATCGTGACTGGTTCACTTTCAACATTTAAATGGGAGTAGGTTTATAACAAACGGTTTCATGGTGATTCGATTATGAGTTCTGTTGCAAAAACTGCTGCAATGCTTGTCACGAAGGACCCACTAGCTGCATCGACCGTCACGGTTTAACCAAAATATTTTCAACGTTGTTTTTTACGACATTCGTAACTATTTTTTCATTACGTCATTTGAGTTTAAGGTCTGCTTTTAGGAATGAATAGTTATATAGTAAGAACGGAACTCTTCTGAATTCATCATGTCCGACTGTCTATCCTCATAACTTGTATTCGATCTCTAAAGAACCCTATAAGCACTATTTTATAGTTCCATAAATAACTTTTTATCAAATTATATAATAGGTAACAGCAATATACATAAAAACATTAGGGATAGCTTAATATATTCATGTAATTCGGGATGAAAAGGTTATTAATACAAATTAATAATGATTATTATTGGTTTTTGAAAAGTAATAATTTTGTTTCGAAGAGACTTATGTTATAAGTTCATAACTAGTAAGGTATGCGCTCCTTAATTCTAACAAAGTGGCATTCTTATCAATCTCATCTAACTTTTTAAATTAGAAGTGAAAAATTATACAAAATATTAAATAGGTAGAAGTGAAAAAATACTTTAAATAAAATTTGGTTACGAATAGATATGCGCAGTATTCTTTGAAATATGGGGTGTTTTCATTTACTAGTTCTTTTGGGTTCAGCAGTACGGCAAAACAGTGAGAGTCCAATCATTCTCACTATGGAGTCCTACACTGTATGTGGGCCGATACGCACTCAACCTTGTTATTAAATATTACCAGCGTTAACATTCTTGTATTTTATTTATTTCTCACTAAAAACAAAAGAAATAATATTCAAAATAAGAAAAATTTAATTAAAAGTGGGAAGGGCAGGAGTCCAAACTAGGTATGAACCTGTGTGATGCTAGTCCTGGCTCTCGCCTGCCTGTTGCTATACTACTATCCGTGCAGGAACGGAGAAAGAATACAATTTCCTGCTGCCCGGTGGCCTGTTGTAAGAGGCGACAAAACAACCCACAGCCAGGTGGTAGGGCATTTGCCCGACTGGATGGCTACCACCGCTGGTCTAAAGTATTTCGCCATAACAACCTTGAGTTGTGTTCCGGCATTAGTGACCAGGTTCCAGTCTCCCTTAAGAGAGCAACAGCGCGTTTGTGGCACCTTTGGTGTTGCAAATGTCCATAGGCGATGGTAACCGGTTTCCATCAAGTGGGCCGTCTGCCTGTCTGCTGATCTCCTGCAATAAAATAAAAAAAAAGACTAATTCCCAGCATTATAAATTACAACATAAGAAAGAAAAGAAAAAACGGTGTATGAGTGTGTGTCTAAGCATATTTTCATTTCACAACTGATAGCGGTTTCTCAGTTTCTGAATAGTTTTGAGACTTCAAGAATTTTTAAACTAATTTTTTGTCTCTTTGTAGATAAATATTTATATCATTATTACAATAGACAATAAGACAACGCCTAACGTGGCTACGAATGGATTATGATTTTTTCAAGTGACCTGTTACTTGCGAAAGTAATACCTTAACTAATTGTTGTAACACATGAAAGCTGTCGTTACATACTTTTGTAAAAGCCGCCAAATAAATCCTTTGTTTCGAGTACAGTGGTCACACGTATTACTTGATCAAGTGTTAAGAAATATTTCACGGTTTTTAGTTAAAATAATTACAGATTTTGAAATGTCTATCTTTGGTAATGATTGATTTCTTTGAAATACATACAAAACAAGATGAACCATTGCATACAAGCAAACTTAGAAAAAATGCAATTTGAATCCGTTGAGAGTTTAAAATATTATTGACACAATCTTTAATTAATTTTAGATTTAATGTAATAATATTATAATCATAACTATACCTAGAGCAAGTTTAAGGTTCGTAATTTTTATCAATAATATAGTATTAATATCAGATCATAAACTTCTCGCTAGGCTCGGCCTTCTCTCTCCATGTGCAGTGTTTATAATATTTTCTCACCATTCTCACCATTGACATGAGGTAATTGTAACAACATACACACATGGGCCCGAAAACTTTCTTGCTTAAGCGGTGAATTCTTCGCGAATAGGATTTTCTTCGTCATTGGAAAGAATACCAAATTTCCAATTCCAACACCTGAAATGATATTCTGCCCAAATTAAAATATATTTCCTAATCACAAGGCGCCACAAAGCCCTGAGACATCTAATTTTACCTATTCTAGGGACTTTTTTCGATTTTCATTTTGTGTGTACTAGGTGTAGGTATATGTGTAGATACTATTATATTCTTACGTTTCAAGAATATACTATATATATATATATACTACTCATCCGATGTATAGTTTACTGACGCTTTTAATCCATGTTCTAATAGAAAATGTAATTAAGTAGTTATTGATAGTTTTTGATTATAAGCTTACATCAAAGTATTTAGATTGTATTCACGCATGGCCACTAAATGAACTGAGATCGAAGTGTAATGACGAGAATACTGTGGAGACAGGAGGACGGACCGTTAGTGGACGTGTCGGAATTTGCCATATAGGTACCGTTACGCCTTACACCGGTTCGAATAGAAGTTTGAGGCCTTGATAGACCTTCGGAAACAGATCATAGGTCATTTTAGATTCGATTTGGTTAGTATTTTGACCTCAAATTTGTATACGCCCCTGTGGTACGCTTTAATGGCATCAATTTATATTTTACGATTATCGTTGAAATATATTCAATCGAATATGGTGTTTTTGAAGTATCTCATTAATTTTTGACAGAGCCGACATTAATTGTATGTTTATAGCAGGTAAGATTATAATGACATCGCATGTATATATTGAAAAGTTATTTGAATTTATATATGTATGTATATTTGAATACGCGCATCTTAATTAATACCAGTCTAAATTGAAAAAATATTTTAACGTTACGTAGGCTCTTTAGAGAGATCAGTTACAAAATTATATATTATTATGGAGCAGTAATCATAGAGGTTAAATATGTCAATGATTATTTTGTAAAAATGTCAATGTTGATTCCAAAATGGAAGCCATTTTTTTACGCTACCGTCAAACTTCGCAATCGCTATCGTTGGTAAGCTTATTTTAGAGGTTGATTATGAAGAAATGACTCACGCTTTTGTGAAATGTTTGGATACTTCTTCTCTTTTTTTCATAACATTTCACATTTCGTTAGAATACGCAGCTATCTTGAAGAATAATTTTCAATTTCTTCCTTCTCTTTCTCCAAGTTGTCTTCTAAAAAATCCGAGTGCGATGTATTCTACTTAGTCTTAAGGGTTTCTCTCCTTCCATCAATTATTTGTTCATGATATTACTTTAATTGCCTCTTTGCAGATTGTATGAAGTCCGAATGCGGTCTTTCTAGAATCTCTACTATACTCCTGTTGGTATTTTTCACAAACAATCGCCGCAAAACGGATCTTTCTTTAGTCTTTGACTTTAATCCCACGGTTGCCATGTTAAACAACCGAATTACAATACCTTTAAAAGCTTATAATTAATATTAAGATATAATGTATTAAAGAAAAGGCAAGTTCCATTTTATATTTCTATATTTCAAAACCAACGACAAAATTATACAAGACAAAAAAAAACATGATATGTACATAGAGGTTACATTACAATAGAGAAGATGGTTGGCAAGTACGACCTGTTTGGGATCCAATTATCAAAACTATTAAGACCCAAACCCAGCAAAAACCAGCTGCCAGACCTCAAGACTTGCTTTATTTTTCCTTCCACCCATTTTAATATTATATAAAATTATTAGGTCAGGAGCTTCCAGATAGACTTGAGAGTTTCTTTTGGATTTAGATAAATAATTTATAGAGAATGATTAAAGATGGGTTCCGAGTGGAGGGAATCCAAGTGTTTCAAATCCAAATTAAACGCGGCAGAAATCGTGACCTAAGAATAAATAATATTATTAGATATCAAGATAAAGAATCGCATCCGTGCAGGAACGGAGAAATAATACAATTTCCTGCGGCCGGACGGCCTGTCGTAAGAGGCGACTAAATAACCCACAGCCAGATGGTAAGGTATTTGCCAGTCTGGATGGCTACCACCCCTGGTCTAGAGTATGCCGTCATAACAGCCTTGAGTTGTGTTCCGGCATTAGTGGCCAGGTTCCAGTCTCCCTTAAGAGAGCAGCAGCGCATTTGTAACGCCTTTGGTGTTGTAAATACCTATAGGTGATGGTACCACTTTCCAGCAGGTGGGCCGTCTGCCTGTCTACTGAACTCATGCAATAAAAAAAAAAAGCAATCGGTTCAAGAAGTTAGGCGAACTGACGATAGTGTTCTACCTTATGTTCCAAAATCTATTTTTTGTCTGTAATGGCAAAAGGCGTCGAGGCCTGTGTTCAAATCGGATCTATTAACACTAACGATGTCGGATCGGGTACCATTACCAACTGACCGTGAAAATTTGGCGTTTTCTCTGAGCACGAGCACTTTCAGTGGAAGTCAGGTGTGACTTTCTTTCGCAAAACGGTTCGGCCGTGACTAATTTAAAATCGGAAATGTGCAGTTGAACGCATTGGAATTTTTTTGTCTATGACGTTCAGTTTCGTTTAAGTTTTTTAAACTAATAGCTTTTGTATAGGACTACGCTCATCGAAGAGTTTCGTACGGGCAAACAATGGCCACCATTTTACTCAATTGTTTGCGATAACCCAGAAAAAATATTGGAACGAAAATCACTTATACCTCAAAAACTTATTGAATCTGATTTTCGTTGAAATAATTTCTTTGCGGTAATAATGCAAATAACAAGCTATACTATAAATAGAACTAAACTTACGAAACAAAAAATCGTTGAAATAATTTTTCAGTTCCACATCCTTCATTTTTTTGGGGAACTTTTCACCTTATAGGGCACATTTTTTACAACATTGGAAGTGAATGTGTCCATCTCTCTTCGTGTGACTAAATAATGTTTCTATGACTTTTATATCAAATTTGGTATATATAAAAATATACCCAAATTAATAAAAAGCAGTTCATTCTCCAAGTCTTGAATAAGGAAAGATTAAACATATAAACATTCAAACAAGTTGTTAGTAGGAAAGTGTGATATATTCTGAATTCAAAATATGAATTCCGCGTATCCACCATAATAAAACACGTTACTTTTGGAAGAAAAAATATCTATCAATACCAGTCTTTGATGTGCGAACGTGTCTGTTTTTAATGTGCGTACGTGTGGTGCCTCAATGTGGCACTTTACTGACTACTGGCTAAGGGTTTTTTTGCTGACAATAGAACACCGTAAATGTTACAAACTAGTTTCTCCTTACTCGACAGCATTAGCTTTTTAGTCTACTGTAGTTTTCTTATACGATAGGGATCAATTCAAATGTAGGTATAATAAATAATAGGGTAAAGTATTCATAGATACTGATGACTTTTATACTATAACTAGCTGGGCCCTTAGCTTTTCGCGGAACCCTAAAAAGGTAACCTAAGTTACTCGTTTTAACATCAGTTATCTGCCCGTCAAAATCGGTCCTGTCGTTCTAGAGATTAGTTGAAACAACCAGATAGAGAGATTAAATAAAAAAAAAAATATTGATGTAATTCAGTAAAAAGCTGGTATTTTAACATTACAAACAGACACTTCAATTTTATTTATCTGTATACTGTATAATACATAATAAGGTGAGGTACCTACCGATAGGTACTAATGACTTTTATACTAAATCAAGTTGTTTTTTAAAATTTATTTTGAAAGTGCTTTGTCGCCTAGCGGCTACATCCCACGTATCCGCTTAAACTAATACATATTACTCGAAAAAACGTTTTTGATTAAAATCATTTTTGAACTGATAATTATTTTCAGTGTCTTATTAGTTTACTCTATTGTGTGTTTCTATAATATACTCGTACTCGTATATGTTTATTTTAAGATCATTTTAAAAGTATTTTTATAAGTGTCGACTGCGTATATAATATGTTTGCCAAATTCTAAGAATTTTTTAAAGAAATAGTTATAAGCTGTGTGCCTTAAAACTTTAAATGTGTAGTTAGCTACCTTGCCCTTTCTCTTCTCAAGTTACTGGAGTGCTAGACTCATACATTTGATACAATTAAATATTTCTTTATATAATAGAACTATTTTTGTTTATTTTAAAATATATTTAACACTTTATTGTACAATAAATAATAAAATCTATTTATTACATAAAGCAATTTATTATGAAGATCAAAATAACTTGACATTCACTTTCAAATAATAAATGGATTGAATAATTTAAAAAAATATTATTTTACGAGGATTTACACCATACAATATTAAAAAAAATAACTACTATGTATGTATGTATTTAGAAATAAAAAATGGATTCCAGCTAACAGTTGGTGGGCAGCGTTCCCAAAATGCTGGCCGCATTTCAACGCTGTATAGCAATGCTAATGCGTTGTCCCAAATACAGGATAGGCTTTTGGTCAAGCGAGACTTCTTTATTATTATCACCTTCACTTATTTAATAACTTTTACCGTATTTAATGCCAAATTAAATACTAAAATGTATTGTATCTGATTGAATAAAGGCTCTTATAAAATATTATATTACAATCTTATATTCCATTCGATCACTTAGTCATCTATTGTATATACAAAATATTTTATTTTAAAATGAGTAAATTAATATATGAGATAATAAGGATTATATAATCGTTTCCGATAATGAAGCTTAACTAAGATGCATATGAATATATAAACACCTTTAATTGAAGTGTAGTCATGTAAATTTTATGAATGATGTATTTTGTGAGCCATTCAGTTGTTTATTAAATAAATTTTATAAATGAGATTGTTAGCAAGATAATTTTATAAAGTAATAATATATTTAAGATCTTGTTTGAAATTTTAATATGCGACCTTGACGTTCACTTCTAAGTATACGTAAAATAATGAACTTAGAACATCATGAATGATTCACTCGAGTTGTTCCTTTCCATCGTTTTATACCTAATTGCAAAACATTCGAGTTAAATTCAATGATATCTTTCTTGCATATCATTGAATTTTAAGGTTATTACTTTGGGTGCATAAATGCAAAATATAGTTATTTATCATTGTCTCAATCAGTTCTAATTATTTATTCAAGACCTATTGCAATATCATATATATAATGATGAGAACAAGCAATGTGATGTTTAATACGAATATTTTGAAGATGAACAATTTAATTTTGGCAATTATAATTTTATTACTTCTTTTTTGCCACGGTTGTTTATTGGACTGAGAGCAGCTGTATTACATGGGAAAGAATCCGTTTTACAAATAAGTGGTCAGCTTCCCACTGCCTATACCTATAGGTAGATGCGATGTTTAGTAAACATGATTTTTTTTAAATAACAGCTACTTTATTAAAAATTTGTACTAAATTACTTAAATATCAATAAGCGTTTTTCTTCTTCTTTTCATTCCAATTTTTTCTTCTACGTTATACGCGGTCCTCGGCATTTCTTCTTATGAGCCTGTAGAGTTGACCCTAATGTTTGGAGGAGCGAGATGGAATACTCTTCCGTCTCAAAGGAAGATCTTCCAGCGAGGCTATTGCTGTTCCTCACAGGTCTAGGCCCATCTGTTATTGTTGAAAATTTGTATATATTCTTTGTACATTTCGGGAAACGTTTGCGATCTCAATTATTGCACAGCGCTATCTATTGGTTTGTAAGTGTTCCACTACAAGCCCTTTGGCATACATCCCCATTTCCTTGAGCTTCTACAATCAACTACACAACGGTTCTCTAGAACATTTATTCTGCGTATAACAACGATCTGGAGGGAACTTGCCACCGCGGTTTTTCCTTGGTGCTATAACATGGAGATTTTTAAGGAGGGCGTTATAAATTTTCGCAGAGCTAAGTCTGGTATAGAAAACATCCATAGGCGATGGTAAATGCTTTCTATCAGTTGGGATATCTGTCTGTTTGCTTGCTTCAGGCAATAAAAAAAATATCATCAAGGCAGCATTTTCTGGCACTTCTAATTGGATTTGACGGAGACGGCACGGCACGGCATAAGATTAGTTTCACACACTTAATGACAATGTCATTGTCAAGTATTATAACCCTGAGTCTAATAGTTTTAGAAAAATATACTAATTTGTCAAAATGTATTCACAATAACGTTGACCTTACGTAGTTAAGAAAATAATCTCGTTAGTACAAATTGCGTCACCTCTTTTTTGAGTATATCTCTGTAACATTGTATGTATGTGTACATAAAGTATGTACACTTGACTTTATAATTCCAAAGGCCAAGGTTGTGAAACGAGGCGTGTTATGTGGATGTCTTAAGCGTAGTACATTTTATAATTTCGTTTGAAAGTGATCGCCAAATTACCAAGTGCGCGATGAGCCGTAATAACCACAGCGGAGGTTAAGTTGCGTAAATTGCATAAATCGTGTCATCTATGATTGTCATATTTTTGCGTACAGCTTATTTCATCGATGACTCTGACTTCATGTTGTTATGAGTAATATGGAGGAAGAAGGCTAGGATATACAATTGTCCAGTACCTAATAAGCACTGAAAAGTTTTACATCGTATTCTTTTCTCAAAGGAGGTTATATTACCTATTTATTACTTTTTTGTACAAATTAATCAGAAATAAGTCCTTACAAATTTATTTTGATAAATTAACTTGTTTGCTTCATTTGGCTCAGCGACAGCTATGACCAATCTTCTGCCACTTTAGCTTGATATTTAGTGATTATGACGCAGATGTAATTAAGGTTTTAATGTGTTATTCGAGATAAGATATTGTTAATGACGTTAAACATTGACAGATAACTCATGTATATAGACTAACTTAGCTAATTATTAATTATTATTATTTTTAACGCTATAAGTACCTAAGTCCCATTTGGACACAGTCACTTAGGCTAACTATAATACCTGGGGTATAGCAGGGGCATTAAAGAAACATCTAACAGAGCTCGCCCATTATCCCACTGGTGGGCAATTTTAATTAGAGCATGAATCCCACCATACGTTTCTATTAGGCACTGGCATCGAACACCATGACACATACAATTTAAAAAGTATCAATGTAAATAAGTTATCTATACCTACTAATACTAATAATATTATAAAGAGGAAAGCTTTGTATTTTTATAGTTTATAATAAATAAACTCAAAAACTACTGAACCGATTTAAAAATTCTTTCTCCATTCGAATATATTGTCTTTGAGTAATACAGGTTATATTTATTGCTAGAAAAAATATGGATCCCGACTAAAACTTCGATAATGTAACCCAAGGTGTAAAATAATTAGCCATAAAATGTCTTTCATAGTATGCGTTACGGAGACTATTGCTGATAAAACTAAAAATATTCTACAATATTAAAGGACATATCAATATCTACAAAAAGCTTTGCAATACCATATGTTCAACTGTTTTAGTTATGTCACTATAAATATTTTTATACATTTTAAAAGTTGATAGAAATACCGATGAAAATCAGGCCATGTTATTCATACCTTTGTGGTAATCCTTATACAAATCATTTCGTATTCAAGACTGTTTCAATACTTGTAGATTACTTTTTGAATTATTCAAATCGGACATTCCATTTAAAAGATATTACGAATTTAAAATGTCAATCTAAACAAAATGCTGGGCACTGGAGTCGGGTTCTAGGATTTTGATGACATTTTATGTGTTTGAATGGGTCTCGGGATGGTTAGATCCACAAATAGACCCGGTAGGTGGCGCTGGAATCGGGTTCTAGATTTTTTTAGGGCGAGACAACGTATGCCGGGCCCGCTCTACTAAATCTACATAGTATTTTCTTAAGTTTTCGAGATTAGTACACATAATTAAAGCTACGTTTTAATGGGTTTAAGCGCGGCATTAATTTGATTTTTATTTTGACGTTTCGGTCACTTTTCAGTAGACGCGATTGCTTAAGTAATTAAAATGAGTAATCGAAATAAAAATCAAACAAATGCCGCGCTTAAAACCGTTAAAACGTAGTTTTAATTATAAAAGAAATCTACGTTAAGAAGGTTATAAGAATGTACAGAGAAAGTGCACAAAACGTGTTAAGTATTGACTAAACTTGCGATTCCGCCTACAGCCCCTTTCACTCTTTACAGATCTTATGTAACGAGTAATTGCATACACTAATGTGTCTAATGACATGACAATTTCAAAGCAAAGAAACGTGAGCTTTACTATTCTCTAATATTATTACGAGTTAGTATCACTTACTTCCTATTTTCACTTTTTTGAGGCAATATACATATACCGGCCTAGCTACTTACTACATATGTTACTGGTTGAAGTTTAGGAAATACTAGTGTACAACTGTTATTTGCACAGCAATGTTAAGTGTTTACAGATATTTAGGTTCTGTAGAATTATAAGCAGTATTACGTTCGTTTATTGACGTTGTTGTTTTTACTATAGCACTATGTATGTGGGCATAGATAATAGATACGTATAATATTAACATACCTATTTGTTATTTGTTTTTCAAAAAATTGTAGTTTACTGTTAGAGGGCGTTCTAAGTTCCGGCTGTATATTCATATTTTTTGAATAACTGGCCGTCATAAAATAACAGTTCTTTTTTAAATATTTGAATGAAATGCTCATAATTCATACTGTTTGGGAACAGCGATAGAATAGTGGCGACTACCAATACTGCCCATCTATCCTCCAAAACCGAACATTAGCGAATGTTTTATAGGCCGTTTGTATGGCGCGGGTGTGGTAAAAGCCACGACACTGGCAGGCTTGGGTGTTGTACAGGCCTTTTCCTAAGCCATTTAAAATTTAACTTAGCCTATTCCAATTAAAGAAAAATACATGTATTATAACGCTATTTCACAAAAGAACATTGTTGGCAAGTAATATTGACGCAATATTTTATTAGAAGTTAGTGCCATAAAGCTACATCTTACAACACCAGAGCAGTTTTATAAATATAAAAACAAAATGTTATATGAAACGCAATAAGCGAAGGCAATGATCACGATAAACGAGTGTGCCCAACCTTAGGCGACAACTTGTAATTTAGACGCCTTTCACTTACATTTATGGGACATTGACTCTGATTCTAAAATCTTGTACATAAGTCACACCTAGCTTCCAGTTTTATTTTCTTGATGTATCACGATAAACTTTCATAATTACATCGGTGTTATTTAACGATTGGATCCTGTCAAATATTCTTTCACTAAGACCAAAAAATCATAAGCTACATTTATTATACATACATACATAACTTCACGCCAGTTCCCTTGCGGGGTAGGCACGAACAACAGAGCGCCATTTAGGCCCATTCTTACACACCTCACTTAGATTTATTATAATAGCATGTTAACACAATAATAAGTGCTAATCATAATATTTCAGATATTAACTCTTTTGAAGTCTCGAAATTAATATTGTTTATTGTTTTCTGTACTAAAACTTCATAAAGGTTAATTTAATGCTGTTTTATAGAGTATATAATAATTTATTCTGATCTGAAGAATTATTTAAAATGTTATTAACATATTTCGGATTACGTAAAAATCTAATAGCTGTCTGTGCCCATGACTTCGTTCGCGCATGTATGGATGGGCATTACAAACATCTATGTTCATGTTTTCTGATCTCTGCATGATATCGAAATGGAACATACCAAAATATCTGATAATCCGTTCTTAAACCTTAATTTTTTTATTGAACTCCATTGTGCTGTTTCGGAGCTCATTGATGATAAATTTTTAGAAGAAGAAAGAAAGAGAAAAATCTTATTTAGAACTACACAGAATATAAACTAAACTAAAACAAAAATATAATAAAAAAACACAGACGACTGAACTGATTAAGTAGTGTAGTAGAAATAGTCGTATTTCTATACATACATACATACATAACTTCACGCCAGTTCCCTTGCGGGGTAGGCACGAACAAAAGAGTGCCATTTAGGCTTATTCTTACACACACACATTCTTACGTATTTCTATAGATAGAGAAAAAATCTTTTTCCATGATAGTAATGAATAAATGTCAATTTTCAATTAAATTTAAAAATTGGCTATGATATGGAGTTTTTTAAGAAAGGCGTTATAAACTTCTTAGAGGTCGGCAGCTAGTAGCCAACGCCCCTGGTGTTGCAAACGTTCATAGGTGACGGTAACCACCTTTCGTCAAGACGGCCATCTGCCTGCTTGCCTGTCTTAGGGAATAAAAAAATATTATAAAGTCACAGACAGACACTTTATTAATTGTATATAATAATTTATTTTTGTAACGGTAAGCCGTTGTTCTATTAAAATTAAATATTTATAATATTTTTTTCGGTTAAAGTGCGAAATAGAGAAATATAAAATAAGAGTGATTGTAGTCTTTGAGGGTAATTTATAGATGCTAATTTCCATTTAAAATCGATGGCATCTAAATTCCGAACAGCAGTAAATTCGTGGCCGTTAATGGAATTTCCGCATCAGAGGTTGTAGCAGTGCGGAGCGCGTCCTGCGGGAATATACTGGGGGCACTATTCTGCTATTTTAATATCTTGATGTTGCGAAGATATTTAAAGTATGATTCCATTGCGATAGTGTCAAAAATGCGTATTCTACTAAAACAATATATTTTCAACATCGTCGCGACAAAATAGTAGTTGAAAAAAATTGGTATTACCACTAGCAGAAATGGCGTTAACCAAAATGAGTATCGAAAAGCTACCAAAATAAACATTTATTTCGCGAGTTTTTGCTTATTAATATTTATAAAGATAGAGTGGCTTGCCGCAAGCACGCTTTGGGATTAACAGAAAACTGAAATCAGGCAAAAATACTTGTAAAGGACACAACGTTCAATTGTGCAAAGGAGAATGAAAATAAGGTTTTTTAGGGTTTGAAAGTTAGCCGTTGAGTGCTTAGAGAGAATCGAATGTATGGCACGTATAGCACGGTCGGTAGTCGTGGGCAACTGGTTCGGGCCAACTCCGAGTGAAGTTCGTGTGCATTCGCTTACTCTCTTGGCAATCAATTTGCTATTATTTATAAACAAAACACATAGGTAAATACAGAAATAGTATACATGTTATATATGTATATCTATATATATAAAATGAATTGCTGTTCGTCAGTCTCGCTAAAACTCGAGAACTTGAATTATTTGTGGAAGTCCAGGGAAGGTTTAAAAGGTGAGTAAATATGATAAAATTGCTTGGAATATAGTAAAAACAATAATTTCACTTTCTCTTAGAAACTATTCCTACCTGTCAAACATTTGATGTTCGTCCCGTCGTTTAGAAATCAATTAAATTTAAAAGTCGTTCAGAAATCAAATTAAATTTAAAAGTGAAGTTTTTTTTACATTTTTTTGGTTTTGAATGTCAAACGTTTGATGTTCGTTCCGGTTAAATTTTGACCACATTTTTTACTAAAGTTGAAACATTCTGCAATTATCATTGAGCTTTTTTATTTATTGATTCTGAGGCGGTACGAAGTTTGCCGGGTCAGCTAGTTTAAATTATATATTTATATTATTTATTATTTGTATTTAATTTTCTAATTTATTTATTTTATAGGCAACACCGAGCGGGCCGTTCATCCGACGAAATCTATCGTTAACACTACTATACTATTGAGGCGATAGTGTCTGGTGTTTTTGACGATATAGTAATAGTAGAACTGGGCCCGTAGACGTGCGCCGCGGCATCGCTGCCACCCCCTGCCATCGTACAAGCACACCGTACACAACCCCAACCCTCATATTAATCCGATTAATTTCTAAAGGCACCTCACCCCTGAAAGGATCACAGATGATTTTTGCATGTGGCGTTTTGACGACCTTTTAACTTAACACCTTTCGCGCCCGAAGGGACACTGGTAATGAACTTTTTGTTGTAACAAGCTGTTTATATTAATGCATATCTATATTTGAAAGGGTTGGTACATTACCTACTAAATGTTTGAGGTGGTACAAGAAATTTCTCTTTCTTTTATGCTACACCCGAGATAACATTAGTGTGAGCGCCTGTGCCACGCAAATGTATCCAAAGGTCGCTATTTGGGATGCGACATTGTTAATGACGTTAAACATTAATAGATGTATACACAATAACTAACTAGCTAGCTAATCATTAACGGCGCTATTTTTTGAGACTATAAGTAAGATGACTGTCAGGCGAGAGACTTACATTTGAATGCGAAGAATACAAAGGTTATGGTGTTTGAAAGAGAAGAAACCAGAACGAATGCAAGGATAATGGTCGATGATGTTATGTTGGAGCAAGTAAATGAGTTTGTATATCTTGGATGTGCTTTTAGCAAGGATGGAAGGTACACCGCTGATATAGAAAGAAGAGTTAATTTGGGGAATAGTGTGAATGAAGCGTTAGGTAAACTTCTAGGAAGAAGCTAAGAACCTCAGCCAGAAGGCCCAGCTGTCACACACAACGCGGTGCTGGTACCTACGCTTACGTATGGAAGCGAGAGTTGGGTATGGAAGAGAGAGCATGAAAGTAGAGTAAACGCGGTCGAGATGCGAGCACTGCGCAAAATCTGCGGAGTGACGCTCGCGGACCGCGTTCGTAATACCGAAGTAAGAAAGAGAGTTGGTCTGAAAGAGAGTGTCGGGGTGAAGGTAAGGAAAGGAATGCTCCGGTGGTTCGGGCATGTGGAAGGAATGCATGATGAAAGAATGACTAAACAGATATACAATGCAAAAGTGGATGGATGCAGAAGTCGTGGAAGGCCACGACACACCTTTCATGATCAAATTGATCGTGTACTAGCAGAAGGTGATGTCAGGAGCCTTAAGAACAGACGAGTGTGCATGACAAGAACTATGAATGTCAAAGAAGCAAGTAAGGTGTGTAAGAATAAGCCTAAATGGCGCTCTGTTGTTCGTGCCTACCCCGTAAGGGAATTGGCGTGAAGTTATGTATGTATGTATATGTAATAAACAGATTCTCGTCTCCAAGACTACATTAAAAGTTGCAATGTTGAATCATAAATACGTACGTTTAAAGAGTCTGTCCGTTACAAATTAACCAGTCAGTCTGGGTCTTTTGTCTTCCACATTCCAACAACGAGCCAATTGTCGCAAATAGGCAATGGGTATAGACTGATTAATCGCATGCAGCTAGGAAGATTTCACCTGTTCAAAACACTTACCTATACATATAGTTTGAAGATAGATTTTTGGCTTTATTAGAGGAATTGTTATTATTACAGTTTTTTTTTGTTTGCCAGATGAAAGAACAATTAATTTATTTAGATGTTATGTAATATTATTATTTATTAAGTTATGTATGTATGTATAAGTAAGTCGCATTTGGACACAATGAAATTCAATTTCAAATTTAAAAGGTTTTATTCAAAGTAAGTTCTACTATAGGACCTTTTTTGAAGGTTATACATATAAATTAAAATTTATGATCAACTTTCTATTCTATGGATACCGCTTCGCAACATGTTATTGGTCTTTAAGAAGAAGAAGTGGCAAAAAACTCCCCAGCAATACGTCTAGCTAAATCTTTTATTCATATTTATGTATCTCTGGCTCTTTTTATTTACTTCATTAAAACTAACACTATCCCAGGTGTAACAGAGGCATTATAAATTGGTGGATGTTTTTACAGCAACTTATTCGATGTAATAATATACATTGCACAATTGCTTTCTAATACAGAAGTTATTAAGCAATTGACACTGTTCAGGTTTTAAAAATCTTAAGACAATGTGTATGCAAATATGTTTATGTTAATATAAGTTTTTATTCAGATACTAACACGCAATAAAATCTAATACAATTATTATTTATTTAAAACCATGTTTTATCGGGTTTAAAATTGTGTTTTATTATAATTAATATTTTAATGTATACTAGATTTTTGTCCTTAATTTTAATTAACTAACTAAAATTTATTAAACTAAAATATTATCAATATAAGAAAGAAAGCTTAACTTATTTACATTGTATTCTATCTAAGTATAATCCTTTAAGACTATAAGTAGAATACTGAGTCTAGGTCATCGTCTTATATAGGAAACGTAGGTACATACGTTTTCCTCGATGATCTATTAGAAATATAAATCAAATTCATAACTAAAATATAAATTAAATTAAAAATTAAACAATGCTTCATAAATGCTAAAAAAATTAAGTAATTCTAGAAGTTTCCTAATTATAAATGTCTATCTCACTGTTAGCTTGATTTTTCAAGCTACAGAATAATTTGATGGTATTATTAATTTATAATATTAATTAATATTCTTAATATTAATTAAGCAAGTGAGGTGTGTTTAGAATAAGCCTGAATGGCGCTCTGTTGGTCGTGCCTAAGGGAACTGGCGTGAAGTTATGTATGTATGTATTAATTTGCTATACGAAGTAAAAACGAACCCTCTAATCACGGCAAGCATTGTTAATATTAGTTTCGTTAACATTTCATTGTGCAAAATAAATTGAAAGCTGGTCAACGGGAAACATCCAACTAAAAAGCGGATAACTCGTTAACTACGGAACAGTTCAAATGGCAATGATCACGCCATGTGTTCAGTAAATCGATTGTATAAACATCGAGTTCCAATCATAGTTTCCAAATCTGAACATAACACACGGAGTTCAAATAAAGATATCCACATTCATTTCGAATCAGTGCACAGCGCTCTTGGTTTGCTTGATTTTAATCAAAAGTTTCGATTGAACTGCCAACGGGTCGGCAGAGTGCAAATGCGGAGCGCACTTAGAGCTCACGGCAACGGGGCTATGATCGAACTTTAATGATTGCACCCCAAAATGTGTGTTCAATCTAATGCGTATTTGCACTTTCATAATTGTTGAAAGTTCCAATGCGGTACGGTACGCTGTTCGACTCTGGTTGAATCTTATCCTTCTCTCCAGAGACAAATCTAACTCATTATAAGTTAGGCGTGCTAGTTCGTACGCGCAGCTCGGCGACTTGTCATAGCGCACTCGCTGCTACTTTTAAGGATAAACTTCACAGTCGATTGTTATATTAAATTGGGTTAGCATAATTATCAAAATTAATGAATATTTATTAAAAACAATAATCCCTTTCGGATTCCGCAGTCAAATAGCAAAAACAGAATGATATAATTTGTTTCTATCCATCTATGTCTAGAGTGTGCCGCCATAACAATCTTGAGTTGTGTTCCGGTATCAGTGGCCAGGTTCCAGTTTCTTCTTCAAGGCTGCCAGCATATTGGCAGTACCTCTGGTATTGCTAATGTCCATAGGCGACGGTAATCACTTTTCATTACAGTTGGGCCGTCAGCCTGTCTGCTTTGCTTCAGCGATAAAAAAAAACTGTTGACATTATAGATATAGATAAAATATTGAAGGAAGGAATCTGCTAATAACTGAAAATTAGGTGGCCATACATGTAACTGAGGGATATTAAAAGGATAGAGCACAAACGCGTGAAGGGTGTTATTGGACAGATCTTTAAAACTAATTTTAACATTTGAAAGTCACGTCTTTGTGTAAGTCCGCATAATTATGATTCCTTTCTGGAATCTTCATTGCATATAATTTTTTTTATTAAATTATTTAAGTTAAGACCGTAAGAAGAAATACATATTAAAGTGAATGTTTAGCCCAAACTGCAGCTAAAAAGCTGGGCATACTAGCAAAGGTGAGGCAGTACTTCAGTTTAGAACAGTTGCTGATGCTGTATAAAGCACAAATACGGGCATGTATGGAGTAGTGTTCTCATCTTTGGGATGGCTCAGCTAAATACCAACTCGAGGCACTAGAATCGATTGAGCGGAGAGCCAGGAAGTTGATAGGCAACGACCAGTTATTTAATGACAAATTCAAAGTCACGAACATCGACGCAGGGTTGCCAGCTTGTCGGTTTTCTATCGGATACATTTTGGAGAGTGTGCATTGGAGCTTTTCAATCTCATCCCGCCGTCTCCCTTCCATTATCGGACAACCAGACGCACTGGCATGCGGCACCGCTATATGGTGGACATACCATCTATACGAACAAAGCGCTTTGAGTCCACCTTCATTATGCGCACCGCAAAGGAGTGGAACTCACTGCCGGAGTCTGTTTTTCCCGAAACCTACAACCTGGGTGTCTTCAAGTCTCGTGTGAATAGGTACCTTCTAAGTAAGCGTGCTCGATCTTATACTATATCTCCGCTCAAATCGAGCGAGATAATGGTCAAACGCGAACCTATACGGAATAACAAAAAAAATACAACATTTTATTAAAATTTAAATAATAGTTAATAAGATGCTGGACTAATTCGACTTAAAAAGATTTGACTGTCAACTAGACTATCGAAGTCGTTAAAGGACATGCAGTCTTTAATAATGAGTAAAAGGAAGGCTTCCGTTACAGTGAGGATAATATTATAGTTGCAAGACAGAAATAGAGAGGACAACTTATTTAAGAACCTTTATTAAAGTACAATAATAATGTGCAGACAATCACACACATATCATCATATTAAACAATTTACTCTTGTATTATGGGTAATATACAACGGACCACTCTGGGCCCGATCCCAGACACCCAGACCATGGTAAATAACGAAGATTTTTTTTCCGAAATTTACCTTACCAGGATTCGAACCCGAAGCCTCTGCGTTGTAGTGAAATAAGCCGGCAAACGCTTAACCCGCTCAACCATAGGGGCCGTTTACGTTTTAGGTTTAATAGTACCTACAGTATTTACGTTACGCAGTGACACAAAGGAACTTACAAAGAAGCTTTCACTGAAAACCGAAGGTAAATTTCCATGGTCCCAAACCCATATTGAAGTGAAATAAAAATAAATTGTACGCAAAGTGGGAGAGTCGCTCAAATTAAGCACCTGAATAAATTGTGTGATAATCCGAAACAGTCTTTTAATGCTTTAAGGAACCGACGCGGACAGCGGGACGGAAAAGAATAAACGAATGAGATAATGATTACTCTCATTTCATTACTTCTCCTTGATCCTGTAATTGAGGAAATAGGGTCGAAGTGTGATAAGAGAGAGTATCGGGTGTTATCGGGGTGGTCCCATTAGGGACCTCTTAATCGTATTTAACGCCTTTATCACCTGAGGGTGTGCAATGAGCCGTGGCGGCCTAACGTAAGGTGCACGATTTCCGGCCAGTCTTACTTAATTACATCCTCTGTACAATACGCTCTCTTAATTCCGTGAAAAATAAGCCCCGATTTACTGAAAGAACCTTATTAAATATTTTTTGTTATTATTATCTACTAGATTTTGCTCGCAGCTTCACTCACATTAACAAGGGATATATATGTCATGACGTGAGCATGTTATAATTCTTAGAAATTCGAACTATACCCGTAACGCCATTCAACGAAGCGAAGGTTGAACTAACAACAAGAGTAACAAATTAAAACTATATTGTCACTATCGTTGGCATGTTAGTGTATTGAACGGTGGCGCTAATAAAACGCGGTCGGAGCGCTCTATCTCTTCGGTTATATTTGTCAATCGAAACGTCACAAATAAAAAACTAACATTCGCGTTTTATTATTAACTGTAGTTAAGATTTAATTATTTTCACAAAATTGTCATTTTTAAATATACATCGTTAAAAATTTGAAAATATTTATTAAGGAAAAAATATTGGAGCAAGCTACTGGTAGATAGGACTCCAGGAACAGAATCTTCCTTCAGATTAGACGTGTGACCTGGAGTGCCGTCTTCCGAATTTAGCCTTTCACTCAGCAAGAGCTTTTCTAACTAGGTGTTATTATTATTTCTGGTAGTTATTCTGAAAGTTGTTTAGTTTAGTTGTTTGAATATTGATTGTTAGTCCTTTATAATTTTGGTAATGTACCTATATTACCAAAATTATAAAGGATTACCTACCGAATATCACACATTTTGGATGGATAAGGACGGATATATTCATATATGTGTATGTACACATATATGAATATATCTGTCTTTATTTGTCTTCCGTGAAGGAACGAAGAAATAAAAAGTTGCCTGCGGCCGGGCGGTCTGTCTTAAGAGGCCACAAAACAACTCGCAGCCAGGTGGTAGGGTATTAGCCCATGTATATAGTTACCATCCTTGATCTAGTGTATGCCGCCATAACAACCTTAAGATGTGTTCCGGCATTAGTAGTCAGGTTCCGTGTTACAAATATCCATAGGCGATGATAACTGTTATCCATCATGTGGGCCGTCTGCCTGTCTGCTGAACTCGGACGATAAAAAAAAATTATATTTTTCTTATACAAGAGGACATTCTAATGGGATATGGATTCAAAGTTTACGTGAACTAATTAATCTGTAAAGCTAAAATTTAGTTTATAATATGTATTTTCAATTTAAGATTGACGTAGAATCCTTATCACCACAAACAGCGGGATAGGTTAATTCATTAGTCTCTATTCATTTAAATATCTTTTTAACTAATTTGCACACCATCGTCATTGCATTTTGTGACACTTCATCACCTGGGTCGTCTGCAAAAGGTAGCTTAGGGGGATAAGACCACCCATTGTTTCAATCTTCAGCTGTAATTAATATTAATGTACTAAAACTTACTAACGTACTTTCTTACTATCTACCTATCTTACGGATCCATACAAATGTTGTATTCAAATATTTTGTGTCGTATTTAAAATATCAAATTAAGTATTCAATGGTTATGTTTTCATTTATATAAGATTTTTCCTTTTGCTGAAGCTCCGGGCAGAGTTCATAATGGACAAAACATTAGCGTGTCCTACTTTATCTGAAAGCTTTCAGGGCTTTTCGGCTCATTATGTGTTAACACCGTCAGGTGTGGAAGCTTAATAGTACGTTGTAGCAATTAGCATTTGTATAACTAGCTACTAAGATTAATTTGAGAATGTATGTCTGCGGACATAGCTCATAAATATATTGGATTCTAAAATATTTCTTGCCGATCGCGTATTTAGTAAGCCATTAAGATTAAGTTTTCATATAAATGTTTCGGTATGTTATATATACATTAATACATATTGTCACCCCTGTTTCTCAGAGGGGTAGGCAGAGACGATGGATCTCCACTTGCTATTATCATCTTGAAATACATTTTTAGCGTTATCTACTTTCATTAGTATCTTCATACACATGAAATGGGTATATATAGTATGCGTAATCAAATCTCCAACACAACGTATTTCTGATTTCACTATTCAAATACAAGCGGCTACCTATATGGACGTAAATGTAGACGTAAGGCGTCCAGTGGCAAACTACGTGCTTTGTGACTTGTATGATCACCATATTGTTGCAATGCCGTAATCGGCAACTCGATATCTTTTGGTTTCGCGAACACGTGTTTTAGTACCCTTGGTAAATTTAAATTACCTGTAATTCTTTTTATAATTGTCCACTGTCATTTTTTTGCGTTAATTTTCTAAGTAATGAAATATAACCCCTTATTGTCAATCGCTAACTCTTTTGTGTATAAGGCTGGCCTTCGAATTAGACATCATTAACCGTTTTTATGGTTAAGTTTCGTTGCGAGTTCTTAAAAGACATGTTGTATCGAATTAAGCTTGCAGGTTTTAAAATTACGATGAATGCATGTTTATTGGGGTCCATGTCTATTTTGCGAATAAATAAGATTGGCCAGTTGAGACAGAGCTATTAAGATATTAAGTGTACATTCGGAATGGTAATCTCTCATCAATCGACTTCACGTTTTATAGTATTACGATCTTTTGTTTTACTGTCTGGACTTGTTGTAATTGTTTGTGCTGGTAAAAACTGTGTATTACGAGAGTGTACTTCTAATAAAGTTTGTGTAAATTTATTCGACATTTAATTTCGAGTCACGCAAATTCGTAACAATATCAATACGGTGAGAACCGCGTTTAATTAAGCAACAACTAATTTAAATTTACTACCTATAAACTCATTAAACTATAAAGGCCCTTTTTATTTTATGGCAGGTTTCAATAGATATTCGTTATTAAAATTAATTTCTTAGAAATGTTTTCTGAACATGGCCTGGAGCAGAGAAAGCTTGTTCACGGTGAAAACCGCAAAAATGCCAACAGGCCACTTTCCTATGCACCGAGATTTATAGAGCCATGCATGTGCCAGACTGGTTTAGGCCCGGTCAGTGTTTTGCTTCACGATCACATGTCCGTGTTTATCGTATCCGGGATTAACTCTCACTTATTTACATAACATTATAAGTATTATGTTGTTACATATTAGACTGCACGAATAATACTCGTTCTTTTTATTACAAAGCTGGCAAACAGGTAGACGGCCCAACTAATTAAAAGTGAAGTTACTAATGTAATGATAAACGTTTGCAACACTAGGGGTTTTTTTTGAGGCGGAGTTAATGCATTTCGTACACTACTGGGTCGTTTGCTAGGGATTAGACCAAAGCGATCAGAGTTAGCCACTGAAGATAGCGCTGCTAACAGAGTCGATCGCCGGAATGTGTGAGGACTCAGCAACGCACCTCCCTCTATATGGAGAGGTCACCCACGGGCCATACTCCACTAAAACCACCCTCCTCCCATGTGCCCCGCCATTATGGTAGGAAGAGCGTGAGTCTTAGAACGTAGTTACGCCCACGCTGATTCTGCGGATCTGTGCTTGAGAATGCCCCGGGAAACAGAGCAGACTCATTTCGTCAATTGGGGGATGAATCCTCCGCTCCCTAGATGCTGGAGGGCCCCCTGAACACTAAGGATTAAGTCAACTCGTTGCAACCTTTTAGGGTAGGGCGATGCGGTGATAGAACGGCTTGAATGGCTGATCGTTTCACGCCGATATTCTGTGAGAGCGTGGTTCTTCACAAATCGAGCCGGCCTTTAGACCAGTAATCAAGATAATGATTCCACCATCATGGCCGGATTTACCTTAAATGCCGCCCTGAGGCACCGTGACAAAATACCGCCCTATTATCTATTCACTATCACTAGACTTCGAGAGAACTCGATTTTTAAGATTTAGCATGAAACCAATAACTTCCAAATTTTTGAAAATCATTGATTTTTATAGCAGAAATTTGTTTTTTTTTTCTGACACTCCAAATTTTGCCTCCCTCGAAAATCTCGCGCGCCTAGCGCCCTTAGTGTAAATCCATCACTGTCCACTATGACACTACCACGCCAGTTACGATGACTTCTCTGTTTTAAACATTACCTTTGGTTTGTTCACAAGATGTCAATGTTTTCGCTTTATAATAATATTGTGACGGTAAAATTTGTGGTAGCAACAAGCTCTAGTAGCTTATTGGTTAGCGCACTCGCGTCCCAAACTAAAAGAACGCGGCTTCGAATTCTGACCGGAGCACATGCACCAACTTCGGCAGTTTTCTGACCTAATGTGCATATTGTTACAATTACCACATGCTAAAGGTGAAGGAAACATCGTGATGACATCTGCACATCGAGATAATCAATGTGTCAAACTCGCCATCCGCCCTGGATACGCGTGGCGGGGGTATATTGTTTATAATAACAGCCCATAAATGTCCCACTGCTGGACTCGGGCCTTTCATTACAGGGGAACGGACAGTATACCCGCCACGCTTGTCCAAGGCGGTTTAGCAGGTTTGACACATCGGTTATCTCGACGTGCAGATCGCATCACAACATATGTTTTTGTTTTGCTTGGCACTGTCTTCAAGATGTAGAGAATTTTATTTTTTGCTTATTAGTTACTCTTGAAGTCGGTTCCTTCTTTGTCATGAAAAATTTGAAGTTACATACATGGTATCCCTAATAAGGTAGCTTCTCGAATACGGAAGCGATAGCTGATGAAACGGAAGCGTATTTATAAAACGTTGTTGAGCGCAGCTCGAAGGTAAATTATGTGCGCTTGAGAACCTCCAATAGGTGTCGTCAAATTTAAATTAATAAAGTATCGCTAGCACATGCTGATCAGTTGATAAATGTATATCAGTTGTTTCTGGCACTCGCCGGACGCTGCCGCGGTATGGCTCCTGCATTTTGATTTACAAAAATCAACTTCTCGACGCGACCCTCGGCCGCCTCTCGCAACCCATTACTATTCGTTGTTTTAAAAGTCCGATTGGTGTAAGTGATTGATTAATTAAATGATTACACCCAACGGCTGGTGTCACCAGGCAGCATTTACTCCGATCGTCGACGTTTTCTAAATACGACAGATCTCATAACAAAATTTACGGGGCCGTGCTGTTTATCGTTATGGCTTTTCATTGTACACTTTCCTAGTCCTAGTCGAGTCTAGTACATTATTGATCTTAATTAGGTACCTACTCGTTTTAGGGTTTTCATAAATCTAGCAATATTTTTTCAGTACGTTTTCTATTTGATTTTGAGTAATTTTTTGCTATATCTTCGAAATGAAATTTATGCAGATATATTCTGAAGCAGTGAAGCTTATACTGAAGCGAATCCAAAAATAGTAATCAGAATCGGTTCAGAAACAAAAAGTTACAGACGTCAATCACTACATCGTTTTCTACTTGATTTTAAGGATTTATTACTATATCTTCGGAACTCAAGATTATATTATATAGGATCATTCTGAAATTATAATGAATCGAACGCAAAAAATGACCAAAATCGGTTCAGAACTAAAAAAGGTACGACTGAAAATCCGCAAAAATTCATATTTCAACCTAATATCAAGGATTTTTCTATATATAATATAATATCAGAATGTTTGTTTAAATTAGCAAGGAATGCGAGGTGCATATTGTGGTATAATAACAGTGCATTGTGGCAAACCAACCTCACCGCAGCCATGCGCCCGGTTTCGACACTTGCATTGAAAGTTCACGCTATGTGGGGCACGAGACGGCAGGTACATAGGTCTCGCATAGCTCAAAATCAGTCTTACTATAAGCTAAGAATTTAAATATTTCAAAAGTAACATTCAATAGAGAGCTTTTAGCGTAACTTCGCACATATAAAACTCGGATTAGCGGGATCCGCTCTGTTACTGAATGTCCTACTTAAAGATGTTAAAAGTGGAAACTATACTATTGTTGGCACTCCCCCAGCGATTGGCACACTGTCAATTTATTCAAGATATTAAGAAATCTTAGAATAATCTTTTGTTCTGTGGATATATAATAATAATATTATTGAATAAATTAATGAATGAATGAAAACACTTTATTGTGCACCAGAAAGTAAAGCTACGTTCTTACGTATATTGTATGGCTACAAAATTAAAAATATAAAGATTTCTTAATATTAATTTGAATCAATTAATAGGGTGCCAACATTGGTATAATAAAATTTGCCCTACATACATATAATATCAAATTTCATACCAAACAATTAGTTCTGAAGGCCGTGAAAAAGAAACAAATAAACGAAGAAAAATACAAGCGTTCAAACAAGCAACATTCGCTTTAATAAATTAGCAAGTATAGATTGAAGCTTTATAATAGGTTGGGGAAAAAATCTTTTCGCATATAGTATGTATGAACTTGTAATGAGATCTCTTTGGCTATACCATTCGTATCCGGCTGGTTTTGGTATCATTAAAAAAATTTAATTTTAAAGAAGACAATTCCAAATTCAAATTAGGAAAATGTGTGATTTTCATTTGTTTTTCTTATTGTGAAATGAGTGAATCTAATGAAGAAATTCAATATATTTTAAAATTTTACTACAAAAAGGTAAAAATGCAACACAAACCGCGAAAAAAAAATTGTGATGTTTATGGACCTAATACAGTATCTGTGAGAGTAGTGCAAATTTGGTTTAAGCGTTTTCAATCCGGAAATTTTGATATCAAAGATGCACGTCGCTCTGGTCGCCCTGTTACGGACAAAATTGATGCCATTTTTGAAAAAGTGGAGCAAGGTCGGCATATTAGTAGTTACGATGTAGCTGGTGAACTGGGAATTGACCACAAAACGGTTTTGGCGCATTTGAAAAAAGCTGGGTACACAAAAAAGGTCGATATTTGGGTGCCTCATGAGCTCACTGAAAGAAACCTAATGAACCGTGTACTCATTTGTGATTCTTTATTACGACGTAATGAAACCGAACCATTTTTGAAGAAGCTGATAACGGGTGATGAAAAGTGGATCACGTCCGACAAGAACGTGCGAAAAAGATCGTGGTCAAAGGCCGGTCAGGCTTCACAGACTGTGGCGAAACCCGGGTTAACTCGTAACAAGGTGATGCTGTGTGTATGGTGGGATTGGAAGGGCCTTATTCAGTATGAGCTGTTACCGCCAGGCAGGACCATCGATTCTGAACTGTACTACGAACAACTGATGAGATTAAAGCAGAAAGTTGAGAGAAAGCGGCCGGAATTAATCAACAGAAGGGTTGTGGTTTTTCACCATGATAACGCTAGACCTCACACATCTTTAGCCACTCACCAAAAATAACGAAAGTTTGGCTGGGAGGTGTTAATGCATCCGCCGTATAATCCTGACCTTGCTGCACCTTCAGATTTGCACCTGTTTCGGTCTCTGTAGAATTCCTTAGGCAGTGTCAGGTTAACATCACGAGAGGACTGCCAAAACCACTTGTCGCAGTTTTTTGATCAGAAGCCCCAAATTTTTTATAGCAATGGGATCATGTCCCTACCTACAAGATGGCAAAAAGTTATCCAACAAAATGGCATAAAATGCGAAGAAACTTTTTCCCTAACCTAATATTTTGGCATTTGGACACGAAGTACACAACTGATAAGCCGCCTGTAAAATTCGAATTAGCGAGATATTACTACCAAAGTTGTGAAAATTTTCTTCTTTCTAAATTTTGAACCATGAAGCTACTAGGGATTGCAATCCGGCCTCATTTCCAATCCGGCCGGATCTGCGTCAACCCGGCCGGATTGATTTGACCTGGATAACTTAACTTTCCTTTTTCGTTCCAACATGGGCGTTAATGAAGTGCATAAATAAAACGATACATATAAGAAATAAACTTTGTTATGAGTAATTTTAAAAAGAAAAAGCAATTAAATTTTTAGTATCAAAACAAATAAAATCACAAATTATTATAAAAAGCCAAATTAAACAAAATCTCAAAAGAAAAGCAGTGTCTTTATCTTTAATCTAATGTAACTTGTAGTTCCGTGTTCTTAGATTTTATAGATAAAATTGAAATCAATATTATAAATTAAAATTATAAAATTAAACATAACATAATAATTAATCTTAACGGTGATTGCTTTAATATCAATAATTAGCCATTTATTTTAGAATGCTACTCAGTTTTATTCTTATATATGACAAACTACTGAATATATCAAATGAATAGCACAACAATCACAATAAACTCATTAGTTTTTAAACAAACAATGAATTTCTGGTTTGTAAAAACGATCTTAGGAAACAAATTTTGTTGATTGTCTCATCTGCCAATCGACTTCTAATAGAGCTACAAATATCGCCTGCGGCCGAAAAGGCTCTCTCAGCTTCTACACTTATCGGCTTAATTGTCAGCAAATAATTATGAATAGCAGACAAGTATTCTCCTCGAAATCCTTCACTTTTATATGCCATCATTTCCTTCTTTAGTATTTTATCAAAAAACTTTTTTACAGTTTGTATTGTACAAGGCGCTTCTTCTTGCTGGATCTGTAATTCTAAATCTGCCTGTAATGTCGTCTTTTTTCAGTGATTGTGAATCTAACTTCTTGTCTACTATTTCTCACTTCAACTTCAAAGAGTTCATTACAAATTCCTAATTATAATAATTCCAAATCAAAGTAATTGATTTGAGGTAATAAAACTCTTCGATATTAAACGTCAAAAGATATTGTTAAGTTGTAAGTCCTTTGTAATACATAATTGAACAGAAGAATTTCGACAAAAACGTTATAAAATATCTAATATTAAAATATAGTGGTCTTAGTAATTGCCTTTCTATGTAATATCTTAATAAAGTATCTTATTATGATAAGTAGGTACATACAAAAAGTTAATTAACTTTAAGGCTGTTAGATATAATGAGAACGACTTAAGACCTTTACAATTTATGTATATTTGTACTCACTAGTTTATTTTAGCCCAAGAATTTCTATGGCATAATGAAAGACGGTACTCATTTTAATAGTTTTATAGACATTAATGGAAAATGAACTAACTAACTAACTCCGTTGGCCCAGCGATCCAAAGTGAGTTGGGCTTCGAAACGAGAGCACGCCACTTTCCTCTGTCCAGCGCAGTGTCTCGTCAATTGTGGGCTTGTGGTGCGGTCAGGTCAGCTTCCACTCTATCCTTCCAGCGATACTTGGAACGACCAACCAGTCGTCGACCGACTGGTCGCCCCAAGTATGCTGAAACGAATGTAAAATGAAGTAATAACTAAAGATGCGAAGTAAAAAACGTTGAAAAGTATATCAGGTCGATAGAGCTTAAAAATACTTTTAATGACAAATGTACAATTGTCGGCTTGTCTGTTTGTTCGGATTTCACGTTAAAACTACTGGGCCGATTTCGATACGATTTTCGCTGATCGACAACAAATTAACAGACTTAAAATCTGTGCTACTTTTAATCCTGGGAATCACGCGGGAATTTTTCTGGGAATGATTTAAAATGGCCCGATTAAAACAAACATTGAATTCTAATGTGATTTGTTCACTGATCGATAGCAAATTTTGTGTAATAAAATGTATGATATTTTTTATCCCGGGAATTCCGCGGGAATTTTCCCAGGAGCGGTTTGTAGTTGTAGTTGCAAAAAAATTAGCTTTAAATATTGCGGTATTTTGTGTACCGAGAATCCCGCGAAATTTCAAGTCAAGCGTGGACGAAGTCACAGGCATATCCTAGTTTAAAATATAAACAGACATTTGCAATTCTATGAATTGTGTTTACATAGGTGTTTAGCTGCTATAAGTTAGATTACCAATCAAAAACAGTGAAGATTAATTACGAGCCTACATATTAATCCCAAGTATGTAGGTAGCTAATTATATAGAATGGTTGGACGTAAAATAGAGAGAATCACGGATAGATCAGAAGTCGAAATTGCGTCTGTCCAATTTAGGGGTTCGTTGTTCGCTTATTACTTGGCGTAATGTGCCCTTTAACTTTTATGGGGCGAAGTTGCGGAATGAGTCCGGACTGAGGCTCACGGGGGACTAATATTGGCCGAGAGTTTTATCAGTTGCCACTTCAATTTCAAGGTTTGAATTCACTGTTTTCATAGACAAATTCACAATTGGAGAAACGACGTCGAACATATAAACCGCTTGCAGAAAGTTTACCGATGACTACTTATTATTATTGTATATACTTATGTAAAGTACATATAATAATAAATTAAAATAATAAATTGATTGGAACACCTATTTAAGTAACCTTTTTTGTCAACCCTACTGACCATCGACGCGTAACATCATGAGGCTATCGGCAAACCTTCTGCGCACGGGTAATAGATAGATAACATTTTATTTCTCAGAAAAATAAACACAAAAAAATACTTAATTCGAATACTTCTTGGCAAAACAACAGGCGGCCTTATCGCTAAAAGCGATCTCTTCCAGGCAGCCGAGTTCAAAAAGAAATTCTTAACTAATCTGACGATGTAGATGGAGCAGAAAATAAAATAGGACAGTACAATTTAAATATACATAGGTCCTTACACTATTTTTTTTTATATACGTATATTAAAAAATATTTAAATGAAGTTTATTTATTAAAAACTAACTGTCCGCCAATTGGTTAGTGCGGGAGTTGGCCTTTAAATTTAATTCGTTTGAATCTTGAAAGTTATCCAAACGAAACAAAAAAATATTGTTATAATTCCTAGTTTTCTGTGAAATCCGTTGAGCTATTTCGAATTTCAGATGAATTTTCAAACAGGCCTATAGAAAAAACTTCTAATTCAATTTTAACATTTATTTTGAAATCACAGACACTTCCGTTCTATTACTCTATAATATGTAAGTAGTAGAAGAGACCTTTCAATGCGTTTGATAGAGGTCTCATGTGGCCATATTTGGAGCAACACATTAGCTTTGCCAATGAGGTAATGCCGTCAGCATTTTGGGTTGGATGGTAAGTAATCTATAATATGCTAAGATTCTAAACAGGCCGTGTCTGTATATTGAAGCTATTTAAAAAAACAACTAGAATAGACTATATAAAAAAAAACGCGATGCGATTTTTTTAGGTTTCTTGTCTGTTTGTTCGGGATTCACGTAAAAACTATGGGGCCGATTTCGATACTGTTTACGCCAATCGATAGCAAATTCTAAGACTTAAAATCTGCGCTACATTTTATCCTGGAAATTACGCGGGAATTTTTCTGGGAATTATTTAAAATGGCCAGATTAAAAAAATCAAATTGCAATGCGACTTTTACACTTATGGATAGAAATTTTTTTAGATAATAAAATGTGTCATACTTTTTATCTCGGGAAAACTCGAAAATTTTCCCAGGAGCGCATTGAAGTTTTTCGGGTGCATAAAAATTATCTTATTCCGACACAGTTTTCACTAAAACAATAGCTTACATTCTTCTTAAAATGCTGCGGTACTTTTGTGTCCCGGGAATCCCGTGGGAATTTCAAGTCAGGCAGTCTACATATAAACGGGTTCGATTCCTGGTATAGTAAATTTCGAAACGTATTTTTTTTGTTATTTACTATGGTCTGGGTGTCTGGGTTCGGCCCCAGAGTAGTCCCGCTGTATATTACCCATACCACAAGCGTAACTTGCTTAATTTGGGGATATACAATATGTGTGTTTGCCTGACGATTATTATATAAAAAGTGCCTTTAATGGAGTGTTTTAGGTATGTATTTCTAACTATATATAAAGTTGGTCTAAAAACCCTTCCTGTGTTCTTTGTTTACCTAGCTGTGACCCTTTAGTTCTCAACGAGCTCGGTATCACTAGGGGATCCGAGTTTCAAACAAAAATTATAGGACATTCAAGAATTTTTAATTAACCGCTTCTCCCCGAAAATGTGACATAACATTTTCTTTGTTTGAAATAATTAAATGGATATTATTACATGTACAAGCACTGTAGGCGTGTTACCCTTTACCTCATAAATTTTATTACTACAAATAGTGTCTACTACAGGTATACCTAATTATAGAAATCGTGTGCTGTGATTGTTGAAGAAATATGTTCTACAAACACCATTTTTGTCTGTGCAGGAACGGAAGGAACGGAAAAAGAATACTAATTCCTGCGGCCGGGCGGCCTGTCGTAAGAGGCCACAAAACAACCCACAGCCAGGTGGTAGTATATTTTCCCGTCTGGAAGGCTACCACTCCTGGTCAAGGATATGCCGCCATAACAACTTTGAGTTGTGTTTCGGCATCAGTAGCTAGGTTCCAGTTTCTCCTTTTAGGCCGGCACATTGGCATCACCTCTGGTATTGCTAATGTTCATAGGCGATGGTAACGACTTTCCATCACAGTTGGGCCGTCAGCCTGTCTGCTGTACTTCGGCAATATAAAAAAAATCTTAGTAGAAACACTGTACTACCAGTGAACCGCTAAAATTAATTTTGCTCCATATGTAGGCACTTTTGAAAATGGTGACGAAGATAATATGACATTCTAAAAAATGCATTAGAAAAATGTGAAACTGAGTTTATACCAAATTCAAAAACATGGTTATGAAACGATTTTATTGGAATTTGGCACATATATGTAAAAACTTAGTAAATCTTTAGAATTATTATATGAAATAATTTCATTTTCGCGGATTAGAAATTAAAAACTTACGCGAGCGGACCTGTGTATATTTTGCTTTTGACATCATTATGACTGCACGATTTTTTTTGTCTAACCAAAAATATTTATAAATATTCACGTTTTAAAATAATCTTCAAGCAAAATCTTAAGTTAAATAGTATTTTTTTGAAAGATACGAAACGAAGGAGATCCTGTAGTAGCTCGAAAAATATATTTCACTAAACAGTGGAGACTTTTAAAACAGCAACATAATTTTCTTCGTTAAACAAATCAATAAAAAATTTAACAGTGTTAGAAAACACTGTTAAGTATTTTTTTCACGTTTTTTATTTCACCAGTATTATACTTTTTTGAAAATAAAAAGCAGTACAATCAAACTTCAAGTTCACGCCCAAAAAACTCCCATGGTTACTTATTCACGCAACGAAGTAGCAACGTGTACTTAATTCTGCTTTATTAAGTTATCTCAGGTGCGTGAAGCCGTAAGTATACTGAGTGCTTCCTTTACAGGTGTATTCCCCTTTTGCTGGATGGGGTTAATTTACAATATAATTTTAAAGTAGAAAGAGCTTAAAAAAGCAATTATTCGTAAATACACATGTCAAAAACTAATAAAAGTATCTCATTCGAAGAAATTTTTCTTTAAAAAATGTTTTTTCATAAATGATATATATGTCTTTAAGATATAACATACAACTTATAATCCAATCTAACAAATAAGACTAATGATTACTGTCTATCTCAAATATGACAGTATGGCTGACACAAGACATCTAATAGAACGTAACTTGTACCAATATTTTATACTTGACCTATAAATTAGATTCAAATTTTAATTATATAGAAATGAATGAATACTTGTTATTGTTTAAAAGTGACATTATAATTACATACTATGGGCATTAAGAGTAGTGAAAAGCATGACCTTAGTACGTAACCTTAAACGGTCAGGTAAATAAGAAAATGTTACATAAAAATTACGCAAATAAAGTGAAAAATACCATGAATTTAATTATAATGTCACTTAAACAACAAGAAGTGCTAATTTATTTCTATATAATGAAAATTTGTATTTATTTCATAGATCAAGTATATAAGATATTGCTACAAGTTACGTTCTATGGGATGTGTCAGACACACCGTCGTATTTGAGATAAACAGTAATTAAAATCTGAACTATAATAGCTAGACATAATTTAAACTAAGAATGTGTCCAATAACACGTTTCTTATTTTCTCTATTAAGGCGAAGACATTTTGTTCATATGTTTTTTGTTAATGTTTAGCACATAGCACTACACTTTGTTTTGAAAGTTATATAACATTAACTCAAATGGTTTTATCTTTTTGAGTCTTCTCAATAAGTTTGTATCATCGGGGAGCTGAATGATCTCAATATTTATATGATAACTAGCTGTATCCGGCACACGCTATCCTGCCCTTAAAAAATAAAAACCTAGAACCCGATTGCAGCGCCATATACCGAGTCCAATTTTGAATCTAAACCACCATAAGACACACACACACACACACACACACACACACACACACACACACACACACACACACACACACACACACACACACACACACACACACACACACACACACACACACACACACACACACAAAATGTCGTCAAAATCCTGAAGCCCGATTGCAACGCCACCTACCGAGAGATAGGGGCGTAGTAACAGAAAATGGTGCCTAAGGCACGCATCGTAAATGCGCCCCTTCATAAATTATTATCATATCTTTCTCGCTCACTCGCGAAACCCGGGAATCTCGAACGTGCGTGCCTGTTGGACATCAAATCACAAAGTAAATATAACAGTATGAAATAGTTTATTGCAGTAATAATTGACGATTTTGCGCCCTCCCCTTTCAATAAACGCCCCGCACCCGTGGCTGGTGCCTTGCTTGCCTCACTCACCCTCGCTACGCTTCTGCCGGGACCAATTGTTAATCTAAACTATCTATAATCCACTTGAACAAACACAAAAATTTCATCTAAGTCGGTCCAACCATTAAGGAAGAGTTCAGCGGCGCTACCAATCGAGTCCAATTGTGAATCTAAATCATACCGTGACCAACTTGAACATACACATAAATAATTTCATCTCAATCCTGGAACTCGTCTGTAGCGTCGCTTATTTGGTTCATATGATGAATCTAAACCGTCTCGAGACCCACGCAAACATACACAAACAATTTGACTTTGTTGTTATGTGAATTGAATTTGTTGTTATATGTATTGTATTGTCCACCGTAACTTCACTTTATGGTCCCAGACGGAGGAACAGCGCTAGTCCTTGTTGGCTAGCATTATGCTGACACTGGGTTAAATTTAGGACTTATTTTGTTTCTATTGTGTTTCTATTTATATTTATATTAACTTTGTTTTTGTCCTAAATAATATATTTTTCTTTTCTTTCTTTCTTTCGTTGATTTTTATTTATATAGATTTTTTGAGCCAGGAACCCTTCCTGGGCATCCTCAGAACACCCTACCAAACTTTCATCATAATCTGATCAATGGTTTGGAGCGCATAGAGGACAAACGTACAAATATTGATTTTTATTTATAAGAAGAAGATGCTGATGTTGTTTCCTTACTTTTTAATTACGCTAATGACGTGATAAAGTGGACCTGCATTTTTAGAAATATTTCACTTTTCGTTATATATACGGTAACACATAATTTTCATTTCTTTTTTTCATATAAGGCGTATGTATAATCATACATGTGGAATATGATTTCGTGTACAGACATACGGATGAACGAACCTGCTGAAATTATAAGGGCTTCTCTTTGCAGACCCCAAAACATAAAAGTAGTATATTGCGAAGTGTAATAAATATGAGATTTGTAGCAAACATATGTACATGATATCTTAGAAATGTTATTTTATACATACTTTAAGGCAAAAATGTATATTTTCATAGATGTGAAAATTGCCGCTTTGTGGTAATATGCGTAAGAGAAAGATTTCATGAAAAATCCTCGAGACACGTATAAACACGCCTCTGGAATACGTTCATATTCGCTTTTCGTCTTCACACTGGTAATACAAGAAAATACGCGAGCACTTGAATTGTCAACCAGATTTTTCGTGGTTTCAAAACAAATTAGTTTTCTTTATTGCTTTTACTTTTAGATGTCTGATTATAATGTAAGCTTGTTAATAATCAGACATATGTTTCCTCTTCTCCTTTAACAGTAACTAAAATTGCTTTGGAAGCGGTGATTGACTAATGTGACCTTAATAAGTAATCTGTAAATAAGTAAATTTATTTAATATTCGGTACAAATTAACAGAATCAATTTAGGGATAAAATTTATGGGTATATAAATATAATACAAATACAGACAACTGCTGAAAAGTTTAAATAAAACTTTTATAGGAACACATATAATATAATTCCCATTTCGAGGAAACTGACGATATATGAATACCACAGATCAGTAATCTTCCTAACATATGTATATACTTGTTTGCTAATAATATAAATATTACGAGTTATATAGGTCATTAGAGTCCCCGGTACCCGACAGGCGGCGTTCACGGGCGGACGCCGCGTTGTCTCTATCTTAGTTTTCTAGTACTAATGTACTAGATCTGTACGTGAATCACTTCGAGCAGCGGGTTGTCACCGAGTTACTCGCAGTGCGCGAGAGAACAGTTGGCCAGCGACGCGATCTGGTGCTGGTTGTTTATTTTATTTTGTTAGTAATAGGTGGCTTGTACCTACGAGTTATGATCATTAGTTATCAAAACTATGTAAAATATATTATTAATCCTTTATTTAGAATAGTAATAAGAGTTATATAGGCTCTTTAAAATACATTTAAAAAAAGTGTTATTCATAATCGCATTCAGAACGTGCTTTTGAGTATAAACCATGGGTATAAACATACGCGAATCCTAACAACAAACCACGACTCTTCTATTATGCAATCATTTTATAATACTTTCCTTTTAAATTGAAGTCTATTATAAAGGGCATCATCAACACTTCAATGTCCGTACCGAAGATATTTTATTTCTACGCCAACGCTTACTCAGTGGATGCCGCCCGCTTCTTAACGGCTCACCAGCGGTGGGGGAGCGCGCACGAATTATTGCGAATATATGCGATAACGCAATGTCTCACTCGGGGAGGCCCATTGTGTTCGCAAAGGACTTGGCTTTCGTATAAACTTATCCAGTTTCGCGCGATTTATACGGAATTTAACGGCAAAGTGCCCTGTTCCGTACTTTGTTACTAAATGCCGTCTAGCAACAATTAATTGTAGAGAATCTCTAAAGGCTGAAACTTAAATTAATTTCTTGACGTAATTTCTTGGACGTTATTTTAGCAAAAACACAGCAAAACTTTATACCTCTTTTTACGAAAATTGCGCGGGCGGAGGAGTATGAAATTTCGCACACATATATTTTTTATAGACAAGGAGTGCAGAATGCTAATATTTTTTTAAAATTATGCATAAAAAATACATTATATCAATAAAAAAAACCATTACACTACCATGTATTTGACACACACACGCATATATACTCTTTTGTTTATTGTTAAAGTCAAATTAACAGTGTAGCCTTGGCGAAATCTGTGATTATAGAAGTATAGTCTTTGACAACAGAACCTTAATAATGTTGAAACTTATAATTTACATTATTATAATGGTTGAATTTCGACCACGGACGACTACTAGTTTTAATTATTAGCCTTATAAAACAACCGTTGAACGGTCCTGTAGTGTACTAAGGAACCATAAAAAATATTTTAATCCAAAATGCCCCATATCTCAAAACCTAATTTACGGACATTGTTCATACTAAAAAAATGTACAGTACTGGTCAAAAGTAAACAATAATTGTTATTAAACAAGGATCATATGTTTGCGTTGAAAATCTCAATAGTGCAATGTGCTTCTTCGAGTTGCCACAACAATTCCCTTGTTAAGCGTCAAATGAAAACCTTTTTTTTTTATTGTAGGAGATCAGCAGACAGGCAGACGGCCCACTTGATGAAAAGCGGTTACCATCGCCTATGGACATTTACAACACCAAAGTTGCTACAAATGCGCTGCTGCTCTCTTAAGGGAGACTGGAACCTGGTCACTAATACCGGAACACAACTCAAGGTTGTTATGGCGACAAACTTTAGACAAGGGGTGGTAGACATCCAGTCGGGCAAATGCCCTACCACCTGGCTGTGGGTTGTTAAGTAGCCCCTTACGACAGGCCGCCCGGCCGCTCAGACGCCCCAGCGCGGGCCCCGCCACCATCGAGGCGGTGAGGCCCGTCCTGCCGGATTGGATTGGACGAACTCACGGCACCCTGACGTTCAGGCTGACGCAAGTCCTCTCGGGGCACGGCTGCTTCGGGAGGTACCTGTGTCGCCTCGGCCGCGAGCCGACGTCAGGGTGCCACCATTGCGACACAGGCGACGAGGATACGGCGCTGCATACCCTACAGCGATGTCCTGCATGGACGGAGCAGCGCCGACAGCTCGTCGCCTTCACCGGATTCGACCTATCGCTCCCGGCCGTGGTTCGCACCATGGCCGGGCTCCGCACCGGATGGGACGCCGTCTCCCCCTTTTGCGAGCACGTTATGTTTGCGAAGGAGGAGGCGGAGCGGGAGCGTGAGCGTACGTCCTTGCTCCGCTCCCGCCAAAGGAGGACGCGCCGACGCCGGAGGTCCGAGTTCGACCTTCGGCCACCGTAAGCGGGCGGCGCGGGTGGGGCCCCTAGGGGTATAGGGGTTCTCACTCACCCGCACATACCGTCGAGATGAGAGCGCGAGTGTTCCGCGCGCGCTCATCTCTCTTCCCGTGGGGCGCGTTACAGACCGCCCCACGCATGGAATAGACCAAGTTGTAGCCGGGGGATACGTCCCCTGGCATAGGAAGAGGCCCAGTGAGGGGGGCCCACGCCTGCCAGGGCACCGCGGAGTCGGGCAGCCCATTTCCCGTAGCCCTGGCATAAGGCGCAGGACGGATATATGACTTTAATAAATGAACTTCAGTGGAACTTAGTTTTAATAAAAAAAATTGAATTTAAGCATCATTTTGTAGCATCAAACTTTAATATAACTTTACACCACTTATACCAATATTATCCATCACATGATATATATATGCTTTCAACTCATAAGGGATTAACTTAGGCTTTAACTTAGTGACTTAGGGCTATTCTGCGGCACAATATCCACATCGTAATCCTCGATATGAGTTTCATAGGGTTGATATTCAAATGTATTGCAGTAGAATGTCGAAAATATTTAAAAAAACTACTGAACAATTAATAATTATTGGAAGTAATTTTCATTGACAGTATTTTTTAAGCTAACCTTGATTTATTATCAGAATTTTCCACTTTATAGTCTAAAAGTTAACGAGTACAAAATTATGACGACTTCGAGTTGGCCCATATTGCCTTCATTAAAAAACTGAGAGAAACATAATTATATTTTTTAAGATCTGATTAATGATCCTCCACACGATTATGTGCACTGAAACAATATTTTTCAATCTTTATTTACATGCATGGCGGCATTTATATTTTTCCTGACAAATTCATTCATGTAGACCCAGTAGTTTCTGGAAAAAAGTACTGTGACAGACAGACCGATAGCCAGACAACGATTATACGTAATTTTTTCTATTTTTCCGAAATGGCTACGAAACCCAGAAGAAATGTAGCTACGATAATAATGTAATAAATATTTTTACTATATACACACGTGTACATGTAGGTATTTCAGTCATACGATGGTGTATGGTGTAAGTAGTATATGGTGCGATCGCTCGCACCATATACTCTTAATAACTCGAAGGGATTTAGTTAGGCTTCGACTTAATGATTTAGAGGCAGTTTTGACATACAACCGATCTTGATATCTATGTCGTAATCCTTGATATGAGTTCCAGTCGGTTGGTAGTTAAGTAATGTGGGTCGTACTCCTAACCTCAAATGCTGGTACGCTGCTCTCACGGCTCACGCTTGGTAATCCGCTTGTCGGCACGGGTTCTGTCTTAGGGCCCGATGGAAATTAAGACAACTTCCAAAGTAACTTACAATGAAAGTTATGTGGTTTCCGTTACGCCTTTGTTTAGAACAAGAAGAGTTACGACCCTGAATTAATTTCAGTGTTTGTGTAGCGAAATAAAATAATTAATTAAATGGTTTTAATTATAAGTTTAGGCTAAACGAGTTGAGACGTAAATGTTACTATTTTATAGTGCTTTTCAAGTGATGTGAGAACAAATTAACCGACAGACAGGCAGCCAGAAGAAGACAAAAGTGAAGTTTTTATTATGTAGTTGTTTATTATGATACTTTCAGTACATACATACATTTTTCTTAAAATAAAAACATAATTCAAAAGTTTTTATTCAAAATAAGTTCCACTGGAACTTATTTTAAATAAGAACTTATGCAAATTAAATATCCAAAATCAAAAAAATAATACAAAACAAATAATGAACGCGGTAATGTTGCCAGCCTCTTGTGAACGTTCCTAATAAGTGACAATGTTTTGGGATCAATTTTTCATCTATACTTTTATTATTTGTATTACTTATTTTTTGAGATATTTATTTATTTAATTCACAAAGCAGATTACAATCAATACATTATAACTACAATATAAACTTATAGAACTAGATTGTTATCCTAGTATGCGATATATTAGCATTATAATTAGATAATACAGGAATGCCTTGAACATATAAAAACAATTTTAAGAACTAGAATTTAGAAATTAAATTAATTACAAAAAATATAGTTTAGTTAATAAATTAAATTAATTATAAAAAAGATAGTTTAGTAATATTATTTTCAGGACTTACATTTAGTGTCATTTGTACTTGTAGTTTGTTTCAAACTTATTGTTCATTTTAGAAGTTTATTTCGTGATAGAGTCAAGTTATGGTAGCTTAATGTCAAACTGAGGTCGTGAAACTTGACACTAGCACCTTAAGCTTAATAAATGTTTTATATTCTTTGAACTGCTCACCTAAACACAGCAAACGTTAGGCCTGATGCACCAATTAGGTAGTTTAGGATAATAAAAAAAAATAGAAAGACAGTAAAAGAAATTATCGAAATATTAACATTATTTACAAGACTGATAATATAATTAAATCATAATGAATTGGGCTCTTCCAGTATTATTTATCTATATCAAAGTCTAAGCGAGGCAGTTTACCGCAGTCTGATACCACCGCAATCAGCTAGATAAGCCCTTCACTTCAGTTTACCGCCCACCCCAACCCCCGGTCCTTTATTTAAAGCAATACCTACATTTCTTCCTCGGCGACGCAGTGGCGTGAAAAAATTAGTACAACTTAAATGAAAAGGTTCATTGTACTCTTACTTAACATTATTCGTTGTTTCCGCTTCGCTTGTAATTGTGAAAAGAATATAATAAATAATCATGTGAATAATTTTCTTTTAGACAATTTTATCATATTATAAATAAATTAGACAAGTGCTTGGCAGTCCATCCGCAACTAAAGGTTCCATAGAAGTAAGTCCCCTGATTTTGTTATGTGGCTACGGAGCCATAACAAAACATTCAACCGAAAATAATCCACACTCAAATATATATGGATATTGTGTAGAACATTTTTTTAAGCTTTTACGTTGATTTTTCAGAATTTTCTCATAGTTTCAAAGTAACGGGGGGGGGGGGGGGGGGGGCACGATTTAGGAACTATAGTCTCGCCACCTATTATTAACTTCATTAAAAATTTAATGAAGAAACATTATTACGATTTTTCAAGATATTATATAATGCCCACACGACCACGGCTATGTAAAATGAATAAAAAATCAACCCTTAGTTACATGTATGGCGACTACCCCTAATCTTTATTTTTTCCAAATTTCAATACACTGTAGAGCTAAATAGACTGAAGCTTCCTGTTCAATTTCATCCACGTAGGCCATGTTTTCGAGAAAAATGACTGACGTACACGTACTGTTAGACATGGCGAGTAAATAAGAGTTCCGTTTTTGCCAAAATGTATACCAGTGAAATTTCTGTGACATGTGGCATCAACCATTCCACGTTTTTGTACAATAAAATGAAACATAGGTATATCCCAACACTTCAATTTATGTATTATTTTCTATCTTTCTATCTAAAAGTGTGATGAAAGAATGACTAAACAGATATACAATGCAAAAGTGGATGGATGCAGAAGTCGTGGAAGGCCACGACACACCTTCCATGATCAAATTGATCGTGTACTAGCGGAGGGTGATGTCAGGAGCCTTAAGAACAGACGAGCTTGCATGACAAGAGTTATGAATGTCAAAGAGGCAAGTGAGGTGTGTAAGAATAAGCCTAAATGGCACTCTGTTGTTCGTGCCTACCCCGCAAGGGAACTGGCGTGAAGTTATGTATGTATGTATGTATGTATGTAAAAGTGTAATGTTTTAGTCATTAAATTATTACAGATAATAAATACGTTATCCATTAAACATTTATTTAAAAAAAAATATCGTTATTTATCAGGATTTCAAAACTAACGTTAAAGTGCCATCTATCAAACAATATTCATCAAAATTAAAATTGATAGTGGAGTACCCTGGGACAAACTTTGTTATCAAGATTGAGTGGGAGCTGGGACTTCAAGTATTTGATTTATTTCACAGTGATAAGAAACACTTTCTTCTCGAGAATTTATTCACAGAATACCTCAAACTTGATAAAGATTTACAAAGATTACTCGTGGTTTTAAATATTGTTACGTTGATTACCTATAAAATAATGATTAACTATGAATATTTGTTTATTGACTAAATCAACTGGTTCTGTTTCAAATCCTGCTATAAATTTCGCCTAATGTGCATACTGCTTGACAGTAAAGCAAAACGTCGTTAAAGAACCTAAATACCGTTGGCTATCAGTTTTTGAAATCCGCTTCGGGTTACCCGAGCAGGTATGTACATATGTCGTATCTTTCTGAGAAATGAGAAGACTCAAGGCCTCGTTGCCTTAATATGAACAATTATTGTTTGTTTAAAAAGAATATTAACAATACTAAGTCAAAATATGTAATTACGATGACTTGCTTTAAAAACATTCATAGGATCTGAATAAAACGATCAATTTAATATATTAAATTGCATGACCTTGCTGTATTACATCGTTTTCGTACACCCTGTTAAAAAGTAATGGGTTTTAGATTAAAATGTGAGAGGATGACGTAATAAAATAAGAGATCTGTACAATAACACTTTAATTTCTTCATATGTGTGTGTCAATATGCGTACCAAAATATTTATAACCATTTTTTTTTTTTGGCCAGGGGAAATCCGTTTGAGGACTAAGTCGCGACAGGCACAGAAGCCTGGGGGGATATTCGCGACCCGTGTGAGTGTGGGATTCGCCAGATCGGGGGAGGCACTAGCGTGCCCGGTCAGAACCGGTGCCACGCTATTGCCACTCCCCAGTTAGGGATACCCACTAAAACCCCTGGGTGTTCCGTCCTGCGCCTTATGCCAGGGCTACGTGAATGCGGGATTCCCAACTCCGCGTGCCCTGGCAGGCGTGGGCCCCCCTCACTGGGCCTCTTCCTATGCCAGGGGACGTATCCCCCGGCTACTACTAGGTCTAATCCATGCGTGGGGCGGTTTGTAACGCGCCCCACGGGAAGAGAGATGAGCTCGCGCGGAACACTCGCGCTCTCATCTCGACGGCACGTGCGGGTGAGTGAGAACCCCTATACCCCTAGGGGCCCCACCCGCGCCGCCCGCTTACGGCGGCCGAAGGTCACTGTCTGACCTCCGGCGTCGGCGCGTCCTCCTTTTGCGGGAGCGGAGCAGGGAGGTGCGCACCACGGCCGGGAGCGAGGCGTCAAATCCGGTAAGGGCGACGAGCTCCCGGCGCTGCTCCGTGCAGGCTGGACATTTCTGGAGAGTGTGCAGCGCCGTGTCCTCGCCGCCCATGTTACAATGATGGCACCCTGACGTGGCCTCGCGGCCGAGGCGACACAGGTACCTTCCGAAGCAACCATGCCCCGTCAGGACCTGCGTCAGCCTGAACGTCAGGGTGCCGTGACTTCGTCTAATCCAATCGTGCAGGACGGGCCTCACCGCCTCAATGGTGGCGGGGCCCGCGCTGGGGCGTCGTAGGCGATCTTCCCAGACCCCCACGGCTACCTGATGGAGCTCCGACCTGCACGCCTCGATCTCGCGAGGAAAATATTTATAACCAGAGTTAACCCCGCGGCGACGCCGCGTGAAAACGTAGTAGCTCTATGTTACGTATAAAAAAATAATTAGGTATTTATATATATATATACATACATACATACATACATACATATGTATATATATATATACATACATACATAACTTCACGCCAGTTCCCTTGCGGGGTAGGCACGAACAACAGAGCGCCATTTAGGCCCATTCTTACACACCTCACTTGCTTCTTTGACATTCATAACTCTTGTCATGCACACATATATATATATATATATATATATATATATAAACTCAATCAATATAGTGTACACAACTGCACAAAAAATAAAAAGAAAAGTCCTAATAATTGATCTATACTCTGTTTTCTTACTCATTTCTGTGTAACAGCGATCTATCCCAGAGTCGTCCGTTGTATTATCCATAATACATTTGTAATTTGCTTAATGTGGTTTGAGAATATACGATATGTGTGTTTGTCTACCGATTAAGTCATTGTTACAAATCAGTTAGCACAATATAATAGTGACGAAATAAATAATAAGTTGTTAATTTCACCATTTACGGAAATATCAATTTGGCTATTAATATTCCAATGTATTTAAGAAGAGATTTTAATTGTTATATAAATTAAGTATCCTTTAAGCTCTCTGAATATAGAAGTAAATTTTAAGTCTTCACTTTCTCACACTTAAAACAAACATGAGTTTAAAATAAGCTTAATGCAG
Organism: Dendrolimus kikuchii; assembly: GCA_019925095.2. Lineage (NCBI taxonomy): Eukaryota > Metazoa > Arthropoda > Insecta > Lepidoptera > Lasiocampidae > Dendrolimus > Dendrolimus kikuchii. Next base: position 13,544,176 of record CM034398.1, on the reverse strand, counting down.
AATCGTTGTCTTTGAGCGAATTGATGTAACAACAGCATTTAGCTAAGTGCCTTCACTTAAGAACACTATTCTTTACGCGTCGTTAGCATTTGAGATCCTTCCTTATTGCAAGTTACGTTCGTACTTAAGTCTTCTTCAGTTCGTAACTGATCTTTCAGTGATAATGGTAATTGTTATTACTAGATGGTTTAGTAATATTCTAACAATAGGGCTGTTGCTCAATTTTCCGCAGTGGCAGCCAGAGAGGCTAAGTCGATACAAACTAGTAGGATACGCTAATAATTATCAGTATCAGATCAATCAAATTGTAGGTCTCTGACTAACGTCAACTAACAGTCTTCTAGGACTGTGTAATGATTACATTTTATCAATTATTGTCACAATGTCGACACTTAAGTTTTTAATTCTGCTCAAGTTAGCAATAAGCTCAATACTTCACTATTAATCATGGTAATCGATGTAAATAAGTGTATGCTTATAAGCAGTGGTAAATTTTTGATTTATTTCTATCGTAAAAATATCTCCTTACCCTTAAGTTAGAACCATATTAAATCCAAAAAATTGTGATAACTCAAATATCAAAAGTAATAACTATTTCTTAAGAAAAAAGACCCTGTAAATTAAAAAAATATATAGTTTTAACCGATATATTAAAATAATATTAATATGTTTAAAATCAATACAAAATATATGCTTTTTAAATTATTAAAAAAATTAGTACAGAGACACGAAATCAGTTTTTGATAATATAAATAAATAAAATTTAGTTACCAGAGGTTTTTTGTAATGTTCCTGTGTTAATATAAAAGTACTGGACATTGATATTAAATTTAACTAAATCCTTTATACCTACTTCATATACCTCGGTGGGTGTGGGTCAAATCGTTTGTCAAACGTTAGTAGCATACAATGCGAGATCATTTTGCATATAATAGGCTATAAAGTCATAATTTTCCAATAACAAAAGACGAATGGCATCGGTGTGATTCCAATTATCATCGCGGAATTGAGTCAACCGAGTTGTTATACCCGATGTGATGTGAAGCTCCCTGAGCTGCACTCCGGTGGGGCTTAACAACGAACCTGCGCAAACAAAGGCTCATTGCTACCATTGTGTTACTGTTGTCGACCAGAGAACACTGCCTTAATGGTGACATCCGAGGAAACGTTAATTAAACCGCAAACGGTTCGACGAAAGAGATTTGATGCCGCTCCATTGCTGATAAACAACGTTTTAGTAGGGTACAGACATGTTTTTATGTATAATTATGGAAATGAATTGGACTTCGTTTTGCGTGAGATTTACAATAATAACATTGCATATACATTGTTTTTGCTTAAATATCATTTTAGTGCCTTACAAATAGGATTTATGCAGGTCTGCATGATCCGTGCAGGAATGAAGAAGGTGTACAATTTCCTGCGGTCGGACGGCCTCTCGTAAGAGGCGACAAAACAACCCACGGCCAGGTGGTAGGGCATTTGCCCGACTATCCAATCGGGCATGTATGTGCCCGGTAGGCTACCACCCCTGGTCTATGTCGCCATAACAACCATGAGTTGTGTTCCGGCATTTTTGACCAGCTTCCAGTCTTCCTTAAGAGAGCAGCAGCGCATTCTAGCACCTTTGCTGTTGCAAATGTCCATAGGCGATGGAAACTGCTTTTCATCAAGTGGGCCGTCAGCCTGTCTGCTGTACTCCAACTATTTAAAAAATAAAATAAAATAATGGTGTTTAAATGTCTTAGCATCTAAAGACACAATTTAACTAACGTTTTCGTAATGTCGTAGACAGAAGTCCTTTAAATATTTATGTTTTGGTTTTTAGGGTGCAGTCGGTTTTGTTTTTGTTAAAAAAATCTTACATTTAAATACCTAATGCCAATTATTTTGCATCACTGTATATCATGTTGTATACATGTATCTTGTATAGTTTACAGTTTCCTACTTATTAAAATCTTCTAATAACTTATTGGCGTATCTAAATCGTAAGTAACTTTTTATAAATAAATATTAGGCGTGATTCGCGAAAGAGCAAAGAATTCGACAGACTGAAATTTACGTAGTCTTTTCACCCAGTCACGAACAAGATTACATTTACATCTCACACAACACCTTTAACATATTGTAATATTGTTTATTTTTTTTAACCGAACCACTTATGTTATACAATGTTAATAATTATGTCAATAATGTTCCCGGAACATTGCGACGGGCAGACGCCATAGTCTCCATATTCTCAGACGGCCAGTACCACTAGCAGTTCACCCCAATAGCCCGGCACTTTTTATTCTCATTTCCCACAATAGTCTTACACTGGCCAGGGCTTGTCCTTGGGTGCATTATTATACGGTGTAGACAGGGATAATCGCCGGTCAATGCCACGCCACATTTATATTAAATTTGTCAAGGGGCCTCTACGTGTTGGCCTTCCTATGGCTCCACGCAAGCCCTCCAAAAGTCGGGGTCATTTTTATGGCCCGTGGTCTCTAGAGACATACAATATGTCAATAATACTATTAATAATGTAAATATAAATATGGATATGGAAAATAAATTGACATCATAGTGTTTATCACGTTGTACTTGTAAAATGCGAGCTCGTTTTATGTGGAGCTACCTGTTACATAATTTAACATTCACGAAAAGCTAGAACACGATTTACATAAAAAGGACCTTTTAAGTAGAGAAGTACTGTTTTCACATTCTAATTTTTATCTTGTAAAAACGAGTAAATGGATACATTTTAGCATGACTTTTTAGTTTGTAATCCGAAATGAGGCGAACGAATGTACAATGAATCGGCGAAAATTTGCCCCACTTACATAATAATTTATACTTCCGTTGCCATAAGTTGTAAATCTAAAAATCATTTTCCCCTTTGTTATGTAAATACAAATTATGTGCCGATTAGTAACAGCGTATGGACCTATTGAATGCGGTATGTCCTTGTAGAAACATGTTTTATTGAAACCTAAACGATCTTTCAAATAGGGGCTTTATATAGAAATATTGTGTATTCTTATGGTCCTGAGTTTTCTCCTCATCCATCATTTCCTTACACTTCATTAGATATTGCGTTCAAAATGTACATTGTAAGTGAGAGCGATAAGAATGACGAAGTTGGTATACTTAATTTATGTTTGTAAATAAAAAGTATTTTTCATGCTGCTAAATTTTTATACTCTTTGGTAGCATTATACGAAGGATGCAATTGAATATAATAAATTGGATATAATATTATTAAATTTAGTTAGGTATATATAGAAAATTGGGGTACGATCAAACTGTTGTAACATTTGTTGCTGATTATCAAAAAATAAATATTTAATGTCATGTAGGTACATATATTTGGACACTTAATTATATTATGTCTAGAGGTTGCTTTTTGAGATTGTTTTAAGCGATTTCGTATTACGTACTTGACACGTATCAAAATAAGGTGGAATTTATGTTGTCTTACACCTACTAGTATATCTAGACACGTGTCAATTTCACTAAAAGATTCCCCAAAAGCAGCCGCTTTAGGCTCACTGATTTTGAGTAATCTGAGTTGCCGACTGTGGTAATAAAGTTTACCTAAACGGAATGTTTGAAGCATAATGTTTTACTTTTTCAATAATATTAGAAGAATATCGATAGGCTTTTTGATTAAAATATCGATGTGGGCGTGTCGAGGAAAATTTATTATGTAAATAAACAACATGTTTACGTATAGTTCCCAATGTTTGTGTTATTGCCGTACATAATAATTTTAACTCTTAGTATATGTTTACATATCAAAGCAAAGCTGTTCTTATAGAACGCATTATTCTTACCTATACCTGCTAAAAAAGGAAGAATTTCGCAATTCGTCGTGTAAATATTTTCTTTTTGTACATCTTCAGCCACATTTTTTTTGTTTTTAAACCAATTTTGCACGTTCTTCTTGCGTTGTAACTTTATATAAGTTAATGGGTTCTACATATTAACATTGTGTTTAATATGAGGTGTAAAGGCAGTTAATAATTACTTAAAGTGTATAATTAATGCGCTAGATATAATAAATTCAGTTTTATTTGTGAACATGTGATTGAGTTACATTTTGTCCAATCAGCGGTAGTAGATACCGCTATAATTTAAGATCCTTTTCGGAAGTCTCACCATATCATTGAACACATAAAACACAAAGAAGTCAGAGAATCGGAAACTTACGAGGTGTACCCGAAGCGATATAGGCGAGATAGGACGCCCTTCCCTTCCAAACCATATACGCCTATTCATAGTTAAGGGTAGCGAAATTTTATTTCAAGTTAAATTGTGTTCGCAACTCAGCCACTTCTTATTTATTGGGGTGTAGTGAAGTATTGACGCCTTGGGCTACGTCACACGTGCAAGTACAATTGCGCCACGTAATAAAGTTAATGGGCCCCCTTGTAATCGCTACTCCCAATTTCGAAATGCATTTTGCTTGAGGCGGTACTCAAGTAACTTATACGATGTCAAAATGAATTAATGTTAAAATATTATATATGCCGCCCTTGAAGAAGGGTTCTCAGAAAGGTCTATGCAGCGAACAACATTTAATAGCAACAACTGTATCTACAGTGGAAGATTCTACAATTTCTGCATAGTTACAAAAGAAAATAGCCCGATTTCAAAGTGATTATCTTGTTCTGGTTTCAAAAAAGCGACGCATTAATGTAGGGCACCTACAGGAGAAAAGTCGTATAGGTGATAAACTTGGCTCTTTTGGCTACAGAACCCTAAAAATCAAAAAGAATCTTGTTGAAATTAATTTTAATTGAAAATATTTTGTTAAGCTGTATTTTACTATATTACTACACTCTTTCCCGCTGAATAGAGGATCTTTCCTGTCAAATAAAATTTATATTGACTCCGTAATTTGAGAGAAAATCGGCTGCCGGGATAAAAATATATTTGTCTATTTGTTTGTTATGCTTTTACGGAAAAACTAATGGGCCGATTTGGCTGAAATTCGGTACGTATGTGAATTAAATACCGAGGGTGGACATGGGATACTTTTCATTTTGGCCTTTTCGGTCATTTTGGCCATTTAGGCCATTTTATTTATTTTGGTTAATTTGGAAATTTTGGTCATTTTGGCCATTTTAGTCATTTTGGTCATTTTAGCCATTTCGGTTATTTTGGCCATTTTGGTCATTTTGGCCATTTCGGTCATTTGGCCTTTTTGGTAATTTCAGTCATTTTGGCCTTTTTGTTCATTTTGGCCTTTTTGGTCATTTTGGTGATTTTGGTCATTTTAGCCATTTCGGTTATTTTGGCCATTTTGGTCATTTTGGCCATTTCGGTCATTTGGCCTTTTTGGTCATTTCAGTAATTTTGGCCTTTTTGGTGATTTTCGCCATGTTGGTCATTTTGGCCTTTTTGGTCATTTTGGTAATTTTAGTCATTTTGGTCATTTTGGCTATTTCGGTCAATTAACCTTTTTGGTCATTTCATTTCATGTCATTTTGGCCTTTTTGGTTTTTGGCCATTTCGGTCATTTTGGTCATTTCGTTGGCCTTTTTGGCCTTTTTGGCCATTTCGGTCATTTTGGCCTTTTTGGTCATTTTAGCCATTTTAGTCATTTTGGCCATTTCGGTCATTTTGGCCTTTTTGGCCATTTCGGTCATTTTGGCCTTTTTGGCCATTTCGGTCATTTTGGCCTTTTTGGTCATTTTAGCCATTTTGGCCATGTCGGTAATTTTGGCCTTTTTGGTCATTTTGGCCATTTTAGTAATTTTGGCCTTTTTGGCCATTTCGGTCATTTTGGCCTTTTTGGTCATTTTGGCCTTTTTGGCCATTTCGCTCATTTTGGCCTTTTTGGTCATTTTAGCCATTTTGGCCATTTCGGCCATTTTGGCCTTTTTGGTCATTTTAGCCATTTTGGCCATGTCGGTAATTTTGGCCTTTTTGATCATTTTGGCCATGTCGGTCATTTTGGCCTTTTTGATCATTTTGGCCATGTCGGTCATTTTAGCCTTTTTGATCATTTTGGCCTTTTTGGTCATTTTGGCCATTTCAGTCAATTCGGTAATTTTGGGCCATTTAGGCCATTTTGGTCACTTTGGCCATACTTTTTATCGTAAAAATAAAACTAAAATGAAAGTGTTAGTGAGAAACTAATCATTTCTCAAGTTTATAGGTATAATAAAAATTAACCCCTATCCCTATTAATATTTAATGTCCCTATTAATCCCTATTAATATTATAAATGCGAAAGTAACTCTGTCTGTCTGTCTGTTCCGTTTTTTAAGTGAATCTTTCGGGGGCAAATACAAAAAAAAATAATACAATGTAACCTATACTACTTGCTCTTTAAACAAGAGACACGCACTAGAGGTTGACCCGCGGCGCAGCCGCGGGGTAAACTCTAGTAGGTCTATAAATGTATCATTAGACCTGTACTTTTGTATGCCAGTGAAGCGTGGTCTGTACTCGAGCGACACAAGCAAAAGCTGCGTGTCACGGAGATGAATATTTTGCGATGGATATGTGGAGTCACGCATAAATATTAGGAACTCCTGCATCCTCAGCAGTCTTCATATCCATGACATAGCAGACAAGCTGCAAAAGAGTCGCTTACGCTGGTACGTCCACGTTTTACGGAAACGGGCTAATAACGTGGGGAACAAATGTCTAGCTATACCGCCTCCGCCAGATCCCGGTTGTAGGGAAGGACCAAGAAATGCTGGCTTGACGTTGTGAATGACTGCGAACCAATGGTCTCAAAGCGAGCGATGCTGAAGACCGCGCGAAGTGGAGAAGAAAAAGTAGAAAAGTGGAGCCAGAGCGTCGGAGCAAACGCTCCGAACGCAACCAGGATTTGACACTCGGATGATGATGGTGTTAATCAATTTATTTTTAAACTTTTCCCAATAGACGGATTTGTTCGATATGGTAAACAAGTTAATCAAATTCGCTATTTCGAAAGTAGTGTTTATTTCAAGCTGATAGATATCTTTTTTTAAACTAAATAATCGAGAACGTTACATAAGAAAACTTGTATATAGAGAACCAATTCTATTAATGGTATTATTTGTTAAAAATGTAATAAACTAGAACGATCTGTGCTTGAATTGATCTTGTCTGTTTTCTAAATTAATTTACTTTAACATTAACAAAGTTTAACTCTTCAACCTTCCACCGTCTTACCTTAACGTAGTTAATATTAAGCATCTGTATATTAAGTACGCTATTTTAATTAAGTTGAACAAGAAAATTTATAAAGTTATTACTGTGGAACATCTTGCGAAGTCGGCGAATTGGCGTCCCCACAAGTGTGCCCTGTTTTATTCATAGGCCTCTTTGAATAAAGATGAAAATGTTAAGCAAAGATAGGGAAAAATGTCAGCTTGGGGCTAATGTGGTTGGGGTTAATAGACTTACATATTAATGATCATAATAAATGTTTCGTCGCGTCATTTGGCCGCGTTGCAAATTGTTCACCAGAGACTAAACGTTTCGCCTCCACGTTCCTTCTGCGTACGGCAGAATTGTGGAATGCACTACCAGAGTCCGTGTTTCCAGAAAAGTACAATCCGGGAATCTTCAAGTCTCGTGTGAATAGGTATTATCTAGGTAAGCGTGCTCCATCTTCGACCGCATCATCGTCCGGCACTGGACGTGATCGTGGTCAAACGCAAACCTATCTATAATAAAAAAAAAAAAGACCAAATCCCTAAAACATTTATTTATCTCTGTGCTAGTGAAGACAGGTTCAAACTACTTATTTAAATAGCTAAATGAAAAATTCTTATAGCTATAATAATCACTTGATGCAAGATGTGTCGAAAAAAGCTGGCTAATTATTTTTTTGTTTTACAATTTTGATAAGACGATCAACTTTTCGTTTTAGTTTAAATTAGCAAAGAGCTATTAATAAATCATCACAGGGAGAAATTAAAACACTAGTGAGGATTATATAATCGCAAAAGTTAGCAAAATGTACATAAATTAAAACAAATAGATAACATAAACTTGAAAATCTACAATATATGAAATTCTAAAAATGCCTCGTCTGTACATTGGTTATTAAAAAAAAAACATGAATGGACTATATGAACGACGGAGAACGCGATGCGATTTGCTTTAGATTTATTGTTAATAAATAAAATAATAAATTGGGTAGTGAACTATACCTAGGTAAGTAGGTTACTTGTAAGTATGTTTTCATTGTTTCTGATCTAATATCACCCTTTAAGCGTCCGAATGCTGGCTCCGGGCCTTGACATTTTTAGGGCAACGTATAATATACGCGCCACACTGGTCTAAGCCGTAGTGAATATCATACTTGCACATCAGTTTCTTTACAACATTTTCTTTCATCGTCGCACGTACTAATTGTAACTATAACTATATGCATATTTTATGTCAGCAAAAGTGTTTTAGCGGTGCAAGCTACTTGGCCACATAATCTGGCCCAGATTTCGCACCCACTTCATTGAAATAAGACGCTGGTGCCTCAGACACTAAATTATGCACAACGACTTATTTTCTCAGAATAAAGCAGTTCAGTTGACTCTGTAAAAACAAATAATAGGTTATGTAAAGAGAAAATGACAGAAACTTGATTATTACATCATTAGGTTACCGATCGTCGGAAGTTACGTGAGGAACCAATGCTTAACAATGCCGGTTTCTGTAAGTCTCGATAGAAGGGGTATGCCCAAGGTATACTGGCTTGATATCGGGAAGGGCAAGACGTGTCTCAATGGACTTGAGATGCTGAGTATCGCTTAACTTTGAGCGATCTAAATCCTTCCACTTGAAAGAAGAGTAGGAAAGCGACCCTTGTACTCTAAATCCAAAATCTTTCGTTGCATCAGGGATATGACGCTAGATTGGTTACAACTTTCAATCATTAATAAAATAAACAGTTTCGTTTTAGTTATTATTATTACTTTAAAACTCCTTTACCTTACTATCCGTATTTGCATACTGATATCTCTCTTTTCTTTCACCATATCATTCATTTACCACACTCCTCTACTCTGACAAACATCTTCTGTCCCACCACATATCATCATATCATCCTTCACACAACCCATCTATCTTTTTTGGTCTACGTTTACATTTGTACCCATCTATATCGTAGTTTAACATTTTTTTTTGTCACGTGACTTTTATCCCTCATATGCCCTATACCTATACAAGTTTGTTCTTCTTCCTCTTAATTTTTCAGTGACGGGTGCAACTTTCAAAGATCCCCTTATTATTTAGACTGATATATATATGTATAAATGTGAAAGAGAGTTTGATTTTTTCTTTTTTGTTCGCAGGTGAGCAAATCAGGGAGTCTACCTGATGGTAGGTGGTTTACTTCTGCAACACTAAGGGCGTTGGATAACGTACCACTCCGCTACTTAGTATTATGGTATGTGGTCAAACGCAAACCTATTTAATATAAAAAAAAATCTTCTCTCTTTTCTCCTTAAATCTGATTAAGAACCAAAATATTAAAAATTTTCCTATACAGTATCGTTAAAAAATACTTGTAGTTGTAGATAGTGTAACGTGTTGCCTTGGTGGTTTAACCCATTGTATGTCGATGCTTCGTTATTTTAATAACAATAAAATCATGTATTGGGTAAAATATAATTTTACTTAGGTAATTTGTTGAATTTTATTTAGTATTGACACGTTGTTTAAATATTATGAATTGACAAAATTTGTATGTTATATGTTTATATTCTGAAATTAGTACGTTTTTAGCCACAACGTTATCAAATTCAATATTTAATGCAACTAATTTCCACTGGAGATTTTTTTTAAATCCTAAATATAAATTAAAAATTAAGCGACTTCGTACTCCACGTCTCCCGCATGTTAAAGTCCACATAGCGATTAGTTCATCAATTTTATAAGTAGAATATAAATAGAAATTAAGCTCTATCGCGGCATCACCTGGCACATCAATTCTTGTTTATGAAAAAGGAAGCAGCGCGGTAGTCTTAACCGGGCGTGAGGGCAGCACTTTTACAGCTACTTATGCCTCTCATCTCTTGTGATAAATGACTTTTGTCGGAGTTTCAGCCCGCGCAACGTGCCCATTATGGTCGCCCGGTTGAGATACTATTAAGTTGAGAATAAGTGGAGCGTAAACAGTTGGCCGTTACTTGTTTCAACGTTATGTTGTAGGGCATGCTTGGGGAGAGAGGTAATTTAGATAAACAATAATATAGGTTCTATAAATGCTTAACTATATATTATAATTCTCCATACTAATATTGTAAACCTGAATGTAACTTTGTCTATCTATCTGTGACACTTTCACGAGAGCATCACGTAAACGTTTTTGCTCAAATTTAGTATATTGGTATATAGTCTTAATATATATCGATAATGGACGTGAATTCTTTTCATCCCGCATAATGGGGATTAAATAAATCTAATTTTCGGGATAAATTAACTACATTTTCATGAATGCTTGCTTTATTGATAAAAATTGCAATGCTTGCTTTCAAAATAAACTAAGTACTAACTAGGGTCTAGTAAGGATTTCATTGCGGGTAAGCTGCACGCAAACCCTAGTGTTATGTAAAGGTGGACATTTTGAAGGGAAACTTCTTTAGAATCGTTGTGATTTGAAACTCGATGAAACGAAAAAGCAACACTAAAAAGAAATAGACACATAAATCTATAGGACTACGCCTGCGAGAGAATGAGCTAGAATACATTATATTTAAAACTATGATCATACAAATAGAGTTGGAAATGTTTTGAAGTTTTTCGTTAATACTTCAAATGTTGTGTTTTAAAGCTTAAGGCCCGCTTGCACAACGATCGTCTTTAAATCAAATTTAGTTAATCATATTAAACTGCCTAAACACGTTTTACACAAAACGTATTTAAGATGTCTTGCATGAGGCGGTCTCCCATGTTATTTAGCTAAATGTATTTATGCCATCGGTAAAACAGCCAGATGTGTTCCGTTTTACGCGGCGATCCATATTTTCGGACAAACACACGAAATTTAGCTGAACTTGAAATTTGAAATTTCGTTCGTTTGGTTTACTTCGGAATTTTTGGCGGCAACCTGAAGAATGATTTTTTGCTGTTGTTTTTTTTTCGATTTTATGGGTATTTAGCATTGAAATAAATAATTAAAGCAAATAATATACGAGTGATAATATGTAATTGACTTTTTAATAACTTACGATTTCATAAAGACTAATAATAAATATTAATTTATGAAAACAGTTGTTGAAATGTTCTTTAATGCAGATATATGCTTTCCGTCTCTTGTTCAGAGTCCTTTTTATAATCAAAGGAATTTTAGATAAAGATCACACGTTTGTCTTCGCTGCTTCCATTATATAGGCGTTCTAACTCATCACATACTTCTTTAGCGTTTTTATATCGTATAACTTGTTCTAGAATCTCATCCGTCATATTTGTCGTAATCAAAGTTAAATAGACACAGTCAATTTTTAAAAGTTGTTGTAAATTTATTACATATTTTGCTTTAGCTTCTGCATCATCAGATGCTACAGGCTCGTCGAGCTTTTGAAGTTTTCCTTGCAAAAAATTTTCAGCGCCGGGTATTGCTCTACACACTGTCTCAATACGATACCACCAATGCTTATAGTTTTTACCATCTAAGTGCATAATTTGTACCTTAGAAGCCCCTGCGATCGCCTTATCCATGGTGAACGTCAGGCCGAGTACAATGCTAGAATATTGTATTTATTCTTTCCAAGTTAAAATATCTTTCCCGCATCCAAATCCTTAACTTTATTACTCTGCTACCATGTTAAAGTTTGTACGAATAATGGGTATTTAGAATTGAGAAAAATAATTAAAGCAAATAATATACGAGTGACAATCTGTAATTGACTTTTTAATAAGTGACAATTTCATAAAGAATAGTAAATATTAATTTATGAAAAGAGGTTACTCAACATTTTGTTGTCCTTAAACGCGTTTAAGGCAGTTAAACACCCATTTTTGGATGATTAACTTTGACAGTTCTTTAAACATATTTACCGGTAAATTTTGCGTTGTGCAAGACGCTAATCGTATTTAAGGGTGTTGAATGCGTTTAGTGTTTCTTAAATCAATTTAAGGAACGTTATGCAAGCGGCCCTAAGTATATTATAACGATATAATATATGAAATGTGACGTCACGAAATTTAGAATCCCTCCCACCCCTTGTCACACTTTGTTTCGCTTTTTCTGCGTGTGAACACACACAAACACACACACAATTTTTATGTTTATATGTTTTAATGCATTAACGTCAGAAATTCTTCATTTATCAAAATCTTTTTGCGTTTGGTAGTGTTTACTAAAAAGTTTATATACGTAATTTTAGCTGTGCTTCGTAAGTTCACCTAAGCCAGGAGGACAGCTAGTTTTTATCTTAAAAAGTGTAGTAGTTGGACGTGTTCATGTTAATATCCTTAATAAAATACACTTTCCCATAAAGATTGGACCTGATCGTGCGGTCCTATTTCAAGATAGTTCGTATTTCCCACACGTGAAAACGAGACGCTTTCGTTTCCTGTAATAATTTTTCACATTTCGAAGTCAACACAGAATGCGTCGTGCCCTGTCGGCTTTTCTCTCGCTTTAATGGCGTCACGGGCGTCATCTTAATTCGAGACTTGCTGGATATTACCGGATGCTTACACCGCATTCCTCTCGCGGCAAGGCTGCTGACACGATCCCTCCATCCTATAAATTACGCCGCCTGAATAGTTCCTTCAAATTCTTGATTTGAGACCTATAGTAGTTTCTATCCAGAAAAATAGAAAGCAAGAAAATGTTTTGCTGTATACTTTTGAAGTTCTTTTAACAATGTTTTAACGCTTAATAATCCCTGTGGAGTAATTTTCTTTTTCCGCTTGAGTGTTGTTGTGCGGTGTTATTGAGCTATTTCACCTGAGGTTACAAAGAAATCGCGTCTATTGTTTCAGATAATAATGTTTACTCGATGGTAAAATATTGGGTGGAACGGTAGACTTATAAGAACATTTTATGAAGCCGTGCTTCCGATTGAATTCTTGCTATACATGGCGAGTGCGAATATTGTCATGTGTGTGCCGATACAAAGGCCCAGTAGACGTTTAAAGATTTTGAAGAACGGCGTTGGCAGATCGTTCATCTTTATTCAAACGACGTTCATGAATAACACAGTAAGTGTAAATACAACTCCCCGGCGAGCTGAACTAGTGATAACACACAGATGCGAGGGTAATTCACTTCAGGCTCTTTATTACGGCAAGACTGAAGTTTTGGTCTTGAGAGGTGGTTGAGATAGGTATAATACGAGATTAGAGAAGTTCGTTGTGAATTATTAAATGCACATAGATCCTAAAGGAGCCATTACATTTAGATAATGTAAATTATTCTGAGCACGTACAAGTTAAACTGTAAATGTGAGGTTTCATCATAGTACTATTGGTTTATGGCCTACAAAGGTATTAACTGTGCATGCGTCATTGTACTCGTGCAGTTTAAATTATATCAGAAGTACACCTTAAAGGACAATTATTTCTTACCAAAAGGCTAAGTATAAACTTTTATATTCCTAACCCGAGGGATGATGGGTTTCCCATATATATTTCAATTCTCTACACTCTCTTCAAGATGGGTTTTTGAAACAAAAAGTAGCCTATGTTCTTTCCCAGGACAAATTTTATCTCCTTTCTCTAATTTTTTTAATGTAGGAGTTCAGCAGACAGGCAGACGGCACACTTGATGAAAAACGGTTCCCATCGCCTATGGACATTTGCAACACCAAAAGTGCTACAAATGCGCTGCTGCTCTCTTACGGGGCACTGGAACCTGGTCACTAATGCCTGAACACAACTCAAGGTTGCTATGGCGACATACTTTAGACCAGGAGTGGTAGCCATCCAGTCGGGCAAATGCCCTACCACCTGGATGTGGGTTGTTTTGTCGTCTCTTACGACAGGCTGTCCGGTCGCAGGAAATTGTATTCTTTCTTCGTTCTGGCACGGATAAAATATTTTAATATCCATTTAGCCGTAAATATTTTAAAAATAGAGTTACTATTGAATTTTAAAATCATCAAATTTTCTAAATCAATTGCGGTTACAGTGTTGTGGCCATTTAAGCTCTAATTTTCCAGCCAATCGTGTGCTCGTTGAGTTATAAAATCTGTTTCAGCTAGGATAGTGCGAATACTTTTCAATAAATCAGAATATCGCCAAGTAACGATAATAGGAGGATTGGAATTTTTAAAATGCTTCTGAGTCCTTACTCTCAACGTTTTGTCGTTTGTTTTTGTTTTAGAACTTCTTTTGCATGTGTTCTTAAGTGTACTATACATTGTATGTCCCATTCATTTTTATGTTATATTGTAGACTTTGTTATTGTAGTTCTAGATAAATATTTGTTTTTTCCAGTCTAAATTTTGATGGAATTTTTCCGTTGGATCGAATGAAAACGGACGTCGTAAGGCGTTTAAGAGTAACTACCTAAATATTTTATCTTGCATTTATAATAAGTATGGAAATATGAATACTTTTATGTGTGTGTATCTAACATGTAAGTTAGTAAGGTAAGTGGATATTACACGGTTCATTGCTGCCTTTCAATCTGAAATGAATCAACTAAAGCGATCCATAAATTTTTATATATATATATATATATATATATATATATATATATATATATATATATATATATATATATATATATATATATATATATAAATCAATTGCTGTTCGTTAGTCTTGCTAAAACTCGAGAACGGCTGGACTGATTTGGCTAATTTTGGTTTTGAATTATTTGTGGAAGTCCAGGGAAGGTTTAAAAGGTGAGTAAATATGAAAAAAATGCTTGGAATATAGTAAAAACAACAATTTCGCTTTCCCCTAGAAACTATTCCTACCTGTCAAACATTTAATATTCGTCCCGTCGTTTAGAAATCAATTAAATTTAAAAGTCGTCCAGAAATCAAATTAAATTTATAAGTTAAGTTTTTTTTTGGTTTTAAATGTCAAACTTTTGATGTTCGTCCCATTGTTCAGAGAAATCAACGTTTTTTATTTATTTATTCTGAGGCGGTACGAAGTTTGCCGGGTCAGCTAGTAGTAAATATAAAGGAAAATTCAATGTCATTGAATACCGACATGTCCTTTCAGTTATGTGCCTTTCAACCAACTTGGTTCAATTTGGTTGATCCGTTTAACATCAGTAGGTATTACGGAAACATTAAGACAAAGTTAAAGTTTATTCTTTATTCCGAAACGCATAAATAAACGCCGTGGAACTTTATCCCGTAAGCAGAAACATGTGATTCTATTGGAGTGGCTCGTTGCGAGCAATTACGCGATGCGATATTCACGTCAAACTCCGAAAGGTTTATTAAAACCCCTCTGACGGAACATATGTGTAAGGCATTTCATTTTACCATATAAATCATGTTATAACTAACACGAGGGCTCGGCTTTATTAAATCGTTTTCGTGAAAAACGTACTACAGAAAATCTGCGCTTCGGAATTGATGCTTTTTATTTCACTTTAGCGAACTTAATTTGGTTCTTTTTCAGTACGAACTCTATTTGTGCTTAGTTTTTTGCAATAGAGTAATTTTACGGACAGCAAATTAGAAGTTTATAATCATTACGAGTACATATTTCAATACTACTTTTAAAATATCGTCGCTATTTCTTCAAATAAAGTCTTTTTCTTTTTTTAATATAATAAAGCATAGTGTTAATTTTATTTTGACATTGCTTATCAGAGATGTATGCACACATTAAATAAATTATTAACAGTAACTAAAGGTCATAATAGGTAACCTGAGTTTATATTACTGTACATACATATATATTTATCAAAGACTTATTATAAATAACCTTTTACAAGGACATGTAGCTATAGCCATAAAAGGTCCAGCAAAGCTGTTATTAACAAATACTAATTATCCCTGCAGGAACGGAGAAAACAAATAATTTCTTTCGGTCAGGCGGTCTGTACTAAGGGACGACAAAACTGTACACTGACCTTACAGAACAGGAAATAGATAGTATGGTGGTGCTTAGCGATAGCCAATCGGCAATGAGGATTGCAGAGAATCCTGTGCACCATCAGAGGACAAAGCATATAGATCAAACATCACTTCATCAGAGAAAAAGTGAACTGCCGCGCAGTAGTGTTAAGGTATGTCAACCCAAGAGATGATGCCTGACAGGTTAACGAAAGGTCTTCCGGGAGAGAAGCTTGAGAGCTGTGTGAGAGGACTTGGCGGCGAGTGGGCAAGTTAAGGAGGGGTGTTAAAATGAGGTCGTGTAACTTGGCACTGGCACCTCAGATGTCAAGTTTTCTTTAAATATTTTTGACTACCACGTTTTTTCTCATGTATTCTTTTGTCCCGTCATATCTGTGGAAAGAATGCATGATGAAAGAATGACTAAACAGATATACAATGCAAAAGTGGATGGATGCAGAAGTCGTGGAAGGCCACGACACACCTTCCATGATCAAATTGATCGTCAATCGTGTAACATTAAACTTATTAAATGCCTTTATATATTTCATAGTGTTTATTATTTATAATTCACACATTCGACCACTGCCGATCTCAAATTGCTACAAAAACAACCCACAGCCAGGTGGTAGGGCATTTGCTCGTCTTAATGACTACCACCCCTGGTCTAGAGTATGCTGCCATAACAACCTTGAGTTGTGTTCCCGCAATAGGTTCCAATCTTTCTTTAGATAGCGACAGCACATTGCTCAGTGGCACCTTTGGTGTTACAAATGTCCATAGGTGATGGAAAGCGGTTACGCCTGACGGAATAGTCAGATGCCTGTTCGCTTAACTCATGCATTTAAAAAAAAAACTTGTAAATAAAATTAAGAATAGTAGAATTTGATTAATAGATATTCACAACAACTTATTAAAAGCTCTTTGTACAAAGGGACATGTTTACATGTTTTATTACATACGTAAAATTTTTGAATTAACTAAACATTCTACCCCGTTTTATAAATTTTTTTGGTTTACAAAACTGGCCTCTACAAAAGGTAAATACATAAAATGAAACATTTTTTTATTGAATATTAGATTTGTTTTTGTAATGGGCTTTATACAAAAGACACGGATATGTTATAATTGATGTCATTTTTATATATTTATAAAAATATCTTTTGCCTTCACTTTAATATAATGAAAAATATTATGAGTTAGTTTGATATTCAATAGTGAACTTAAGCTCTGTATTATGTTTGTTGTACGATTTAATTAACGTAAGTGTTCTTTATTATATAAGTTCTATAATATTTCAGTTAAAATAAATAAATAAAGAACTGTTTTTTATGTAATTATAATATTAAAGTATGTATTTAATTGGGTTTTAAATATACAGACCGCAAGGCAATTATATAATTTGATATATAGTTTACAACACGACAAGACCTTAGAATTGTGTACAAACATTATTATTTTAAATTTGTATAACCTTCACTGCCTGCATTTATTTAAATTGTAATACGTAATTTTGTGTCCTATTTATGTAAATCTTTCAAGTGCGGGGTAGTTCAAGCACAGTTATGGGTTCTGTATAGAGAACAAAGATTTAGTGTTTTAGTTACTAGGCCTACGTAACTATAAAAATGCAGTTAAAATAAAATACCCCATATCTCAATAACTACTTAACGAATTTTATTAAAACTAATTTGATTGGAAAGTATTTTTTAAGATCTTATCATTTTGATTTTTTTTCAGATTTTTCCACTTCCTATTTCAAAAGTGAGAGTAACGAACACACAAATACAAGTTAAACATCTTTGGAAGCAAATATTTTTCCGTCTATTGACTGAAATAAAAAAATCATAGTTAATCAACACGATATACACTGAATAATATTTTTTCAATCCGAAGGTAAAATAAATACCACATATCTCAGTAACTTCTCAACGATTCTTATTCAAACCAATTTTATTTGAAAGTATTTTTTAAGATCTTATAATACTGAATAATATTTCTTCAACTCTCTATTACATACATATATGGCGGCCACCTCTAATCGTTACTTTTGTAGTGAATTTACTGCAGCATTTTGTAGCAGTACATAGATAAAATATTTATCGAAATTAACAAAATTTCATTCATATACATATATCTAGTAGTTTCCGAGAAAAATCATTGATGTACAGTCGCGGTATTAAAGGTTCGTCACCTTAAATTCGACTTTTGCTTGCACGAGTACAAGAAACAATACCGCCAACATTTAAATAAATGTTAAGTTTATAAAATATAGACACATGTAAATTTATTTTGCAATTATGACAATGTCAGACACAGAGATTAATAGAAAACCAAACAACTTTGGTCTTAGTCATTTTAAATTTTATTGTCAAACAGTTAAACATAATATTTTTTTGTGTAATAGTCTGTTCTGTGACGTAGTTTCAAAAAAGTAACATATGCTCGTGGAACGTTAAATTAATCAATTTGAAAACTGGCGAACCTTTTCATACCGCGACTGTACAGAGATAGACAGGCAAACGGACGGACGTACATAACGACTTTACAAGAGTTACATTTTTGTCAGCATGCCTAAAAACTTTAATAATATATTTTAAAACTGTTTGTATTAGGAGTATTAGGCTGAGAGGCGTACACTGAAAAAGTCATTTCGGTAGCAGCCTGACCTGCTAAGCCGCAGCTTGAAATTGATGGAGTTTGTTTTCTTCGCAGCAGCTGTACAACTTATAATAACGATCGATCAATTTATCGTAATCACTTTGTACAAGTTTCAATTGGGTGTGGCGAGGGTAGAATTTCTGCATTCATAAATTGCTAATAAATGTTGTCCACTTAAACGAAGAAAACATAAAACCGGTACCGTAGTAATGTTATGTGATACTCATATTGAAATTAATTAGGTTATTTATAATTTTAACCGTTGAAAGGTAGTTTAATTATTTGTACTACTCGCGAAATTTAAGAAAATACTAGGTAATTCTTATTAAATCCATTACTGTAAATATTTAAAAATATCAGCAGAGGACGGCTGAATTATTAATAATAATAAAACATTTCTAGCCAAAAAGAAACCGACTTTAATAGTAACCAAAAACCATAAAATAAATACCTATTTTCTACAACATCTCGATGTTGGTGAATTTTGCAATTTTGTTGTAGTTTTTTTAAGTCTTACTACTTGGCACTGATTTCAACATGTTGTAGAAAATATTTATTTCTCAATTTAAATAACGTAGGTATATGGTGTTCAATAATACTAAATTCTATATTAAACTATTAGGAAGCTATACTGAATTCAACACAAAATGAATCGTCATAATCGGTTCAGACACAAAAAAGTTATCGCTGAACATTCATAAGAAAAATATTTACAAGACGAATTGGGAACCTCCTCCATTGTTTGAAGTCGGTTGAAAAGGATTATTATTAAGAACTGTGGTTCAGTATGTAGCGGCTGGTGCTGTTTGGAATATGGAAGTGGTAGCGAACGAAAACTTTCGCTCACAGACTGTCTATCGGGCGCCATGCCGGCCGTGTCACCGCCTTGTTTGCATAGAGAAAGCACAATTTTGTTTAAATGTCTTTTGTAAATCTAAAAATGAGGTTTATTTTTTAAACTAGGATATGTATATATGATGGATATGCGACTTCGTCCACGCTTAACTTGAAATTCTCGCGGGATTCCTGGGTCAAAAAGTATCGCAGCGTTTCAAAAAAGAATGTAATAATGCAGCTAACGTTTTAGTGCAAACTGTGTCGGAATAAGCTAATTTTTTAGCACACGACTTCAAATCTCTCCTGGAAAAATTCCCGCGGGGTTCCCAGAATAAAAAGGAACCGCATCGAAATTGGCCCAGTAGTTTTTACGTGGACCACGAACAAACAGGCAAGCTGACAAACAAACAAGAATCTAAAAAAATGCATTGTGTTCTCCATCGTGCATATAGAGTATTGCAGTTGTTTTTTTAACAGCTTTAATGTAC
This sequence comes from Dendrolimus kikuchii, assembly GCA_019925095.2. Lineage (NCBI taxonomy): Eukaryota > Metazoa > Arthropoda > Insecta > Lepidoptera > Lasiocampidae > Dendrolimus > Dendrolimus kikuchii. Next base: position 13,524,222 of record CM034398.1, on the reverse strand, counting down.
AGACAGGGCATGCTTATAATTTTATAATATTATACATATATAGATTTCAACTCTACAATAATTCAATAGACTAAAATTCTAAAATTTTGAATTAGTATTTTATTAGTATTCTATATAACTTAAGACCATACGAAGATAAGTAAAATACTGAGCCTAGGCCATCGTCTTCTATGGGTAAGGTGCCCGGATGGATTATTTTTACCCCTCTTTCACGTAATGCTCACCTCTACGTACTGTTTGACCCGTTTAACTCCGTCTTATCTTAAAGAACGCTTCCAGTTCTACCACAGTAATCCAAGATCCCTGAGATCGTCAGAGAACTTGTGGCCGAGGACACTTTTACATGTCACGGAGATTTACACACGATCGTTCTCTGTTCGTGCCGTTCATCTTTGGAACGCACTGCCGGCAGACGTACGCTCTGCTAAATCTATTCATAGCTTCAAGACTTGTGAGGGAGCACTATTTAACTGTTTAATATGTATTATTTGTTGTGTATGTCGTCTATATGTATATGTATGTATATATATTTTATATGGTTATATACTTATGTATTACAGTAATATTATCACACTTATTAGTACATTATTGTATATTATATTATATTATTACTAGTAATTTTAAGCTGCACGCCAACAAATTATTGTGAATAACATCCTTGTCCATTCAAAGGGTGCCTGGAAGAGTTTGGCTGCAATAAGGCCGCCCATTATACTACTTACTACTTTCAATTTTAAGATATAAAAATGTGTTACTATTTTTATGTTGGTGTATAATAAAGTGTATTGTCGTTGTTGTTGTGTACAGCAGTAATCAGGAAAGTGCCAATGGAAATAGAACCGCTAAGATCAAATATTGATATAAGTTTATAAATGAAGCCTTAGATTTTGGGTTCTCAACCAAAAACGGAAAAGGATTTCCCTAATCCAGATCAAAATTTAATAACTGAACCTTTTCAGAGCATGTATTAGGAGACATTAAAGCGTATTATGAGTGAAGAGTCACGCCCGAAAGGTGTTACGTCTGTCTGTTGGTAGGATGTTTCATTTCCGGTTAACTCCTGGCATCACTAATTAAATGTTTCGCGAACTTGTTGCCAGATTTCATTTAAATCTCGTAAAGCGGTACGAACTTGAGACGGAAATTAAAAAATACTCAACGTTTTATTGTAAAAGTTTATATAGTACCAAGATGAGAGTTGTTAGAGATAACATCCAGACTTTAATCAAAGTAATATTTAAGTGTGTAACTTTTTAAGCTTTACGAGTTAAATTTCTAGGACCTCGAAATTGAGTAGGAATTTGGAATTAGTATATGGATATAGTATTTGTTTCAAGGTCAATTGAACAAAACCAAATTGAAGTACATAAAAAATCCATTTAAAGTGTGTAAATCCATTGTAGTCATGTAATGAATGATTAAGTATTGAAGTTGATAGCTTTAAAGAGTGGCGTAGCTTGCTTGGCCCAAAGGAAGGGTAAAGTTTTTTTTTATATAAGAAACAAAAAATGCTCGAATTGAATTAAAATATTTATATATTGATTATAAATTGTTACTTATACTTAATGCTCCCAAGAGCTAAGTTAGACAAACAATTCAAATCAAAGATACATTTTCTCGCCTTTTTTTAGCAAACTTATATATCAACTCATCCATAGCTAAAGACGATTTTAGTTTTTCTAGATTTTTTGCCTCTATAGACAATAATGACAAGTCTGATAGCCGTTCCTGTTGGCTCAGCAGTTGTTCTCAAGAAGATTATTAAAATTATAAAAGAGTGTGTATAACATTTTAGGAATTTTTGCTTACAAACGTTTGGGACCCCTGTAGCTTGGGGGCTCCGTATCATTGATACGACTGAAACGGCGGTAGCTACGCCCCTGGCTTGAAATCCAATAGTAAATAAAATACCTATGTACTAATTTTTTTTATTTGTTCGAACTGAGTGCCATTGGAGAACATTTTTAAAGATATATAAGGTATGATACATACAGTCGTTTGGAACAAAAAAGAGGTTATCTGAAAAGTTTACAGGGAGTTTTGAAAATGAGTAATTCTATAGATTTCGATGAGCTCTTTACGAATTTCGATTTTGCCACTTCATATCTATTGCCGCCCGCGCCGCCATATTGAATAAATGACGCCTATTACCAGTTTTTGGCCATATATGATTTCATACTCATTTTATAGCAAAAGCGTTTATTATAAAATTAAACTAGTGAAAATTTCCTGCAATTTTTGTGTCAATGTTAATCTCAATAGTTTTGGCGTACAAGCGCCGCAAACTATTCCAACATGTGTTGTGTTTTTCGTATATAGTCCAGTCAAGTAAGGCGAAAAATGAATTGATTACATATGTTATAATTACGTTAGGGCCCCCTGGAGTCCAATCTTACGGAGCCAAAGTCAATAAACGATTTTATGCTTGAACAACTATGTTAATAGCCCTGCTATAGCAGCGACAACAAAAACATCCAACGCCTTATATTGAGGCAACTTGTTTCGTGTAACTGGGCTTTCTTTAAAACACTTTTGTTTAGATAACGGTGTTTTTGTATACACGGTTTGAAATCAACTTTGTGGACAAGGTTTTGTCTAACAAAAGAATTTGGTACATTATTACTATGTCGGTATCATATTAACCACAAAAATATTTATTATAGCAGAAAATTGTTTTAGGATTCCATGGACATTTTGATAAAAATGGAACCCTTATATGATCTTCCTGCTCGTCCCTCTGTTCATCTCTCTGTTTTTCAATCATTGTTCTCACAAAGTACTGCATCGATATCAATAAACTTTAACAATGTATGTCACTACTTTAGGATGTAGTAAAATCGCCACAAACTATATATTAGGAGTGACCGCCATTCAAGAATCGTGTTACTTTTCTACTAAGTCAACATGTAAGGAGATATTTTTTTCCAAAATAGTAAGTCCTGGCCTTTTACTTTAAGCTATGAAAATTGTGTAATTATTCAAAGTGGTAGATGTAATTTAAAAAATACTTTGAATAGGAATTGGTTTGAAAAAGATCTGTTTAATAGTTTTTTAGGATTTGTAGCTCAATGATGATAACAAAAAAAGAGCGACCTTTATGGTACTTTTCAAAGTGCTTTTTTATTTATTTATAACGACATAAATTATAGTCTAGTCGAATAAAAACAATTGCGTGTATATATATATATATATATATATATATATATATATATATATATATATATATATATATATATATATATAAGTAAAGTTTGTTTTTTGACATTTTGTAATTTAGTAAACTTCTAAAATATAAATTAATTCGTAAATATATCGATAGGTTGTACGAAGTTCAGTATACTACGTATTTATAGTGAACGCAGAATAATTTTATCCAAGTAAATTCGTTAATTCCCGTGGGATACGAAGTCTGTGTTTAGAAAACCCTTCAATAATATAATCAAGAAGAACAATGCTGGCATCATTGAATTTGGTTTTCACCTCTCACACTGTCACATTCTGTGCAGATCACAAATAATGAATTTACGCCTCGATAAATATGTAAATTTTCGTTGGAGGGATAGCAAATTAATGCTTAATTTCTGTGTTCTGTCTCGCATAAATTTGGTAAATATATTCCTAAACCCGTTTGATAAACGCCAACAGCGTTAATTTATGAAAACCAACAAATATAACAAATGATTTTAAATAAGCTATTCTGTGTAAACCAGGTGTATTTATGTTCAGTTCGATAATGTTGACTTAATGTTCATTGCCCAAAGTTTATAGTAATATTTTTATGGTGATAAAAAACATATGTTTTAGATTTCGTTATGGAAACTTAATATACCAATAATCAAGTAAAAACTCTTTTTTTCTTCTTAGTTATTGCTTTACTCTGGAAGCTTCTTAATACTACGTTTAAGCGTTGCCAGGTTCTTGTCTCCGCTTTTTGACTATTTATTATTTATTTATTTTAGACATTTTTAATACAGCCCGTACTTTCATTTATTTTGAAACTGTAAAACATCATAGAAATAAAAAAATTATTAAACTTGATTTTCAAAAGTAAAACGAAAATTATTATTTTCGCTTATCCTAACCCATATTAGACCGTTTTATAAATATCATGATTCTCAATATATACCTATAGTGTATTTATGTACCTATATTCTATTATAATAAGTTCTATAGTCATGACGGTTAAAAGTGAGCCGACAATACAAACGAAAAATTTAATTGTAGTCTAAATAGAACGTTGCATACGATACAAGTAATCAATATTTTAGACATTTAAGAAAACAGATATCAATTTGGTTTAGCCTTATAAACGAACACGAAGGTAATTTAAGTCGATATTGGTTGCGCATCCATTGCTAATTTTATTAAAAATACAATATGTTTGCATAAAAATATTCGTCGAGTGGAATTGTGTATAAAATCTTTTAAACTTCCTAATTTGAGTGTGTAATTCAAAATTCCGCTTTCATGTTTGACTACATTTAAGTAATGCTTAAGAAGGTATTTATGGTTCGTTAATCAGCAGCTATTAAAGTGGCTGCGGTGGAAAGTCGGTGTATTCACGCCGAACTGTTTGTTACGACGCAATTAAACCCAACAGGCACTTTTATTATTCAATAGGTACTCGGTTGAGATCGGAATTTACAGAATAGGCCTTTCTTTGGCATTTAACTCATTTGAATCGGAATAGTTACTTTGTTGTTTAACTTAAATGCGCTGATGGAAATTTTGTATTACTATCTACCTAGCTTTATAATGGAGTATTATATTTTACTCAGAATGAATTTTACTTTAAATAGTGGCGGATTTACACACATACCGCCAGTAGGTTATTCAATTTTAGCCGCCCTTACCGACCTTTATATAATTTGATAGTCTAGCTCACAATTATATTAATTCATTAGGTATATTTTTTTAGTTAACTACATTTTAACCATATGAATGGTGCACTATTTTCCTAATGACACAAAATTTCTCCAGTAATTAGCGTGGGCCCCCAATTTGCTGCCCCTAGAATCTGCCGTGAAATTGCTCGAGCTTACATAGCCTGTTAGTAAATCCGCCACTGATTATACTGTCTAATACTTGTTTGCCACTGTTTGACATAATTAACCGTTAAAACGCAATAGTTTAAATAAATGACTTAATTAGATAAGTACTACTGATTAATAACATTTGTGTAGCTTTTTCGTAAACTTCGTAATAATGTCCTCCTGAAAGTATCCTATTTCCCTGAGATAAAAACAGTGTATACATCTCTGATATATGTACATATCTGTTTTGGAAACATTCGTTATTATTGCTACTAAATTACAATCATTAGTTCACTCACTGCCGTAAAGAATAAACAAACATTCAATTCAACTCGAGTCACGTCCATATTATTATTAAATTTTAAACTGCGTAATTAAATTACAACAACGTCGAGTTTTGTGATTATAAATATTGTTGTATACAAAACGATACCTTGTAGAGCATGTACTGTTACAATAAAGTTTCATCCCAGGAAGCAGCGACGGCGACAGTAAACAGATTGTTATAAACTGGAATTTGTCGAAGCGATGTCAATTTACGGTTTCGGGTTGTTATCATATTATTTTCAACCACTTACTCTATGCAAATGGTGTTTAAACTTTGACGCTATTTAACTCTGATTAACAGATGTAAACGGTTATTTGTGATTGATAGATCACTTAATAAATAACAATTTTCGCTTGAATTTAGACATTTAATGTCACAGATAGACGATTTTATTTATTGATTTAAATTAATTAATGCAATTATTATTAATTGTTTTGTTTAATAATGAAGTCTGTACCAAGTATAGCAGTAGTAAGTCTAGTAGCAAATGGCGTTTGTTTGGTCTTTTTTCTCCTCTTAACTTTAGATATGAAAATATTTAACTTGCTTAAAAATTTTATATACAGGCATTAAGTATACACACAAAACAAGAGCTCCAGCATAAAATATTATTTTGCCAATATTTTTTGGTAATAATATTTTTAATACATTAAGAAGTCAAATGTGCAATTTAACTCTTCGTTTGATCCCGCCGTCTTCCTTTCATCATCGGATAACTAGATACACGACATGCGGCATCGATATATCTTGGATATTCCACCCGTACGAACGAAGCGTTTTGTATTTATCTTCATCATGTGAAAGAGTAGAACTCATTGCCAAAGTCTGTCTTTCGGCCTTTGCCGATATATAAACCTAGGTCCCGTGTGAATTTCTACCCTCTAGGTAAACGTGCTCATATCTCCGCTCTACTACAGGCGATATAATTAAAATCGAACCTTTATCCCTATAAAAAAGTCGAAAGAGGACGTTTGAAGGGGATTGACAATATACAGTGGATTTCGGTTATAACAACGATAAAGGGACCACTATAACTCTATCCCTATATCCGGAAATTTTATGATTTCTTTTCACAGTTTTATCATAAAAATATTTAATAAAATAAATAAAAACAGTCTTTATTACTTGATCATTATATCTACGTATTATTGATTATTATACATAATTATATTTATTTTTTCACTTTTTTCCGTTTCTGGATGTAGGCCTCCTCCAGATTTTGCCATAAAATTTTGTCTTGTGCGGTCCTTGTCTAAAATCTCCCGGCGACCGACGCAATATCGTCACTCCATGTTATAACGGGCCTTAAGCGACCTCTTTTCTGCTCTCTGAGGTACCAGAACAGAATTCTTTGGCTCCATCTATTGTTTCTGGCCCTTACTGTGTGACCTGCTCACTTCCACTTTAACTTTGCCGCTACTTGTACTACATCTACTAGTTTCGTTTTGTTTCGGATATCTGCACTTGAAATGACACACATGAAAACATTTAAAAATTTGATATACAAGCAAGGATACACAAAATACAAGAGCTCACTCAAAAACTTTTAACTTGCATATATTTTTGGGCAATCATAGTTTTGATTTATTAAGAAGTCGAAAGGGGAAACTTAAAAGGGATTTACATTACATTTTAAGTATAAGTAAGTAGTAACGTCCTAAGCGTTTTCTATAAAACTATTTAATAATATAGATCCGATATACACGTACAACTCCCATTTTGAAACTACTCCCACACATTTCCGAAGTCCCTCGGATACGTTACTGTCACGCCAAATTGGGTTATTCCCGCAATAAGGGACTCAATTTTGCAGTGGCCCTCGTGACTCCCTGGTAATTTTACAGAATGGAGACCCTTGCTTTCAAACGTCATGTACAGGTGTTGTGGCTACACGTTGTTTCAACTTCTCGGTCAGATGACATCGGTTTAGCAATTAATATGTTAAACACTGATTGTTGTTTTCTATTTGTAAATACCTGTTTATAAAATTACTGTTTTGTCTATACTATGATAAAAATCGGAAACTGACTTTGCAGTAATATATGAGCTCTTCTATATATAGAACAAGTTCGTCAAAAATTATTTGTATACGGTTAAGAAGATAAATAAACAAGACTGAGATTTTTATTCTCAAAAAAGAACTTTGTTAAACGTTGCAAAAAAGTACAAGTCAAATCTAACACAAACAAGTCGAAAATAAATATAATCTTAGTTTGTTGTGTTACCTAATGGAGTTCGTAAGTTTTCTGTAATAGTGTACATTAAAATTAAACTATCTTTCTAATGGAGAGTTTCCGCAACTTACAGATAGCAGCACGTTGAGAAGTGGTGTATTAATAAGTAATGTCCTTGATTCTTCATTATTTAAATAAAAACTTTCGAATTTCTTTTCTGTTAAAAGTTAATAAAAAAAGGATTTATTAAAATACGAATTTCACAAATACATCGTAATTAAATAACTTTTGATTGCGGTCTATTTGATATACCCTGTCCAAATTTTGGATAGATCGCGAAAGAAAATTTAAATAAAATATTTTTTAATTTTATACTAAACAAACGCCTTTTTATTAAATATTGTAATTATAATTTTAAATAATAATATTCAAGATTTTTAATTGAAAATATTACATTGAATTATTTCCATCTCAGGAGCAGAAGCAACCAATCAAAAAATCAACCAAACCATTATCGCGATCCTATCGCCAGTTAGGATCGAAAGTTAATACAACAATAATTATAAAATAATGAAATATTTTGCAGTTTGTCTGAATTTCATGTATTCATTTCTAATTGTATCGATTTTATGCAGAAATATTTTCCCAGGATCATAATATACCAAATAAAAAAACGCTTATTCTTTGTTTGAATCCTATGTTAAGTATTAAATATAAGTACATACAAAAATATCACAGCAAAACACTCTCAGGTCTCCAAATTTTTACGACTAGTTTATCAAGTTTTCTTTTCGTAATAGGTACCCTTTTTCTAACTACTATAAACATTTTAAAGAATTAGTAAACTTGATCTACCTTTTGTAAGTGCTTATCAACGAACAGCATTTAATTTTCATTGTTTACAACAAAAAGGTTTTATTGTCTTTTAGTTTTAATTTAATATTTTAAATGTCATATTAGAAAAGTCATTCACAATAATTCATTCATTATAATACAGAAAACCTTTATTTTATTAATTAATTAAATAATTAATTCCCTCTCCAACAAAATGGTACCGAAACCACGGTAATTCAGTCTAATACAAGTTTATACAGTCACAATACATATAATAATAAAAATATATAGATTTGAATAACATTTGAACTGATGTACTAGTCGTTGAAAACAGAATAAACTAGCAGGCTATACTGAATAAATCAACGTAGCAAATGTGCACTAGTGGAGTTTAAACACATAAGGGAATAAAGAAATCCAATTTATGACAATATTTGCTGGCTAACGTCGGGGTTGCGAGGGTTCACCAACCATTAACGTCAGCGAAGAGAAATCACCGCTATCTATATTTATTTATCGCCATAGGTATTATTGTTAAAGGGCCCAATTGCAGACGACCCTCACGCTACTGCAATTTTGTAAATTGCTGATTTTACTTACGCCATTGGCGAGACGTTTTAAATTGCAAGTCATTATACACATTAAAGGAGCGGAGTTGATGCCACTCTCGCTTTCCTCTCATACTTCGACCTTAACGTTCCGACTTATTCACGTAATGTAATTTGTGACGAAATGAAAGTTCTCATATTGAATGTACTCTGACTTAAATGTCGAGGAATTTTCTTGTTACTTTATCTAAATGTTAATCTTGGGATGCATATAGAATTTATTATAGAATACTCGATGACATTCTTTCATGTTATATTACCAAATAATACATTACATTTATCTTAATTAGGAAACATGTAAATCAATAATATTTTTAACATTATTGTTTAGTAATAATTAATCATCATTTAATTTTAGTTGAAATAGCGGTCAAACGCGAACCTATACTACTTATATAGATGTAGAGTTGACTTATAATAAATAGTAAATTGTTTTAGCTTAAAGAAATTAGTTGCACTTTTGGTAAACAACATTAATGGTTAATTTAAAAATATATTCATTCGGTTCATGGACTGTAAAGAGTTCCACATTTGATATTATCTTTCGTTTTTCGGAGAATTTTTAATGCTTTAAGGAGGTAAAAAATAAAAAATATTAGTAATTTTGTCTTATCTTTGATCTGCTATATCTAATAGCATTATCACAAAGTCATAACACGCCACTGGGCCTGAACTTTAGTAACAGCGTTAAGCTGTTCATAGGCGTGACTAATTCACCCATTTAATTGGCCCTTACATTAAAGCGAGCATTTATCGCAATATACTCACGTTGTGGAGTTCATTAACGAGTTATAAGCACGCGAATATGAGGCATTTTTCATAAGCGATGTGGACGGCCTTATGCATACTTGATGAAGCACGGCCGTGCTTTTAAGTACCTGTCAACGTTTATAGTTGAGCCAACTAATTATTTTCACAGTTAATTATAACACTTGCTGCTTACGCAATAAGGCATACAATAATTTTCACAGCTCAGCATAAACGCATGTAGAGTTAAAGGTGGTACGCGCCAAGTATATGTCAAGGGCGACCAGTCCTGCATACAAGTTTCTCATTGCACTAACTAAATAAATGTAATGTATAGTTAGGTGTATTGTCTCAGAACCACTGTGAAATTTCGATTAGTTACGGTATTGAAGTTTTCTATTATAGCTTTTGTTTGCTTTTAAAACAACCATTTCTTCATCCATGTTTCTTGCGAAAGTCCATAATGGTTATGAAAGTAGTCTATTCTAACCGTATTAAATTAGCTGTTACTAGTAAGCATGTAGTATGCTCGGTTTGTGCCGCTTCTGAACCGATACCTAACGAATCAGGAAACGTTCATAGAAATAATAGGTGTTTGCTAAACTTTTGGTAACGCATATACCGAGCATACCTACTGATTCTGTACTACTGCTGCACTAAAAAATCAGAAATCAAAAACGAAGTAAAACATATTTCTGATATATACCTAGTCTTGGCATAAATATTCTAACAAAGATTTTTTTTTCTATTGCAAATAACATTTATAAGTTTTACAGTGTGTTAGTTTAATACATAAATATAAAACAATTTAAAATATAAAAAGCTTATTCGAAGTAGTCTCCATCGGCTGCAATACAGCCCTTTAAACGTTGAAGCCAGTTATCAATAGGAGCACGCACTATTTCCATGGGAAAATTCTTCAATGCCAATCGTATGGATTGTTTTAGGGACTCCAAAATTCTCATGGGGTTTAGAGCAAGCCTTACTCTCTAAAAATGACCATAAATTAGAATCCAGCGGATTAAGATCGGGACTTGACGACGGCCAGTCTTCAGCTCTGATGAAGTCCGAAACTTTCGTTTCCAACCAAGACTGCGTGGACCGAGCTTTATGGCCCGGCGCCGAGTCTTACTGGAAGGACCATTCTTGGTTATTGAACATGGTGTTGTTAAGTGGCTTAACTACCTTTTCAAGAATGGTATCTTGATACACTTGCGCCGATGTTTTGATACCTTTTTCACAAAAATATAGTTCAGTCACTCCTTCATAGCTAACACCCCACCACACCATCACTGAAGACGGATAATGCCCACGTTGCACTCTGTCGACTAATTGAGAAGCTTCCTTAGAGCTTTGAACAGAAATACGGTCATTCTGTTTGTTAAAATGTTATTCTTTTTTAAATCATGAGTTAAGAAATGACCAGTGCGTCTCTTATAGGCTGCAAGCTCTAAGTTATCTTTTAAAATACGCGATATGGTTCTAAGTGATATCTTCATGTCCAGAGATAAAATCTTTTGCTTTCGGACAGGATTTCTTTGAATTGTTTTCCTTGCTGCTTTGACCACCTTTTTCGTACGAACACTACGTGGATGGCCAGATCTTTTTCTGTCACAAACAGAGGAGGTCTCATTGTACCTATTAATAGCCCGGTACGCAAACATTTGACTAATACCAAGCGTATGGAGAGTTTTAAAAATTGCATTTGGTTCCATACCTACTTTGTGTAATGCAATCACAGCGATTCGGTTCTCTTTATCGCCCCACTCCATTGTAATACGCAAAATGTTGTACAATGTATTGGCGCCAAATTGAGAAAACACAATGAACAATCATATAAAAATGACAGATTCCAAATTCAAATGTAATATTTTGTTTCTTTTTAATTGTAACAGTATTTATGGCCAGACTAAGTATATATTTCTTTATTCATAAACTAAAATAAAATACCCATGCAATTTTTGACTAATTTGGTCTAACTCAAGCAATAACACGTCGGTTGACAGTTTTGTTTTCCATGTCAAATGTCAAAAGGTGAAAGAAGAACACTTTGTGGCACCCCCTAGAAATTATGATAACGATATAAAATTTATGTAAGCGAAGCAGGGTAGAAATTGTATTTATTTTTATGCCTCAAGGTCTTCTCTCCTTTTTTTCTGTTTCTCAACATCGTTTTCTTAACAATATCTTCCTTAGAAAGTATCAAATTGTATTGTCTAGTCGTTTGAATAACATCACTGTTGTTTATAGAGCTAAGTTTTATTCTTGTCGCATTTCAAGCACCTGCTACCCAGTCTAGGCGTACAAATGATGATATAAAAAACTCAGTGAGATAAGAACTAGGCATGTAAAATATAAAAGTAATAAGAAATTGTGTACGCACAGGTGCTCTACAGTTGCCATACTATATTATGTTGTTTAGTTATTCATTCCACGTTCGAACAAAAAAGGCAATTCAAATTGTTTATATTATCCACTTAGAGTTTAAATAATGATTGTAGAAGCAGAATACTAAAATAACAGCTCTGAAGAGCTCCGAAACCCACATGTTTTAACTTTTTATGTAGATACTTATTTAAGCACAAAACAGATTACAATTATTAACTAAACTATAACTACTTATTATACAGGGGCAAGTTCGCATAATTTTCTAAATTTTTGACAGCAGGGAGAGTCATTTCCCAGGGACGAAAAGTGCTGTTTTCATCCCTGTGATTAGGCAACTTCAAGCGTACTTTCAGTGCATGATAAATAAAAAGATACATACTGTAAAGAAACTAATGAGGAAGAAGCTTACTATTTCAAACATACTTTTGGAACAAGCAAGTCAAAAATTAATTTAACTAATAAAATTACAATATATAATATGTTTTAGATGTTGAAACAGTAATAGTTTCAAAGAGTGCTGTTAATTTGCATAATTTAAAAGTATAAATGAGGTTCACAGTCATACAAAATAATGTGTCTGAGTCGACACTGCATTTAAAATAATTACGTTTATGCTTTGTAATACATAATAGCTACAAGAATGTTGATTGTACCCAGCATTATGAAATTAACATATCATTATTGACACCTCAAGGTAAGTAGTACCAATAAACGACAACCGTCTGACACGTTACAATTTGATTATATATCTCTATCAACGTAATTATACATTTCCTGCATATTACGTTACAAAACTTCCAATTACACGCTTGTCGTTTGGAATAGGAAATGAACTCTAACCATTTAGTTAATGCAAATCAAACGTAGTATTGAAATTATATTTTATATTTTTATATGTTTACATCAGAAAAGATTGTTGCGATATATGTGTGTGGTGTGATGAGAATGGATAAGACTAGAAACGAGTAGGTACATAATAGAGTATTTGAAAGTTACACTCGTATCTAAAATATTGAGAGGATATGGAATGGAATGGAAGATTGATGGATATACGAGTTAAATGTAGGCTGAAAAGAGATGTCTGGATTGTGGAAGGATGGCATGATGACTTGTGATGATGAGGATGTATGCCAGAATAGAAGAGTATTGAAGGGATATGACATATTGTGTCTATCCCAAGTGTTTGGGAAAATGTAAGAGGACAGTTAGATCAACAACTTTAGTTCGGATTTGCTTAGTGGTTAGGTTCTTGCATCTCAGTCCAGTAATGTAAGTTCAAATCTGACCTAATGCAAATATTTTTACAGTTACTATGTACTGACTTACTAATGTGTCAAATCCGTTAATCCGCCTTAGATAATTATATCGAACGTACCATTTATACCCACCTATGCTTGAGCCCAGCAGTGGAATGTTAATAGGTTGATATTACATTCCATTTTTAGATTGATGCTCTGCCAGAATTTGAAGTTCATTAGAAAGAGATGCGGTTTGATTAACTACTGAGCCAGCAAAACTTGGTATATATTATAACAAAAAATTCCGACCAATATGATAAAGTCTTTGGGGCGTGTAATAAAAAGGAATGTATTCAGATACTTCCTCGGTTATTCTCAGATCTATTCGACACCATAGTATGTATTTTGACCTAGAAAAAAACAATTTAGATCTGAAATCCCTACGAAATCCCCCGTCTCCCGGCGGATTATCTTTATCCAAAGGGACTCTATTTGATAAGACTTGTACAGTTGGTACCTTATTAAAGTTTTTCCTATTACCAGGGCTGTTATAAAAAAAGATTGAATTACAACAGTTTGGATTCGTATCTCTGTGACGAAGTAAATTTATTCAAATTTGTATGAATTTCATTTTAAGAACAATTGTGAATTGATTTTTTTTGCATGAATGTAGCTGTACTTTGATGCTATCCATAATATATGTAGTATAAGCAACTTCGTACCTCTGCTATAATTTTACGAGTGAATTGCTGAACAGTTCTTATTACATTTTGTCTTAACTAAGGACACAAGCCATTCGTCTCAAAAACAGTCTTAAAGGTGGTGAAATAGGAAAGATTTTGCATGGCTATCCATTATTTTCAAGTTAGGAATTTGAAAATACACGTACATTTTGTCTTTTAGCAGGAAAAAAAATGTGTGTGCAGTTCACACGCAGTAGTAGTGAAACTTAAGAGAATATACACACATAGTTCTTCTCTAACTTTTATTAATAAAAATATAATGCCTTGAACCTACATCCTTCAACATATTGTAATTCAAAATAAAATTCTTAAGTATCCCTTTCAATTTTTCATTGTTTTATTCTAAAAATATTATTATCAGTTTATTTCGATCTAAATTGGATCTTTGTTTAATCATCGGTCTAATTGACTCTCTAATCTGTGCTGCACAATATAAAACTCGTATCTCATTCTCTCACAGGCTAAGTCTTATAAATTTATGTGTTTATCTCTTTTTAGTGTCGATTTTTCATTTTATCGAGTTTCAAATCACAACGATTGTAAAGAATTTTCACTTCAGAAATACACGTTTCCATCTTACCGTAGTCTTTTTAATTCATACAAAACGTAAAAATCCATGTAGACGAAGTTGTGAGTGCGTGTGTGTGCGTGCATGTGCGTGTGTGTGTGTGACAAATTCAACAAAGTACACAGATACTTTTTAAAAAACGTACCTGTATGTGCAGGTTTTCTCACCATAATTTACTTCTCCATCAGATATGGTAGAACTGCCTAAACGGTACTAGTTTTATACGAGGACTTGAACCTACTTCAATGATGTGAAACGATGGCGCGTAACACAATAAGGCACAGATATTTTTGTAATATGGTGTGATGAAACAAATTCTTTAAAAGGGGTAGGTAACCTTACGTCAAGAAATTGTTAAGTAAAACCGTTATTCAGTTCATAATATTATGAATATAAGATCAATTTGAATGATAAAAGCGCAATAATACGTTTGAGTTAGATGTATCGTAAGAAACCATTTTCGTACATATTCGAATGGGTCTTCATACGGCAACCTTTGTAAATTATCAAAATGGTAGAAGGAAACTCGAGTTTTATAGCTTCCATTTTGAGAAATAAAATCCACTTACAGCGGGTTAAAAAATTGCCCTTACATTCCATTTCTTTCTGTCTCAAGATATGTAAGCCCCCAAATCCCTGTTCTTTAACATACACCATTAAACGAAAACGTTCGCAGTTTATAAAAATACTCCGAGTACGTGATACACTTTTGTGGAAACTTTTTTCGTTCAGACGCCGTTTGGATTAGCGGAGCTGAGATTTATGACTTTTATTTCCACAATGCAAGTCGATTGTCAGGTGAGGCATTATGCTTTGTTGATAAACCCTTTGTTATAACGTTACAAAGAGTAATCAACAATGTCTAGATTAAATTACATTACCCAATTTATACAATGTACTTCGAATAAGACAGAAACTCGCCTGTATCTGAAATCAACCATACGCGTATGATATTTTTATCTTCTATTTTGACAATATTATCTTAAGTTTTCGCGATTTGTATACATACTAAAACTACATTTTCTATTTTGATACTACCATTTATCTGCGACTTTGGCGACGTTTATCCAACGTCAAACGTCAGTAACAAAGAATACTGTAATTTTTCTAAATATAAAAAATCAACAGTTCTATTTAGGAGGCTAATAGATTTTTTGGAATTCGCATTTCGCAATTTTGCATCGGAACCAATTTTATTTTGACCTGGTCACTTTCGACCTCTCCTAAGAAAATTCTCGTAGGATTTTCGGGATAAAAAGTAGCGCAGATTTTAAGTCTAAGAATGTGCTGTCGATCAGAGAAAACTGCATCGAAATCGCTCCAGTAGTTTTTACGCGAATCCCGAATAAACTGATAATAAATCTAAAAATAATTGCATTGTGTTCTTCAACGTTTATATAATCTATCCGGTTGTTTTTTTTTAAATAGTTTCAATGTAAACATACGGTATGTTTAGAATTTCATAATATTATAGATAGATAGATATTTTTTATAATACATAATTATTTTCTTGACAAAAACCACTCGGTCCCCAATAGATCTATTAAATTAATTTTGGGTTTTTTTCATGACTTTCCTTGGCTTTATTCAGAATTTTTCTCCCGACTGGATAGTGTGGGGAATTCTGAAAATAGCATGGACCAACAATACAATAAATTGCAATCTGCAAAAATAAAATCATTTTACACATTAATGGCCTGGAAGGTCATTAATGTGTAAAATGTTTTATTTTTCAATAATTAAGTAAAGCTCAAGTTGTATAAAAATTAGTTCTCTCTTCTATTATTAAAAACCCATTTTATTAAAAGTCAACTTTTGATCCTTACATAAAACTAAGTCGATACGTATTACAGAAAAAAAATAACTTTTTGTAGAGAATTCGCATTTTAGCAGATAATATACTTCCCTCTTGCGGTTCCTTCGACAAGTGGGCCAGCTGGAACGGTACAGAGTACCTTCCACCACGCGGCTTAATATAAGCGGGTGTAGAATGCGGCACGACACATAAAACGCGGCGATAATTTGGCAGAAGCAGCGGCGCGGTCGGCGGTTGAACGTATAGACTATGCCACATTACATAGTGACAGATGCGACGAAAGAAAAAAAAAACAAAGAGGCGGTGACCAATAAGGTCGGCGTTAACATATACCCACTACCTTAAAATGGTTTGCACGAAAAAACCTCAAGTAGTTCCTGTTTGCTGTAGACTGTTTCCTATATCTCCTTTAGTTTGGGATTTTCCCATATTGTGATAATTAAAAACAAACAAAGTGTATACACAGTGAATTAAATGTTGTTTAAGGGCCAGTCTAAACACGTTTGCCACTATTTCTATAGATCCCAGCTAAATTGGTTTCCTGGACATTTTAGATTACTCTCCAGCGTGCAATGGATATAACGGGCGGGTTCTTTGTTTAGCAATCTCCATTGCCCGATAAACAAACCTTACTATAAAGAGATCCGGCGGGGGAACCGTAAGAATACCCCACTCGTACTATTTTGGGGAAAACACTAAAAGGAAATCGGCATCGATTTCGCCTCGGATTGGGTAAATAGTGGGCCCTTCTTTTGATGAAAATGAATCCCTGATTGACGTATCATTGAAACGTAGAAACAACCTTGTTTACAAAGAAACTTAAATCTTTAATTTGATTTTTTATAGGTTAATGTAAAACCAGAGTCAACCTTATTTCGGAAATTGAATTTTATACTGCCAATAAATTTTCGGTATTATCGCTAATGACTTATTTAATAGTTATTTAAAAATGATGTCAAGTAAAAAATATTTAAACAGCTTTTTCTGAGGTGAAATAACTAGGATTTTTTAGACTAATCACAATATTTTAATATCGACATAAAGTTGTTATTAGCCAAAATGATGACCTGGTACTTACTGTGCTAAGATTTCATATATAGAATCGATAAAATTGTCATGTTACGCATCACTGTGACGCATCTCTTTATACTTCAAATTACTCTTAATTTTGAAAGGATAATCACCTGAACCCATGGTTTTAAAATGGTATTTGTCTAAAATATGAGCTTACTAGAGTTTACCCCGCGGCTGCGCCGCGGGTCAACCTCTAGTGCGTATCTCTTGTTTAAAAAGCAAGTGGTACAGGTTACATTGTATTAAATTTGTATGTATTTGCCCCCGAAGATTCACTTCATTTTATATCGCAAACTATACCACCCCCGTCTATATGTAAACTACATAAATAAAAAAACTTGACAAAATAGATAAC
The DNA here is from genome assembly GCA_019925095.2 of Dendrolimus kikuchii. Classification (NCBI taxonomy): domain Eukaryota; kingdom Metazoa; phylum Arthropoda; class Insecta; order Lepidoptera; family Lasiocampidae; genus Dendrolimus; species Dendrolimus kikuchii. The sequence continues at coordinate 13,506,316 of CM034398.1, read as the reverse complement.
ATGGTCCAAGTGGACAAAGTGGACCCATTTGACCAAGTAGACCCAGTGGTCTAAGTGGACCCAGCGGGCCCAGCGGGCCCAGCGGGCCCAGCGGACCCAGCGGACCCAGCGGACCCAGCGGACCCAGCGGACCCAGCGGACCCAGCGGACCCAGCGGACCCAGCGGACCCAGCGGACCCAGCGGACCCAGCGGACCCAGCGGACCCAGCGGACCCAGCGGACCCAGCGGACCCAGCGGACCCAGCGGACCCAGCGGACCCAGCGGACCCAGCGGACCCAGCGGACCCAGCGGACCCAGCGGACCCAGCGGACCCAGCGGACCCAGCGGACCCAGCGGACCCAGCGGACCCAGCGGACCCAGCGGACCCAGCGGACCCAGCGGACCCAGCGGACCCAGCGGACCCAGCGGACCCAGCGGACCCAGCGGACCCAGCGGACCCAGCGGACCGAGCGGACCGAGCGGACCGAGCGGACCGAGCGGACCGAGCGGACCGAGCGGACCGAGCGGACCGAGCGGACCGAGCGGACCGAGCGGACCGAGCGGACCGAGCGGACCGAGCGGACCGAGCGGACCGAGCGGACCGAGCGGACCGAGCGGACCGAGCGGACCGAGCGGACCGAGCGGACCGAGCGGACCGAGCGGACCGAGCGGACCGAGCGGACCGAGCGGACCGAGCGGACCGAGCGGACCGAGCGGACCGAGCGGACCGAGCGGACCGAGCGGACCGAGCGGACCGAGCGGACCGAGCGGACCGAGCGGACCGAGCGGACCGAGCGGACCGAGCGGACCGAGCGGACCGAGCGGACCGAGCGGACCGAGCGGACCGAGCGGACCGAGCGGACCGAGCGGACCGAGCGGACCGACCGGACCGAGCGGACCGAGCGGACCGAGCGGACCGAGCGGACCGAGCGGACCGAGCGGACCGAGCGGACCGAGCGGACCGAGCGGACCGAGCGGACCGAGCGGACCGAGCGGACCGAGCGGACCGAGCGGACCGAGCGGACCGAGCGGGCCGAGCGGACCGAGCGGACCGAGCGGACCGAGCGGACCGAGCGGACCGAGCGGACCGAGCGGACCGAGCGGACCGAGCGGACCGAGCGGACCGAGCGGACCGAGCGGACCGAGCGGACCGAGCGGACCGAGCGGACCGAGCGGACCGAGCGGACCGAGCGGACCGAGCGGACCGAGCGGACCGAGCGGACCGAGCGGACCGAGCGGACCGAGCGGACCGAGCGGACCGAGCGGACCGAGCGGACCGAGCGGACCGAGCGGACCGAGCGGACCGAGCGGACCGAGCGGACCGAGCGGACCGAGCGGACCGAGCGGACCGAGCGGACCGAGCGGACCGAGCGGACCGAGCGGACCGAGCGGACCGAGCGGACCGAGCGGACCGAGCGGACCGAGCGGACCGAGCGGACCGAGCGGACCGAGCGGACCGAGCGGACCGAGCGGACCGAGCGGACCGAGCGGACCGAGCGGACCGAGCGGACCGAGCGGGCCGAGCGGACCGTGCGGACCGAGCGGACCGAGCGGACCGAGCGGACCGAGCGGACCGAGCGGACCGAGCGGACCGAGCGGACCGAGCGGACCGAGCGGACCGAGCGGACCGAGCGGACCGAGCGGACCGAGCGGACCGAGCGGACCGAGCGGACCGAGCGGACCGAGCGGACCGAGCGGACCCAGCGGACCCAGCGGACCCAGCGGACCCAGCGGACCCAGCGGACCCAGCGGACCCAGCGGACCCAGCGGACCAAGCGGACCAAGCGGACCAAGCGGACCAAGCGGACCAAGCGGACCAAGCGGACCAAGTGGACCAAGTGGACACAGTGGTCCAAATGGACCCAATAGACCAAGTGGACCCAGTGGACCCAGTAGACCCAGTGGACGAAATGGACAAAATCACAAAACCTGTCCTAGTTTCCGGGATAAACTTTACATAAATCTATCCCAAAATGTATCCCATTCTCCGGGATAAAAAGTATCCTATGTTCATTCTCGGCATCGAAAATATATATATATATATATACTGAGTTTCAGCCAAATCGGTCCAGTAGTTTTTACGTGAAAACGGAACAGACAGACAGACAGACAGAGTTACTTTCGCATTTATAATATTAATAGGGATGATTGCAGTCACAAAAGCCAACAAGAAGTTTCTAACAGATTTACGATACAAATTATAAAACTACGTGCAAACATCTTAGGCATCATTCTATTTCTAATAAAATGGTTGACAACATAGTGGAAAAAGAATTAGGAATCAGAATCGCTTAATTAAACCCTAACTACTATATTCCACCACATGAGATGCTATATTCTATATTCTATCCGTGCAGGAACGGAGAAAGAATACAATTTCCTGCGGCCGGGCGGCCTGTCGTAAGAGGCGACAAAACAACCCACAGCCAGGTGGTAGGGCATTTGCCCGACTGGATGGCTACCACCCCTGGTCTAAAGTATGTCGCCATAAAAACCTTGAGTTGTGTTCGTGACAATTAGTGACCAGATTCCAGTCTCCCTTAAGAGAGCAGCAGCGCATTTGTAGCAACTTTGCTGTTGCAAATGTCCATAGGCGATGGTAACCGCTTTCCATCAAGTGGGCCGTCTGCCTGTCTGCTGATCTCCTGCAATAAAAAAAAATAAAAAAATCTTTTCTTGCTTTTTAACGTTTATTATTTAAAACTAGCATATGCCCGCGACTTGGTCCACGCTTGACTTGAAATTCCCGCGGGATTCTCGGAACACAAAGTATCGCAGCATTTTAAAAAAATGTAAGCTATTGTTTTAGTGAAAACTGTCAGAATAAGCTAATTTTTATGCACCCGAAAAACCAAAAATTCCGCGGGATTCTTAAGATCAAAAGTAACACAGATTTTTTAGTTTAAAAATTTGCTGACGATCAGCGGAAACGGCATCGAAATCGGCCTAGTAGTTTTTACGTGAATCCCGAACAAACAGACAAGAAACCTAAAAAAAATTGCATCGTATTCTCCATCGTTTGTATAGTCTATTCCAATTGGTTTTTTTTAATAGCTTCAATGTACAGCCACGGCATGTTTAGATGTTTTATAATATTATAGATAAGGAAAAAAAAGATAAGATATATATTTTTACACCCAATCAGAAGAAATTTTAAAAGAATTATCTTAAAATTTAATTGAAATTATTAAAAAATATGCTGTAGAGAATAAAGCGTTAAAAAGCAAGCGAAGAATGTACTGTTGTGCCATGTAGAATTTAGGAGATTTTAGGATTAGGAATTTTTGGTCGATTGACATTCCTAGTAGGTATTGTATTTTGTTTGTCCGTAAGCTAGCTAACATCCTACTTTTAAATACCTTTTTTTAAATACATCTATGTTAACTATAGGTAGTTAGTTATATGCTTTTTATTCAAATGAACATAAAAAAATTAAATGAAATATGAAAAATCTCCAATTAAACCATTTTACCTCCATTGCGATGGTATGGCTATGATAGTCGCTGATCGGGAATATTCAATGCTGGGGCTATAACAAGCGGCTTTGGCAGAAGTTCTGAATATTAATGAAATAATATATTTTAGTGCGCCGATGACGGCTGAATCGGTGCCAAAAACAATACTCCTTGTAGCGTAAACAACTGGTTATTGACGCAGTAGGTTTCAGATTGTTCTAGGCTTCTATTGATGACTTTCAAACTTCGTGGTTACTTAAATTCTTATGTTTGTTTAGAGTATTATTGACTACGTATTTATGCTCAGCTTCATCTGCAGCATGGTTTTACACTTGAATAGTTAGTAATCTAGAATCGAGAACTAAGGTGACCGTCCTAGATCGTGAAATGGCAGTACGCCGGTCATATCTCTCTGATGGCCACTGGGGCAAATGAGTCCTGCTCTGGCCCCAATTCTGCTATTACATTACTGAAAGAATGGTCGACCACTGACGCCCTAATGGTTGTTTTTTGTAATTCTGCTACTATAATATCGCCAAAATGGGCGACATTACGGCTGTTTTCTTTAACTACAAAAACCTCCATTATGAGGCTAGTGGTCAACCATGCTGACGATATTGTAATAGCAGAATTAGGGCCCTAAAGTGGAGATCGTGTCTTGGCAAACGCAGTGTAGAATGTAGACTGACAACCAGTGCAAATTCGCTTGATGGGGCACAAATTTTGATAAGACTGTCCAGCAAAGGACTACAAATGACTGACGATGAACGACCTTGACATATTTGTGACAGACGCCACACTATTATTATGACGTATATTTAGGAAATTGTACAACCACTTATTAATTACATTAATTTGACGATACGATCTGCTCTAGCGTAATTGAACTCAAACACGGCAACTTCGAATTACGTACATACATACGCTACACATACATATTCCTCTATATAATACTAACGATAGATTACCGTCACTGATGTCTCGCATCGCAATTAAACATAACAATGTCTTATTACTACAATAGGACATTGATTTTTGTTATATTGCAAACGTTACTGCCTCTTTGATTTTGTATGAGTATAGGCAGTTATGAGGTCATATTTTTAATTAGTCAAGTAATTTATTAATTAGTGCTTAAACAGTAATTGTATTCATTTTTATAATGACATCTTAAAACTAGAAGAACGGTAGTTTATAACTGGCTTTTTATTTGTTAATTATTTTAGAATATGTAATTTTTTTTATATATCCAATTTCCATCGCAAAGTGTATTGCAAAAGGAAACAAACAATCAAACAAACTTTTTGGAAAATTGTGTTTTCACAGAAAACACTATTTGCCCACAAATAGCTATGTCTGATTAACATAATATTATAATCATGCTAATACATTTATTATAATAACTTATGTATTTTGAAATATATTATTCTATATGTGTGTGTATACATATGACTATGATAGATAGATAGATAACTCTTTATTGTACACCAATACAAACATGAACTTAAAGACTAAAATTATATATATATTATATATAGTGTGTATATTATATGTATATAGACTATGTATATATGTATGTATTTGTATATTTATTTTTTAAATAAGTTTGAGTTTTTTTGTATCTATTGCATTTTTCCTGCACCATCTACATCGCCCGATTCAATTTTTTTTAAATTTAGGTTGCCTGGAAGAGATCGCTTTGACCGATAAGGCCGCATATTGTATTGCCTAGAAAATATTATAAATATGATCTGTTTTTGGAATTGTATATTTTGGTGTGCAATAAAGTGTTCTCTCTCTCTCTTTCTCTCTCTCTCCCTCTCTCTCTCTCTCTCTCTCTCTCTCTATTTTCACTTTTTCGCTAAAGTGGACACTAAATATGAAATGAAATATGTACAAGCGAGACTAAAAACGTTATTATTTGTAATTAAACCTAAAAACTCTTTATCCCATCCCCTTTTTACCATCCCTCCTATTCCATTCCGTTTTTCCCTTCTCTCACATCCCATCCTAAAGACTGGCAACGGCTAGGCTTCACGTCTGGTATTAAAACCGTCTATAGTAACTATTTGTCATGAGTTGGGCCGTCTGCTTGTTTGCCAACTTCGCATTAAAAAAACAAGAACTGGCTTTATTTCGGAATTTGTATGTTTGTTCGTTCCGTATTCATAGACTTGAGACAATGAAACAGTTATGATAAAGTTGTGATACAGCTATGATAGAGTTATGATATAGCTATGATACAGTTATGATACAGTTTGTTACATAATATCTTGAAGGGATGAAGATGGGATACTTTTATTTCAGAAAAGCCAACTTATCCTAGAAAACACTGATATGTTGGAATATACCTTACTAGCATATACGGTACATAGAAGTCTCATGTACACGTCACATACCTTCAGAGTCTAAAACTCGCTACGGGATTTCGTTGAAGAATCAAATAGACTTCCGGACAATTCAATTAAGCTGTACTTTAAGTGCAAGTTTGCAAACATTCGTGCGAGAATCTAGCCAAGTTCCTAGAACAAGTTTATCAAAGAGATTGTAGCTGAACAAGTTAGCCTTCGTCAAGTTGTTTGCTCGTACCTATGTATGGTAATGTTTGGTTAGATCTTCACGTTAATAGATGATAATGGGTCTTTTACCTGTTCGAACTGGCAAAGGACAGGTATTTAAATTATATAACGGTATTTTATGCCATCATTCACCAGATCCGTAATGTAGAAAACTTTTATTTATTTCTGTATGACAGATATGGTTTCAGTTATCTATGTACCATTTCAGAAGCAGTGTTTCTACTTTAATATAAATTTTGTCTGTGTTATTATTATTTGTTTTTAATGTAGTTTATAGTTCAATTTTGTTCGGCTCAAGAAAATATATTTACAGATTCCTTAACATTTATTGCCCGTAAGGCTATAAGACGGTTCATTTCTGTCTTTTATTTTGGATGAAGCAACCAAAGTGATACCTATAAACATGAACTTGAATAATTAAATATCAATGAATACCGGCATGTCCTTTAAGTTATGTATATACCTTTCAACCAAATTGATTCAGTTCAGTACATACTTCGAATGTCAGCATTAGGTGCTAAACTTTGCGTATTTTAACATTTATATGATTATTAGAATAATCTTGTTGTATACATTTCTTTCTGTACATATTATTTATTTATATATTATGAATGTCGAAATGAGCTTATTCGGTAATGTGTTAGTTCCTTCCTCCCAGCCTTGATGTGTATTATTTACGTTCAATAACGGAGATTACTATAGCTCCCAGAAAATAAGTTAGCTTTCGTGGGAAAGTCTAAGGCTTACCGAGATTGAGATATTCGGATGTCGAAAGCTTTAGTAAAATTATACATATATGTACATATACAGAAGATATACTTAACTAGTTTTAGTATATTAAGCAATTTGAGAAACTATATTGTACAGAACAATATAATAATACAATAGTTTTGACCCAACACCTTAACACGGATTGTCTGGTAGAGATTTATTCTTAGCGATAAGACCGCCCATTGTGCACATTTAGAATATTTTTAGGCTATAAGATTTTCTGTTTTCTGTAATGGTGTACAATAAAGTGTTATCTATCTATCTATCAAATCTAACAGACTATGTTCATGTGTTGAAAAGGACTACGTATATCGTAATTTTAGATGCTTTATAATAATGTAAGTTAAAATCCTTATAAAATTAGGCATATGATGATAAATTTTATATAGGTGTCTAATAAATTGCGTAAGTTATGTTAGTGTTAATATCTATTCGGTAATAAATAAACTAAATATCTGTTTGAAATTATTACTTATAAACTGATATCCTTTAAGTCTTTATACTGGCAACATTTCTTTCTCTGCTGTCTCATTCCGTGCGCTCTGTAAATGATAATGGTGCTTTGTGTTTGTGATTTGTAATCTATAATAAATCAAGAAAAATCAAGACTATCGTAGTTATTTTTGCTCATAACTCTTCAGGTTATAGGCCCAGGATATTGTTTATTACGAAAATCACAATATTTCGCGATTTTTGCAAAAATAAGTATAGCCTCGACGCCATTGTAATAGGTGCGCAACATGGCCAATAATGGTACAAATTCCGTAATTAAAAAGTTTAAAGGCTTAGAAAAGTATACATCATGAAAATTTATGATGAAAATTATGTTAATTCACTCATAATCCTTCAAACTAAGAGTAAAGATGTAGATATGATAGCAAGATGTTAATACACGTAGATAAATATAGATGTAATAATTGCTACCCCAATAGCTGTGACTTGGGTAGTCATAACTAAATTCAGTTATGTAAGCAATCCGAACCATCTCTTAGTAGTAAGTAAGCGAAACGTTGAATTAAATTACAATATTGCCTTCACAGTAACTCCGAATTATGCTACCATCGGGGTTGGTGAATAACAATTAGGATTCAGCAAGTGGTACCCTAATTTGAAATAGTAAAATGGTGATTTTAGACGCAAGCTAAAATTTCTGATTGAGATCAGATAAACGATGAAGGGAAAACAAAAACTTTGAGGATCAGGTCAAGTGAGGTAGATTAAATTATAAAGCAGACTCCTATAATACTTGGGATTAATTTATTTGTAACTTATAAATGACTGAATTAGATAAAAAGAAATACGAATTCAATTTTTTTTTTCAAACCAATATAACAGCCTACACGTGATTTGAATTTTATAATTTTTTATTTGAATTGTAAATGTATTAAAGGTTACACTAAAAAGTAATAGTTTTTTTATAACAGGTAGCGATTTGCGGTACAAAAAAGTTTGGAATTATGGTCCATTTTTTTTATTAACAAGCAGCTTGAGTCTTGATAACAAAAAATTGTCAGTTTAATGTGTAGTAGAAAATAAATTTGAAACTGTTTTAACACTAAAACATCATCAAAGTTTTTCCCTTTGTAAATTCACTACTCTTTTGACGTAAGTGAAATTTTAAATTAGCCGACGATGCGCAATCACGACGAAGACTAAGTATAATGTAAGGTATACTTTAGGTAAACTTTATATGGGGTTTTGAGGCGAAGTATAAAGTTTGATACTTAACAAAGCTTAAACTTTTGCCAGTTTTATATTTTACAGCACAGAGTACTAAGTATTCAGTGCCTTGATAATGTTTCTTGTCTTAGATCGAACTTTAGAAACACACAACTTGCAAACCTTTTTTAATTTATTTAACTTAGTTTAATACTAGATATTAATCATATCGGGCGGCTTCTGTGGTTGAGCGGGCTAAGCCTTTGCCGGCGTACCTTACTGCAACGCAGAGGTTCCGGGTTCGATTCCTGGTATAGTAAATTTCGAAAACGTATTTTCTCCGTTATTTACTATGGTCTGGGTGTCTGGGATCGGCCCCAGAGTAGTCCGTTGTATATTACCCATAACACAAGCGTAACTTGCTTAATTTGAGGATATACAATGTGTGTGTTTGTCTGCCGATTATTATTATTATTATTATATATTTCGTCAAAAAAAGTAACGATTGTTTATTTTCCAGCTAATCAAGTTTTGCTTGTGTATGAACCCAATAACAACTAGTCCAGAATAAATGAAGGAAAATTGAAAAAGCTCTGAGTCCAGTTAACCAAGCAATCAACGTTGTGGGTACATTTGTTTTGATATAAGTAGGTCCAGTTGAACGCATTTAACAAATATGTACATTTAGATTAGTACATTAAGATTTTGGCCTAGGGTGATAATCAAGTAGACATTCGATCGATTATCAATTAAAAACAATTGTGTCTGTGTAATGTGCAGTTCACATGCAGTAGAAGTGAAACTTGAGAGAATTTACTTACTCACAGATATTTTTTCTCTAACTTTTATTAATATAAATAGAATTTCTTCAGCCTACATCCGTCAACATAATAAAATGCAAATAAACTTCTTAAGTTCTTCTTAACCACATTCAATTTTTCACTGTATTAGTCTAAAAAATATTATTATTAGTTTTATTTCGGTCTAAACTAAACATATGTTTAATCATCGGCCTCATTGACTCTCTAATCTGTGCTGCACAATGTAAAACTCGAACCTCATTCTCTCGCAGGTTTAGTCCTATAGATTTATGTGTTTATCTCTTCTTATTGTCGCTTTTTCGTTTCATCGAGTTTCAAATCACAACGATTCTAAACAATTCACTTCAAAATATTAAAAATATTTGCAATTTTGTGCCTAGTGTATACTACAACGATGCCACCAAATACATTCTCGAACTATATTCGGCTGCTGATAAACGAACTATAAAGCTCATTAATACATTTCACCGCAAATTCCCTGCTTTCCTGAAATTACCGAGTTTAGATATTTGGAACTACGAGCGTGCATTGTAATTAAATTTTCCCCGACTATTTGCACAATGTCTGTCCATATGGAATTGGAATACTGTGGATGATTAAATATTTCGTTTACCAATATTCGAAGTTTATTCCGCGTCTATATCATTTATTACATAAAATTGCATTTAACATTATTTAATCAATGTAACGTTTCGGACAGAAATGACTAGCAGGGTGCTGAATTCAAAATTTAATTTAATTTAAATTTGATTTATTGATTTCTCTATAACGCCATAAAATGTACAGTCCCTTCGGTGTTGTTATACAGAGTTTACAACGTTCTTAAAAATATATAAAATTTACTGATAACAGGTTAATTCCCAGAACAGTTAATTAGGAACAACCAAACATTCATGTTTCCCATGAAATAACAATTCCATATAGTTAACCTCTATTTCTAATCGACGAGTCTTAATTTTATTCAAACAAAAAGGAGAAATAATTTCATGATTAAATTTCTTAGCGGCTTACGCAGACACTAAATTTTGGAGTAAAGCTCGAAATTACCGGAGGCATTTGGCGTAATGCTCAATTTACTTGAAGGGACCAGGGAGTGTTCTCCTGGCTTCCCGCAGTGATAACAATATCTACCGAAATTACTGTTTAAAAATTATTCCACGTCGTAACCCTCGTTTTTATTCTAGTATAAACGTATTCTTTTTGTATTGCAATCTTATTAACTATAGATATCGTGGTTTGAAAATCAATAGCACTTGTTTCATAAAATCAAACCTTAAACAATAGAAAAAATTGGTTTACAAACTAAATTAGATATTCGTTGAATATGTTTGTATAAAAATAATATCTATTAAAATATGCTTATTTAAAACAATTATGGTCAACACTGCTCTAAAATAAAGCTTAATAAAAATAGTATAGTTGGCATTCAAATTAGAATAATTAAAAATTGAGGTAGGTGGTGGTTCTTAACCCGCGACGCCTGTAAGATTTAATATAGTTTTTAAACAAATAAATAATAAAATTCTTAACACCAATTTCAACCATTTCAGACTGTGGTTACTAAAGCCGCAGACTCAATAGAGCGATCCAATGTCAATTTACGATACGATCAGGGCAAATAGAAGCTCTAAAACTTGCAAGACGAATTGATACTCGGACTTGATTTGTCTTGCAAGTTTTTGAATTTGTTTTTAACTTGAAATGTTTTCTTTTATTGTCTGTGCAATCTTTTATTTTATGCATCCAATCTTAATTCAAACAACATTATTCTGTGTTTTGTTAATTGCAACTCTATTCTCAAACAATGTTCAAGTAAAGGAACATGTGCTGAAATACTTTGCTATCTAATTTTTAAGTATTACTATAAAAATAATTGAATTATTTTTTAAACAATTATTAATAGTGCACGATTGACTTGTTAGAATTATGGCGTCACAAGTCACTTGTATAAAATCTAAGCGGCTACAAAATTTTGTAAGACATCAAAAATGTTTCATTTGTTTTTATTATTAATTACTCTAATTTAAAATAAGCTTTTTTAAAAAGGTTTTTTAATACAAGCTTTTGAGATTCTGGATATCATGTAGCAGCAGAGTGCTAGCCAAGACAAGTAAAACGAGCCCAAACACGACGGGTCTATCTTGTTTAGTACAGGAGTTCCTATGGCCACCTTCCGACTCCATAATCAGATCAGCTCCATGGTATCATATTATTGCATTGTCACGCGATATACATATGCGTGCAAAATTTCAGCTCAATCGTAAACCGGGAAGTTGGTCAAATTTAACTTGCAAGATTCCACCCGAATTTACATACATAGGTACATCCAATGCAAGTTAAATAAAAGCTTGTAAAAAAACTGTATACCTTTTTTATTTAAGAAAAAAATATATAATAGGTTGGGGAAAAAGTCTTTTCGCATATAGTATGTATGAACTTGTAATAAGATCTCTTTGGCTATACCATTTGTACCTGGCTGGTTTTGGTATCATTAAAAAGTTTTAATTTTAAAGAAGACAATTCCAAATTCAGATTAGGAAAATGTGTGATTTTCATTTGTTTTTCTTATTGTTAAAATGAGTGGAATCTAATGAAGAAATTCGATACATTTTAAAATTTTACTACAAAAAAGGTAAAAATGCAACATAAGCCTCGAAAAAAATTTGTGATGTTTATGGACCTAATGCAGTATCTGTGAGAGTAGCGCAAATTTGGTTTAAGCGTTTTCAATACGGAAATTTTGATATCAAAGATGCACGTCGCTCTGGTCGCCCTGTTACGGACAAAATTGATGCCATTTTTGAAAAAATGGAGCAAGATCGGCATATTAGTAGTTACGTTGTAGCTGGAGAACTGGGAATTGACCACAAAACTGTTTTGGCGCATTTGAAAAAAGCTGAGTACACAAGAAAGCTCGATATTTGGGTGCCTCATGAGCTCACTGAAAGAAACCTAATGAGCCGTGTACTTATTTGTGATTTTTTATTACGACGTAATGAAACCGAACCATTTTTGAAGAAGCTGATAACTGGTGATGAAAAGTGGATCACGTACGAGAAGAACGTGCGAAAAAGATCGTGGTCAAAGGCCGGTCAGGCTTCACAGACTGTGGCGAAACCCTTTTTTTTTTTTGTCCAGGGGAAATCCGTTTGAGGACTAAGCCGCGACAGGCACAGAAGCCTGGGGGGATGCTCGCGACCCGTGTGAGTGTGTGGGATTCGCCAGATCGGGGGTGGCACTAGCGTGCCCGGTCAGAACCGGTGCCACGCTATTGCCACTCCCCAGTTAGGGATACCCACTAAAACCCCTGGGTGTTCCGTCCTGCGCCTTATGCCAGGGCTACGGGAAATGGGCTGCCCGACTCCGCAGTGCCCTGGCAGGCGTGGGCCCCCCTCACTGGGCCTCTTCTTATGCCAGGGGACGTATCCCCCGGCTACTGCTCGGTCTCATTCTTACGTGGGGCGGTCTGTAACGCGCCCCACGGGAAGAGAGATGAGCGCGCGCGGAACACTCGCGCTCTCATCTCGACGGCATATGCGGGTGAGTGAGAACCCCTATACCCCAAGGGGCCCCACCCGCGCCGCCCGCTTACGGTGGCCGAAGGTCGAGTTCCGACCTCCGGCGTCGGCGCGTCCTCCTTTGGCGGGAGCGGAGCAAGGACGTACGCTCACGCTCCCGCTCCGCCTCCTCCTTCGCAAACATGACGTGCTCGCAGAAGGAGGAGACGGCGTCCCATCCGGTACGGCTCCCGACCATGGTGCGAACCACGGCCGGGAGCGAGAGGTCCAATCCGGTAAAGGCGACGAGGTCTCGGCGCTGCTCCGTCCACGCAGGACATTCCTGGAGTGTATGCAGCGCCGTATCCTCGTCGCCTGTGTCGCAATGATGGCACCCTGACGTTGGCTCGCGGCCGAGGCGACACAGGTACCTCCCGAAGCAGCCGTGCCCCGAGAGGACCTGCGTTAGCCGGAACGTCAGGGTGCCGTATCTGTGGCGAAACCCGGGACAACTCGCAACAAGGTGATGCTATGTGTATGGTGGGATTGGAAGGGCATTATTCATTATGAGCTGTTACCGCCAGGCAGCACCATCGATTCTGAACTGTACTGCGAACTCTAAATTTAAAAGCGATGTTTTTTTTTCAAGTTTTTGGTTTTGAATGTCAAACGTTTGATGTTGGTTTTGGTTAAGTTTTGACCACATTTTTTACTAAAGTTAAAACATTCTACAATTATCATTCAGCTTTTTTATTTATCGATTCTGAAGCGGTACAAAGTTTGCCGGGTCAGCTAGTCTACAATAAAATTCCTATCCACACAAAAGAGTTTAGTATATATAAATTTATAATTCAGTTAAAAGAGTATATTTTTTACTGGGTGGACGAATTCCTCACTTGTAAATACTTTGACTTATTAAATGTATTTATTATTATCACTTTTTATGAGTATTGTTAATGCGTTTCATTTAATATTATATAGTTTACAAAATTTATTATAAATATTTGTATACTTCTGTGTGAGCAAAACATCTGTACGCTATAACATGTATACCAACTGTTTAATCATGTTTTGAACCAAAAACATTTGATTTGATTTGAATAAATCCTTGAAACTAAAAGGTTTATTCGCCCTACTACAAGGAAGCACCAGCACTCCAACACCTACTGCCAGCCAGCATCAACCACTAACTACTAATGCAAACTGTACTTATATATGTATGTACTGTTGTCTATAATCGTTCCGGTAGGTTACCGACTGATTTCGATACAAGTTAATTTCTAACCAAGTAAAATGGATTCTATGTAAATAAAGTGCAGAACTAATATTGACTTTTCCAGGGTAAACGGAATTCGTTTACATTTCTCGGACGAGTTTCCCGAATTAAAATTTATTTAATTAACATGGATGTTAGTTGCGTGACGTGGCGGAGTTTGGAATCGAGGCTTTTAACAGACACTTACTAAATAAATGTAATGAATGTTACAATCATAATGTTTGAGATTAGAATTATGAGTTCCATATTTATTTAGTTAGAACTAATATGTTAGGCTTCCTAGTAATGATTAGATAGTTGTGTAAAGTTTTATTAAATTCCGATATATTGCAGATTTAATGAAGCCGAATGGATATATTAGATTAAAATAATTTCGAGTTATGTCCGAGTAGTTTGGGCGTTGTATGTATAGTTATAAATGATTAATTAATTAGAATATAGGTAATTTAAAAGGGCGTTAGTAATAGCAAAGTGATTAAGACAACCGGGTTTACATCCTATATACTCAACACTGCTTGAGATGACTTGGCTTGTGATCTACTTGTGACGTACGAATGGATATAACAATTTTTTTAAATTTAGATTTTTGACTTAGAACTTAAAAACATGATAAATGCATAAAAGATACTACAACGTTATATACGCTATTCTCACTAACTAACAGTCGTGATAAAACGATGTAGTTGAATGACGTGGGGGTTGTAAAATGCCTGGCGAGAATGTAAAGGGGCCTTTAATTAAAAGTCCACGCGACAGTTACTGCTACTGCCGAACAATAAAACCCATTCAGTTTGAATGGTTAATAACTTCCCTTTTTCTCTTTCTCGCTCTCATTAAAAGCTACTTTTTAAACAAGCGATACCTACTGACTAGTTTTTGCTAACTCAGATTTATTCTTGTTCATGGTTTATTGTTAGGAACATTTTTTAGCGTTCTGTAGCTAATTTGGTAAAAACAAAACACTTATAAAATTGTCATATCCGTTCATGGTCTGACCTTGTATGTTCCAGAGTATTCTCTTAAGTTTTTGCGACTTGTACACGTATGTAATTAAAACTACGTTTTAACTGTTTTCAGCGAGGAATTTAATTTATTTGATTTTTATTTCGATATTTCGGGCACTTTTCACTTCATTTGACTTTGTCTTACTAGGAACATAGTTAAAATTGTATGTACAATTTATTTTTCTGATTAACCCTCTTGGGGTGATATGTCACATTTTATCCGTGCCGGAATGGAGAAAGAATACAATTTCCTGCGGTCAGGCGACCCATGGTAAGAGGCGACAAAACAATGTACAGTCAGGTGGTAGGGTTTTGGTCACCTGGATGGCTACCACCCCTGGTCTAGAGTATGACACCATAACAACCGTGATTTGTGTTCCGAGATTAGTGGTTAACGACTGGGTGGAAATTTACATACATACATACATAAGTTCACGCCAGTTCCCTTGCGGGGTAGGCACGAACAACAGAGCGCCATTCAGGCTTATTCTTACACACCTCACTTGCTTCTTTGACATTCATAGCTCTTGTCATGCACGCTCGTCTGTTCTTAAGACTCCCGACATCACCTTTTGCTAGTATACGATCAATTTGACCATGGAAGGTGTGTCGTGGCCTTCCACGACTTCTGCATCCATCCACTTTTGCATTGTATATCTGTTTAATCATTCTTTCATCATGCATTCTTTCCACATGCCCGAACCACCGGAGCATTCCTTTCCTTACCTTCACCCCGACACTCTCTTTCAGACCAACTGTGGTGGAAATTTGAGAGGCAAATACCTATCCCATATATACATCTTCACGACGGCGTAGTACAACTGTGAAGAAAAGAAAAGAGAATTATAGTTTTATTTCAGAATGCCTTGTGCTCTTAGATTGCTATAAAATTATATACTCAGCTCTTCTGTAAAATGCACATTTTGAAGTTGTAGTAAAATGCTGCGCAGGTACAAAAATATGATAATTACACTAGCAGTCCTGGCGGACGTTGTCCTGCCCTGAACAAATAAAAATCTAGGAACCGATCCCAGCGCTACCTACTGGTGAAACATACCAAAAAATCATCAAAATAGGTCGGCGAGATTAGGAGGATCCTAGAACCCGATCCCAGCACTACCTACTGGTTCCAATTGTGAATCTAAACCATCCGGGGACTCACTTAAACACAAACAAAAAAAAATCATTAAAATCGGTAAAGACTTTCTCAAATTATACGCGTACATACATTTCCACTTCATATAGATAGATATATAAAAATATTTGATTTTAGTTAGAGTGAGGCTGTCATGTCACGTTGAAAATATTAGTAGAGCCAAGCTGGAATCATTGTTTTGGTGACAGCTCTTAGAGCCGGTTCAATCGGTGTGATGATACCATGCTTTCACATAATATAGGCGTGAACCGGTTAGCCTGCTGATCCTGTTTTCTGCAATAAGTGAGATTTCTAATTCCCTCCCACTATTTCGTCTTTCCTATCCTATCTTCCTATACCGATCCCATATCCCATGTTCTCTGTCGTATTTCTCATGTCTCATTCCTATATCCCATCCTAAAGGCTAACAACACCTTGGCTTCGTACCTAATATTGCAAATGTTTATAGGCGACGGTAACCACATTCAATGAGCGGGGCCGTCAGCCTGTTTGTCAGCTTCGTAATTAAAAATGCCTATTTCCATGGCAGCGAGCAGGAAACTGGCGAGGGAAGTGGTCAGCGCGTGTATGTAAACGCAACTTATTTGAACATTTGGTACTCGCGCTGCTCTAAAGCATAGTCTTTACTACTTGCCTACTGGCTGCCATGGAAGTAGATATAATATTAACGAAGGGTAAGAGGAAAGTAAGGACTATTATAGTTTATAGGTAAGTATATACAGAACACACGCGTGTATAAAAAGGCGCTAAATTGGCAATCAGTGACATAACCCTTTCTAAAATACAATCAATGCTCCAAATAAGTATAAGTACCTAATAGTCATATTAAACATATAAAAGTACCACTAATACTATCTAATAGTCACTTCCCTAATAGCAAGTAGGTATATAATCCTAGTCATATTTCACGAGACTAAGGCCCCCGATGAAACAGGGTATTTCACCGACATATCGCTTTGATTTACGGACTGTTTAAGTACCGTTTAAAACTATACCTAAAGAAAGGCAGTGACGCCGGCAAAATTTCTCCAAGCCTTTATAAACATGCAATACAGCAAGATCCTAATAGAACTGTGAAATAAAGTTAAATTGATTTTGAGTATTTTTGTCTGTTTCTTCTTCATGACGCTGGATATCATATCACGCAATAAAGGATAAATAAGAAAATTGTTTAAAATTAAAAAAATACACAAGGAAGTCGTTACATATCTATGCCGTTTGGAGTTGGTCTGTGGGGTCCACCGACAAAGGGTTTCTTGAAAGTTTCTAAGAAACTCTTTGATGCCACCCATGATCAAAAAGGCTGGTTCGTATTTCGCGCAATGAATCAACATTGTCATACAACGTGGCCCTACAACCAGCCTTCTGGGCACGCTTCCTTCTAGCAAGTATTTGTTACATAGTATTAACTTATTTATATTTATAATATTCAATTCTATTTTTTAAGTTAGTTTAGTTTACCGAATGTAGTGGGTTAATAAGCAGTCTGGTTTCAAGAAAACTTCAATGACATTTTTTTAAGCGACATATTTACAGGGTGGAAGAAACGCACATGTTGAAGGGATACCCTAAATAGTTATTGATAATAACAAATTTTACTAAAAGGAAATTTAAATAATATTTTTGTTTACCTTACGTTTATATAATATTGTATATTATGTACATTAACATGGCGCTCTGTTGTTCGTGCCTACCCCGCAAGGGAACTGGCGTGAAGTTATGTATGTATGTACATTAACACTACGTACATTATAAAAGATTAGGTGGATCCAAAACTAAGTACTTCTTAATGCATTGAGGGAGAAAGTTTCATTTGGTTAAATTCGTTGGAAGCGGCGAATGTGCGGGAGCAATACAAAACCGAATACATTACAAAAGGCACGCAATTTGTCCCCAGCCCCACAATTTATGTCTGCAGCCCACTTTATGTGAAAGAATTGATGAGAAATTTGAATAAAAAGTTTCCCTTTTCTTTTTATAACAATACTTATGAGCTGCCTTATATTTTATAAGTCAAAAGCATATTGTTACTACTTAGATGGAGCATTATAAATTGTAAATTGTTTGTATTTATATTTTACGACGCCGTAGTTTTTTTTTTGGTAATAACGAAACTTATAAAATTGTCATGACCGTTCGTACATTTCTTTGTCGGTATATGTCATTACCATTTTTTTACGACTACTACTTGGACGAAATATACTATCCTATAGGATGCTTTCACTAGACCTAAGTATGCTTAGGTCTAGTGAAATTGCAAAAAGGTACAATAATTAGGAAGGAGTCATAATATATTATGTGTGTGTCGGTGTAAGTAATCCGCATGGGTGAAGGACGATCGAGATGGAATGCTCCTTCGTTTTAAAGGAAGATCTTTCGCCGAGGCTATTGTTGTGCGTCGTAGCCCTAAGCGCGGATGTATTGTTGGAAATTTATATATATTCTATGTACGTGTCGGGTATCTTTTGCAACTTCAATTATGGCACAACGCCATCTCTTGGCTTGTAAGTGTTCTAGTGCAGAGTTTTCATCTAATATAAGCAAGTAAGCCATGGTAGCTTCAGTGGTTGGTTGCACTCGCGTCCTAAACTCAAAAAGCGCGCGTTCAAATTCTAGCCAGAAAATTGCACAACTTAGGCAGTTTTCTGGCCTAATTTGCGTATTGTTACAATTACCACGTGCTAACCGCGAAGTAAAACATCGACATGAAACATGCACATAGAGATAACCGATGCATTAAACCCGTCAACCCGCCTTGGACCAGTGTGGCGGATGTATTGTCCATTCTAATATAAAACGAAAGGCATAAGCTGGTGTGGGACATTTATGGGTTGTTATATTGTTATATGTACATATTCATCAATTATGTGTGTGGAGGATGAATAAAACCAATAAACTGTGGCGCCAACTAGACCTGCAGAATATAGGAGCTTTTTGACTTACATTTTATTGCGCGATTACAATTACTGGTATTTCTTAGTGTAAATGTTTAAAACTTACCTTATTGCTTCTAACCACCGAATACATTAATTACGTTTAATTATTTAGCAAGTTTAGGAATGAGAGTTGAGAATTACTCTAAAACCTATCATAAGTTTAAATTAGCAGCTTTTACTGTTAGGGAGAAAACTCGTTAAGCGTCGGGCGGGGTTTTATAAGATTACAACTTTGTGTTACGGTTCACGTATGTATAAATATGTATTATAATGTATATGTATTATGTTAATTGTTATCATACAATATAATATTCATTTCACACTAAGGTTGCTTTTAAATTAAAATTTTACACTAAATTAATTTAATTACTGTATCAATGAACTTATATTATTTTGCGACTGTCACAAAAGAGGTAATTAACGGGAATGAAATGTACATGAAAATGAGAACTATTGTACTGGACATAAATGATTGAAAATAACAAATATTTCTTGCAATTTACATTTTTATTACATACATATTATCATGTCTGTTTCTTATAGCGGTAGACAGTGCTGTAAATAGGCTTTTATGCGCCTAAGCGAACTTCTATAACTGCGACCTTGTTTTTTTTAGATATTATAGGTATCCTACCTAGAGCAATGCTATGTATAGGGCTACTTTATTTCATTCAGGGTTATAAAATAACGCACAAGGACCTTGGTGTTGGTGGACCAATTATCTAATATTTTGGAAAAAAAATCTATTTTTTTAAAGAACTAGTACACAAATACGGTCGTGCGCTGCCAAAAAGATGAGCGTGATTTTTTGTCTAATTTAGCAGACGGTTTTGATGATACTGGCATGTAGGTACGTACGTATTGGAATCGAGCACTAGGGGCGCAGCGGGAACTTATCAGGAGCAAGCCGAGAAAATAATAGTCCTGTCTGGGCTGACCATTCTTGCGCCCCCCAGAGTCTACGCCCTGTGCCTGGGCACCGGTGGCACCGCCCTATTTAAGGCTCTGGCGGTAGATAGAGACAATGGATCTCCATTTGTGATTTTGACAGACATATTTCTTCTTATCAGTTTTAAGAATCTCGTCATCCATATATATATATTTGTTTGCTAATGTTTTTTTACCGTATACATTTGATTACAATAATTAATACCAGCACTTAAAGTTTCGACTACTGAGTTTGAATGTCCTTAACTGATGTTAAACATATCACATTAGACTAAATTTAAGTAACGTGTATCCCACATCGGTTATTTCGATGTGCAGATAGATTTCTTTATAATATTTGTCATCACTGTTAGCATATTGCAATTATAACTATTTGCATTTCGTTATTTTCTCGATGACAGCTCCTGTGGAAACTTGAACGAGCGTCTTTTTTACATTATGTATATATTTTATTTAATCAAAATATGACGCTTACGCACGTACAAGGTCATAGCAGAGTCGGAGAAACTGATAGGTATGAAGCTATCAATAAACGTAACACGATAACAGACCCGATATTTTTTTACAAAGTGTTAGAAACTAAACTATTGCCGGATAATTTTTTAAAAAATTATTAACTAATATTAAATTTCATTACAAGACGTAACTATATTATGTTGATTCTTTATTTATTTATTTTAATCAAAATCTGATGGATCGTCACTGTCACTCGATGAGCTCTCTCCAACATTTACTATAAGTTCTTGTACTTCTATATTATCGAATGCCACATGAATTTCCCAATCCGACGCTATAATGTTTTGGGTTCTTCTCACAATTTTTTCCCAGTGCTCGGCGGTTACTTCCGCACATGCATTTTTTAATAAATCTAACATCTTGTTTGTCGTAAAAGGGGGATGGGTATTGTTTCAAGCGGCGTGTCCTTTGATTTGTGCCCATATTAGTTCTATAGCATTGTACTGGCAATGATACGGCGGAAGTCGAAGAACCCAATGACCACATTCGGCAGCTATTTTGTCGCTAATATATCTTTTAGGGAGGCTTTTTTTCGATTTTAAAATATTCACTAATTGTACTTTTAATAAAGTATTATCTACATTTTCGCCATGACGTTGGAGCCAGTCAATTATCTCTTGTTTTTTATTGGCCTACGTCGGCATTTTATCAATTTGTCTGGAGTGATATGTAGCGTTGTCCATAATAATTATCGACGGTTCTTGCAGAGATTGCATCATTTCTTTAAACCATCCTTCGTAAATCTCCGCGTTCATTTCTTCGTGGTAGTCCACTGTTTTCTTGGATTTAAAGGCCAGTAAAGCATCTGACATGAATCTTTTCGTAGACCCTGCATGGCATAAGGCGTTCACCTTTTCCCATTGGCACTGAACTAGTGGAAGCGGTGGTGTCGTCAGTCCAGTTCTTAGATACTGTGTGGTTTGCATTTAATCAAGTCTTGTCAGTGAAAATAACATTTGACCAATCTGATTTCTTTTTGGCTTCGATCAAAAATTCGCAGCGAGCCATAGCAACGTCGTGGCGCTCCATCAATATTTTACGTTTGTCCGATTTTTTATAAGAAAATCCAATTTCTTTCAAAATCAAGCTTAATGACGATTTTTGGCCATGGAACAAACCACATTCACGTAAAGAAACAACAAGTTTTTTAAGTGTTGGAATTTCTTTGCGCAAGTAATAATATATGATGGCGAATAGCGTCAGCGTGGAAGTTGTCAAGCGATGTCACACGACGTGGTTGGCGTTTTTTCTTCGGCGTAGGAAGCTTTTTTACCTGCATGTCGCTTGTACCGTAAGCTTCGGTAGTAATTTTTGAAACAGTAGGTCCACTAATTCCTAATGCGGTCGCAACACGCTCTCGCACTTGAGACAGTAGTGATAGCGGGCCCCCATTTTGATACTCTGCTTCAAAGTAATTACGAACCTTGATCACCAGTTCTCTCGCCTGCCTTTTCAGAACAGATCCTTTAGGCATTTTGATATTTGACAGCTGGGCAGCAATCAACACGGAGGAACACAAAATACACAACGTAACGTATGGATAATGTGAAAAAACTCAGCGAACAGAAATATAGTGACTATATAGCACGACCGTCTTGTTGCGAGTGACAGATTAAAACAAACACAAAATGGCGGTGGGCCATTGAGTGTTCCCAGCTTGAAACAATATATTTGAATGTTTTTGTTGTATTTGTATTTGTTCAAAACATAATAAATATATGCGATCGATATCATTACTTATTTGGTCACAACACTACAACTATGAAATTAGAACTGTCATCGAGAAAATAAAGAAATGGAAATAGTATAAATATTTGACAAATTAAGATAAATTCAAAAACAGTATTCACATAAAGCAGGCGTGAAAGAAATAATTTTCATTATAGTTTAAACAATAATTAACACGCTATTTGATTCGTTTAAATTGTGACGTCATAAGCTAGTATTTTCATTAAAAAATCAAGGATACGTAGCCTCCTGTGATAACAAAAAGCGTCTCAGTTGATTTGACTGTCAAATATTCAATTACAAACCTACCACATATTTTATTATTATTTAAACTTAAATGTTTAATATTCATATACGATTGGATATCGTATAGTTATCAAAGTACTATAATCAAAGTAGCACAAACTATATCATCCTCAACCCCAAGATAAACAGTTAAACGGCCATAAATAACAGGGAACGATTAACAAACCAATGCCTAGCAGAGGACCGTAATATATTCACTGGCCGTGCCCAATTTGTCTGACCTAACGCAATATTGGGAGCTGAACCCTGCTATCGTTACGCTGCATATCTTATTGGACACTATTTTATCTACAATCTCTTTTTAGGGTCTATTTTAATTGATAGATAACTTTGTCGATATACAGCATACGAGGACTACCCGCAAACGAGAAACAGTTAATAAAAGTTAATACGAGTAATCAGTAATATCGTAATTGTGCCGCCTGCTGGTTTTACCCGCAAGCGGTGTAACAATTAATAGATACACCAGTCGGCATTAAGCATGCGGCGAATCACACGTATCTGTTTAGTGCCACTCTCCGAAAACATTTATGGCTAATTTAGGTGTTAACACTGCATTGAACGTTAGACAATTTGTGCCGACTCCAACTGATCGGGAAATGGTAAAAAAGAGCGGGTAACGTTGAAGCAATGATCATCATTCTGTCGATTTATTTCTGGCATGCTCCATCACTTTAATGCTAGTACGTTGCCAAGCACGACCTACTGTGTTTTTTCGGCTAATATCTTATACGCTTATTTATTCTGTTCGCTTTATTTCGGTAGCAAATTCTAAACAGTGTTTTACAACATTATGTATACTTCGGACATTCCAGCATTTAAGTGCAGAATCGTATTTGATATCTCTGATAGGAACCGAAACAAAAGTTTAAGCAGGGAACATTATTTTGCAAATGCAAACAGATGTCGTAGAAAAACAATTATCGCATGAGCCTTATAGAACTGAACAAGGGAATTTTTAATTAAATAAACAAAAGCAATGGTTCACATACACGCGGAATAAAAATAGAGAAGCAAATGCGCCACTCGAAATGAAGCAGACTACAGTGTGGCCATTCTAGTGAAGTTTGGAACGTTTAGTTGTTTCGCCTTGTTTGCTGCATACGCCAAGTCTCTTGCCTAACAGCCTATTAAGACTACAATTTGAATTAAAACTTAAACTGTTTTAAAGTATCTATTGAGAACATAATGTTCAGCGAGATATTTAATTAAGTTTCTTATATTTTTGTTTTTGTTATTCATGTAGATTATTAAGAGTAGTCGACACACACTGCTGAATTTATTTAGTTTCCTTATAAAACAAGTATTGGCGTCTGGCCAGTTCTATTTTAATACTTATTTAAGTACTTATAATTCTAATTTAATGATAAATTGTTTAATTAAATTAATATAACATTCTCTGTACTACATTGCCATACATACAAAAGCATAAATACAAAAGTTAGTTTCATTGTGCTCTATTTAACACAACGACGTTACTTGCTTTAACACTGATTTTCATAATAAGCTATCAAAATTGCTTTATCTATCAAGCTAAGGACCCTTATAGTAATCTAAGCAAGGCTCTATGCGATAAAATTTATCTTTGATCTATCTATGGCACAAGTAAATATGATGATATTAAGTCAGAATATTTTACATTTTGAATAAAACCGATTTTCATAAGCTATCAAAATTGCTTTATCTATGGAGCTAAGGACCCACATGGTAATTTAAGCAAGGCTCTATGCGAAAAAACCATCTTTGACCTATCCATGAATATTCGTGACGACATGCGTACATGTGTTGTGAAGATCACAAACTTTATCTATTGACGATGTACTTATGTGGCCTTACCATATCGGTTCCTATTCATTCAATTGCCTTACCATCGGTTGAAGTTTGACATTACCTGTATGGAGCTTGTGGAAATTTTTAACCGATAGCAAGGCAAATGAACTATCAGTATGATATAGAAACTGGCCATAAGTGAACATCTATATCAAAGCGTTAAATCCCGGTTGCGTCCGGAGCGTCCATTTCTAACTTCAATGCTAGCTGTCCTACTTTTTCTTCTTTACGTTGACCATAAAGCGATTAGCACTTACTTCATGCTTCGGGACGTCAAGTCAGCATAACCTCTATCACTATGTATTCCTTCCACTGGGAGTTTGGGGAGGTGGCATAGTTAGTTGATACCTCACAGAGCTGGCTGGATTCCGCCAGAGGTGGCCGTACCAGAGTACGCAAATCTCTTGATGTTTATCTCCTATGTCACAGATATGAAGGCTGCCGTGGATACGAGAGTTCTTGACTGTACCATTAAGTACTTATATTATATTCTACTTAGCAAGTTTTGGTTATAATTATGTTAGCATAACTTAAGGATTATAATAGCACATTATACTGCCGTATCCGTTGATCCAGTAAATTTGAATATATTTGCAATAACTATTTACCTACTATATGCCCTTTTATTTCTCTAAGGTATCGTGATTTGGGTTTATTTTACCTTTACGAATATTTACATGAGGGCTCATAAACATATTCACATGTTTGGATAAATCGAGTATTTTCTCAAAAAATACGACTTCAATCTAAAAATATAGCCCTAAACATGCAGTCTTTTCGATTAAAATGTCAGATAATTTTGGAACGATTTACTAAGTTTATTAAAATAGGAGCACGCGTAGCATTTTAGGAACACTTGCCTTCAACAACTATTCGGAATCAAATACTTTACATATGGTTTACTAAATATATTCTTATTGCTTTATAAGGATAGTTTTATATTGTATGTCGTATAATTGAGTGTATTTTAATTATTTTAAATAGATCTAATAATTATTGTAGAATTAGAAATAATATTCATTAGAAATCTTCAAATCGCTGTTTTAAAATTCGCTTTTTTACAAGCTTTTGTTTAACTTGCAATCGATGTACCTATGTATGTATGTATGTAAGTTCGGGTGGAATTTTGCAAGTTAAATTTGACCAACTTCCCGGTTTACGATTGAGCTGAAATTTTGCACGCATATGTATATTGCGTGACAATGCAATAATATGGTATTATGGAGCTGATCTGATGATGGAGTCAGAAGGTGGCCATAGGAACTCCTGTACTAAACAAGATAAACCCGTCGTGTTTAGGCTCGTATTACTTGTCTTGGCTAACACTCTGCTGTTACATGGTATCCAGGATCTCAAAAGCTTGTATTTAAAAACATTTATTAAAAAGCTCATTACTTAATACCTTGGTAGAGTAATCTAGAGCAAAGATACAAGAACTTATTTCTATTCAATAATGTAAACTTTATCACGTTAAACATAATTGTAAAGAAGAAAGGTAGCAAAACAAACAATGTTTCTTATAATGTAATTTATGTGGACACTATTTGTATTTTCTTATTAAAATTAACCCTGTTATTCATAACATCGTCTAAACGTTTGCATAGTCCTTCGAAAACAAGACAAGGGATTGTTTGTTATTACCAAAGTAATATTTGCGAATTGTGTAATGTCTGTACGAAATTTGAGAAGCAATATAATTTGTTAACAACAACAGCCCATAAATGTTCCACTGTTGGGCTCGACTTAATTAGAGAAACGGACAACATAACCGCCAAACTTGTAAGGTGGCTTGCCGCATTTAATACATCCGTTGTCTTGTTGTGCAGGTTGCATCACGATGTTTTTCCTCACCGTTTACGTGAGAATTGTAACAATGTGCGTAATATGGCTAAAACTGTTTAAATGGTCCTTGCTGTCAAGCCATGAATCACAACTTCTTTTATTTCAATAGCATTTGGATATAGGTATGTACCTAATTGTAAAATATATAGACCACTAGCTTTAGGTATTATGACATAGTTCTTGTCAAAATCCATAGTATCAAAGAGCGGTGTTGCCCAACATTTCTATGTAGCTATACAAAATACTATTTTCTAATATTGGAAGAAATACGTTTGAAGTCTTCATATTGCATTCAGATAAATTTGTTTCTCTTTTATTTTAAAATAGGATCTCATTTAAAATTTCTTTTTGTTCTGAAGTAATTATTTTCTATGATGTTTTTAGTTGTTGTGACCTATGAATGTTTTAAACACTAGAAACAAACTCATTTTCAGAATTCTGTAGATAAAAATATCAGTAAATAACTATATTCTCAAGCTATGTATGACTAATAGGTTGATGGTTGACTCTCATGACGTCCCAGCAACAACTATATCATAATAGAAAAGGGTAAGTGACTCTACAAAATTTTCTATTCTACCGGTAAGTGAAAACGGGTTTATATATTTGTATAGATTCTTTATAGTTATTATACGTTATAATCCCAATTCCTTAATAGAGCTTTTCATCTGAATTCTCTAAAAAGGGATTTGTGGAGTCCCAGACGAACAATAAACTTCTCAGAACAAGAAAGACAACAAAAGGATTGCGGGGGTCAGTAGAGTGACTTTCGTTTAAAGTCACAATAGTCGTTAGAAGGCACCTGGGACCCGGTTCGATCAGCGTATGTAATGTAAGGTTTGAGAGCATACCTACTATTCGCTTCTGTGATTTCATTTACTAATGCTTTACAAAACAAAAGAAACGTATCTCAAGATGCTATTGAGTTTCAAGTATGTTAGTAATCGTAATTATATTATAGCTAGGTCCAGTTGTTTTTGTTAAATCATGAGTAACCATTTTTGTAATACATTTTCTGTCTGTCTATATCAAATTTTACCAACATAAAAGTACAGACTTTAATCAGGATTTACATTAGACTAGTTAAGTAGTTAGTTCACTTGCGGGTAAGTCCTTATCATCGTTTGGACAGACATCAGTCTACTATCGACAACTTATTATATAAGTAAAAATTACAGTCCAAATGATAATAAGAACTTAACTCGCCAGTTCCTCAATACATACAAAAATAAAAATCTTTCCTCTTTATAATATTAGTATAGAAGTAAAATATATCGTTTCCAGAATAGTTTCTTTTAAGAGTTTTTTAAACTGCGTCACGTATGTACACGTATACAGACACGGTTTTGTTGCCGTTTTATTATCGGACCATAGATGGATGGGACATAGTGAATTCCGAATCATCAGCCGGACCACAATGAGATGGACGCTTTTAGCGGAATTAAAATGTTGAGCCACGGATACGCTCATGTTTTATTGATATTAATGGACACTGTCCAATCATTTTGTTTTGAACATCAGCTGTGGTAGTTTGGAAGCATTTGGGTTCCCATTTTCACTGAAAGCACTATATATAAAGTATAAGATTATAAATTCTATTTATACGACTTAGGTTATATATAGGTATGTATGTCACATATGTAAATTATGTTAAATAGGTCATATATGCTTCTCGGATATAAGTATGATGACTGAGAAGTTTGCAGCTATAGGTTAATATGCTAATTATATTAAATCAACCAAGTGGATGTCAGACCACGCTGTATAAAGGATTTGGTTTCCTAATTTCACTACGTTTGTCTTAAATAATGTTTTATTCATAATTAAAAATAAATTTTACGTATTTAATCGTGTTTTAATCAAATATAAAAATGGAAGATTTTTGCATTTTTGCTTGTTTTTAACCAAACGGGTAATATGTACCTAATAGTTAAATTATTATGTTTAAAAACTTACTAATTTATTATAATTCTCCTGATAACCTTTCTACTTATAGCCGTCTTAAATACAATATATTTTATATAATATTAACAACGTAAATAATAGGGTTCTGTCTTCTTTATTATGCTAATTTATATATTAATATATATATATATATTGTGATAAAATGTATTTTATTTACACAATAAAATTATAATTGTCGAACAACAACGGCATACTGAATAAGTTTACTTATGAGTTTCAACCTAATTACCATTGGGAAATTCGATTGTGATACAAACATTCCCTCTTCATGCTTTACTAAAAGCCAATTTGTAAAATGTAAACAATCACAAATAGCGATTAATTTGCCAATTAATTTTGGATTATGTAAATATGTTTGTTGCTCCAGTATTTTAATTGGAATTTATTTGAATTTACAGGTATTTCACAATCTTGCTATAGACAAGAAGTGATATTCTGCAAAGGAAGTTTAATGAGCGTAAGTAACATAATTATTAATAACTAGAATTTTCCCCGCGGCTGCACCGCAGATATAGTGCTTTTTCCTCCCGGAAGATTCACTTCGTTTTATATCGCAAACTATCCTATCTCCCGGGATGAAAAGTATCTATGTCCATTTCGGTATTTAAACTACATATGCACAAAATTACAGCAAAACTGATTCAGTACTTCAATAGTTTCTCCGTCAAAGCTTAACAGATAGACCGAGTTACTATCGCATTTTTTTAAAGATGATGCATTATTATAAGTATTTCTATAAACTTACGAAATGATTGTCTCCCATACAACTTTCATTCCCTATTTTCAACCCTTTCTAGTTATATTTTTACGAAAAAAATTAATAGCCTGTGTCAAGTTTTGTCTGTCATTTGTAAACAACAGAAAGGACGAAGATGACCAAAATGACCAAAACTACCAAAATTACCAGAACGACCTAAACTACCAAAATGACAAATCACAAAAAAAAACCTACCCTACTTTCTGAATATTAAAATTACATATATACCGAATTTCAGCTAAATCCGTTCAATAGTTTTTCCGTAAAAGCGTAAAAGTATAACAAACGAGACACAAATATATGTATATTTCGGGAATTATCCCATTTTTCGGGATAAAATGTATCCTATGTTCATCCTCGACATCGACAATATATATACTGAGTTTCAGTCAAATTGGTCCAGTAGTTTCCGTGAAAACGTAACAGACAGACAGTTACTTCCGCATTTATAACACTAATAATAATAATAATACCCTGACCTCGCGTACGAGATTAGGCCATGTGGCATATGGACTCAACGATCATCGATAGTGGTGTCTGTTAACGGTCTAATAGCGAAGAGCCTCGACCGACACCTAGAGAGGCTCTCGCTCGGTAAATGGGTGAAGGGCCAGATACAGAAGGCGGTTCTCCTGAGCACGGTACGCATTGTGAGGAAGTTCCTGTATCTGGGCCTTAACCACCGGTAGCTTGGACCCTAGGCCCCGCTGCCGACGGACGTCATCTTTTTATATTTTATTAATATGTGTTTATTTTTTATATATATATGTATTAAAAAAACATAAAAAAGAATATAAATAAATATATGTGAAATAATAATAATAAAATTTATTTAATAATAATAAAAATAATATTAATAATGTATTTTTATAAAAGAATAATGTTATCTATTTTTTTATAAAAAAATATCTTTATTATGTATATTTTAAAATAATGTAAAATTTTTGAGAATAAATAAATACAGAATAAATAATAATAATAATGGCCAGGGATTGTCCTTGGGTGCATTATTATATGGTGTAGATAGGGATAATCGCCGGTCAGTGTCACGCCACATTAGATTAAATTTGTCAAGGGGCCTCTACGTGTTGGCCTTCTCATGGCCCCACCGAAGCCCTCCAAATGTCCGGGCCATTTTTGTGGCCCGTGGTCTTGAAAGACATACAAATATAATAATAATAATAATAATATAACTTCACGCCAATTCCCTTGCGGGGTAGGCACGATCAACAGAGCGCCATTGAGGCTTATTCTTACACACCTCAATTGCTTCTTTGACATTCATAGCTCTTGTCATGTACTCTCGTCTGTTCTTAAGGCTCCTGACATCACCTTCTGCTAGTACACGATCAATTTGATCATGGAAGGCGTGTTGTGGCCTTCCACGACTTCTGCATCCATCCACTTTTGCATTGTATATCTGTTTCGTCATTCTTTCATCGTGCATTCTTTCCACATGTCCGAACCACCGGAGCATTCCTTTCCTTACCTTCACCCCGACACTCTCTTTCAGACCAACTCTCTTTCTTACTTCGGTATTACGAACGCGGTCCGCGAGCGTCACTCCGCAGATTTTGCGCAGTGCTCGCATCTCGACCGCGTTTACTCTACTTTCATGCTCTCTCTTCCATACCCAACTCTCGCTTCCATACGTGAGCGTAGGTATCAGCACCGCGTTGTATATGGCAAGCTGGGTCTTCTGGCCTTCCTTATAATACTAATAGGGATTTATTATTTTTATTTTATTTATTATCAATAATTTATTATTACTATGATTAGTTATTAACGGTTATTAATAATAATTATTCATGCACTAAAACAAAATAAATCTATAACATAGTGACAGACATTCATCGAGGTGCCATGATATTTCTTCGAGGTCCATAGCGTAACAAACACCTATGGTGCATAATATTATGTTCATAGACGACAGTAACCGCTTTCCACCAGGTGAGCCGTGAAACTGTCTACTGTACTCTCGCTATTAAAAAAAAACATTCTTGGCGTAGAGAAATTTTAATTCAAAAGTTTTTCATCTAGTGCAAGCTTCGCTGTGAAACACTTTATTTAGTCATACATAATAAATATTAATGGTCTTATGGTTTTTCTTTAAGAACCATAAAGAAGCGTTCAAAGTTACTCTAACTCTCTATGAATAAGACCGTAAGTCTGTTTTGTAGTTTATTGTTACACTATACAGCTTCACAAGACGTTATTGCTGTTTTAATAAAATGAAGGACAAAAAGCACTATACCAACACGCCTAGATTTTTAATCTCGTCTTTTAACGCCGTTTTTGTCTTTTTCTTAATAAATATTAAGAATTCATTCATGGAGTTGCAACTACCTTACTTTATATTTATAAATAAAAATATTATAACATACGCGTTAATTCGTATCTAGAAGAGAGATTGCTTTAGAGATTATATTGCGGTTTCTCTTACGTAAATTCTAAACCCATACCTTCGAAAACAATTTGATTATTTCACATGAAAGTATCAAATGCTCATGTTATTATAAAAAAAAACTATATACATACATCAAATTTTATGTTGTTAACTTCCTCTGCTTTGTTCGCATAATCTTAGAAAGAATAAGTCATAACTGTAGTGAATCCACCAGGTTAGCCGCGGCGTACACTGATGACTTTTACCTCAACAGGCGTCAGAAAGCCGCGTCTTAACTTATCAGAGTGAGTCAGGGTTCGGACTAGCACCAGCAGTATTCTGTGGGTGTTTGCAATCACAGAGAGAATGGACTCCCCTTTCCTTCGATGCTATGCTAATGGGCCCACCCTTCCCTCGACACTAGATACCGAGGGAAGGGTGGGGCCATTCTTTCTGCTTTTGTGTTATTTATTCTGTTTTGTCTATCTTACTAACATAGATTTATATTTGTTAATAAGACATCTGAAATAAAAATTGTTCCCATCTCCGATATAATTTTTTTTGTTGGAGATCAGCGGATTTGAAATTTAACTTACAAAACAACCCGTAATTATAATAGTGCTTTTGAAAATCATACTTAGCTTTTTCCAGATATCGTTATGAAGTTCCTACATTTCATAGTAATCACTTTATTCCCAAAGCCATAAGAAAGGGATAAACAAACATCCAAATAAAATTACTTTAACTTTGATATACGACTGGAGACGGAATAAAAAGTTAAACCGAATTCTCGAGTAGTGTCGAGATCCAGCAATTACGTAGAAACGTATTAGTTGTCTTGTTTTTAGAAGTGGTAGAGCCATGCTGAAATAATGATCTTGACCACAGCTCTTAGTGTCCCCTCAATCCGCGTGATACCACGGCCTCGCAGAATATAGGCGTTAAACGGTTAGCCTCAGGTTAATGGTGTTTCGTTCGTAAGTGAAAGATCTGATGACTCACTTCTCCTTTCCCCTATCCCATTTCCTCTATCGTATTCTTCCTGTCTGATTCCTCTATGTCATCTTTTTTCATCCTGCTCCATCCTCCACTAAATACAGAATAAATACACCAGCATACACGTCCTGTTTTTATAATAACTCTTCTACCGTACAGGCTGTGCGTTTCTGCAATTAATTATCTATTGCTATAAAAAAAGCCTAATCCTTACCGTGCCTTAAAAATCAGGTTCCGAAGCATTACTTTTCCATTCCTAATGCTATTATCTAAGTATAATTATGTATGTTTATATTGTCATATGGATATATTTATGTTTTTATTGTCATATGTATAGGCGTGTGGGTGTATTTATTTTGTTTTTGTACTTATATGTACTATGTTTATTTATCATTATTTATTAACTGCACCACCGTCATTATTAAAGATCTATCAAGCCCTGCCAAGGGTTGCCTGAAAGAGATCGCTTCTTAGCGATAAGGCCGCCCGTTATATTATCTTTTATCTGTTTCTACTTCTTATCTTCGTAACGCGTTGGCTTCGTTCCTGATGTTGCAAACGAACGTCCATAGGCGACGGTAGCGACTATCTATTAGGTGGGCCGTCTGCCTGTTTGCCCATAAAAAGTAAAAAATTATATTTTCAATGAAGTTGTCCGTATATAAAACAACTGTAAAAATAATAAGATTTTGTTCGTACGAGTGAGTATTGTTGACTCGACGTGTGTACTTATTGGTTGAATGCCCGTCGCGTCTGGATTCAGTAGACCATAACATGGTAAGCTTTAAACTCAGCCAACGCAAAAATAAAATTCACAACAGTTACGTACAAATGTTAAAAAGTTTTCGTTTAATGGCAGATACACGGAGTTTTAATTAACTTTAATAAAAACAAAGTATAATAAATAACCAGTCATACTCATGACATCTAATGGTATCGTGCTTACAGATCGCCTGATTATTCTTTTTTCACACCTTTGGGTAGGAACGAGTAATGAATTTTTTTCTAGTGGCCCCCCATGACATTCTTTGAGGCCTAAGAAATATTTATTATGCATTGTTGTTTATACATATTAATTCGTTTTCATGACTATTGTTACTTTTTTATAAGTTACTAGCGGCCCGGCGCGGTTTCACCCGCGCTCTGTCGCACTCCCGTGGTATGTAGCGTCATGTTATATAGCCTATAATATTTCCTGTTAACGTAGCTTTCTAACAGTATAATAATTTTTAAAATCGGTTTAGTAGATCCAGAGATTATCCTGTACAACGTCACAAACTTTACCTCTTTATAATATTAATATAGTACAGATTGTTTTTACATTCTTTTGTTTTATTATTCCATACTTATATATTGTACTTTACTATCTTTCCTACTTGTATGTTATAATTTGTGTAGGTACTTAAACTAAGTTTCTACTAGGTATAATTAAAACGTTGTTATATAGGCATTTTAACGATCAGATGCGAAAATGGGATATTTTTTATTCCGGAAAATGGATATAAAATGAAATGGTAATAATTTATTATGTTTTGATTTTTTCACGTTACTCTTTGCAATGGCTTTACCGCTTTGAACGCGGTCGATGATGTATTAATATCACATTTCGTGTATAAATCGGTTGATGGATAAAAAATAAATGTGAATTTTTGTACTTAGCTATGTACATATAAAATAAATGTCATAGAATGTTTATTAGCATTTCGAACTAACGTGTTCTTATTGTATATTTTAACATTTCTCTTTTGAGACGTACCTATAAAAAAGTAATCGAGTTAAAATGAACTTTGAAAAGAATTATTTTCAGACGAAAACAGAAGACAAAGGGGAGAAGTTGGAAATTATTTTGAGCACGTCCATCCCGACCGCTTGCCCGAGGGCTGGACTCCATACCGATTTTTAATTAATTTTCAAAAAATCTGCCACTAATCACGTAGCCTAAAGATTGCGCAGAATTTCGCATCGTTTGTATTTTCTATTTAATACAAACTGTTCTTTGTAGCCTTGTATGGATAATTTTATAAATCTTAAGATTTTGATAAAAAGTTTTGCGACCGTTCTGTATTAGTTAACTTTTAAATAGCTTTCTTTTCTTTCTTTAACAGATTTTGCTTACATAAACATGGATTAAAATCCATCTTATATATCCATCATATATGGATTTAATGTCTTAGTTAAAACTAAGACATTAAATCCATATACATTTTTATTATTGCAGGAGATCAGCAGACAGGCAGACGGCCCACTTGATGGAAAGCGGTTACCATCGCCTATGGACATTTGCACCACCAAAGTTACTACAAATGCGCTGCTGCTCTCTTAAGGGAGACTGGAACCTGATCACTAATGCCGGAACACAACTCAAGGTTGTTATGGCGACATACTTTAGACCATATACATATTAATAGGTATATAATAGTAACAGTAACCTTTTTTATTTGTTACCTTTTCACTAATAACTACTAAACGGCTCTTAACATTTGACAAGAAGGTAGACTGTTTCTTAAGGTAGAATATAGGCACTTTAATGAGAAAGAAGGGACACATATTTTATAGATAACTCATAATTAATTAAATGGATTTAAACAACCCACAGCCAGGTGGTAGGGCACTTGCCCGACTGGATGGCAAATGTCTATAGGCGATGGTAATCGCTTTCCATCAGGTTGGCCATGCAATAAATAATAAAAAAAATATTCTGCTAGATTAATTTATAAGTAAACAATGTCATTTTCTTTAAATACAGTACTACTGGAGTGTTTTCTTACTCGGAGGGAACTTCGGTGCGATTTTGGAAATCAGCAGGATTTCAAGTCTAATCTCACCATACAGAAGTTTATGGTGTTAATTAGAAAGGCAGATTGAATTACTTGTATATTCTTCATTAAGATAATGAAATTAGATAGCTCGCGTCAAAGCCGTCTCTTAAATAGGGAAATGAAGAAAATAGCTGTGTTGGTCGGGTTCACTGCGGGCCCCGTGCAAATGAGCCGGGCCAATTTGTATTTAATTTATTTTGTAGTGCTAGAATTAAAATTTAAATGAAATTAGGACATCAGCGAACCCGTCTATATTCCAGTCTGCTGAATACAATTAAGCGATCCCTTTTGATTAGTGTCGTCGTGATAAGTACAGTTTTACTTTTTGTGAACAAAAATTCCTGTATACAAAAAATACCCAGCCAAGCAGAGTGCCACAAACAATGGTTTCACAGTGAAAAAGAATGTTCATTCGTAAAATATAGCGTGTGACTGAAAGTAGATTATCCTTTAAAAATGTATACATTTTATTTATTTATACTAATTTTAATTGAAAGTATGAGGCCTCTGTGCAATGAATTTTTTATATCTAGTAGCGGCCCCGGCAGACGTTGTTCTGCTCTGAAAAAATAAAAATCTAAGACCCGATCCCAGCGCCACCTACCAGTTCTAATTGTGAGTCTAAACCATCCGGGAACCCACTCAAACACACAAAAACAAAATCACCAAAATCGTTCCAGGTGATTAGCAGGATTTTAGAACCCAATCTTAGCGCGATCTACCGGTTCCAACAGGATAAAAAATATCCTATGTCCGTCTCCTGGTTCTAAGCTACCTCCCCTCCAATTTTCAGCCAAATCGGTACAGCCGTTATAGTGTAACTAACACGACTTTCTTTTATAAATATAGTATAGATATAGATTACTTGTTCAAAGTGCCAATCTTATTTTTTGTAATCAACTAAATACTTCTATATGTATGCATATATCAGCTATGCAAGTTTATAACCTAGCAACTAACATTGTTTTTTAATGTATGCCAAAAGCTGTGAAATCTGTATCGAAATATGGTATTGCTCTCAATAAGCTTAATAAATAATTAAGAAACAGCATGTCGTTAAAGTACTTTACATTTTTTTCATGTGTCGTGAAATTTATGAGTAGGTAAGCACTTGTTTGGTTTTGAAATTGTGCATCTCTATAGTGTTCGAGTAAAATGGCTGTAAGCTACGCATATAGGCGCATGAACATAACGATATTATAATTTTTGGTTATGAAACCCTAAAGAATAAAAATACTTTCACGACAGGAAAATTCTGAATGGTAACTAAACAACAATAAAGATAATTAGTTAAGATTTGAATTTCATCGACCCTCAGTCCCACTTTGTCAGTGAGTTGGAATTTATAGTAAATACGGGTATATCTTGTCGGTTTGGTGCTGGTATCAAATAAATGAGTTCGCTCGGTTTGATTCATGTGAATGGGGAACGGAAAATAGCCGGCAACAAATAAAACGAATCAAACTACGAACGCTACGTATTTAGAACGCTAGAATAATTTGACAGTGAGTTGTCAGATCAAAAAATTAAATTGCATAGAATATTCAGTTTTTATTTAAAATATAATATGGTATACTTACAGCGATTAATGGCCGGTTCTTATATCTATCTATTCCTTATTCATACATTTGCCTTATCATCGGTTGAATTTTGACAAAAATAATATGGAGCAACGTCAAATTTTAACCGATAATAAGGTGAATGAATATTTGGTAAGATATAGGAACGGGCCGTAAATGGAGGTTACTGATATTGATACTGAATAAATAATAAATTTATTCGAGCGTGCATGACAAGAGTTCTAAATATCAAAGAAGCAAGTGAGGTGTGCAAGAATAAGCCTGAATGGCGCTCTGTTGTTCGTGCCGACCCCGCAAGGGAACTGGCGTGAAGTTATACATACATAAATAGTCGATTCTCTTTTATAGCTCTTCAATTATTTACATGGTCTGTTACGAATCTTATACGTCGTCGGCAGTCAATTTAGCCCATTACTGGACAATGGACATACGACTTCCCAAGTATGAGTCATATACATATTTTGGTATTCTGGTTTTCTCTGCTGTATCGGTTATCAGTCCTGCGATAGACATTACCGGTCCATTGTCACTTAAGCTTTCTAATATTGCGATCTAAATTGGTTATCTTACCTATATCTTTATTTTATGCATTAGGTACCACGTATAGGTTTGTTCACCTTTAAAAAAAATTACTTTATACAATTTTTGATTTCGCTTTCACCTAACCCGAACAAATAATACTAGACATGTCTGACATTTACTGACGTATGGCAACCCTGGCCGGGGGGTCGCTTTACTTTTATCCAAAACGCGGCTGAATTTTACCCAATGAACTTTTTTATCTATCACTTGTCACGTACTGAGTTGTTTCCTAATTTGAAAGGCTCATGCTCTGATAAACTCAGATTGTTGCCCGAGATCTAATTGTAGTTTCAACGTAAATCACAGTCAAGCTTTATGATTTATTTCGAAATTAAATCTTATGGTTGAACAAATTGGAAGTAAGGCTTTTCAATTTATGAAGTGAAATAGAATTGTTACAGTTATAAATTTGATTTAAGAAGTAATTCGTCAAAGTATATCCATTTTTCTTTTAATTTAAACAAAATAGGGTAGTTGACAATTATGGTATAGTGTAATGCTAAATGAAACTGAAGTGCTACTCTCCAAAATAGACCCTAAATATATCAGGAAAAATAATAGGTAAGTTTTATTAGGGTCAAAACTCTCTAATAACATATGTCTTTGCATGATTGAAGACATATTTTTTTGGCTAGCGATAAGGTCATAGTGTGTCCAGCCACAGGGATAAACACAATATGTCTTATTACGAATTTATCATATTCGTTGATGGACGTATTGAATTTTGATAAGGAAATTGGGTTAAATTATGTTTATCAAATTGTCTTCGTCTGATTGGCTCCCTGGGGAAAACGTGGGTTGTTCTCTCCCCTTAGGCTAATAAAAACAATTGAATTACCGATCTGAAAGCAAATTCTTACCATTATAAATTGTAATAAGATGCATTCCATTTCCACAAAAATGCCTTTAGCTAGACAATGTGTAGAAGATTTGATATGACGCAAAGAAGGGTCAGCAAGATCGGAAGCGTACCGAAGTCGCACTCCACAGTGGTAAAAGAATAGGGTAGATGATACACTATAACAAATTCTAATATAGGGTTCCATAAAGGTGTAGGTAGGTAGGTACAGGTGTTAAAATACCTTGCTCTCTCTCTCTCTTTTCTTTCACCATATCCCAATTAATTGGGGTCGGCCCAATATATCTTTTCCTTCCACACTCCTCTATTCTGACATACATCTTCTGTCACACCAAAAATCATCATGTCATCCTTTATGGAATCCATTCATCTTTTTTTTGGTCTACCTTTACATCTGTACCCATCCATCTTGTAGTTTAACATTCTTTATTGTCATTAAAATACCTTGCTATTTTACTTTTAAAATATCATAATATAAATAATTTCAATTTTTATTTAAACTATAATTATAATGGATACGCTACTTGACTCGGTAAAGAGTTGATCTCATAACTTGTCACGCTCAGTATTTGTATAAATACTAAAAGATATCAGCATTTTGCAAGATGATAAAAATTATCTCATTTGATTTTGTTGTCAGCTCTCTTACTCTATGAACGATAATAGATTAGTAAACATCGTAACTCTGAAAACTTTTTAATTTTACATCACTAGATAGCGTCGTAGATGATCCTTAGACACTTTCTGATGCTTTGTCACTGAAAAGTGTTTAACTTCTAACCTAATTATAGAAGTGCTATCCTAAACGCTTTTAAATTTCAGTGACAAATGAAAACGTTATAACGATAATGGAAAGTAAATTAGTTTTATTTGCTTGTCTAGAAATAGAGAATTGATCTCTTATGACAATTGATATTACAGGTGTCGATATTTTTAGACCAAATCAATTAGAAATGGAAAATAAACTTTATAATGATTATACTTTCACTGTATTATCTACTACAATTGATCTATTTATAACGCAAATATTCCCTATTACAATTGTAAGTACAGGAGCGAAAAGCGTAGGCGATATTTGTATCTTTATGCTTTTAGAAAGTTTTGGCCCCAAACATTTGGCGACGAATCGGGGTCCAAGCTATCCAAGAGAGGGTTATTACGTCTCGTATTTCGCCACACCTGTATCTGACATAACGAGGGACAAACCCTACTACTACATGTTACAATTATTACATGTATTATAGAGCTGAAAAGTAAATTTTACATTCATCTACTTGTTATTAAACTTAAACGCGTGTATTATATGTATAAATCTGAATATGGCGAAGACGGAGTACTTGGCTTGCAATATTACAGATCCCACACGATTACGCATAGGCTAAGATACAGCCGGGCGCACGGACCAGTTAAAGTACCTGGGATCTGTACTTAGCGCGTCTGGGGATATCGATCATGACGTCAAGTCCCGTATATCAGCAGCTTACGTTAAGTGGCGTGAGGTGACAGATGTCATTTGCGACTCCAAAATGCCGGTTAAGTTAAAAGGATAAGTCTACAAATCCATCATTAGACCTGTTCTTTTGTATACCAGTATAGAGTGGCTTGTACTTGAGCGACACAAGCAAAAGCTGCGTGTCACTGAAATGAATATGCTTGGGTGGATGTGTGGAGTCACACGGAAGGACCACATCAGGAACTCCCGCATCCGCGGCGGTCTTCACGTCCCTGGCACAGCAGACGAACTGCAGGAGAGCCACGTTTTACGGAAAGCGGCTAGTTACGTGGGGAATAAATGTCTAGTCGTTCCGCCTCTGCCAGTCCCGGTCAAAGGGGTAGGCCCAAAAAATGTTGGCTTGACGTTGTAATGGATACAATACAAGGGATGCCGAAGGTCGCGAGAGGTAAAAGTAGAAAAGTGGACCCTGGGCGCCGAAGCGATCGCTCCGAACGCGAATGCAACCGGGATTTACCGCTCGGATGATGATGATGATGATGACCTTCCCTTAAATAAACTACTATATCTAACCAACATTTTAAATCAACCTTAATAACTTAGACACACAATTCAGTGGATCCTAGTTCGGTGTCCCTAAATGATAAATTTACACAAATAAGTACGATAGTATAGAGTAAACAATGGACATTCAATTAAAGGAGTATTGTAACAACAGGGTAAAATAGGCAGGCTCGCAATAACAACACTGCTGAGTAGATATTATTGCCAGTTATTAAGTCCAACCAGT
The DNA here is from genome assembly GCA_019925095.2 of Dendrolimus kikuchii. Lineage (NCBI taxonomy): Eukaryota > Metazoa > Arthropoda > Insecta > Lepidoptera > Lasiocampidae > Dendrolimus > Dendrolimus kikuchii. Next base: position 13,465,825 of record CM034398.1, on the reverse strand, counting down.
TTATCGCCACAGAGCACACTGAATTCTAAATAGGTACAGGATTACTGAGGGAAAATCACATTTGAATAGATGAATCAATGTTTACACCGATATTTTGTCCCAAACTATTGGAAAACGTTATTAGATATACGATAGGAATATTTATTTGTTATTAAAACATAAATTGAAGGGCGGGCAGGGATGGAGATTATTTACACCGCACCGTCACATTTAAGTATAGCAAGTACTAAGTAAATAGGCTTTCAATTTATGTACATAATTATATCTAATATAGATAGCACATCTGTATTTACTGTGTTTATATTTACTACCAAATATATTATAAAACACTATATTGAATTATATTTGAACAACATTTGCTTAAATTTGAAATTCTCTAGAACTTTTGAATTTTTTTATATAATACAATTACACACACATATATATATATATATATATATATATATATATATATATATATATACGTATATATAGGTATATATATACACACATATATATATATATATATATATATATATATATAAATAAATAAATATCAAGAATTAATAAACCTAAATACCAAACACAGTGCAATATATAAAATATATTTTGGTGTCATTTTTAAACTATTATAATAGCATATTGACAACACTCATAAGTTCATTCGCAACTATTTCTCGTGCCCATGCCACCTTTATATAATGCTCCCAAGCGGAATCCACCAATTTAAATAACTTTAAAATATCATAACTATTTATTTATATTATTATAACAAACAAGCAACATATCACTTGTAAAAGTATAATCAATATATTATACAATATTCTATACTTACTGATATACAGAGTGGATTTTTCAAGTGGGCGGGCCTTCAGGGCTAAATCCGATTCCGATTTAAACGGAAACTTTTTTTTTTATTGCAGGAGATCAGCAGACAGGCAGACGGCCCACTGGAAGGAAAGCGGTTACCATCGCCTATGGGCATTTGCAACACCGAACGTGCGACAAATGCGCTGCTGCTCTCTTGAGGGAGACTGGAACCTGGTCACTAATGCCGGAACACAACTCAAGGTTGTTATGGCGACATACTTTAGACCAGGGGTGGTAGCCATCCAGTCGGGCAAATACCCTAGCACCTGGCAAACTAAACTAGCAAACAAAAAAAAACTAAAGTAGTATCATTAGATTTTTGAAAAATCAATTACCCTCATCAGGAATCGACTTGAATGAGTTTAACAAAATAAACACGTACTATTTTATTATACTAAATCACAGTGTAACATGTAAGGATCAATTTCTGTGAAAGAATATCAAACGGAAAACCAAGAGAAAGTGGTTGTTTTTGAACAAAATGTTCTATTTTCTATCCATTTCAGTTTAAGTGTTTTTCGCTATTTCATATAGTTTAGAATTTGGCCCTAAATGCCCACTTAAAAAATTCACATGTATATGTATGTACAACAATAAAATAAAATACATTATAGTTGTCAAAAATGAAATTTTATATTATAGAATTCTACTTCCGAAAACGGTGATGATTACGAAGACAAGTGCCTTGTGGTCCAGTCTTAGTGAATAGTTTCTTATAGGCTAAGTAATAATTGCTTATTACAATTTAACTACGCAGCCCTATGCCTGGTGTATAACTGAAAATATTTTAATTATAATTATTACTTAAGCTATCTCTAATACAACCAGTTATATTCTAATGTACATTAAAAATTTGTTTTAATTCCACCGCAGTGTCTCTTAATGTCAAAATGTACCTATTGTTTGAAATTGCCTTGAATTCTTTGCGTTTTAATGGGATGTTTTCCACTGAGATCCTGTTACATTGCTTGTCTCTTGTAAATGTGGAACGGAGATACCATTTAAATGGGTTCCTGGTTGCTATATTGTGTAGCGCAGCGCGGGAATGTTATTATAAAAGGAAATTTAAACCGGTTTTATCATCATTGTCACTCTGTGTATTCTTTGCAGTCGTGATAGCTTAGTGATTGGGTTCGGAGGCGTCGCTATGCTCATCTCCTCCCCGTGACTTAGTGGAACCCAGTTTAGGTTGGGGGATCTCCCTGGCAAACCATATTCATGACGTGGAGTGTTCTGGTCCCAGGGACACTTCAGGTGTGACTGATTGCGTCGAGACATTGTGGATGAATTGCCTGCGGTGTATTCCACGGTGCCTTACTTAAATACGGAGGGGCGGTGGACGGTTTTTGTGTGTCAACATCTCACAACTCTATCTTCAATAAAGAAGTGCGAAAAACCAGCCTCTGAGAACCCCACATAGCTTTCGTTGTAAAGCTTCCACAGAGGCCTGAGGAAGCAGATATGTGCAAAAGCAATTCCCCACCGTGAACAAAATAAGGCTTAGTGATTAACGCACTTGCGTTAATCACTAAGCCTTATTTTGTTCACGGTGTTTGTTGACTATGTTTTATTCCGTCGATTCGAATTCTTACCTCGAATAACAGGTAAATTAGCTTCGAGACGTTTTTGCGTTTGTAGTAAGCATTTGTATATTTACAGAACTTCTAAACTTGAAATTTTTATTTTCTTGAAATTTATAGTATTAAAAATTATATTTAATATTAATATTTATTATATTAATATCGTTTAATATTGAGTATTAGTTTCATATGAAGTACCTGCCTATAAAAATATATAAAAAGTATTAGTTTATTTATTTATGTGCTGACAGTACCTACACTACTACAAACGCAGAAACGTCTCGAAACTAATTTACCTGTACGCTTTTGCAAAATAGTTTTTCCAACCTATGGTGCATATTGTGTGTGCATATTACATCTATCCGTGCAGGAACGGAGAAAGAATACAATTTCCTGCGGCCGGGTGGCCTGTCGTAAGAGGCGACTAAACAACCCACAGCCAGGTGGTAGGGTATTTACCCGACTGGATGGCTACCACCCCTGGTCTAGAGCATGCCGCCATAACAACTTTGAGTTGTGTTCCGGCATTAGTGACCAGGTTCCAGACTCACTTAAGAGAGCAGCAGCGCATTTGTAGCAACTTTGGTGTTGCAAATGTCCATAGGCGATGGTAACCGCTTTCCATCCAGTGGGCCGTCTGCCTGTCTGCTGAACTCCTGCAATATAAAAAAAAAAATGTTACAATCACCATGTGTTTTGTTGATGGGAGTAAATACGATGAAACCTTACACATCGTAATAATCGAAGTGTAAAACCCGCGAAATCGCTTTAGACAAACATGTGTAATACTGTCCTTTCCTTAAAACTAGGGTGGCCCTAGCCCAACAAAGGGATGTCTTTAAACTTATAATTATATTTGAACGGTTTGATAATTTATTCTTTCGTTTTTGTCTTCTGTAACATTTAAGGATAAAAAACGTTATGAGCCATCAAAACATGAATTGTAACAGTATTTCATTTTATAATTTCAAAAGTTTGAAAATGGTTTAAGTTTAATTCATGGAACAAATTTATTTTTGCAGACTAAAACCGATTTTTGCATTACTAAAACTGATCTTTTCCCGCCAGCTTTTTCTTTTGAAAATTATTTGGTTGAATCTCTTAGGTGAAAGTTAAAGAAATTGAATTGGAAAATTTTAAATGAAATTATGATAACCTATTCTATGTTGGAGATTGTAAAAAGTTTCCTTACAACTCTTGTTGAACTTTTACAAGTATGGAGCACTTCAATTTGTTGCTCGATAACTTTTTTTATTTATTTGTTACCAACAATTTTTACAGGCTTCTTGAGTTTTATCTGCGAATATTGTCGTTGATATATTATGAAATATGACAAATTACCACATCGAATACAAATATAAAGGAACAGGCATTAAACAATCTTGCCAGTACAGTGGAGACTCGATTAACCAGACTAATTGCTGTCGTAAGGTGTTCGGATAATCGAAAATCTGGATAAATGAATATATGAAGAAAAGCGATTTTTAAAATTATCATCAATTATAGCAATACACCTTTACTCGTACGTAAACTAAAATTAAAAATATGAATAAAAATAAATACTTACCTTGGTGGAACAAGGAAGTCAGTAGCTTGAAGAGAGATATGGTGAGACAGAAGATGAATCCGCGGTGCCACGCCACGTCGTAGAGTCATTAGTGAGTAACTGGAAGTCAAAAAGAAGTATGAGGATAAGGCCATGGCCGCAAAGACTAGAAGTTGGAAAGGATTCTGCACTAGACAAGACACAGAGAGTCTGTGGGATGAGGTATACCGAGTGATAAGGGGAGCGATAGGTCGGGATGAGGAGCTTCTTGTTAAAGACGGAATTTAACATGCAATAAAAAAAAATAGAGATATCTATACTTGTATAATTTTGGCGCTGAAGATCATTCTTTTGCTTTTAAATGTGTTATTAAAAACACACTATGGCGAAATTACTGAACCATTTGAAAAACTTATTAAATACTTTTTTTAAATATGTTTTAAATAATAAAATGTTAAAAAGCGAGAATACCTGACCTATAGACGATTGACTATCTAGACCTGCAGAATTTAGAACCTATTCAGAGTTATGTTTTTTATTGGTCGATTCTCATTCTTATTTTTCATAATTGTCATGACATTACTTTAAATTCACAGAGTTATAATAAATAGATAAATTGGTGCTCCTAGTATTCGTCGGTGTATGTAGAGTACGCTGAACCTCCAAGCCTCGCTGACTGTGCAAGCGGTTCCGGTCCGGATCCTCTTAATTGGTAAATCTTAGCTGACTCGGCTCTTGGCAATTACAGCGGCTATATGTAGCTCAGATCACTAAAATGCATCGTTCAGCCAATCCGTAGACCTACTATCGGGCATGGTTAATTGATTAAACTCGCGGATATTGAAAGTTTAAACTAAGCGGATATGGGAAACCAGGCGTTGTATATTAGTTATAAGTCTATATTAGTAGTCTTTCAATTTGGATGAATCAACCAAAGTATAAATACAAACAAATGAACATAAATATTAATAATGCCATTGTGTTCTTTCAACTAATTTGATTCAATTTGGTTGATCCGCCTGATTCAGTATTAGCAAATTTTCATTTTAGAGTGAATATGTTCGAATTTTATATTACTGTGACATTACTAGCCAGGTTGCCGAATTTGTTTATCGATCATGCAGGTATATAATTGAAATTGATCGAGTTTACAACATTCAGGTCACGTACCAGAGTTGTCCGGGATCCGAAGTACGTGTTTGTTCACAACCTATATTGGATACTCAATATATTATCGTTATCACAAGTACGAAATCAATTATTAACGCGCGTTTAATTATAGCTTGGGCATAGTTTGTCTTTCACATGCCTACTTAATGAAAATTAGTAATGATGGAGACATGAGTATAATATGAGGGAAAAATATTACCCACTGCTGGGCTCGGACCTAAAATTTCAAAGCAACAATTACACTAAGTGCAGAAACAGTGAAATCGGTGCATTTGACGCGTCTACTCTGCCTAACACTGTTCATTCCCAACAGGAGTTAAGTAGGGGAATTAATTATCGGATCCCCAATGCAATGAATATCACTATTATTATTTTATTCAAAACATGAAAAAATATTAATATTTTTTATTTTGTAGCCATACAATGATAACAATAATATCATTGTATGGGTTTAAATGTTAAGATTTTTTAATATCGTGAATAAATTACGTGGGTGCCAACAATAGTATAATAGTGTATCCTCCTATATCACGGAGGAGGAATGATAAAGAGTGGCAAGTGCCCAGTAATAAATTTAAGTCTACAATCAGTTCACGCCTTATTTTTAAAACATCTTATTTTAGAAAATATATTTTTTAAACTGAAATCAGTTCAAAATTGGAAGTCCTATTTAGCTCCTCTTCAAGTCAATGCAATTTGAAAAATTGTAAATATTGCAAAATGTCACCGTTAGCTCAATTGAATACAAAGTACAAAAATTAAATTTCTACTTGCATCATCTAAAACATCCTTTAAATAAGTTTTAAAATATCAGACAGAAAACTCGGTATGCATGTTGAAAAAAAGGAGTGTTTCGAATAGCTTAGCCATTACCTTATCGGGAGTATCGTATAGAAAGTCCTTTTGCGGAATAAACGAGTTTATTCAACCATAAATTTACCCTAAAATGGGCTTTTCGAATAAGTTATCATCGGCAGTTATGAATGCGAAGCAGCGCATTTTATATCGCGATAAAAGAGCATTTTCTTCGTCACAAACTCAGAATCACATTTAAAATATGCAACATTTTAAACGTGTTAAAATTGATTACAACAACATCTTTGGAATCATAAAAGATGATTTTACTGTGAATTTTTTCGATGTTCAAAAATTCAAAGTTGGACAAAGAATGGATTTTTGACAACTAGTGGAATTGAATATCTCTCCATCTTCAAAAAGTCACTAAGGAACGCCATTATATTATTTTTTAAATATTTGTTTAAAGATAATATATATATACGCTTACGCACGACAAGCCACCTATATTTTTCAAGTCTTTCGTAATTTCACTACACCATATATGCATATAGAATACATATTCCTGCTCGATTTTATTCATACATACTCAGCAGTTTCTGAGAAGAATCGCTGCGATATACACAAACAGACGGACATGATGATTGTATAAAGCTTATATGTAGAGCTGCTACAGTAAATATGAAACCGTAAAAGAAGAATAACCTAGCATGAAATAATATTACAACAAAAAGCGTTAATAAATGTTCATCATTAGTTTCGTCGATATCTGCCCCAGTGAATCCAGACGGCGAATAGTAAATCATTTGTGGTATAATTAATGTATCATCGCTATCAGCAGCCAGCACACCGGCCTTGAAAAATAACAAAAAGAGAACAAACGGTAAGTAATTAATGGTATTGATAGATAGAGTATGTAGAACGGCATTTGCTTAACGAAACTACGCGTTATGTAAGTGCTTTGCTTTTTACAATTAATACAGATCGTGAGAAATATGCGTGTGTAACAAATTATTAGAAACAATTACATTTTTCAACTTCGAAATTGTTCTATTTCATTTTCTTTTTCGAATGCATTTGATTATGAAACTCATTTTTACAACGTGACATGCACTGACGTCTTGAACATATCGAAAAATATAATTGGCAAGCTAAGTTAGTACGGTGAATGAGAGTAAATAGTAGAACCAAGTAGAACTGAATAGCTGAATAAAAAACGAAACTCAACTCGTATATTCTAAATAACTGGACGATGATAGCAGTTATTGTTCTCTCGCTCTTTGGACGTTTTATTAATTTAATATTTCAATGACTTTTTTTAAATTTTCGACAGATTAGGTAAAAGAAATATGTTTTCTATAATTGTATATTAATATTATAATGAGGAAAGATTTGTATTTTTGTATATTTGTTACGAGTAAACTCAAAAACTACTGGACCGATTTCAAAAATTCTTTCAATAGTAGAATGCTACGTTATGCTTGAATAACATAGGCTATATTTATTAGACCCGATAGGTGCCACTGGAATTGGGTTCTGGATTTTTTTCAGGGCAGGACAACGTCTGCCGGAACCGCTAGTAAATAATAAAACGAGAATAAATAAATACGGCAAGAGACTGGTTATGTCTTACCTATTTAGGAGCTGGAAGCTGTTCAGACTTATTTTTTCGCGACTATCACTGCTACTATGTCTCTTCTATGTTTAATTAAGATTCGTACGTAGCCTGCAGAAACTTTCTCATGAAATCAAATTACAAAATCATGTTCTATGATAAAAAATATTCGATAATCATATCCGTTTTTGCCAGTACTTACTATGATTAGATTTTATAGACATTTTTCTAACTACTCGTACGAGATTCATTTACAGGACACCAAAAAATGGCAAGTTGTAAATTTGTTACTAAATTTTCTGTGGACGAAAGGTGTTGCATTAAGAGGTTTTTATAAATCATTTCTAAAACAGGTGATAATAATTTAAATAAACAGCGATTAGGTCCACTGCTCAATACCTTTTAAACAAGTGTCAATTTTGATCTTGTGTTTATTTTCATCAGAGTTTTGTGTTTTAACTGTCACTGACTAAATTATATTAGGTTGGGGAAAATGTTTCTTCACATTTTATATAAAAATTCAAAAGGTTTTTTTATAAAGTTTATTTACATTTGACTAAAGTATGTAGGTGCCATTTTGTTGGATAACTTTTTGCCATCTTGTAGGTAGGGACGTGATCCCATTGCTATATAAATTTTGGGGCTTCTGATCAAAAAACTGCGACAAGTGGTTTTGGCAATCCTCTCGTGCTGTTAACCTGACACTGCCTAAGGAATTCTGCAGAGACCGAAACACGTGAAAATCTGAAGGTGCAAGGTCAGGACTATACGGCGGATGCATTAACACCTCCCAGACAAACTCTCGTAATTTTTAATATTTTCTTAAGTTTTCGCGGAACGTCGGAAAAACCAAAATCAAATAAAATTACCGCACTTAAAACCGTTAAAACGTAGTTTTATTATCTCGTAATTTTTGCTGAGTGGCTAAAGATGTGTGAGGTCTAGCGTTATCATGGTGAAAAACCACACCCCTTCTGTTGATTAATTCCGGCCGCTTTCTCTCAACTTTTTGCTTTAATCTCATCAGTTGTTCGCAGTACAGTTCAGAATCGATGATCCTGCCTGGCGGTAACAGCTCATAATGAATAATGCCCTTCCAATCCCACCATACACACATCATCACCTTGTTGCGAGTTAACGCGGGCTTCGCCACAGTCTGTGAAGCCTGACCGGTCTTTGACCACGATCTTTTTCGCACGTTCTTGTCGTACGTGATCCACTTTTCATCACCAGTTATCAGCTTCTTCAAAAATAGTTCGGTTTCATTACGTCGTAATAAAGAATCACAAATGAGTACACGGTTCATTAGATTTCTTTCAGTGAGCTCATGAGGAAATATCGAGCTTTTTTGTGTACCCAGCTTTTTTAAAATGCGCCAAAACCGTTTTGTGGTCAATTCCCAGTTCTCCAGCTACATCGTAACTACTAATATGCCGATCTTGCTACACTTTTTCACAAATGGCATCAATTTTGTCCGTAACAGGGCGACCAGAGCGACGTACATCTTTGATATCAAAATTTCCGGATTGAAAACGGTTAAACCAAATTTGCGTTACTCTCACAGATACTGCATTAGGTCCATAAACATCACAAATTTTTTTCGCGGCTTGTGTTGCATTTTTACCTTTTTTGTAGTAAAATTTTAAAATGTATCGAATTTCTTCATTAGATTCACTCATTTTAATACTAAGAAAAACAAATGAAAATCACACATTTTCCTAATTTGAATTTGGAATTATCTTCTTTAAAATTAAAACTTTTTAATGATACCAAAACCAGCCAGATACAAATGGTATAGCTAAAGAGATCTTATTACAAGTTTATACATACTATATGCGAAAAGACTTTTTCCCCAACCTATTATAACTATAAAATGAGTATGTCGAGATGAAAGGGAAAATATATGATTAATATTTTGATTTTTTTTAAAACAATATGCAATATAATTAGAATAAAATTATAAACTAAAGTACCTTAAAAATTAAACTACGCAAAAAAAACATATTCCGAAGTAAAAAATGTAGTCCAGATTGCTTTCGGTGGGGAGCGTTCCCAAAACGCTGACTGCATTCCCACGTTGTGTGGCAACGCTAATCCGTTGCCCTAAAGATAGGCTAGCCTTTTGGTCACGCGAGACTTCTTTCAGTCGCCTTGAAAGGTCTCGATAAAGTTGATAAGCCTCAGTATGAAATTAAATACATTTACCGTCCCACTAAGAGAGATTAGAGGATAGTTAGCTTAAAAAGTAATTAAGTTGTTTTTATTTACACATCCACTTGAGTAATATTCGGTTTACGGCCGGATTCTATATTTTATTATTAATTCACTTGCCTCGAGCTTGTCATGTTTTGACCACTCGTAAGTAACATGAACGGTTAGCATGCTGTAGAAACCGGACATTAATCTTCACTATGCTAGCAATTGGCATGAATTACAGAATTGAATAAATTAGTAAAACTGATCATTGTCCGTTTCAAATTTATGGCAGTAAGTCTTAATATCATCTTTAGTCTCTCAAGACTTATGAGAAGAGCGGAGTTTTTGGCGGGAACTGAAAGAAGATGTTGTGCTGTGCGGTTTTTTAAAAATGTGTAAAATTACTCTAAAATTAACAATAGTTGTAGGATATTGATAGTTTTTGAGTAGTCATTTATGTGTTTTTGTTAGAAATATGAACTGATAATCAACTGTGATCTTTCGATTTGTCACAAGAACTCCGTTGAATGGCTTCGTTGATAACCTACAGTTCAACTGAGCTATATATAGGCTTAAGAAAATGAAGAAACTGTAATCTAAGATCTGGCTTAAAGGCCTAGCTGCCAAGCCATAAACCTAAATAATAAATATGAGAAGAGCGGAACCCATGCAGTAACCAAGTATACTTGATAGGTCTTTTATAGATGCATACCTAAGATGGATGTCTATATGGCAAGGTTGAATGAAATATTGAATAACGTTATTGCACACAATATACGATCTCTTCGAGACTACTCTACATTGTTATATAGATATACGTTACTTAATTGGTTTGCCATACTGGGCCCAGAGTCTGCAACGCAATGTATTCGATCGAGTTCGATTTTACAGCCTGTAGACATGACGTAGTAATTAGCTTGACTGATTTTAATTTCAAATTAAATTAATCCGATACTGAATTGATTGATTGCTTAATAACACTTTATCGTATACCAATACAAACAATGAACTTACAGACTAAAACTATATGTAGTTACTTACAAAGGACGGTCTTATCGCTAAAAAGCAATTTTTTCCAAACAACCCCAGAAATGAATTGAGATGATAACAGTGATGGTGGTATACGCATATTATAGTACGACTACTTACATTTTAGTAATAAATACAAAAATGTTATATATACAGACATTACTGAATCTACCTTGAATAGCGATTCCCAGCATTGACGATATTTTCCAACATATTGTGAAATCATTTAAATTTCTCAGAAATATAAATTCACCTCGCCAACACTCCATAACATATGTCCCAGTTTTCTCTCAAGTTCACAGAGAATATTACATTGTTATTGTTCAATATGTTCTACATGGTTTATTGCCGGTGTTGCTCTCCTAACAATTGCCTGTATACTTTCACTCAATCAGTAGATTCAATTCTCGATCGAGTCTCGCCGCGGTGTGTCGACACGATTTCCTCATTAGACAGCTTTTGTTAGGGACGTCAGCCGTGTGTTCTAGTCGTGTTAAGTTCATGCTCCTCCAATTGGTGTACAGGAACACGCTCTAATCAGAGCTCCAAAGTGTCTAGAATTCTTGCTGTGTATTGACAGACACACATTGTATCTGTGCTCTTTGACGTGCGATAAATAATGAACTTTAACACGAAGTGATGCTGTCGATATTCGTATGAACATTGGCATAGCAATGTAACTTAGACTGATGGTGTAATCAAATACGTAAGTGAAGGTATTTATCCTATTTATATCTTACAAAACAGACTTATGTTACAAGATGTCCACCACAGTAGTCATGACAACCATAGTGCATATTAAATATAACATAGACAATCGTCATAGATAATATTTTTAGTTAATTAATCGATAAATTGAATCATCTGTTAAGATGATTCAATTTATAATTAAATTACCATTTTCTACCAGTTAGTTAATTTTATAAGCCCGCTAAATTATTATCTAGATAATTTAGTGCATTAGTAACTAATTATTATAATTGTTTTTGAGATCCTGGCAACACTATGATGTAATTGCTATTTTTAGCAATGATGCAATGTTATTGTTTTGTAGGATAGTATTTTCGTATAAAAGGCGTAGGGGCGTATAAACGGTATTCATTTAGAGTCAATCCCCCGCAGCGGTCGAGCCGAGGTCGAACCTCACAGGAGGTGCCTCCTCCAGCGCGCTGCTTCCGGGCTGAAAGCCTCCGCTCCCACGGAGTCGGGAAGCCCTCAAAGTCCGGTATCGCTGAAACAGCCATTGGCGGCTATTCAGCTGGGTCCAGCTCCAAAAAAAAAAGACGGTGTTCATTGCTTACTGTGTTGTGTGAATAGTCACATCAAAGGCTGACCAATAATAAAGTGGAAACCCTGCCCAAATAATTAATATTTGTTATATTTGGTACTTTCTTACCCGAATCTCTGCAAGGCTTTTACTCTTGGAATGTATATGAAGTGTGTTGATACGCTAATCCTTGATACTTTAAAACATAATTTAAAATTAAGCGTATTAAAATGCTATATCATGAAACTTTGCTATAAACCTTCGTATATTACGGTACCAACTACGCTTGAATTCGTATTTCTTGGTAGGTACTCATAATAAATAATGTTATATCTATTAATACATACATACATACATAACTTCACGCCAGTTCCCTTGCGGGGTAGGCACGAACAACAGAGCGCCATTTAGGCCCATTCTTACACACCTCACTTGCTTCTTTGACATTCATAACTCTTGTCATGCACACACACATATATCTATTAATAATACTTAAAACCGTATGACAAGAGTTATGAATGTCAAAGAAGCAAGTGAGGTGTGTAAGAATGGGCCTAAATGGCGCTCTGTTGTTCGTGCCTACCCCGCAAGGGAACTGGCGTGAAGTTATGTATGTATGTATGTAATAATACTTAAGAAATCGCCATACTTTCAGTTTATTTATCACCCTCGTAATATAAGTTATGAAGATATCAGTATTATTATTAATAACAGAAGATTATAATATGATGTTTTTGCATGCTGACATTCAGATAATTACAAAGTACTTTGGGTTAACGTGTCTTGAAAATACATTACCTATACCGACTGAAATACAAAAATAAACGTGGAGATTGATGTAATTTGTAATATTCGCTTCTATAGTCACAAAAAATCTTCCCTAGCTACTAACTTTTAAATTATGAAGTAGCAAACTCAGAAAAAATGAGATTATTGAGTTTCCAAAACACGTTAAACGAAAATTGATTTGGATAATATCCGTTCATTATTTTTATTTAGATATGGTATATTTTAATTAAATGTGCGTGGTCCGACAAGCACTTGTCAGATCTATTTGAATATAAAACAGCGCATCGAAATATTACTCTTCAAATTTCCGCCAATAAACCTGCTTGAAATTAATAATATCATATTGAGCCACTGTTATTACATAAATTTCTCTCAAGAAGTATAATAAAAATATCAACGTAATAAAAATGGCTATATAAAAAGAAAGTTCTTAATATAGGCTTTGATTAGCTTTGATATTTCAAGAGTACGTTGTTCAATCGAACTAAATATGGTAATATTAGATATATTTTCATATTAATCGATTCTCATTAGCATACATAATTAAACTGACGAAGGCCGAAAATTTAATCGATGGGTTTGGTATTATTTCAATATGACAGGGAGAATTTATGGTGAACAATATAATAACGAAGTCATTTTCTAAAGAAAGCGGGACACCTTGATGAGGCATTTCTATGAGAAGAAAATTCGCTTTCAATATAGTAAAAGTTGACAACATAGCAAAGTTATTTATAAACAATTTGTGTCCCTGACTTCGTTCATGTGTAATTTGAATAAAATATACATAGCACTGAAACAAGAGAATAACAAGTATTCTACTTGTATATATATATACATATATGCTACATTATTTGGCTTGACTAGTTAATTAAATGGTGAGAAACACATTTTTTTTTACATATGACAACATTGAGAAATTGACCTATTCTCCTTTTAAATTTTAAGTTTAAACCTCATTTTTAATCGACGATTTTTTTACGGCTTCTGTGGTTGAATGGGCTAAGCCTTTGATACCTTACCTCACTGCAGCGCAAGGACTCCGGGTTCGATTCCTAGAATAGTAAATTTCGTAAATGAACTTTCCGTTATTTACTATGGTCTGGGTCTCTACGATCAAACTCAGCCTGCTCCAGTTAATTTCTTTTTATTGTCTGAAGCAGACAAAGAGGCAGAAGTCCCACCTGATGGAAAGTGGTTATCGTCGCCTATGGACGTTTGCAATACCAGGGGTGTCGCCAATGCGTTGACGACTTCTAAGAACTTTTATAACGTCTTTCTTAAAAAACCCATATCATAGCGCAAGGGGAAAACCGCAGCAGGAAATTGCCTCCAGATCGTTGATGTACGCGGAATAAATGTTCCAGAGAACCGTTGCGTAGTTGAGTGTGGGAGCTCAAGGAAATGGGGTGAATATTCCGGTGGTGGCGAGCTATACGGTTGTAGAAGTAAGGCGTTGGCACCAGATTAAACAATCTTTCAGAACACTCCCCGTTGTACAGGCGGTAAAATACGCAGAGGGCCGTAAAGTCCCTTCGAAGGCTAAGCGATTCTAAACCGCCTGTTAGTATCGGATCGTCAACAATGCGAACGGCGCGCTGGATAGAGTCAAGCAGTCTGTTAAGCGGGTGCACCGGCCCATAGATGTGAGCAGTACTCGGTATGCGGTACATATTACCCATAACATAAGCGTAAATTGCTTAGCTAAGGGATGTACAATGTTTGTGTGATGACTGGCGATTTATTTAATTTATACCGCTTATTAATATAATAAATTGGCAAGAAATGACACGTCAGTCTATTACTGTAAGCTTCATACGACAGCAGCGCCTAAACAGGTCAAGCTGTCTCTGAAAAAAAAAAATGTTTTATATCCAAATTTTCCGAACTCTAAGATATCGAAAAGAAACATACACGTATTTTTTTTTATAGATTTTACCATTTCGATTTAGTGTCAATGTTTAGGTTGTATAAAAATATAAAAGAAAACATTTCTGCCCATAAGTAACGAGGGCTTTTCGGAATTTTCATTGTAAATGCGATTTTTTTGCGTACTTGCGATTCTTTGAGGACTATTTTGAAAATTAGACATAAAATTATCGTTTGATATTTCAATATAAATACCAATATACAAATTTATGAAAATACAAGCTTATGAAGAAAGAACAAACAAACATAGTTACACGTTTATATAAGTAAATATGGATGTCAGTAACTCGATCCAATCTACGTTGCCCTGAGGCTAACAACATTTTTCCAATATTTTAACGGAAAGCCCGATTTTCTCCGTAGGCCTACAAATCCGCTACAATATTTGTTGTTGTTTTAGGACAGCTTAATCTGGAGTTAATCTTGGAAACACCTTCCACATAACGATTCACTGGGGAAGCTGGAAGAAAAACGACTCCAAATACCAACTTAATTAGTTTTTGTTTTTAAATAAAACGTAATTATTCCTGTCTGGATTTTTGGCATTTTATTATTTCCCTAAAGGCTTATTTTTACTTTAAGAACAAACCTAGTTAATGCCACGGCAATATATTTATTTTGGGCCCAATTACTGCCGCGCTCTGAGCCTGACATTAAGCATATTAATCCATTATCTTTAAATACAGAACATTGAATTTATCGATTTATTCTTTTATTGAGGTTTCGTAGACATCTTGGCATAAACAGCACTTTTATGACCTCATCAAATTCGTTCGTAAGTTTGTTCATCTGTATTTGTATGTCACAGGTATTTTTCTTGTAAATGCGACTGGGATGTACAAAGACAAATTGGCCAAGGAGAGACGGATAGTTAGACATGACAATTTTATAAGAAATCCATTTTTTTAAAAGCAACTTTGTCCAGAGAATGCCAATCTGGGTTTGATAGATTTCAAATATCTACTGCTTGTGGTACAATTTATAAACAGAGATATGTAATTCTAATAATTTATTAACTGTCTAATGGCATTCAAAAATCTTCTTTGTCATCAAGAATAAAGTTAAATTCAATGTATGTTTCTTACAAATAAAGTAAGTAAATACTTGTATATTCTAGTCTAAAAATGTAAGATAAATTTTAATATTAAACAGTCAACAAATAAATGAAAACACTTTTCAGATATTTTACTTCGTGCTTCAGAATAAGTATTACTATTTTTTATTAAAACTATGAAGCTCATTAAAATTCTGCAGCTTAAGTAGAAAATAAAAACTTTCCCTGTGTTTGAATCAAAGCGTTGTCGGCACTAGTAATGAGAGTTGGTTATTTCAAGAGTGTTTTCACTGCGTACGACGCGGCTTACGGTTTCCCATAAAATTAAGGAAGAAGGGACAACATTTTCACCCAGTGTTTTTGTCAAGTAATAAAACGTTAACGTATTATACTTTAGGCCGTGACACAATTTGGCTTCTAGACAAAATTCCAGAGCAACACAGGCGCTGTATCGGAGTAAGTGTGGCTATAAAACTGATACCTATTCTAAGTAAACATCTACTTACTGGAGAAGGTTTAAGGGATATAAAATGGGGATGTGTTTTATATCCAACAAAATTTTAATACATCCCTTCAATTAGAGTAAACAAATGATGTAATGGAACATATGACTTGCTCGTTACACAATATAATTTCGGTAGTAAAACCTTTCGTTTAATTATCTATGTTGGCTTTACAATCCGGAAACCCTTTTGATAAAAATTCTATATAAAAAAGGTCTAAATCATCAAAGAACTTGAAACTCAAAACGCTTTTTATATATACCAAAAACATTTTTATATCAAATATAACTGAGGGATATAATTGAGTATCCATAAGCATGCTAGGTATTGTCAGATAGAAAAAAATGTGTTCTTTATATTAATTTTTGGTTGGATCTATTGAGCGTATAATAATAATAATAATTTTCTGCACTGACCGGGGTTTGTCCTTGGGTGCATTTTTATATTGTGTAGCCAGCGATAATCGCCGGTCAGTGTCACGCCACATTTAAATTAAATTCGTCTAAGGGGCCTCTAAGTGTTGTCATTGTCTGCAATCACTGTTTTTTTTAAAATCTCGTGTTAGACCGTTAATTTTTGGTTACAATATCAATGATTAATTATCATATTTTTAATGCGAAGCTAGCAAATAGGCAGACGGCACAGCTCATGATGCTCACCAAATATACAATATCAAAAATACACAATTACAATATTGTCATGGTAGAAACAATAGGCGGCCTTATCGCTTAAAGCAATCTCTTCCAGGCAACCTAACTTAAGGAATAATTTAACCTAATCTGGCGATGTAGGTGGTGCAGATCATAAGTAGGTATATCATAAATAAACATACTTAAACTACATAATTTACATATTAAATACACATACTTAAATTACTTTATAAATTAAATACATACATATTTATATATACATATGTATATGCTAAATAGTCTATAATATAAGAGTTAGGAATAATTATTTAAGGAAAAGTAGTGTTTTCTGAGTGCGTTCTTAAATGTAGGGGATGTTTTGGCCTCTCTGACAGTAATAGGCAGCGCATTCCAAAGTTTGACAGCCTGCACTGTAAAAGAGTTATCATAAAAAGATGAAGTGTGTGCAGGTGTAGTGAGTTTACGATACGTATGAGTGCGCAAATTGTGGGAAGTAGAAAGGCGAAGGAATTGAAAACGTTCCTTAAGGTAAGGAGGACTACTAGGAATAAATAATATGTTATAAAGTAATGTGAGAATGTGAGTATTCCGGCGAAAGCGGATAGGGAGCCACTTGAGTTTTTCACGAAATTCAGAAACATGGTCATATTTTCGCAATCCAAATATGAACCTAATGCAAAAATTCTGAAGTCGCTCAAGTTTATTTAGCTGTTCTACGGTTAAGTCAAGATAGCAGGCGTCAGCGTAATCTAAAATGGGTAGCAAAAGAGACTGTGCAAGCGTAATTTTGGTGGCAGTAGGCAGAAAATTTCTCAGCCTTCTCAGGGATCTAGAAGACAGAAAAACTCTCCGACTTAATTCGGAGAGGTGAGACTTCCAAGACAGATCACTATCGATGACAACACCTAAATTTTTTACAGTGTCACTCAGTGGGATACAAGTGCCGTCAAAAACAATGTTCGGTACAGTTGCGAAATCTACTTTTGCACGTATTCTGGAGCTACCGATGACTATCACTTGGGTCTTACGAGGATTCACTGCAAGACCAAACATTGTACTCCATTGAAGTATGTGGTTTAAGTCTAAATTGATTTGTCTCACGGCACTACTTAAATCATCTGGAGCAGCTTGGGTGTATATCTGTAAATCGTCCGCATAGAGGTGATAGGATGAAGTTAATTTATCGGAGATTGAATTAATGAAAATCGCAAATAAGAGAGGAGATAAAACGCCGCCCTGTGGAACACCAGCAGTAAGGCCAGACCATGATGAGTAATTGTCATCAACACGTATTCGCTGTCGGCGTCCATGCAGGTAACTGTGAAACCAACCAATTACTGTTGGAGATATGTTAAGAGTGCGGAGAATGCTAAGTAATATGTCATGGTCAACATTATTAAATGCACTACTAAAGTCTAGCAGTGATAGTATCGTCAGTAGACCACTCTCCATCCCCTGGCGGATATCATCTGTAATTTTCACTAAAGCTGTTGTTGTACTATGGCCTGGGCGGAAACCAGATTGAAATGGATTCATTAATGAGTTATAATTTAGGAAAATACTTAATTGTTTGTGGACTAGACGTTCTAGGACTTTGGATAGGAAGGGAAGAATGGATATCGGTCGGAATTCAGAAAAGGACGTAGGATTAGACTTTTTAGGGAGAGGAATAACTTGTGCCTCTTTCCAGGCTGCTGGAAAAGTACCACTAGCCATGGATGAGTTTAGGATATGAGTGATAATCGGGTTGATGACATCTAGAATAGGGATAATCATATTGCGACTAATACCATCACTGCCGACAGAGTTTGAAGTAATGGATTTTATGGCACTCGTAACATCACAATCAGATAATGGCCTGAGAAAAAAAGGAGAATGAGAAGGAGTTGGAGCTGTTGAAAGATTTCTTAATGTGTTAGACTTTATAATATTGTCAAAATTCATAACAGTCGTGAAATGTTGATTGAGGTTATCAATATTGAAGTTTTTTGGAACAGAATTTTGCTCTAATTTACCAACTCCCAAGGATCTCAGAAATTTCCAAATTTTAGAAGGATTATCTTTGTCAACTGATTGATGAATATACCGGCGTTGAGCGTCCCTACACACTCTATTACAGCGATTACGGATAGTTATGTAAGCCTGTTTGGTCTCGCTACACGGATTAAGCTTGCATTTGGTCTTGGCAAGAGATTTTTTGTGTATAAGCGTCTTGACGTCATTGGTAAGCCACGGTGCAGGTAGGTGCTTAATTTTAATACGACGCATGGGTGCATGTAAATCATATAACTTTAACAACATTGCATTAAATACATGCACTTTATCATCGATAGTAACTGCATTGTACACCCCCGACCAATCCAACTCGCGGCAATCCTTGAGTAGAGCATGCGAATCTATACCTCCAAAATTACGCTGCATGATAATTTTGGGCTTAGCTTTTGGGGGACGAATGTTATACGAGAGAAAGATCAGGTCATGATAAGAGAAAGCATCCGCTGGGAACTGACCATGTGTAACAACATGAGAAAGTGAAGATACAAGAATTAAATCTAGAAGAGACGGAGTAGAATTGGGAAAACAGTGAGTAGCCTTCAATGGAAGAGTGGACAAACCAGAAGCAACAACTAAGGACTCAAGGAGTGTACTACGATAATCTCGTTTAAGAAGACAGGTATTAAAATCACCCATGATTATGGAATGATTATAAGCAGGGATAACATTTTCTAAAAGTTTTTCTAACGATGAGAAGTAATTAACTCTAAGAGACGGGCTGTAAAATACTCCTAGCAATATTTTATTCAAAGAAAGTTCCACCTCGATAAATAAGTGTTCACCAGCATCCGATGCGGGTGGTTGTGGAGACAAGCTGATAATGGAAAAGGGGATATGTGACCGAAGGTAAATGGCAATGCCTCCACCACCACTGCCTATACGGTCATTTCTTATAAGTTGATATCCAGGCAAGGTGTAAGATGTCGATGGGAGACAAGGTTTCAGCCAGGACTCTGAGACTAGTATTGCGTGGATGTTATTTTGATTAAACGACGCCAACATATCTGTAAAGTGAGCTGGAATACTCTGCGCATTTATATGAACAACATTAAAATGAGAAGTACAGTTGGAAAAACGCGCCTCTAGCAGCTCAACCAAAGGTTTACTGTCACTACAAAAACTGTCAGAGGAGCAAGACACATACTCAGATTCAGTTTCAGACCTTTCAGAATCACATATAAAACTTGCCATCTTAACAAATATATTTAAATATATATCTATATATGTAATAAACTAACATATACTATATATTTATTAAAGGAAATATATATATATATATATAATAGAATAAATATAAAATAACAGTAAAAATAAAAATCTCATTTCACCTGCCAGTTACAAAAAGAGAAACAACTAAATTAACAATTTTAAAACAACACAAACATTTTATCTTAAAGGAAAAGGAATAAAATGAACAAATATAATTAATATAATAATAATGTAACAGTGAAACGCATTAATAATAGAATAGCACTATAGTTTTGTTAGGTTTCTGAACGCATCAACAGTAAAAGTAATCGTATTTCTGAACGGAAAATTAACCAAAATAATAACATAACATAAACATAACCTTTTGAAGCTAAAAGTAAGAAATATGAATTAAATGGAAGAAATTATGAATGAAGAAACTATCAAGGTGTTTATTTATAACAAAATCTTTTAGGTTAATATATTGTTGACAACTAATTTCAAAACTTTTAGTGCCTTATAATGCTTATCAGAATTACAAAAAGAAAAGAAAAAGAAGACAGTTTAACAATCAAGCTTAATTGTACGTTAAAACAACCTGTAGAAACGATTTGATACTATTTCCTAGACGACGTCGCAGCTTTGCGTGGTTTTGTGGCAACAGAAGCATCTTTATTTGAATGTGGTTCATCTCTTGGCTGGAGTGGAATATTATTCAAGTCGGATAGGAGATTAACACGATGTCGGATGTCATCAGAGCCCACCACAAAAATTGTACCATTTTGTGTCCAGCATTTTGATATTCCGAAACGCTTTCGAGCCTGCATGAAAGTATTGTGCCTCATCTTTGTAAGGAATTCAGACACAGTGACGCCAGAGCCTTTCAGTTTGGCTTTAGCTGACCAGATTTTGTTGCGGACTGTCATATCACATAACTTAACAAGAATAGGTCTAGGTTTCTTTGATGAAGTTGGGGGCTTACCCATTCTATGACAACGGCGAATATTCTCAGGACTAAAGTCATCTACTTTCAACTTAGACACAACCAATTTTGTAATAACAGCTGCAATATCCTCCTGTTTATTTTCAATAATTCCATGTAGTAGCAGAATTTTCCTCCTGCTATGCATTTCTATGTTATCAGTGGATTGCTGAAGCAGCTCTATTTGATGTTGCAGTACTTTCAAAGTATTAATAGTAAACACTTTGAAAGTTGCAAATTCTGCTGACAGAGAGGATATATTGGATGATGAAGGATTCCCTTTCTGTAATTCACCTTCAAAATTGTCCATGCGCTCCTTAAATGATGTAGCAAGTTGAGAAATAGTCTCTTGTATAGAATCCATTGTAATGTGAGCTTGATCTTTATGAATGCTTGTGTTGTTGTGGGAAAAACACTAAGGCAGGTGAGTTAACTAAACACTGAATTTATGCATGTACTATTTTATATTAATATGATAATTAAACAATATAATTGAATTTAATCTTATAAGAGCTCTTTCAAAAACGTCTTACTTTTTTGACACCTACCCACTTTTTTTTTTATAGACCCTTTATTATAGACCATAAATATTTTTAATGTTAAAACCAATTCGTCATCACGTGCTTGCCAAAATCGATTACGGGATAACACAATCGGCATATTGGCGAGCTGACAAAACACAACCTGATTAATCCGGTGTTAGATTTATTGCGTAAATAAATCAATATAAGTGCGACAAACAAGCCCCATAGCACCAGATTGGTCGCCTTTCGCGCTCGCTGATTTTTTGTCTTCTAACCGAATTTATGGCCTTCCGACGATAAATCGATAACTCTTGCCACATAAATTAAACATCGATTTTTATACATTTATCTTGTTCGACGCTCTAGTTTCTTATACAACTTTTCACATTTGGAGAAAACTTTACGAACGTTGCGATTTACTCGTGAAAAGCACTCGCTTATTAATGTTTATAATTGACTAGTAGCCTTCCGCGACACTGTTTTTGTCTTGAAAATGCGTAATATGTCAACACAAATGTCAACGACGTCTGCCCTCACACATCTGCCCGCTGTCGAGTCGTTACCAGGCGATTACGCGTATTTTTCGCTCTGTGTTCCGCCAGTCATGACTCAGGCATGGCTTTGTGTTTACATCACAGTTATGGTTATATTTTAGCTGAAATAAACAATATCATTATACATAGCCTTGTGTTATTCTGATGTTTAAGCTATACAATAAAGTTGCATCAAAATTCTTTTAGTAGTTATTGCGTGAAAGAGTAACAGGTATCCATCCATTCTCATAAATTTTTTAATCTATAATATTAGTAAAAAAATCCTAGAAGCGCCATTTTCGAAATATAGAAATGCTTTTAAAAGAAAAATTTTTATGATTGCAATAAAGTGAGATGGTAGAGAGGCAAATTTGAAATGACTGGCCCACTATTTGCGCTAGCCTTCACCGGCCATGTTATTTCCTTTCACTGCAGTTTCAGTAAACAACGTTTGCCACAAAATGACAAAATAATAAATGAACTTAAGAATTTTATTATATCCTTATTAATATTATAAATGCGAAAGTAACTCTGTCTGTCTCTGTCTGTCTGTCTGTTCCGTTTTCACGGAAAAACTACTGGACCGATTTGGCTGAAACTCAGTATATATATTTTTTCGATGCCGAGAATGAACATAGGTTACTTTTTATCCCGGAAAATGGGATCGTTTCCGGGATAAAAATATATTTGTTTGTTTGTTTGTTATGCTTTTACGGAAAACTAATGGGCCGATTTGGCTGAAATTCGGTACGTATGTGAATTAAATACCGAGCGTGGACAAGGGATACTTTTCATTTTGGCCTTTTCGGTCATTTTGGCCATTTAGGCCATTTTATTTATTTTGGTTAATTTGGCAATTTTGGTCATTTTGGTCATTTTAGTCATTTTGGTCATTTTAGCTATTTCGGTTATTTTGGCCATTTTGGTCATTTTGGCCATTTCGGTCATTTGGCCTTTTTGGTCATTTCAGTCATTTTGGCCTTTTTGTTCATTTTGGCCTTTTTGGTCATTTTGGTAATTTTAGTCATTTTACGACTAATTTTAAACTCAAAGCTATAGCTTTTGTATACAATGAGAACATTTCAATTATCTCAAATCAGATATTTTTTAAAGATAGAATAATTTTGTTATTTAAATTCGTTTGAATCAGAGCTTAAGTAGTATTGTGAGGTGTTTGTATGACTTTTTGTACCTGAGAGTACATAGTGGTGCTGTCATTTATTTTAGTTTTTGATTCATAGTTGATGAATGTATAAATAAACAGCGCGTATGGTGGATTTATAAACACCGACAAAAACAATGTAAGCTTACTTAATATAACGTTAGAAAAGTCGATACATCGGCATTATCAGCGTACTTTTCCTTTCAATATGGTTTAAGTTAAGCAACCCATCTTTATAACTACTTCGCCGTCAATTATCATTAGAATCTGGGATCTGGGCACGAAGAAAGCGATCGTAACTCAATATTAGTGGTCTATAAAGGTGAATGATAACCGTATATACGTCCAAACCGTTTTTTATTTGTTTGATACTTGTATAATATAATTTTAAATTATTATCACGTAAAAATACCAGCTAACTTTTTTTATTACCTAAAGTGGTTGGTGGTTAAAAATGTTTTATCCGTGCAAGAACGGAAAAAAATAAAATTTCCTGCGGCCAGGCGGCCCGTCGTAAGCGGCGACAAAACAACCGACAGCCAGGAGGTAAGGTATTTGCCCGTCTGGATGGCTGGCTATCACCACTGCTCTAGAGTATGGCGTCATAACAACCTTGAGTTGTGTTCCGGTATTAGTGGTCGGGTCTCAGTCTCCCTCAGAGAGCGGCAGCACATTGGTAGCACTTCTGGTTACAAATGTCCATCGGCCATGGTAACCACTTTCCATCAGGTGGACCGTCTGCCTGTCTGTTGCTCTCAAACAATAAAAAAGTGGTCAGTGCCACCCATAGACGTTTGCAACACTAGGTTACCAATGTATTGACATCATAAAGAAATTTTATGACGCCATTTTTATTAAATCCCATATTGTAACGCAGAGAGAGGGTTTAGGCAGTTCCCTTCAGATATTTATTGTACGCGGTATAAACGTTCAAGATAATCATTGTTTTGTTGAGCTCAAGGAAGTGAAGGAATTCGTATCCCGCAGTTAGCGATTGGTGCGATTGTAAAAATAAAGCGATTGACACCAGATAAAACAAAACAGTTCTTAGGTACACTCCTTCTCGTACAGCCATCTTGTAATTATTCTAGTATTCAATTTAAATGTGCTGTCAGCGGCCTGATTGCTTATAAAACCGAAAAAAAATTACATTACAAAATGTTCTAACATTATAACATCTTGAAATATAATTATGTTATTTTTATTATATTCTGTTTTTGGATCTGAAATGACCTATCAGCGGTTCTTATAAAATCTAAAATAAAATCAATAACAACAACTATATTTCAAGATGTTCTAATGATAGAATTGATTTTATCGGTTCTAGTTTTTTTATAAGCAACTAGACTGCCGATAGCTTATTTGCATTGAATACTAGAATGATTACAAGTAAATACCTAAGCGTAGTAACGGACCGGGTCACTGATATTACAATGTATTCCGTGTGAACAGGCTCTATGTGTAGAATCTTTGATAAGGAAGACTCCTTAACATGGTTTACTGTACTATTACTTAATTGTAAACAGTGTCTATGTGGGCTTAATTTTATTACCTTTTATGTTTCATGTTCGTAGGTTTTCGCAAGTGTTGTCTATAACTGTGGTCACGGCTATTAAAATCATACAAAATATTCGTTTTAATGAATTAATTAAAAGATAGCTTTATTTATATTATTATGTTGTATCTGCAATAATTTGATTATATTTTATGTCCTTTAAGATAGCAGCAGCGCATTTGTAGCACCTTTGGTGTTGCAAATGTCCATAGGCGATGGTAACCGCTTTCCATCAAGTGGGCCGTCTGCCTGTCTGCTGAACTCCTGCAATAAAAATAAAAAAAGTTTAGAAAAAATAGGTCGGTTTCTTTTTACATACATACATACATACATAACTTCAGGCCGGTTCCCTTGCGGGGTAGGCACGAACAACAGAACAACAACGGTTTCTTTTTATTTTCATAAATAATTTTTTCTCGTGTTATTGAACTACAGATACAGTAAGTCCATATGGAAAGTTTTACATTATCTATATCAGCGCTTTTCAGGTGGCTTCATTAAACTCTCTCGCATAAATTTGAAATCTGTGTTCTGGCGTAATTATCTTATCAAAATTTTATAGTCGACAATCGTACGGGTAAACCCTGGTCATACGTACTATAAGTTTACTTTAAACAGCATCAGCGTCGTACACTGGCAACCTTTCATGGACATTCAGTATTGAATTTTGTTATATTTGTTAGTTGACTATCAACTTCTTAACTCTCCTGTCAAGCCTGGTTTTTATATCTTCATTTACCCATTACATATATATTAAGGTGGCGAAAAGAAACGACTTTTTTTGTAGTTTTTGATTTTTTAATAACTCCCTCTAAAGGACAGCTCAAATAAAAAAAATTAAGAGGTCGCTCCAAATATTTTAAGATTTAAAAAATCGCCTAAAATCGATTTTTTTATTAAGTTTTTTTTTTCTCGTTACCTTATAATTTTATAGACCAAAAAATAATACGTTTCTGAAAGATTCAGTTCAAAATTTGAATTTTAAAAGGTCGCATACTTTTTTTAATGTATTAGTACATTGCATTAGATTTTATCGAGCTAGTAATGCATTAGTAAATTAATATAATTTTTTTGTATTGATGTTTGATTTTTAATTCATCTCGTGGTGTTTTTTTTATCGATTATACGTCTAAATAAAAGAAAAGAATGAAATATTAATATGAATATTAAAAGGTCGCTCGAAAAAATCTAAAGTAATGCACTAGTAAATTTAAAAAAATATGAGTGACCTTTTAAAATTCAAATTTTAAACTGAAACTTTCAGAAACTTATTATTTTTGGTTTATAAAATTATAGCGTAATGAGAAAAAAATGAATAAAAATAAAATCGATTTTTGGCGATTTTTGAAATCTCAAAAAATTTGGAGCACTCTTAAATTTTTTTTTGAACTGTCTTTTGGAAGAAGTTCTTAAAACATCAAAAACTAACATTTTTCACTCGAGACTCAAAATAAGTCGGTTTTTTGCGCCACCCTAATATCTATATTATATATAAGATAGTATTACATGTATTATTCTTCATGACAAGAGTTATGAATGTCAAAGAAGCAAGTGAGGTATGTAAGAATAAGCCTAAATGGCGCTCTGTTGTTCGTGCCTACCCCGCAAGGGAACTGGCGTGAAGTTATGTATGTATGTATGTATGTATGTATTCTTCATTTGAATATCCATTCATTTGCTTTGCTACTGGTTAAAATTTGATATTGTAACATAAGAGAATGAATGTATAGATATATCTACACATAGGTAGAAATCCGACTGCAATCGGCTTCAGTGCTTCTAGTGCAGACAGGTAACTGAAAACTGTCGTTAATGACAATATTACCAATCAGTACGTGATATCGAATAACAATATTACTCGTAGGTACAATATTGTCTGTAATTGAATTGTATTTAATTCCATCAAGTTTACCGCTCGATGGTGTAGCGTTGTATGTCGCCACACGGATTTTCGCGCGACGTTGCATCTACCAATCCGATTAGCAGCAGTAGGTATCATGGTTTAAACAATTATTAACGTAGGCTATTGGTGTAATTACGTAGGTAAATACGTCATTAAGGTTATAATTGGAAGGGTTCAAACTCTGGAACTGTTTACTATAATCTTGTAATGTTCTGAATTAAAGGATAGTTCAAAGAATCAGAGAAATTCTTTCAAAAAATATTTCAAATATATTATATTTACAATATTTTTTGAAAGTAAGTATTTATTTTTATATAATGGTTATATCTCACAGAAAGAATGAAACGATCGGTTAGATATGTTTCCTGTATGCGACTGGCGCAACTATACTGTTTCCAAGCGTTTACTTTACTTTTGACGTTTGCATGTCTATAAAGTTAAAATTTCTTGACACTAAAGCCCACATGAAACAAATGACATAATTGCTGTGGGTGAGGTAATAGTGATGTTCTGTGAGTCATGTGAATAATAAACCATTGACAGTATACGTAAATAAATCGAAAGTAATCGATTTGAAAATAAAAAACATCTACAGAAAAATAATTGATTAAAACTTATTTATAAATAAAGTCGATTTTTATATCAAATCGATTCGACAATGCATTAGGGGATTATATCGAGCTGTCAAAAGTAAAATAAATGCCTGGAAAGGGTATAGTGCCAAAATATTTTTTAAGTGCAATAGCAACCCTCTATTATTGACACGAGATAATAATCAGAGCAATACTTCAATAGATAGAAGATGTGTACACTAGATGTGATCACCTTATAATAGGGAGTATATTTAGTTGATGATATATAAAAAAAATTATTATCGTCATTTAAATCATTCAAGACTGCTGAATTTGTAGAAAAGCATGAATACTTCATTCACATTTGTCTGAATAACATTATACATTAATTTATATCTGGATAATGTAATAATTATGTTTAACTGGAATAGATTTTTTAAAACTTCTTTAAATTTTTAATTTAACTCGACACAGCCAGGTGGTAGGGCATTTGCCCGACTGGATGGCTACCACCCCTGGTCTAAAGTATGTCGCCATAACAACCTTGAGTTGAGTTCCGGCATTAGTGATCAGGTTCCAGTTTCCCATAAGAGAGCAGCAGCGCATTTGTAGCACATTTGATGTTGTAAATGTCCATAGGCGATGGTAACCACTTTCCATCAAGTGGGCCGTCTGCCTGTCTGCTGAGCTACTGCAATAAAAAATAAAAATAAAAAAACACAAAAACATTAACAGTTATATTTACTTTAAAAGTAGAATTAATTACACAATAAAAAAATACTTTTCTTAATATAAGTAGAGACAACTGTTACAATGCCTAATACAGCGCTTTACAAATACCAGTGTAAAATGTTATACGGTGATTGTGGGTACATAACATTTCGTCGATGTTACGAATTAATGCAGCGTTGTATGTTGCCGATTGGAAATTAGGTATTTTCATATACTTATTATACGTATAACAATATATCAAGGATCCAAGGTCCGCGGTTATTGCTTCCGATTTGTATAAGGCGAATAAAGCGAATCGTTATTTCATTAATAGCTTTTGCTTTAGTAATACTTCGTTCGTAAATCTAGTTACTTATACATTGTGATCAAGTTGAATAAAGAGTTTTTCTAAGTTTGCACATACAGACGCTGTTATTACGTTATATATTGTAATGTGGAAGCTTTTCTCGAAAACTGTAATGTTTTCATAACTTAACTTTTCCTTTACTTGATGAGTTTTACACAAGTTCTTTAATGGCCGGTTCATATATCTTACGACCCCTTTATTTGCTTTACTATCAGTTAAGATATGACATAAGCTGCAAACTGGTAGGTCAAATTTCTATCAATGGTAAGGCAAGTAAGGTATAGGAACCGGCCATAAGAAAATAATAATACAGTTGATTACAAAAGTAGAATAATAACAGCTGGTATAAAACTTTTGAATTTGAGAAAGTCACTAAATAATAAGTCATCTCACTTATAAGAATAAATATTTTAAAAATAATTTCTAGCAGGTACTTATAAAAATAGTAGATTCGTATATATTTAAAGTGTTTTCCCTAAAAGTTGTATAAAACATTTTTAATTTTCTTTTAGGGTTCCGTAGCCATTTTGGAAGAAGGCTGAATCCTTTTGACAGTTAAACGGAAACGTATTCCAATTAACGGTTGTTAATTGGCTTTGTTTTTAATAAATACGTGCGGATATATTAGCTTCGTAAGTAGCGAAAATTTAGTGTGCGTCTCCCTTTACTTTCGAACTATGAGGTGGAAAATTCTGAATAAAATTAAGATTATAGATACGTATGTCTCAAAATAAGTTGTTCTCTTAATATAAGTATGTATGTAGAAGCAAAAAAAATAACTCTACTTGTTCCGCAACATATACAACTGTTGCCAAATGGTACATAAACAGGAATAATTAAAACAGGATTAATTTTAGAGAGAAACACGTAGTTCTAAATAAGCGGTAGTGTTGTAATCCGAATCTAATCAATGCAGCGCAAATTGTGTGCCGCGTTGCAAAATATCCATTCACCTCAGCAAAGAGGTTTACATATTACCATACATGTATAATAATGGGTATATGTACTTCAACAAAGATGGTGTCCGCCTGTGCATTTATTTTTTTGAACATAGAATAATATTAGTTATTATTCCGAGTTTGTGAATGCCTTAATGCTAAAAATAAATAGTTCTTTCTGTCTTTCAATTTTGATAAAAATGAGGCATTATCTATTTAAAAAATTAACAAACTTAATTGTTAAAAAATGTTTCATATGTGACTTTTTAATAGATTATCTGCTTATTGGAACAAAGATCCTTATCACACGTTAGTCGGCGAATAGGAGCTTGACGTAAAATGTAGAACCGAAACAAAAAATGCTAGCCACTGTATATTATTTTACAATTACGAACTTCAATGCAATAAAAATGAAATCTAAAATAAAACAATACCCATTGTCTTCGATGGTCTTCGAAACTTCGTTCCAACCAGTGTCCAAAAGACATCTCATTAGTCTTTTGTTATTTAATAGTTGGCTTAGCTTCTGGAGTATTTTCAAGGACAAATGTGTATTTAAATTATTAAATGTTGTTGTGAATAAATAACTAATAGAAATACAAATAACACAATTTTGGAATTTTTTACAATAAAATAATCTAGTCTAAGTTGATCTATTTAATATTGAAATTGATTACCTTGAGAAAAGCTTAGGTTATTACTTAAATTTTATGTATATAGCGCGTGTGTTAGAGTGAGAGAGGAGGAGCCTGCCTACCGCTGCCGTATGCGTGAGAGAAAGGGAAGCCAGACAGACTGGCGCCGTAACGCGTTGCGTAACGAAGTGGTTTATCCTTCCATAAGAAGTTATCACTTCAAAAACAACGTACCAGTTAACAAGTCACTTACGACACCTTTTCAACTTTTTTTATTTATTTTTTAAGTCTCATTTCTATATAAATTGAAAAACAGTAATGAACCCGTCTAATTTCAGCTTAAGCCATTACCCGTGGTCTGCCAATTGCACTTGATTAACTAATTTTCCCCACACATTCAAGTTATATGACATGTATTAATAAATGTTTTAGGCCTGTATATTAAATGACTACATACGCACTAACTGATCGTTGAGATGATTTCCGAGCCCGTGGCTTTGGTGACTGGTGTAACACCTAAATAGTTTTATTGGGTTACAATATTCATGTGAATCAACAGCCGTAGACCTGTAATCATGATATTAACTCCAACATGGCTCTAACATGTAGGCTATGAGGCCAAAGTACTTCAGTATCCAGTGGCAATAATTTACAGTAAAGATGATGTGGTAGTGATAACATAAATGCAAGTAGTATGTTCTAACACTTACTGTCAGAGCCAGAGAATTTCATTTTATCCATTAGTGGCGTGATATAGCAAGACAGCGAGCTAAGCTCAGTGTAATGGGGCAGACGGCTGAAATAAGTGAAATATTTTTCAGATTCCGCCACATGAACTTTAAACAACGTTTATTTTCCAGTTAAGCGGCTTAACTTAGCAGGCGTGGAAAGTAGACAGGCGAATAGTTCACGCCCTTTTGTAACTTAGAGATAACATTTTTATTTTACCAAAACTTCTAAGGGTAATTATGTTTTTCTTCATGTTTTAAATATGGGTTTGCTTGCGAATCTAGCCAGTGTTAAGTACTCATGAGTATTCAAGTTTTAAAATAATCTTCAAGCAAATAAGTTTCAAATGAAAACTGTAACGACATGGATGTCCAACCCGGACTCAGCCAAAATTATTTCTTCTGGGAACTTGTAAACTCACATTAGTCTAAATAATTAATACTTTCACACAAAACTAATTGTTCCTTAAACCAATCCATATCCTAGGTATATTGTTTATTTTAGTATAAATTGTATTTGGTTACGCGAATTCGTAATTGTTTTACTAACATCCCCCTTTGATGTGAAACCACAATAATGGAAACTATAGCTGAATAAAACACAGGCAAATACAAGCAGTTATATAAAGGAAGGATTGCCTTTACTTTTGACTGTACCTTTATGTAGTGAAACGATGATTTCTTCTTGTTTCTTAGTAGTTAGCACGACACATACAAATGTTCGAATATCACGAATTCAAGTAATTTGATGATATATCTACACAAATAAATAAAATTGAAGTGTCTATTTGTAATGTCAAAATAACAACTTTTTACTAAATCGTCATCGTCATCGTCATCGTCGCCGCACCAGAAGGCAAATTAAATTAAATTAATAGGCAAGTCCAAGCGTACTTTCAGAATATGAGAAATGAAAAAGTAATTTACTTGACATTTCTTGTGACGTATTAATTAATGATTTGATCAGATTTAAATATGGATTTAACGCCTGATTTTATTACAGAAGTTGTTGTTTGTCTAACTAATCAGTTTTTATTTACTTTCCTCATATTCGAAATAAAAATTAGAGTGTTAATCTCAGGTGAAAGGCACAGGCACAGGCTTTGCCTAGTTTAGGTGTTAGTATCCACTAATTTTATTAATTATTTCTAGTTTTCCTTAATTATTAATTAGATGTAACCTATTTTATTGTAATAGAACTTAAAACTAGCAGCTTCTGTTATCGTTGTAAGGCCTATTTCGGCACTCGAATTATTAGCGCCCTCGCTACGCTCGTGCGCCAAACCATCTCGTGTCTAAATAGATCACTTTGACCTCTGGTGTAACAATTTGCTATTTGATTTCTCATATTCTGAAAGTACGTTTGGAGTTGCCTGATCACATATGTGACATATGAAACGTCAAGTAATATTTTTTCTGTGGCATTCTACCAGCCAGTATTTTTTTGTTTCTGATAATAGTAAATATTTAGCTCTTTATGTAAATAAAATAATAATTTATTGAAAATTAATTTATAAGTATAATTTATAAAATGATGTTACAATTTAATTTAAATTTAGTAAAGTCATACCCATATATAAGGTACAAAACACATCCGCCCGTATGGCGTAAGGCATTTTCCGCACATGTAGATATGTACATATATGCAGTCTATGACTCATAAACATAGCTTCTAGTTTGTTACATGATGTTGTGAAGTGCTAATGCGAAATATTATGAGCCAGTAACAAGCAATTAAGAAACAAATAAATACTATTTTTGTCTATAAACTCGTCCCTCACTCACCCAAGATGAGAATGTTGAGATGGATGTGCGGTGTTAGGTCAAAGAATGTGAGTAATGAGTACATAAAGGCACTTTAGAAATTGTACCCGTGATTGGGAAATTAAGAGGTAGATTAAGGTAACATGGCATGTAATGAGGAAAGATGAATATGATGTGAACAAAAGAATTTTAAACTGTACATCGACTAAAGTATTGCTTTACCTTTTAATTTTCCACTAAAAACATTTCTTATTTTCCTTTAAATCAAGAGTATCTTAACTAAGCTTTTTATCCCTTTTATTATCTTTAAAAATATGTTTGCTACTT
Organism: Dendrolimus kikuchii; assembly: GCA_019925095.2. NCBI lineage: Eukaryota > Metazoa > Arthropoda > Insecta > Lepidoptera > Lasiocampidae > Dendrolimus > Dendrolimus kikuchii. Next base: position 13,432,909 of record CM034398.1, on the reverse strand, counting down.
CTATCTGTTAGTAACATCAAACAATGTAATTTTCGTTTCAGTTCAAACGGCACATTTTGTTAAACATAGACACACTTCTTACTTAAAAATAATTAAAAATCTATTTAATCGTTTTTAATATATAAATACATAGGAAAACATCACCATCTAAATATCTGTCAAAAATGCACGTCTTCTATTTATCAATGTCAAAAAATGGGGTAAAACAAATAGAAATCACTTTCAAATGTCGAATTTTTAATATATTCGTATGCATGTAGGGCTCTTTTTAAATAATAAAGAATGTATTCCGTTAGTTCGAAAGTGTGTCGAAAGAACACACCTTTAAATGCCCGATTAGCTTTTATATATTTTTTGTTTTACTTGAATCTCATGTAGAAAGAGGATCTCCCTAGAACGTTATTCATTTTATTATTTATTTATTTAAAAAAAGCAAACATAATTTTTATATATCTACATCTAAAAACTAGAAAGATTTTGACTATTAAAATATAGCTTGTTGTATATTAATACATTTTCAAGTATTATATGTAAACCAAATAAACCAAATAAAGTAAACCACCTCAGCCAAATTACATTTTATATGCTTTACCTACATTGGATTTCTTATGATAACTCTAAAGAACTCATTTTAATACGGTTGAGATTTTATATATAAACGCATATTTTTTGCATAAAATCAATTGGTATCTTGTTTTGATCTTAAACAGTAATTTGAAAACCATCAACGTCTCCAGGTTATAAACAGTATTTTATAGTTAAATTGAGTTGTCCGGGAGACATCGCTTTGAGCGATAAAACCACTTATTTTCATGCCAAAAACTATTGTAAGTCTTTATGATTTGTAAGTTTTATTTTAGTGAACAATAAGGTTACATCAATATAACTTCAAACTGATTACAACAAAACATTCGTTTTGTAGAAAACTATTAAAGGTTTGTCATAATTCGAACCAAAAACTCCTCTTGATTGTTATTAATGGTTTCTATACACTATGAAAGCAATTCCTAGGTTATAACATGTATTAACAGTAAACTAAGGCTTTATGAATATATCGCATATGAACTTTATGCTTCTGCAGAACTGTATTAAATGATTAACAATATGAATAGATAGATTGTCTACGGATAGATAATTATTTGATAGGATAGTGAATATGAAACAACCCTCAAAGGGAGATGAAGTAACAAAGCCTGAATTGAAGGGGCTATTTCGGTACTCAAATCCGTCTGGCTAAAGGAAGGCTCCATCTTTGAGCTTGTGTCAACAAACCGGCGTGGAATGGAAGTCGTAATAACTATGCTTATCCTTTTGGGAGGGAAGAGTTAAGGATACATAGCCCGGATATAGCGTCGGTAGAACTACAGCACAACTCTCTATACCTTAAGTCACTCGCATCCATGTTGCTCGTCGATGTTGTCTTTAGGCGTTTTTGTGGGCTCATGTAGTGTGTGACGAGATACTTTTTATCGACTTTATTCAACTTTTCAAATATTATAATGGGTAGCATAGATCCCGAGATAACAGATTACCTCAATGGTCCTCTCCTTTTTATTTTCATTTTACACAATATTCCTACGCAAATCGAGGTTCGTTCTTTTGTGTATTTTTATATGGTGCATAGAAGAATATTCGCCGATCACTCTTCCCATACTAATGTTGGCGACAGAGAAAGTCCTTAAAAAAATATTGATATTTGTGTTTTTGAAATCTGACTGTTTGTAAATTGAAAATTATAATGTACGTTTGGTATAGAAAGCTGTTTTTTAGTTTATTCCGCCTCGTCCATTATACTTAAATTTAACTAAATATTAAGGCTCACAATCTCCCAAAAGTCCAGACTATTATGGCCGAGGTCTTCAGCGACGTACATATAATAAGTGAATGTGAAACCTATAATAAACAGTGGTTAGGGTTGGTGCGTGTCCGGCTGCGTTGTTTTTTGCCCCCGGTTATCCTTCCATGATTTATGCCGTGCCTGCTCCGAATATGATTACCCGTGTCGGAAGTGTCCTTAATGGATATAAACGCCGTATTTAACTGGCCAGTAAATAGCTGGTGGGCAGGGTTTTGTAGATATTGTATTGCTCAATTGTAAACGTATATTGGGTTGTTATAGTCTGATTGTATACAAATTGATGTTCAATTTTTGGAGTTGAACCTTTCCGTTTTATTTTGATGTTTATTTTTGAAGTCATTTTGAAGGTGAACGAGTATAATTTGATATTGTATTTGGATAACATAAGGTAACCTTTTAATAACAACCTCAAGTTTATTATTTTTATTTAATATTTTATTTCGTATTTCATCACTTATTTGTAATATAATATCAGCCTATAGACGTCTTATTACGAATCCCAGGACTTCCCTTTTAGGACCCCAATTCTGCAATTATAAATTATAATGTCGTCAGAATGGCAGACCACTGGCGTCATAATGGTTGTTTTAAAGTAACTATTATGACTCCAGTGGTCCACCACTTCGGCGTTATTGTAATAGCAGGATTAGAGCCCTGGAAAACAGATGGTATACCCATCACGCTTTTCCAAGGCAGACTAGCGGGTTTAATACGTCGATAATCTTGACGTGTAGTAGGCTTAGCCATGAGGTTTTCGTTCACTATAAGCAAGAAATAATTGTAGCAAAATACGAATTTTTCTTCTTCTTCAGCCAGTCCCTGTCCACTGCTGGACGTATGCCTCCCCAAGTTTGCGCCACATATCCCGGTCTCCCGTCTTCCTCATCCAGCCCCTGCCGGTGACCTTGCGCAGGTCGTCAGTCCACCGGGCTGGAGGGTATCCTACGTTACGTCTGCCGAGACGTGGTTTCCACTCCAGGACACGTTTACTCCATCAGTTGTAGATCCTGCGACAGACGTGACCGGCCCACTGCCACTTCAACTTGCTAACTTTGGTATGTTGGTTACCTTCGTTCTCTTACGGATATCCTTATTTCTAATTCTATCCTTATGGATGGATCTCTTATGAAAAACACCTAATATAGCTCGCTCCATAGCCCGCTGAGCGAATTTGAATTTGTGGACCAGTGCCACCGTCAGTGTCCATGTCTCGGCACCGTATGTCATGATGGTTAGGACACATTGCTCGTTAAATAATATACGAATTAATATATAATACGATTTAGTGAAGAAAAATTGTATAAGCGATATATGATATTCGGTCAGCACTTAAATCCACATCATTGGAATGAAATGCTAGTAGTCCCTCAGATACTAATACCTTAGCAGCTTACTACCACATCATACAGGCACTTTTTCTGACCAGTATATGCTTATTACTATAACTACGTGGTGAAAGAAAACATCGCATGAAAAACTACATATTGACAATACCAATGTATGAAATCAATCAATCCACTTTGGTCAAGTGTACCGGGTGTATTGTCCGCTCTCCTAAAATGAAATGAGAAGAGCCTAGCAGTGAAACAGTTATCGATTGATATTAAGAGTTTCAAAATTAGCCTCATAACAAAATAAGAAATAGGCTTAAAATTCGATACATAAAAAGCTAAATAAACTTCACTCAAACAGACAGTTTCGGGGTACTATTTTTGTTGAGGCAATGTATCGTTCGTTAGGCGCAGTTATTAGGGGTCGAGTCCGTAATGAGGAAAAACGTTTCTCGCAATGATACTGGACTGAAACACGAAATTTCCTGCCACTCGGCAACTTATTCGCTTGCGTAATTAACTGGTATTTTCGATCTTGAAAAAAATATTTATATATTTTATCTTCTTAATAAGCAGTATTTTTATGTGTTGCACAGAGCAGAAAGCTCTGTTAAGGGTATGTGTTAGGTTGCCTCAAAGATATTGCTTTTAGCGATAAAATTATCTATTGCGTGGTCTAAAAATATGAGATTTTCTATATAATAGTATTTTATTTGTCGATCAATAATTTCATGTCATACACACAGTACATAACGCATATTGATCGTAGTAAGTACGTCTCGGATCTACCAGCACCGATCCTAACTATTGAGGTTAGTCGAGTTGAACAATTATGTACCTATATAACAGGGATATATAATTATATTTTACTATCTCTCTATTGGTTGCATCGGTTCCTTCATACCTTGACTAGAAAAGTTATTTATTGTACTAGGCACAGCACCTTTAATATAAACTTAAAGATATTTTACGAAACTTTAATTTACATATTATGTGAGAAATGTGAATTTTTGTGTACCTAAATAAATATATCTTACAAAACTAGCTCTCTTATATTTTATTAAGTTCGTGTTTTGAATAGACAATTTGGTTTGTTTCGGCGTTTTTGACGACTACTTCACCAAAAAACTAGCTTGATTATTTATTATAATCAGGCTAAGTTTTTGATGGGGTAATATATAAATAAAATAGTCTTTTCTTCAAAACAACAATAACGCATTGCGAAGAACTGTAGCCTTAATTTTTTTTTACTCATGTGTATCGCCTTCAAGATAATATGTTCTCCAGTCGAACTAAGTAGTATGAATAAAAACTTTTTAATTTGAATTATTATAATTGCAGCATCACCTACTGGATCCAATTGTGGATTTAAACCACCGCGAGGCCCACTCAAAGAAAGCCAAAAAAATCCTGGAACCTAACCTCCAGTGCCACCTACTAAATCCATTTGTGAACCTAAACCATTCTCAAATACACTTGAACACACAAAAAAGTTCATCAAAATCGGTCCAACCGTATAGTGACATACACACTAACATTAGAATTTTATACCTATACTAGCGGCCCGCCCCGGCAGACGTTGTCCTGCCTTTAAAAAATAAAATTCTAGAACCCGATCCCAGAGCCACGTACCGGTTCTAATTGCGAATCTAAACCTTCCGAGTACCCACTCAAACACACAAAAACAAAATCACCAAAATCGCTCCAGGTAATTAGGAGGATTCCAGAGCCCGATCTTAGCGCCACCTACCGGTTCTAATTGTGAATCTTAAAGAGTAATATAATTTTTTTATTTTAACTTATGACAAAATAAGATTAAAAATCTTGCCAAAACATTCAAAAAATAAAGTTTATAATTAACAAATAAAAAATATGGGTTGATCGTAGAGGGGTGAAAATTTAGGGTTGTATGTATTTTTTAATACTGTATCCTAAAAAAAAAAAAATACCAAAAAAAAAAATTTGGAGTGGACACCCCTTAGTGATAGGGGTTTGAAAAAGTAGCCGATTCTCAGACTTATTGAATATGCATAAAAATGTCATAAGTACCGGTCAAGCCGGTTCGAAGGAGTATGGGAATGAACATTGTGACACCAAAATTTTATATATAAGATAGATATATATAGTACAAGATTAAATTAAATATAACTGTTATTATTTCTCAAAAGAATCATAATTTCTTTCTAGAAATCAATGTTTTTAAACCGCATTTATGTTACAATTTAATATCATCTACAAACATGAGTTTGTAGATGATATTAAATTGGGCACCCATTTGGGCTCTTCTGAATGTGTCATATGTAAGAGACCATCTAAGCCACATAGTTACGAATGTTTATTGTGTATCATTTATATACAGGGTCACAATATTTCTTACTGTTTTTGCGATTCGCCGACACAAAAATGATAGCGACAATAAACATTCATTACGATGTTCTAGACGTAAAAGATACAAAAGGAAATAACACGTATTTAGTGCCTAAAATAAGAATCATAGAGAAAATTACATTATAGGATAAAATTATAGTACCTAGTAACATGATTTTGGCAAAAATAATAAAATTCTATATGTTGTGACAAAGATAATGTACTTAGAAGTAAATTAGCTTCGAGTAGATTTTGCGTTTGTAGTAAGTAGTATTAAGTATATTTATAGGAATTCTAAACTTGAACTTTAAAATTCCTTGTACAATTAGCAAAAAAAGATTTGTTACATTTTGGAGAAGAAAATATATTTACAATAAAAAGTCAATGATGAAAGTCTAATATATAATAATTATTTGCATTGCTAACTGATGTGAGGTCTGACTATTTAGTTTTAGAATAGAATATAATATACGTTATTGTACAAAAATACTTCATAAAATCAAAAACGTAAATTTATACAAGTACAATTGGCGGACTTATCGCCTACAGCGATTTCTTCCAGACAACCTTTGGATGGAGTATAAGAAGAACAACAAAAGTCGGTAATTGCTAAATCGCTAGTCGTACAATAATTTAATTGATTAATTTTAGTTTGATGATTAATGAATTAATTGACTTTATTTGTGATTCATTCTTGTTATTTATTATTAATTGTCATTATTTGTTGTTATTTGATAATAAATTTGGTAATTAAAAATGGTTCCGATCTTGAAACGTGGTCGAGGTTTTAATTTCTCAAACTAAAGAAGTTTTGTATAATTTGAACAAATATTTCGAAAATGAGGACAATAGCAATCGGAGCAGTATTATGACTCCCACTCAATTAGTTGCTAAATCAACCGGAATCATTGACTTCCATCGGAAAGTTGCTATCAGAAAGTAAATGAGTTCTTGAGAACAGGGACCAATAATTTAGTATTTTTTTTATTTATTGCAGAAGTTCAGCAGACAGGCAGACGGCCCACTTGATGGAAAGCGGTTACCATCGCCTATCGACATTTACAACACCAAAGGTGCTACAAATGCGCTGCTGCTCCCTTAACGGAGACGGGAACCTGGTCACTAATGCCGGAACACAACTCAAGGTTGTTATGGCGACATACTTTAGACCAGGGGTGGTAGCCATCCAGTCGGGCAAATGCCCTACCACCTGGCTGTGGGTTGTTTTGTCACCTCTTACGACAGGCTGCCCGGCCGCAGGAAATTGTATTCTTTCTCCGTTCCTGCATGGATAATAGTCTTAAAAATTACGTTTAATATTAATATATTTATTATATATACAGTTATACATACTTAATATTTTTAATTTCATATTAAGTAACTGCCTTTAAAAATACATAAAAAGTGTTAGTTTATTTATTTATGTGCTGATCGTACATTACTACAAACGCAAAAACGTTCTCGAAGCTAATGTAAGTACCTGTACTTCTAAAGTGGTTGTGTGGAAGTTTGTATATCAGTTTTTTCGTTCTTCTTAGCTTTGGGATTGACGGTAGTAAAATCTGGTATACCTGTATCTATACTGGATTATATCCCTGCAGAAACGGAGAAAGAATATAATTTCCTGCGGCCGGGTGGCCTGTCTTAAGAGGCGACATAACAACCCACAGCTAACTCTTAGAGTATTTGCCCGTCTGGATGGCTACCACCCCTGGTCTAGATTACATACATACATAACTTCATGCCAGGTCCCTTGCGGGGTAGGCACGAACAACAGAGCGCCATTCAGGCTTATTCTTACACACCTCACTTGCTTCTTTGACATTCATAGGTCTTGTCATGCACGCTCGTCTGTTCTTAAGGCTCCTGACATCACTTTCTGCTAGTACACGATCAATTTGATCATGGAAGGTGTGTCGTGGCCTTCCACGACTTCTGCATCCATCCACTTTCACATTGTATATCTGTTTAGTTATTCTTTCATCATGCATTCTTTCCACATGCCCGAACCACCGGAGCATTCCTTTCTTTACCTTCACCCCGACACTCTCTTTCAGACCAACTCTCTTTCTTACTTCGGTATTACGAACGCGGTCTAGACTAAGTCTCCATAACAACCTTGACTTGTGTTTCGGCATTATTGGCTAGGCTTCAGTCTCCCTTTAGACAGCGGCAGTATATTGGTAGTACCTTCATACATACATACATACATACATAACTTCACGCCAGTTCCCTTGCGGGGTAGGCACGAACAACAGAGCGCCATTTAGGCTTATTCTTACACACCTCACTCAAATAGTCACTCAAATCAAGATAGTCTTCGATGTTACATTATTTCTTTGTACGAATAAGCAAAATGGATACAAAAATGTGGTTAGGTAAATAAACTTTTAAAAAAATCCGTCTATTAGGTAGCGAGCTTCAACTTTCGGCCAGCAGTCTTCCCATCCGATTTATGGACGGCTTAAACTCAATTGAGTTTTGCGACTAACGTAACAAACTTTTAACCTACGTAAGCTTATTTTAAAAACAGTCTGCCACAAATTTAAAACTATACAAACAGAATGCATATGTATGTTGTTAGACATTTACTGTCTACGGCTGGATGTATGCCCTTCCAAGTATGCGTTACTCATATCGGTCCTCCACTTTCTTTATCAAGCCTCTGTTGGTGACCTTACACTGGTCAATGGTCCTCCAGGCGGTAGGGCCTTCCAGACAAAGTATGCCAAGATGCAATGTATTCTTCAGAGGGGGATTGAGCTGGTTGAGTGAGTTTTGAGCTGATCGAGATCTTTATTTTCAAAGGAGAGACTGGTTTAGGTTATAACTTTATATTATCTTTCAAGATACTTTTACAAGATATGTATTCTACTCGCGGCCCGATAATAATTTGTATGGTTTCGGGAGGCATTCCACGATTCAAAATTTAAATAAATTATATTTATTAATATATGAATATTATAAGGAGTAGGAGATAAGTCGTTACAGTACCTATCCGCCATATTGGTCCGAGGCGGTTTAGCAATTTTAATTGGTAATCTCAATTAACAAGTCTGTTTAGGTGAACAGAGGGCTGACGCCTACCTCGAGCAATGAATCAGTATCGTAATTCAGTCAGCTAACATAGCCAGCCGTCTAGGCACCTTAGTCACTGAGAACTATCCTAGACTCACAATCAGTATTCTATACATTGTTTTTCCTTAGAAGATCACTTTCGTACATTACCAACAGGATTTTTACAATGAATTACAGTATTTCATCACATTTAAATGTCTTAGACAACTTAAGCCTTCCCTTAGAGAGCGGCAGCACATTGATAGCACCTTTGATGTTGCAAGTGTTCATAGGCAATCATAACCGATTTCCATCAGGTGGGCCGTCTGCCTGTCTGCTGCTGTTAGATATGACAGTGGAAAATGTTATATATTAATCATCTAAGGACACAATCTATTTAAAATTTTATCTAAAATTTATCTTCTAAGAATTAACAAGGTATAAGTATAGTTTTAAAGGATCGTAGGTATAATAAAATATAATTACTAGGGATTAATTAATTCGGTTCATTCAGGTCATGTTTTTAAAATTGTATTTGTTTAGTTTTTTCATTAAGTTTTTTATTTGTAATAGCTGACCCGTGCCCACTTCGCTTAGCGTCATTAAAAAATACACGTGCACCCACGCACGCAGGCATATAAGCACTCGCAGTGCCTCTTACGAAGATGTAAGCAATTCTTGCGTGGAACGTTTTTGCTGTTACATATTTGACAGGCGTTATCGTACCGTGTCCACTTCACCGGTGTCATTAAAACATTAAAAATAGTATTAGTGACAATCAAATATAGTAGTATATGTTACTCGGGAATAATGTAACTTTCCACTGGTGAAAGAATTTTCAAAATCGGTTTGGTATTACAGGTAATTACCCTGAACATCCAAACTCACAAACTTTACCTCCTTATAATATTATAGTATATAGCATAGATTGTAAAAATAATACGTCAGAGTCTGTTAAACGGTACAAGCCAGTGTTGAGACTCACGATTGGATTAAGCCGTTACCAATGCCTTATCCCATTCTCTAAAACAATAAGCTCCTGATTCGCTACAAATTGTAGAGACGCAGCATGTTAACTTAGCACTAATAATAAGTGATTCAATAAACAAAACACTGGAAGTAGGTTAACGACCTCAAAATTTCGAAAGTCGGCATTTTGAATAAATATTTTGCATCGACTGCACCTTGGCTCGCGTTAACATAAAGAATTTTTCATGATCTCAGGATTGGATGAACACACACGCAGCTGCAACCATTGACGTTAAATTTGCGAGTTAAGCTATTTCCTCGCATAATATCATAAAATACCAAGACCACATCAACGATGTTTAGAAGCAAGCCATGTCGGAGGGCTCGAATTTTGTATTTTGGGGGTGCGCTAACAAGGGGCTGTTGCATGACCGGAATATTTTTGTCACGAATTTCCTAAGGTGGAATGGCTTAACACCCCGGAAAAACTTACTTAGACTTACCTGAGCCGCTTTAGAACCTGTCAAGATATCGTATATTTTATGGACCCTACTAGAATGGGGTCTATATTTCTTTAGGACAGCGGTGAGCAGTTTACATTTATGAAATTGCTTTTTTTAGAGTTCCGTAGTCGTTTTGGGAATAAGGAAGTCTTATGAAATCTTCATGTCCGTCCCTCTGTCCACCTGCGCGTCTGACTTTGTATGACATAGTCATTTTTCTCGGAAATTATATGGATGAAATATAATAGGAATATTTAGTCAATATCGGCATATTGACTAAACATTACACTACACAATGCTCTCGTAAAATCGTGATAAAGCTAAAAAATAGGGGTGGCCAATATATATGTAACTAAGCGTTAACATTTTATTGGATGACGTTAGTTTTGGTCGTCGCATGGATAGTGAAATGTCGAAAAAACAAAATTTTGTTTCTTAAGGACTTTTACATTTAACTTTCATTGTGTTTTCTTATTAGTTAGTTTTGAAATGCTGTGTCACTATAAAATTAAAAAGAAACTTAAGATTTTCAATTTCTGACTTAGTCGTATAAAATAATAAAACGTCCAAAACCGAGAGAAAAATAACCTATTGCGCCACTAAAACATGTAAGCTTCTCAATGTTACATTTTTTATTGGGGATTCTAGTAATTATTTTTTCCTGGTATGAATAGAGGGATTAGGAATTTATTCAAGAACGTGGCAATTTAGAGTCTATGGTAATTATGATGTAAAATATTATTTATAAGCTATACAGCCTTGCCGCAATGTGCTTTCAGAAAGGAGTGCCGTTGCGTACAATTACTGGAGATATAATTTGACAGCCGGGTCCGGGATGCCTGGGCTGAGCTTGAGACCTTATATATCACCTAAAACGACAGAGCATAAATCTATGGGGGCTGTCTGCTCGTTATTTGTAGTCGCCACGTGAACCACCAGTTTCGGGTGAATATTAACGATATCGCCAATTTTCCGCAAGCTTAGTCGCGTCGCAATTTCTCGCCAATTGAACAATCGTATCGCATCGAGAGGGCGCGTGATGCCGCCAACGATTGCTGCTAACCACCACCCGAAAGAAGTTTATACGGTACCTTGCTTCGCGACGATTCCAGTTCGATTATATCTCTTCAATCAATTAGACTTTTACACAATTACAGAACACTATTTGAATATGACTCAAACTGAGACACTCTTTATAATCTAAGATTTTAAAGAGTGTTATGGAGTTTTGTAAGACGAAGCGTCGCAGGCTCCTCGATTATTATAGTTGTTGTATAATCATAGATTAAGCAGTAACGATAATTCTTTTTATCGTTATGTATATTATAAAAGTAAGGGCTCATGCTATGGTAATTTAGCAACCGCTCTTTTAAAATTATATTAATAATTTTAAAATATATTGTAACATTTGTCACCTAATAATTGCACCGATAATTAAGTTACCCTGAGATCTACCATCTTTTAATGGTTATCATGAAATTAAAATTTTAGGCTGTCGCTTAGGTTTTATTTTCATTGGCTGATAAATCTGATATAAATCTTGCGAAGTAATACATCGATATTGTGGTAATTACGCCGCCTACTGGTATTACCTTCAAACTGTGTAAAGACATAAAATACCAGCTTTTAAAAAAATGTCTATCTGTTGGAAAGTTTATCTCAAATGGTCTCCGAACATATACTTCGATATTTTATCTTTAATTTTTACGTATATAAAATTGCAATATCTTGTAGAGTTCGGAAGATATATTTAAAATATAAAGCGTTAGTCCCACACTGAAGGAGTGGTGGGAACGGTTACTTATGTACAACATTGGAATCTCTACGTACTGAATTAAGTACCCACTTGTATAAGTAAACATTACATTGATAAACATTTCAAAGATATTTCGAAATGCACGTGAGATAACTGCAATTTTAGTACTAACCTTTCAACTTGTGTCTATGGTTGTGCCATACATAAAGGAGCACAAAGGTAACAGCGTATTCAATTTCGCAAGTTGTCAAACGCATGCATGCTTGCACAAGGCACGCATGCTACCGCATGTGGCGTTATTCAGGACTACCACAACCATGGATAATGATTTGAAAGCTATATATAAATGTTCTTATATGATGTGTTTACTATTATTATTATCTAACTTGTATAATTATTGATTTTTAGGGTTCCGTACTCATTAGCCATTTCCAAAACTTTAATAATCATTATGCTCGCCCGTCTGCCTGTCACAGACATTTAAATATGTCAACGAAAGTTAGTAAGAAAATGCAGTACTATGTAATGTGTGTGGTTGTATTTACACCCACACACTAGATCTCGTTTTATCATATTAATAATATTTTTAGGGTTACTTTTTTATTTTATAGTTTTTACTAGTGTCGTACAATAATATTTGGTGCTTTTAGTCCGTATCCTTATTGTCGGAAAGTAGTTACTATTTTTATTACTGAAGCAGCTATATTTAAATTGTCAAAAGACGTCCTTTTATCATTCTGGATAATTAGTTTCCTTATCATGTTATATTTATAAAAACTAAAATTAAATGTTAAAATGACGCTGGCCATGGTTAAACATCGTACTTGTACATTAGTAAAATTATTTTTAGATTATTTCATGGTTGAAATATGTAATTAAGAGTTGACAAGTAATTACTAACAATGTTATTACCAAGGATAACTTGTAATAATATTGTCACGGAACTTCGTGAATGATTGAACGGAAGTCACGTCAGTCTGACGGCAGAGTGAGTACATTATAGGAAATTTCCCAAGAGTGGATGGAAATTTCATTAATGTGCAACTCCACATGTGCTAGTGGCATATGACTGATTTCATATCGTTCATTCGCAGTTCGAATGAAGTTATTGCTTATTCGGAAACAATACAAGCAACAAAGTTTAGCATCTATAACCATATAAAATCAGTCATGCGTATTATAATTACTATGTACACTAGCTATTGCCCGCCAATCAATTCACACGTGACTTAAACTTTGTATTCGTATCTTCTAAACACTGCAAGATAACAAAATAAAAACATGCACGTAAAACTAAAATAAAATTGCCGTTCTAATCCCCAAAAAAATTTCATTGAAATCTCTTAATATATTTTGGAGAACATTCAAGACGTACTTTCAGACAAATTAGAAGACGAAAATTTTCGAAACAATTATTTATGATTGAGCTTCGTATAAATAGCAGCTTTCGATTAAAGTTTCCAGTTTCTTGTTTAAATATCGCTTCGTTTATATCTAGCCAATGTCAAGTATTTTATCAATGTCAAGTGTAAGAATTATCTTCAAACAAGTAAAATTTGTTACGATAATGCTCGGGCTACGCCAGCGATAATGTTATAGTTATTGAATATGGCCAAATGTGTCTTATTTAAAGCGTTAAAATAACACCTTTAACGAATAGCTACATTAGTGTTGATTAAAACTTATATTTTAGCAGATTGTAATTGCTTGGCTAGTGTATGCCTATCTATGCCTATAATCAAAATGCACTTCACTTGGACTATTCTTTATATTATTTATCAGTTCAATATCAACTGACACTATTACTCGACACAGGCTTTAATTATAAAATAACGAGACTTTCAAACAGCCAGTGTCTATGTAGGCTTCCTACAAGTGTATACACATACGTTATCTGTCAATATTTAACGTCATTCCCAATTAATAAGAATATATCATTACAAATAACGCATTAAACTCATCGCTACATCTGCGTGGAATGGTCAATAACTACAACATTATCCAAGATGAAGCATTACACTGAGCGTTTTCAACTTAATATAAGACTTGTATATACATAAACGATTCATATACTACGAATACAAGTATGAATATTCAAGTGCAATGTGCAATCTCAATGCACGATAACAAGGTTCGTCAGCACAACGCGCGACCGTCGCGTCTTGCCGTCTACAGATTGTGCTAACACGGCTATATTCAACTGTTTTATACTGTACCCAGTCTTGGCACTTGACTGTAATTTCACAATCGCATTATTCCGTGTGTGAGCATCAAATTTCGAGGATTGGCAAGTGGGGATTCTGCAGGATACGTATGCCACATAAGGCTAAACGAGAAACTTTTAGCTGCCTTACAGTTTAACTTAAGAGCGCACACTATCTATGTGGTGATATATATTTGAATAAAAACAACATGAAGTGCTATACGTCGTGGTAACTTAGTGGTAAAGGCATTCATGTTACATTCCAAGGATGTGGATTAAAATTTTTGTCGAAGAGCATGCACATTTAGGCAGTAATTCAATCTAAAAACTGTCTGAAACGAAACAAAAAGTATGAAAAACAAACCATTGTGTTTACCACAAATGAATACATCCACACTTGTGTTCATAGTCTTTTATTATAATGTTTTTATTGGCTGCCTCTCAAGTTAATCCATTTTAGACACTTCAATAATAAAAGCACTTATTTGAAAGATATAATAACTACTTATCATCAAATATGAATAACGACTATTTAGTTCAGTTGGTAGTATTTATCTATGTAATTATAATGTTGAATCCCATGCTCTATCTCCGTTTCTTTTGTTATACATGAGAATTAATAGCTGTACCTAAATCCAATTTTAAAAACATTGTCAATATCGAGTATCTGTAAATGTGCAGTGCATAGAGTGGACTCTTAAAAAACCTTAAGTGAAATCTGATACGCTGAGAAATATAATAGCGTATTCAACTTTGTTTTAAATTCTGCTTGCGAGATTCTCAACTTGCAAATCCGGACCAAACAATTCCAATACAGACTAAACTTGTTGCGACTGAAATAAGCAACCGTCGCGCACTGGTTCCCTCACGCCTGAAGGATACAAGAAAGAAAGAAATGTGAAAATCTCGATCCGTTTTTCCCGGATGCATATGCAAAAGAAGGTTCGCGGGTCGCGTCGGGTCATGGCGCAAATCTCTCTTATTCAAAATTGAGTTACGTATTCCGTCGGATATTGTATTTTTTTATTTTTCCACGCCATATGACGCGCGACAAGTTTGTGATAAGCCTTCACAATACCCGCGTTTTTGAATACTTTTTGTGTAACGAGATACAGATACTGAGAGATATTTTTACGTATAATGAAATATGGTTACTGAAACACTTTTTATACGTAACAAATTGTGATTAACATATTTTTGTGTGTAAATGATGTACAATTATTGGGAGAGATTATTTTTATTATTTCAGATAATTGATTACAAGATTTTATTACAAGCTTTTGTTTTATGCAATATTTGTTAGTTAGTTAATTTGTTTAGACCAAATCTTGCAAACTGAATTAGAACAAATTCCTTATGACTTACGGCTCGACAATTTTGCATGCTTGTTCAGAGATGTTCACGTGGATGAAACAAATAATAATTAAAAAACAAACAATTATTTTTACATACATGCCTCTTTGACATATGAATGTCAAAGAGGCAAGTGAGGTGTGTAAGAATAAGCCTAAATGGCATTCTGTTGTTCGTGCCTACCCCGCAAGGGAACTGGCGTGAAGTTATGTATGTATGTATGTATGTATTTTTACATACATAACTTCACGCCAGTTCCCTTGCGGGGTAGGCACGAACAACAGAGCGCCATTTAGGCTTATTCTTACACACCTCACTTGCTTCTGTGCTGCTCTCACAATTATTTTTAATTTTATAATTGTTCATTTTTAAATCAATTTAAATAGAAGTCTGGATAAAAAATTATTTTCATATTAGTTTATTCCTATTTTATCAAAGTACTTGAGTTTGGCACGTAGCTTCACTTGTTTAATTTTTATATCTTATGCACACTAACAATTTGCGTGATAACAAGATGCTATATTCCCGCCATCGAAAGTATTTTCATAAGAGATAACTAAAATCCAAACAAAGCCACTTTCACATTTATATTAATCAATAATTTATACAAATCTAATGTATAATAACAAATTAAGAAAATAAACACAAATTTAAAATGCAAATTGAAATAAATTAATGCAAATAATTCTATCATTCAAATTCACTTAATTAAAACCTCAATGAATACTTTTCCGGTTAAGTAAATAAGTCTTTGCGTTTTATTGCATCAAACATAAGGCAATTAACGAAAATTGTTCTCAATTAACGTCTAATAAACGACCTTCGATGTTGTTACGAGCTATGCATACGATTATCAACCCAGTGCATAAAGCTCTTGCGTAATTATGTAAATTCAAATCAAAATCCCTCATCACTTAGGAATTTTAACACGACTTTTACCAGGTTATCTGCATAGAAAAATTCGATGTAAAAAGTAAAAGTTTTTTATGAGTTCCAATAGTTATCGACTGGGTAATTTTTAATATAGAAATTGTCATTATTACGCAAGTAGTTATTAGCGCGCCTATGTTGTACGTACTTAGTATGTTGAAATTAGATTTTATACGGTTTTTCCAGCTGAATTCGATTGACGGCCTCTGTGGTTGAGTGGACTAAGCCCTAGTGGCCCGACCACACTGCTGCGCAAAGGCTCCGGGTTCAATTCCTGGCATGGTAAATTTCGTAAACGAACTTTCCGTTAATTGCTATGGTCTGGGTTTATGGGACCAACCCCAGAGTCATCCGTTGTATAATACCCATAACACGAGCATAACTTGCTTAGTTTGGCGATATACAATGTGTGTGTTTATCTGCCGATTTGATTTTTTTATTTTATTATTCACCAGGGTAATTGATTTTTCAAAAATTTAATGACGGTATCATTAGATTTTTTTTTAGTTTTCATGAAAATCGGTCTTGAGATTACCTTGAGGGTATTTCGCTTTTTCGTATAGTTTAGTATTTTGCCTTGGAAGACCACTTGAAAATTCATATAGGAATTCATATTCATATTAAAAGAGTATTTGGGGACTATTCTAAAGTAGTCATCTGAATTCATCGTAGGCGACTTTGTAGTTATCCTTATGCCTTGTATGAATGTGGGTGGCGTTAAAAAAGAAAGCTTATCCTATTGTACTCTATTGCCTATTGTATTCATATTCAATTTCAATATATTAGCTGTATATGTTATATTGAATCGTATAAAGAGATTTCGGTTTCCTTGGTGATCTCTTTGAGATGAGAAACACTTGTTTGTGTATATCGATGTATTTTCTCGAACATAATAATATACAGTTATTTTATAAACGACGAAAACTGGGATTTAGCTGCACTATATTTATGTACAAGAAGTCTATTTTTAGCATTCAAATTACCACGTACATATGTATCCGGCATATGTTGTGTGCCTAATGTTAAACATTCCTTTCAAGTGTTATAATGGCCTTCAAATAAATGTATGCTTATTTTTTATAAATATTTGTTTCATATACCTACGGCAATTTATCTATGTATTATGTATTAAAAGATTGACCATTAAATATCTCGTTGTTGGGCTTGAGGGTCCTCGTTTTAGATGAACGGGTGTTCTACCCACCACAATTTATCTGCCGGCACATTAGCGAGTTTCACAAATCAGTAATCGCGACAAGTACGTGATTACTGTAACTAAGAGCAGATTGGGTTTGCGTTTGACCACTGTCTCACCTGATGTTGAGTGATGACGCAGTCTAGGGTGGAGCACGCTTACCTAGAAGATACCTATTCACTCGTGACTTGAAGACTTCAAAATTGTATTTGTCAGGAAAAACAGACTCCAGCAAATTATTCCACTCTTCGTCAGTGCGCACCAGTATTGTCAAGTGATTGAAGTGGTGCCTCGTCCCCGGCGAGACTTCCAGCTTATTTTATTTGAATAAGCCTTTATCACTAAACCATCACGACCGGTATGTTTAAAAAAATATGTCTTAATTTATTTGGATTTGAAATACTGGTCTATATTTTGAATATAAATTCTTCTTTCGAGATTCCACTAACAGGATTTTTATTTTGATAGTCCGATTTTGATTTTTAATATACCTATTTTTTGCATAATTTATTGTAAATTAACGACAGACATCTCATCCCTTTGAGTTTGGGAAGCGTGCGCTAGCCATTAAGCTGCCACGATTAACATTTATGTATACTGAATGTAAAAGATATAAGAAGTCGCATAGTTTTATGAGAGTTTTCACGTTCTCTACACTTTTAATATAGTACCTATGTTCTCTTTCTGACATGCAATTCTTACTTGTCAGACGTAAGCGCTTCTTAATTAATTACTAAGTCATTTGGTCATATATTTTAAATATGTATAGGTAAAAATATATACATATACCTACGCGTTCAAGTTTTAAAGTTCTACAGGTGATAGTGTCATTGAACCCGCGCTTTGGCATTTCAAAAAGAGCACACCAAATTCCGCCTATCTGAGCCAACAGGTACAATATTGTAAACACGCGTCCGTTTAGACATCAATGGACCTGCTTTGATCTCTATGCTGGTCTACTTTATGCGACCAACCATCGACACCAGTAAGATACCTACTAACAGAGGCGATAGGTGATTCCACTTGCGGACCTCGAGCCGGACGCACGCCTCGCAATATTATATTGATATCGACAGGTTCTTATTTTTCAAAGCAACTTGAATATAATAACTAGCTGTCATTAAATCAATTGGACACTTAACACCATCCGATAGCGGATATTGAAAACTTTTAATTTCACTTTTGTTAGCGTTAATGTTAATTGTTATTTTTTCTTTTGTTTCAGATGTCTTCGAAAGTGAGTTTGTTTGCTTGAGTGATTAGAAGTTGAAGGCAAACAGAGCGCGTGTGTATAAACTGTGTTACTGAAATGTGGATTTTGTGCGCGTAGTGTTTGTATCGAATTTTGTTTGTGCGTAACTATTGTATATCCAGATGAAGTTTCACGTGTGATATCGGAGATTTTCGCTTCAGCATCATTGATAATCCCTCGCAATGGAGACAGAGGAGCTTACCAAACTTGTCGATGGCATATACAAGGTAAGCTTTTATATGTACTTTTATATATCAAAAAGGAATTGAAGGGTTTTGATTTGATTCCGAGTGTCATATTTTTTTGGGAAAAGAAGCAATAGATATTTATTCTAGTCTTGGTGTTATTAAATAATCCAGAGATTTCCTATATCGAAAGTGTTATTAACTTACCTTAGAACTTATAAAATGCGTCTATGTCAAAAAAAGACTTTGAAAGCCCGTGAAATATTTTTAATAAAATATATAAAACAAAATTTAATTTATCCACGCGGAAGAGATATTCTTCAAATATAAATTGTATTAAAGTTAAACCAATAACTGCTTTCATGGACCTAAAATGTTTAAAGGATTGGTCAAAAGAAATAAACTATGTAACTCATTGTAGCGGCAAGCCTTTTAGCTCGTAACAATATTTTCTTCGAATTTGTTTCTTCTATAAAAACAAAATGCCAAAAATCCGGTAAACAGTGTAGACAGAACTTTGGGTACAACTTTCAGATTTGTTAGAATACATAATAAAAATAACTTTAATACTACTACTATTTTAGTTTTTTGTTCAATTTAGCCAGTTCATTAAAAATATACAGTAATCTAAATGTCAGAGGTGAAAATACCTTACTATTATTAAAATTAAATAGATAGTTTATTGAGTATTCACCTGCTGTAGAAATGTCAAGGTCAAATGGTTACTTAAACATGTCGACGAAGGCGTATCGTATCATTCGTGTCGATTTCTCCAGCAACTTTTATTGTATAATTATGTACATTTATTACATTCCTTATACATCTTTCAGCTTTCGATTATTATGTTTGAAAGGTTAACTTTTACATTACTAAGAGTTTAAGCTGAAGTTATTGTTGCATATATCCCGCACAAATATCGCCTCTTGTTAGTTGCAAAAGGCTTGATTTATTGCCTGAAGAGGGCAAACAGGCAGACGGCCCACTCGATGAAAGGTAGTTACCGTCGCCTATAGATGTTTGCAACACAAGGGCGTTGCCAACGCGTTGCCGGCCTCTAAGAAATTTTATAACGCCCTTCTTAAACGACCCCATGTCGTAGCGCAGAGGGAAAACCTTGGCGGGAAGTTCTCACCAAATGACTCTCGTACCTGGATGAAACAAACGATTACTGAAGTTTTTTCAAGCAAACAGACAGGTTGAATAGCGGACACTTATAACTCAGCCGTCGTCAAATTGTATTGTTCTCGACTGGTGCCAAACAACGGTAACTGAAAAAATCATATTGTTCTTAATAATTGAAATTTTCTAGACAAACATCCCAGTCTTCTATACGAAAAATATTTTTTTCAAAACAAAATTTCATAGTAATACACCTTTTTAAGTTTGCCCCAAAAGTTCTGCACAATCATAATATACTGCTATATTTTTTTTATTATTATAATAAATAATGTTTGACAAACTTGGCACCAAGCCTAAATACAATGAAGGCAATACACTCTAATTATATTATTTTAGAAGTATTGATATACCTAAAGATAAACCGTTTCCATTATAGTTTAGCCTTATGTGTGTTTTTATTCCTGAGTAAATCTGTACTAATATTATAAAGAGGTAACGTTTGTAAGTTTCGATGTTCGGGGTAATCTCCAGTACTACTGATCCGATTTTGAAAATTCTTTCACCAATAGAAAGCTACATTATTTCCGGGCGACATAGGCTATAGTTGACTGTGATTCATAATATTTTTCAATGACCCCCGGTAAAGTAGGCACTGCGAGTGCTTTCTGAATTTATAAATTAATTAAAGGTTACAAAACATAATTCAAATGCGTGCGTGCGTGTGTATGCATGTGTATTTTTTAATGACGCCCAGCGAAGTGGCCATGGATTAGCTAGTATTATATAAAAACTTATGTAATTTTATTTGAAAAGGAACCCATTGATTTAATGTATAGCTAAAGACAGTCATTAGAATACTTTTAAATCAATTTCGCAGCTGAGTTACGCAAACCCGCGATTAGAATCACACCAAATACATATAAATTGAAAATTAATTAAGATTAAAGCTTTCTCGCATAAAATATAGCTCCATGTGTTGTCCATTAATCACTGAGCAGGCGTATGTTAATTTAACAAAAATGACACTTTTAAAATGCCATAGATATTGTTTCGTTGATACAATGAGGTATAATGTAGTGCGTAGTACATATAACACGATGCTTTGGTGCGGGGTTTCGAAGAAACATCCAGTTCCGGAAGCGATGCGTAATGTTCAAGCAAATCGTTTCAATTGTTCAAACATATCGATGATTCTCGATAATTTACACTCCAAATTGACGGTTTCGAGTTCGACTAGGACGGCTAATCCGTAAAGTTATAAGCTCATTTATTCGTAAACATTTTACACGTTATAATGTTAACGTGTAACATACATTATCGTATTTGGTGTTTTACAATGGTTAATATCTACATATTTATATATCATGGATTCCTTTAAGCCACAGGAGGTGTACTTGATTACCTACTTCTTAAGCCGGCAAGTGAATGTATTTAAACTACCGGAAAATTTGAATTTTCTCGGTAGTTTGTTGTATATGGTCGAACCCATAACATGCGTTAGTGTGTTACATTTCTGGAAACGCCTTGGCAACGGTGTAACCATAAATCTGTTCCGATTTCGATACGAGTATACCTATGTCGCTGTGCTTTAGATAGACAGAATCATTGACTATTACGTATAGGACTATTTAATGTATTAATAAACAAGATTGACGCGCTGATGAATCTATGTAACTTTCTGGTCCATCGGCCGACCTTAAATGCCATAATCGAATAAGTTGACTTGAAGTATTGGAAAACATCTCGATTGAATAGTTGAAGAGAGAGTCGATTGTTGGTTGGATTGTTATTCTGAATCGTTTGCTCTTTTCGATTGGTTAAACATCTCGAGTGCGCCCATCGCTAGTTTCCGATAAACACATATTACGAATGAGATTCATCTATCAAAAAAGGTACCCTGAAAAGGTCCTAAACATTGCATGGATAGCATTACAAATCATTTTTATCACGCTCTTTACCTTTTATTATGGTCTTAGCGGCTAGCATTACACTGAGTCTGGGTCGAATTGTAATACTTATATTGATGTATTTATTTTTTTATTTGTGTCAGTATTGTTAAAGTGTTTAAATGTCTTTTCTTTTCTTTCATCCGTGCAGGAACGGAGAAAGAATACAATTTCCTGCGGCCGGGCGGCCTGTCGTAAGAGGCGACTTAACAACCCACAGCCAGGTGGTAGGGCACTTGCCCGACTGGATGGCTACCACCCCTGGTCTAAAGTATGTCGCCATAACAACCTTCGAGTTGTGTTCCGGCATTAGTGACCGGGTTCCAGTTTCCCTTAAGAGAGCAGCAGCGCATTTGTAGCACCTTTGGTGTTGCAAATGTCCATAGGCGATGGTAACCGCTTTCCACCAAGTGGGCCATTTGCCTGTCTGCTGATCTCCTGCAATAAAAATAAAAAAAAAAAAAAAATGTCTTAGATAAAACAATTGTTCTTTCTAAAACTCTTTTTTTTTTAAATACCGAATCAGTCAAAAGTTGTAAAAGTCTTAACAAGTATCTTTTAAAATGTTATTGATTGTCTAAAAAAAGGCAATGACCGCGGATTTCAGACGCAACCGGGATTTAACGCTAGGATGATGTATGGCTTACAAGAAATTTTCTACCATAGAATTATATAATTTTATATATATATGTATGAAAATTGTCAAAAATACTTTTTTCGGGTTATAAATTATTGTATATATACTAAAAATTTTATATCTATACTAATATTATAGTACACAGAGGAAAGATTTGTGTGTTTGTAATTAATAAACTCAAGAACTACTTGATCGATTTTTTTTTCTTTACCATTGGAATGCTACATTATCCCTGAGTAACTAAAAATGAATATAGCCAATATATCTATTTTATTTATACGTTTATCCCAAAATATTTAGAAAATAAATCAACCCGTGCGAAGTCAGGACGGGCTGCTAATAGCTTTCTAAAGAAAGCTATTTTATTATGAAAAATAACTTTCATTGCGGCTTCATTTGCGTAAGCATCACTTTTGTATACCATAGGAATCTATTGATCCTGTGGAATAAAAAGTTGAATTTTTCAAATTCATATAATAATATTTAAATAAATTTTTCAATCAAACATTAGAAGTAAAAAATGTATGATTAAATAACAACAATCGGAAGTTACGTAAAACTGCCATATAATGTTAATAAAGAGATATTTGTATTATGTAAGATTCTATTAATGAATAGGCATAATTATTAAAAGAAAAGCTATGGTCTAACAATAATTATATTCACCCCTTAAACGATTTTTGTTCTCCACTTCACTTCACGCATATAATTCTCTATGGGCCTTACTTATATAATCGTTTCTTAAATTTAAAGAAACTGCTCAGCAACTGATTAGTGAAAATTTTATCCATAACTCCTCTTTAGTCGAATATTTTGGGTACAACCTACGTTAATCATTCAAATTTCGTTTATCTGTGCTCTGCTGTGCGTAAAGAACAGGTAATACACGTTTATAAGTGAAAAAAAAGATATTAATTGATTAGGGTCTGATTCTGATTCTCTTACTTAAGAGATGTCTAATCCTTTCTTAACGAGATTATTATAATTAAGGCCGTATATGCTTAAGGCGCGCTTAACACGTGAGTTCACACGTATTTTCAAGATACGGGTAGGCTCTTACTTACTCCGTTGGCTCAGCGACCCAAAGTGGGTCTTGGCCTCCGAAACGAGAACATGCCACTTTTCTCGGTCCTGTGCGGTTTCTTGCCAATTACTGGCTCCTAGCTCCGACAGGTCTGCCTCTACTCTGTCCTTCCAGCGATATTTAGGACGGCCGACCGGACGCCGACCTACCGGCCGTCCCAAATATGCTTTCCTCACGCTGCGATCCTCTCCCATCCGTTCTACGTGACCGAGCCAGCGGAGGCGGTGAGCTTTTATTTCTCCTATTATGTTAGGCTCGGCCACGAGATTCTCAATTTCGAGGTTACTTCGGACCCTCCAGCTACCATCCTCTCTTTTTGTTGGACCCAGAATCTTACGGAGAACCTTCCTTTGCGCTACTAAAAGCTGGTTCTCCTCCTTGAGGGTAAACGTATACGTGACGCTATTACTATTACGTGACGTGCGTGGTTTATCTTCTTATGGCTACTTTATGACCGAAATTATTTTTTAGGTTAATGTAATTTACGTCTGTATACGACATTGCAAAACTTACGGGTTTGTATAATATATATAATAATTGAGTAGTTATGTCCACGCGTCCCAAACTCAAAGGGCGAGGGTTCGAATGCCGGCCGGAAAGCATGCACCTCTTAGGCAGTTTGCTGACCTAATGTAATTGTAACAATATGTACATATTGTAACAATTACCACGTGCTAACGGTGAAGGAAAAATCGTGATGAAATCTGCACATCGGGAAAATAGATATGTCAAACCTGCCGCTTGGACAAGCGTGGTTGGTATATTATCCGTTCCCCTATAATAGGAGGCCAGCTATGGGACGTTTATAGGCTTACGTTTTTATGTTTATATATATTATTATTTACATATTTATTTTATTTTCTAGTTTTTTTACATTTTTCTTATAAATATCTTTACATTAATTTATAAAAAAAACATAAAAACTGATCTCCGCCGGCAGTAGGGCCTAGGGTCCAGGCTACCGGTGGTTAAGGCTCCATACATAGGAATCTCCTCACAATACGGGCCGTGTCCAAGAGAGCTGTCTTCTGCATCGGACCCTTCACCGAGATACCAAGCGAGAGCCTTTTAAGGTGGCTATTATTATTATTATTACATGTATATAGCATGTGATAGGGTATATGCCAGTCAAAATATTAATACTAACTAATTTGTAGCATACCCGGGAAATTTCCCGTGGAATTCCTGGGACACAAAGTATCGTAGCATTTAAAAAAGAATGTAAGCTAACGTTTTAGTGAAAACTGTGTCGGAAGAAGTCATTTTTATGCACTCGAACAATTTCAAACCGCTCCGGGAAAATTCCCGAGGGATTCTCGAGATAAAATATATCACATATTTTATTACATAAAATTTGCTATCCATCAGTGAAAAAACTGCATTGGAATTCCATTTTTTTTTAATGCGACTATTTTATATAATTCCCAGAAATATTCCCGCGGGATTCTCAGGATAAAAAGTAGCGAAGATTTTAAGTCTAAGAATTTGCTATCGATCTGTGAACACGGCATCGAAATCGGCCCAGTAGTTTTACGTGAATCCCGAATAAACAGACAAGAAATCTAAATAAGCTTTTTTAAAAGGGTTTTTAAATATAAGATTTTGAGATCCTGGATATCATGTAGCAGCAGAGTGCTAGCCAAGACAAGTAAAACGAGCCCAAACACGACGGGTCTATCTTGTTTAGTACAGGAGTTCCTATGGCCACCTTCCGACTCCATCATTAGATCAGCTCCATGGTACCATATTATTGCATTGTCACGCAATATACATATGCGTGCAAAATTTCAGCTCAATCGGAAACCGGGAAGTTGGTCAAATTTAACTTGCAAGATTCCACCCGAACTTTTTACGAAAATACTCGCTCACGACACATCCCAATTCGACTATGTGCGCTAAAAAAAATTATTACTTGTATGGCGACGACTCTTAATATTTACTTTTTTTACGATTTTATTACAGCATTGTATAGCTGCATAATATATAAACATATTACATGTTCTTACCAAATTTTATCTATTTAAACTCAATAGTTCCTGAGGAAATTGATTGTGATATAGTATAGAGATAGAGAGACGGAGGGATGGATATGTTGATTTTATAGGGGTTTTAGGTATGCCAAAATACCGAACCCTAAGCAAAAACTTCTTACAATTATTATTTTAAAGATGAAAATAGTATTAAAAGAAAACAGAATTCTATTTAGAAAGTGACAACAATGTACGTGACTGTTATAATTTCACCCACTTTTTACTTCCTTGACACTTAAATGGAAAAATGCGAGAGGAAAAATTAGGACTTTTTGCCTCAACAGCACAATTACTTGTCTACTGAATCAGTTTGTCAACTGAAAAAGATCTAAGATTTTGCTAATTTTTATCGTTCCTTGTCTATTTTGACAAAGACGTAATCGTTATAAAAATGGTCTTGTTTGTCCGTCTGTCTTTATACGTTACAGCCACTTTTGGCAGAAATTACTGGATCTAAAACTGTCTAAGTGGGTTTAATAGATGAAATTTTACAGGTAGGTGTGTTCTACATGCCGTTGAATTAGCGATAAAAATAATTGCAATAGCCCCCATACATATGTATTGTTGACCCCTTTGTTTGAATGGGAAAGTCTGTGCCGACCTTGAGCACTGTAACCGTCTGTGTTACGGGTTCGATTCCCGGAATGTTAAATTTCTAGGTCTGGATGTCTGGGAGCGGCCCTAGAGTAGTCCGTTAATCAGATCTTAAAAGCTAAGCTATAATATGTATATTTATATAATAGGTTGGGGAAAAAGTCTTTTCGCATATAGTATGTATGTACTTGTAATAAGATCTCTTTGGCTATACCATTTGTATCTGGCTGGTATCATTAAAAAGTCTTAATTTTAAAGTGGACATTTCTAAATACAAATTAGGAAAATGTGTGATTTTCATTTGTTTTTCTTATTGTTAAAATGAGTGAATCTAATGAAAAAATTTGATACATTTTAAAATTTTACTACAAAAAAAGGTAAAAATGCAACACACCCGCGAAAAAAATTTGTGATGTTTATGGACCTAATGCAGTATCTGTGAGAGTAGCGCAAATTTGGTTTAAGCGTTTTTAATCCGGAAATTTTGATATCAAAGATGCACGCTGCTCTGGTCGCCCTGTTACGGACAAAATTGATGCCATTTTTGAAAAAGTGGAGCAAGATCTGCGTATTAGTAGTTACGATGTAGCTGGAGAACTGGGAATAGACCACAAAACGGTTTTGGCGCATTTGAAAAAAGCTGGGTACACAAAAAAGCTCGATATTTGGATACCTCCTGAGCTCACTGAAAGAAACCTAATGAACCGTGTACTCATTTGTGATTCTTTAATACGACGTAATGAAACCGAATCATTTTTGAAGAAGCTGATAACTGGTGATGAAAAGTGGATCACATACGACAAGAACGTGCGAAAAAGATCGTGGTCAAAGGCCGGTCAGGCTTCACAGACTGTGTCGAAACACGGGTTAACTCGCAACAAGGTGATGCTGTGTGTATGGTGGGATTGGAAGGGCATTATTCGTTATGAGCTGTTACCGCCAGGCAGGTCCATCGATTGTGAACTGTACTGCGAACGCCTGATGAGATTAAAGCAAAAAGTTGAGAGAAAGCGGCCGGAATTAATCAACAGAAGGGGTGTGGTTTTTCACCATGATAACGCTAGACCTCACACATCTTTAGCCACTCAGCAAAAATTACGAGATAATAAAACTACGTTTTAACGGTTTTAAGCGCGGTAATTTTATTTGATTTTGGTTTTTCCGACGTTCCGCGAAAACTTAAGAAAATATTAAAAATTACGAGAGTTTGTCTGGGAGGTGTTAATGCATCCGCCGTATAGTCCTGACCTTGCACCTTCAGATTTTCACCTGTTTCGGTCTCTGCAGAATTCCTTAGGCAGTGTCAGGTTAACAGCACGAGAGGATTGCCAAAACCACTTGTCGCAGTTTTTTGATCAGAAGCCCCAAAAAAAAAAAAAAAAATATATATATATATATATATATATATATATATATGTATGTATATATATATGTATATAATAGGGTTATTTAGTAACTGTTTTATATAATTCGATAAATTAGAGATATTATTTGCTCATAAGGTCGTAAAAAAATGTCCCTTCTTTGATGAACTTGAGGTAAAAAATTCTGCAAAAAAATAAGCAACATAAAGTAGGGAATAATAATTTAACCCATAATTTATTAAATTGAGGATACGAAAATTCTAATTTAGGCTTTTGGTAAACCTTTTAATAGGTCGGACGCAGTCACGGCTAACATTTAATATAGGTATATTATATTTTCTAAGGCTTATTCAAAGTAAATGTGTTAATATAAGGAATACCTCTTTCTGTAGCTGGGAAATGAGAAAATCAAGGTTATTTGCGCCAGCCGCTGTCGAGATATGCGAAACATTTGTCTTCGTGAGATATCTCGTAAAGCGTCATAACTGATCTGACAAAACCATAGCAGGGTGACCTACGTGACCTTCTATGCATATAGAGAAGGATCATATTCGGGGGCTCATAGTTCACCGGTCGAGTTTCCTGCCCAGGATGAGATTGTTTCACGACATTAAGTTGGGAGGATGTAAATTTTCACTGTAATTCCATGTCTATTTGTTTGAGGAGATCCCACTGTCTAGGACTTAACCTCGCGTGATTCCATGCCGTCAATATGAAATTTGTTTTACGGTACATATAAGAATATTGCTCCCCTCAGATAGCGTGACATGAAAAGTAATGTGGGTCCAAATTAAACCATTTGCTTTTATTTGTGTTTCTTCTTGTACTTACAGAAGACTTTTACGAAAACACAATATTCACTTTCAGTTTACGTAACAATAATTTATTTAAAGATAATAAATCATTTTACAATCTTAAATTACAGTTTCACGGATATTAGACTTTAAACAAGTTTAAGTGTGATTTTAATTTTATTTTACATTTAAATCTGTCGTTTTGATGAAATGGTTCATTACTCAATGATGCTTGAAATCTGAGTCTCTATAATCGTGACTGCTGAAATGCGACCGTACATTTTCTTTAAAATTAACTGTCCTTTATATGACGGGATAATAATATGAAAATTATATCTAATTTCTCAAAAACAGCTAAAGATTTTTTTAAATTTCGTCGCAAGTTTTTTTAACCTGTACCGGTTTAATTTTATTTAGATTTTTTCTTTTCACGACTTAAAACGTAACATTTCCCCAACTGAAGTATAAAATTTATCAATATGATATTATGATTTAAGAAACTTTTCAAATTGAAACGAAATTTTTCTTTCGTCCAGCAGTTACTATGCCACACCATAGTTTTATTTTTTCAAGATTTTCTTATATTATTGTATAACAAGTTGTTGAAAATATATTTTGTTTTTCATTAAACTTCATTTATATAGATCTAGTAATTTTAGAGAAAATAAGGGTAACATACGTACTAAGAGGAAAAATACCTACGGAACTCTAAGAAATAACTAAAATACTGCTCAAAGTTCTTTATAATCCTCATGTATCGCTTGTTATAATACAACTACGTTGTACACCACAACTGGGAATTCAAATGTGTGCTTTCAGCTGTGCGGTGCACTTACATGGTTCCCCTGGGCAAATCGCCGCCCCCACTTATTTGAATAAGAATAGTCAGGTTCGCTGTCCCCGGGGATTCTGTCAGACACTCTAGTTTACCTTCCTATTCTTTTGTACATCTATTTTATGTATAATAATACTCTTTGTAATTGAGTGGGTTTTATTGGAATAACTATTTATTACATACATACATACATACATAACTTCACGCCAGTTCCCTTGCGGGGTAGGCACGAACAACAGAGCGCCATTTAGGCCCATTCTTACACACCTCACTTGCTTCTTTGACATTCATAACTCTTGTCATGCACACTCGTCTGTTCTTAAGGCTCCTGACATCACCCTCCGCTAGTACACGATCAATTTGATCATGGAAGGTGTGTCGTGGCCTTCCACGACTTCTGCATCCATCCACTTTTGCATTGTATATCTGTTTAGTCATTCTTTCATCATGCATTCTTTCCACATGCCCGACCCACCGGAGCATTCCTTTCCTTACCTTCACCCCGACACTCTCTTTCAGACCAACTCTCTTTATTACTAACTAACTATTTATTCCATATATTAATACTAGCTAAACCCCACCACGCTTACTTGTGGTTTTGTCTGATGTCAATTAAATGTATGTCTTGGAAGACTACGGGCCATAAACATGGCGCGGACTTTTGGAGGGCTTGCGTGGGGCCATGGAAAGGCCAACACGTAGAGGCCCTTTGACAAATTTAATGTAAATGTGGCGTGATACTGACCGGCGATTATCCTTGTCTACACCATATAGTAATGCACCCAAGGGCAAGCCCCGGCCAGTGTAGAACTATTGTGGGAAATGAGGACAAAAAGTACCGGGCTATTGGGGTGAACTGCTAGTGGGGGTCAATTAAATTATTATTAGGAAATGAAATCCATCGACTATTTTTCGAGTTTCACGGATAGACACATACGAAAGTTAAATTTTTATGTATAGAGATACATACATACCTTAGATCATGATAGCTGCTAAAGGATAGTTGCTAAGGCACCTGTCTCAGTTCAATATTGGACGGGGCTTATGGTCCACTTAGGTAGTTTTTTGATCTAATGTGCATAGTTTTATTATTATAACATACTATAATTTATTATAAGTAACGTTTCAGGATCATCATCTGTATTAACACCTAAGAGTCAAGCATGATCTAGTTTCAGTGTTAGTGCTCAGTGTTTTTAATTTTAAGCCAAAAATGTACATTGGAGTGAATAAAAATATTTATGAACAAAAACGTATATTTATATGCTATCGCGTTTGTTTCTTTATTGCTTAATTAATGTTCATAATCACTGTATATAAGTATTTAGTAAAGTAATAGAATTTTACGTTATCTGACTTTTTTCTAATTTCTTCAATATATTTTTTCTGAAATATAACAAAACATTTTAATTAGACTAAATGGTTATTTTTCATCACTTTATTTTGTACTAGGATATGGCCGCGACTTCGTCCACGCTTGACTTGAAATTTCCGCTACATTCCCGGGACACAGAGTACCAAGGCTATCATTTTAGTGAAACTGTGTCGGAATTAAAGCTAATTTTTATGTACCCGGACAACTACAAACCGCTACTGGGAAAATTCCCGCGGGATTCCCAGGATAAAAAGTATCGCAGATTTTAAGTTTAAGAATTTACTGTCGATCTGCAAAAACCGAATCGAAATCGGCCCAGTAGATTTTAAGTGAATCCCAAATAAACAGACAAACAAACAAGAAATCTAAAAAAAATGCATCGTGTTCTCCATCGTTTATATAGTCTATTCTGGTCGTTTTTTTAATAGCTTCAATGTACAGAAACGGTATATTTAGAATTTTATAATATTTTAGATTGTACTTGAAATGTCGAGTGTTACGTTCGGATTCATACCACTAGATGGCAGATCTCGGTCGTTCACGTTCCGTACATAAAAGGAAAAAACATTCTTGTCTAGTTTGAAAAACGTTTACTCTGGTGAATGTCGATATTATAATAGATTTGAAATGCTTAACCCTTCCATAAAATCTGATAGCGCTATTCCGCGACCTTCTTACAGATGATTGGAGGAAGTCGGGTTGAGTAACGTCGGGTGCCGTGTCTGTGAGAAGGTCGATTTGTTAACCGAAGCCCTCCCACACTCACGGTTTCGCTCTCTAAACGACGCCTTATGATATATCTAGTAGATGACGGCCTGCATTGCAATTATGGCTAGAACAGTTTGATTAGTCTGCAGTATATTGGTATATAACATCTTATCTCATGATTTTGATTCAAAATAAATCACGGTATTATTGTCCATTGCATTACAATTTTTAAGGTCCCGGAGCCATTTCGTTGAGAGTATTCTTTAGAACTGCACGAGCTAATTCCTCTATTCCCGTTTTATTATCCAAGGCAAACGCACGTGGTGGAAACACCACCAGTCACTACGTAGCGCTTCACTTCAACTTTTCTGGTGTGCACTGCCAAAGAATGTATTAATTTACACAAGTCTGTTTATCTGATAAACACAATCTGGAAGTGTTCAAGTCACGAGTGAATAGACAATCTTCTTGTTAAACATCCTAGATTGCATAATCTCTCAACATCTGGCGGGACAGTGGTCAAACACAACCCGAAAGTATTTTTTTTTGTGTCTAATTTCTATCATATAGAGCCGCTAGTTTCCGAGTAAACATGCGAAGATTGTTGACATGAAGACTTCATAAGAGCTCTGTTTTGAGCTAAACTGGTTACGAACCCCCAGAAAATGGATACGAAACCATTGTCGCTCATCGAGAATGTTCCTGAAGGACGGAAACAGATGGATTACAAAAAATATAAATAGATACCAATATAAACCTAAATTACACAAGAGCTTACATTCCTTAGTATAGTTCAAATTAAAACTATAAATATGACTACATATTATTTTATATTAGTAAAAATATGTTATAAAGAAGTGTCTCAAAGAAAACAAATCTATCAATGTAAATCATATCGTACAACACAAAATCGCATTGAGATGTATGGCAGTCAGAGCAGAATATAAATAAAATTTGTCTTTTGGGTCGCATATGTATTAAGTTTACGCGTATTCGTCCAAATACAATTTTACGAAGGAAATTGCCTTCCCGTAGAAACCGTACAAAATGGAAGATGTGATATTAAATCTGGCTGACAGTCATTAGGAGTGCCGAGTACCGTCTACTGGCTTACTGCAAAAAGAATTCACTGCGGAGTCAAATGGTTTCGTCTTGATGAAATTTTTAACTAAACCCAGATGGGCAACGATTATTTTATCCAATTCTGCAAATAAACTCTTAATTTTTATAATATACTTACAAAAACAATTTAGTCTTATTTTTAATCTCATTCTTAATTTTATATCTTTTAATTTGGATGCATTTTGAACAACATGTCTATAATGTAAAATCCTTCACAACTACCTGAGTGACAGGTATGATATTACATAAATATGTCTATAACACCATGGATTAAGAAGATTAGGAACAGCTAACACCTAAAAACGTAACTGAGAAAAGAATTCCATTAAAGAAAAGAAAAGAAGTCCATTAAAAAAAGAAACTTTTCGGAGTTCCGTTTTTTAATGGACGATTGCCATTGTTACTACTATTGTTCTTCCATACATCCATCAATATTATTTTCTCACTTATCTCACAATCAATGTTCTTCTTCTTTTTCCTTTACCTTCTCTCAATTATTTAGGGTCGGTACAATATGTCCGTTTCTTCAATATTACTCTATTCTGGCATACGTCCTCTGTCACACCACAAATCATCATGTCATCCTTTACACAATCGATCCATCTCTCTTTTGGTCTTTCTTTACAAGTGTCCCCATCAATCTTTCAGTTTAACATTATTTTTGTCACGTGACCTTCATTCATTTCATGCCCATACCACCGTTGTCAGTACTTTAATTTTTTCATTCAGGGATGACACTTTCAAAGCTTGCAATCAATACTCAATGTACTTATATACAACAAGTCTTTGATAAAAATAGCTTTTATCATTTTATTGTCAGATTTCTGCTTAATTGTGCTAAATAATTGGCTAGCAAGTAATTATTATCTTATTTCCATCTATATTTAATAATTATGAAATTATTTTTTATACTTATTAAGTTTTGTTCGATATACAAAAATTGAATTATACAAAATTTGCGTTCTTGAACAACTCAGAAACATGTTCGTCAATAGAAACTACTTTGTTTGGACTAGAAGAATTATGTGTCTTCCATTTAAATAACAATAAACCATTTGGCAGACATTTGGACGTCTACATAGAAAGAAACAAAGCATTGGAATCTAATTGGCTCCATTGGCAACGAACCAACCTTAATACAATATATTGACTGGATAACCTTAACGTTCGAGTAGGTACTTATTGGAGCTGAAAATAAGCAATACAATTAAATGTATTTAAATTATAAAATTAAATTCTTAATCTATTTTCAACCACTTGACCCGTGCCCACTTCGCTGGGCGTTATTAAAAATTACATGTGCAGCCACACACATAAGCTCGCACGCATATTAAGGTTTAATTATGCTTCGTAACCTTTAACTAATTCATAAAAACAGAAAGCACTCGCAGTACCTCGTACGAGTATATGCGCTCTTATTGTGTGGTCAGTAAAAAATTAAAAAATATTATTAACCACAATCAAATATACCCTATATCATTTGAAAATAATATAGCTTTCCACTGGTGAAAGAATTTTTAAGATCGGCTCAGTGTTACCGGAGATTACTCCGAACATCCAAACTCACAAATTTATTTCTTTATAATATTAGTATTTTTTTTTTATTGCTGGAGTTCAGCAGACAGGCAGACGGCCCACTCGATGGAAAGCGGTTACCATCGCCTATGGACATTTGCAACACCAAAGGTGCTACAAATGCGCTGCTGCTCTCTTAAGGGAAACTGGAACCTGGTCACTAATGCCGGAACACAACTCAAGTTTGTTATGGCGACATACTTTAGACCAGGGGTGGTAGCCATCCAGTCGGGCAAATGCCCTACCACCTGGCTGTTGGGTTGTTTTCTCGCCTCTTACGACAGGCCGCCCGGCCGCAGGAAATTGTATTCTTTCTCCGTTCCTGCACGGATAAAAAATAGTATGGATAACTATTCTAATTACTATGACTTTAATCCCATTATCTCACTTCAAATACATTTAATATTATTGGGCTCTAATAGGCTCTCTTGATTACACGATCCTTTGCCATGCCAACCATCTACAAGAGATTCTTGTAGATGGTCAAGCCAACCTAAGAAGCTCTTACCTCAAACGAATATAAGTATAGACAGAGCTTATGTTAATAAAAGCGTCGAATGAAGTAAAGCATTTTATTGAAAACTTTTGCGCGTGAACCTAATAGTGTATACAGTATACTTGTGGTTTGCGTTAGTGTACTTAACTATTCCACCTTCTGGTCTCATTCGATTATTTAAGATTAAGTTCTTGTAACGCACTGTGGCGCGATGCACTTTCTTTAACCGGCTTTAATATGAAAGCTTGAGAGCTCGGTCTACCTATTTTGTCCCTTTGAGGTTCTTGCCTATAATATTGAACTAATTATTCTATAATATTTTAGTTAATTAGTTAACAAATTTTAAAGTGAAATTGTAAAGTCAGAGGTTAGAATGTTAAAATAGACCAGATGGGAAAGCTGGAATCGCGATTCTTCGCGAGATTAAACAAGAATGGATAACATTGCGCCCATGGGTAATAACGCCCTTTGCAAAAATATAAGGGTGATTTATTTTACAAACGCCTAGTAACCGAGCTTTCCCTTTGTTGTTTTAAATAAACGGTGTTTTCTAAAGGTGGAGAAATGGAGAGAGCACGCTATACATTTTTACAGTGACTAAAAAATAACAGGGGTGGCTTAGGTGCACCTTTGTGTTCAGTTCTTCTATCATAACAATAACGATTAGTTAAGATATTAATCGAAATATAGGTTGAAATGGTTTTTTTTTGCAATATAAAAAACAAAACAACGTACAAATAGGGTAATTATAAAACTAAGGCCGCTTTCTGATTTGTCGGTATCGCATGCACTAAACATACCGATTCCGCACCGCTGCTGCACCTACAAATCAGAAGCCGACCTAAGCATACCGTATGATACACACACACACAGAAAATATCCACTAAAACCTTAAAAGAAAATATTTTTAAAATTACCAAATTAACAACTAGTAGTTATACTATATACATACTATAGTTACAATAAAATATTATTACGAAGAACAAAAATTTAAGAACATTCCTATATACATATAAGAGTACCCAAATTAACCGTTAAGTAACAATAGGAGGATCATATCTTTAGCAGGATCAAGGGACAATTATTCTGTGATTCTGTTCAGTGCATTCTCCCATCGCTATCAAAAAAGAAAGAAGGAATGGCCAAAAAAACAGTGGAACCCTGGATTGGAAACCATGACTTACCAAGTATGTGCAGAATGTCCTGTGGCCCGACAATCTGCGTAAGGTCACTAGTGGTGTCTGGACGAGAACCGGGATACTTGGCACAAGTTTGGGAAGGCCCGCTTCTAGTAGTGGATTCCAATTGGCTGCTAGCGATTCTTACTGTTTGTTCTTTGTTAAACAGTGGTATTGGTTTTTATTTGATTGTCAGAGCTCACTGTATACAAATACTAGGATATGCCCGCGATTTCGTCCATGTTTGACTTGACATTCCCGAGGCATTTCCGGGAAACAAAGTACCGCTGCATTTAAAAAAGAACGTAAGGTATAGTTTTAGTGAAAACTGTGTCGGAAAAATATAATTTTTATGCACTCGAATAACTACAAACCGCTCCCGGGAAAATTCCCGGAACAAAAAATATCACACATTTTATTACATAAAATTTGCTATCGATCCACATTGGAATTCGATTTTTTAAACTGGCCATTTTAAATTATTCCCAGAAAAATTGCCAAGGGATACCCAGGATAAAAACTAGCGCAAATTTTAAGTCTTATAATCTACTATCAATCAGTGAAAACCGCATCGAAATCGGCTCAGTAGTTTTTACGTGACTCTCGAACAAACAGAAAAATCTAAAAAACAATTTCATCATGCTCTTCATCGTTTACGTAGTGTATTCCAGTTTTTTTAATAGCTTCAATGTACAGACACGGCATGTTTAGAATTTTATAATATTATAGATATTTGTACGTTTTTATTACTTCCTTCTATAATTCTATGTCTATAGCATGTGA
Source organism: Dendrolimus kikuchii (assembly GCA_019925095.2). Classification (NCBI taxonomy): domain Eukaryota; kingdom Metazoa; phylum Arthropoda; class Insecta; order Lepidoptera; family Lasiocampidae; genus Dendrolimus; species Dendrolimus kikuchii. The sequence goes on along the minus strand of CM034398.1, from coordinate 13,396,310 downwards.
CGTTTAAGTTTGAATGAGTTGTTAATTTTTTAATAAATTAATATAAATTATAGTTATGTATTTGATTTAATTAATGAACTTAAAATAATATAGCCTTTCAATTGATATTTAAACTTACGCAAAAATATATCATCCGGTCCGGATCTAAAATACGTAGTTTATAATTTAGGTTTTTTTATAAGCACTAAACATAAATAGCAAGGTTAATTCATGTTAATTTATGATATAAGCGTTAGCAGTATAAAATCTGTAACACTAGTAATATTAATGTTGTTGTTATTATGTAACATGTTGTTTTAATTGCATTTAATTAAGTTTAAGTGTGAATTAAGCCAAACTTGGAGATAAACATAAACAGCTACTTTAAATTATTATTTTAAATTTTGACAGTTATTTAGAGATTGGTAGTTATTTAGAAAATAATGGAAAACTTATAAATCCTTTATTTTCGTGCGTGTGCGTTTACCTATTTTAGTCACAATTATTTTTATTGAACGCAATTAGTGCTATATTAATGAAACTTAGAATAAAAAGATTTTAAATAATGCCTCTATACAACGAAATAGTGAGATCATGCAAAAACTAAACATTTGTGTTGGCATTTATATCTATTATACATATACCTGAACGTTGAAAACAAAATTTCTATGCAAAGAGGTGTATATACATGATTGAACAAGTCAAAAAAAATTGGTTCATTTTTATGTTATCCACCTTAATTATTCTCACTTTCAGTCAGTTATAAAATTCACATAATCTGGAGGTTTTAAGTAAAGACTGCATAGATCTTCTAAGTAAGCAAGCTTCATTGCATAGCGTGTCGTCGTTTAACGTCAAGTGGATTAGCGATCGTACGCGATTCTATACTATGAGTACGATAAAAACGTAAGAGTAATCATAACAATAAGATAATAAAGTGTAACAAGTAAACATTTTAATTCATGTCTGTATAAAAACGCAAGTCAGTTATCCGTGCAGAAACGGAGAAAAAATACAATTCCCGCGGTCGGGTGGCCTGTCGTAAGAGGCGATAAAGCCACCTTGCTAGGCTATTAGCCCGTCTAGATGGCTACCACCCCTGGTCTAGGGTATGTCACCCTAACAACTTTGAGTTGTGTTCCGGCATTAGTGGCTAGGTTCTAACCTTCCTTTAGACAGCGGCGGCACATTTGCAGCACCTTTGGTGTTACAATTGTCCATAGGCGATGGTAACCGCTCTCCATCAAGTGGGCCGTCTATCTGCTGAATTAATGCAATAAAAAGAGTCGGTAATCAAAAATTATTATTAATGTAAACATAAAATTACACCACAGAATAAGTAAAGTGTGATGTATCTTTAGTGTGTTTTTATATGAATTAAATAATAATAATTCTTTGTCAAAATCCAGAAAGACATTTGCTACAACGACAGGGATATAAACGCGATCAAAATTAATGTAATTATGCTTACGCGTGTTTAGGGATTGGCTGTGTCTCCGCGCATCTGTGACTTGGAACTAATAAGAACAAACTCAGCCGTTTTCATATTTGCACAAATTACATTAATGTTTATAGCTCTGGGAGAAGCGTTAGGGCTAACACAAACCAGAGTTTTTTGTACTAAGAACGCGCGGCTAAGACGAACCGAAATTAATCAAGTTAGTACTTCATGAAACAAAGCGTGATAGCTTAGTGACTACCACATCTGTAACTCATTCAAATTACATATTTGTCTAACACACTTTTTCACTGCATTAGCTTACTAGGTACATACTTTCGGTAAAAGAAAATAACGTGACGAATCCTGCACATTGAAATAATTTATGTGGGAGATCCGCTTTGGACAGATTTTAATCCTTGATCATGCCTAAGAACCGAGTTCAAAAGGTTTTCTTTTAAGTCTTTGTTATTCAGAAATGATAGAACTTGTTTTAATGCTTGTATAATTGTGTATTAATATGCTATTTAATATACAAATAATATTGATATAATTATAGTAGAAACTTCGCTATGATTCTCTTATCTAATATTTGTACAAGATTACCTGGAACGTTTCACTTTTTACTAATAATAATTGTCGATCGGTAATCTTAGACTAAGGTGGTATGGGCATGTGATGAGGAAGGATGAAAGTCACAAGACAAAAAGAATGTTAAGTTGCAAGATTGATGGGTACATAGGTAAAGGTAGACCACAACAGAGCAGGTTGGATTATGTGAAGGACGACGCGATGATTTGTAGTGTGACAGAGGACGTACGTAGTATAGAGGAGTAAGACAGGAAAAGTCATATTGTGCTGACCCCAGATAATCAGGAAAAGGTGAAAGAAAAGAGACATTGCCGATCGTTATTTTTAGCGTTATTCATTTCTATAGATTCAAAAATGGCCTAGATATTATAGTACATTTGGTTTCACGATCTGATAACACAGAGTGTTCACGTATTGCATACCACAATCTTGATGTAGCCGTGTTCCCGTTGAGCGTTCCGCCCGCGGCACCGCAGCGTGCCAGCCGTCACACTGCGGTGCTAATGCGCCATATCTGTGTAATTATATTACCCGACTTTCCCCTCTCTAACGTCTTTGTACCGCCGTTGATTGTCGTTTATATAATTGCCAACATTCTGTACCATCACGGCTTGTGCCGTCGCTCATCTCGAATCATCAGGAATAAGTTACCGCATGTGAAATATTTTCTTAATTGCATGAAACAAATGTAAATGGAGGTTATTGTATACATTTGCAAATTTGCACATCACGATAATACAAATATATACTGCCGAAATACCGAATACAAATATATACTAACGAAAGATACTCAAAGGAGTCTCGGGGCCGATTTGATGAAAAGTAAAGAATGATTTTATCAATTCCGTATTGGATAAAATTAGGTGTGGTCAAGTACCTGGAGTGCGTAAGGAAAATAGTAGAATATTTTATTAAAAATCAAGCCTTTCCCTTAGTTTACCATTTGACATTCTTTTACAGAAATTTATTCTACAAGATATATCACCGATTCGCGTGGTAATAGACTATAAGTTTTTTTTCAAAATCAGCTGATCCTGATCAAGAGTAATTGATTTTTCTAAAATCTATTTATACCTCTTTAGTTTTAATTAAAACCGGCTCCGGGACTCCTTTGAGTATTTTTCTCTATATCTTATAGTTTCAGATTTTGCCATGGAAGCCTACATCGTGAAGTATAGGTAATTTACTTACTGTCACGTACATTTAGTATGTATCTGGAATAAGGAAGATCTCTTTGAATACAAGCAAGCTTTCGTGCTCTACCTTCACGAGGCGACATCGATCGACAAGTATCGATGACTTTGCTCTTGTGTAACAATCAGACTTCAGTATTGCCTCAGCGGACTTTCTAAATGGCATAGCTAGTTCCTAATGATTGCCGCGAAATTGGAATTATACAAAGTATCTTCGTTCCAACTCGCATTACACCGTTTTATTACAGACGCAATTTTGATTCATTGAAAGGCGACACGCGCCCTGTCTGTAACAAATAATTAGACATTGACGTCCAAATTCCGTTGAACTTTTTATTGGAGAAAACTTTTTAACAGACTAATTTGTCTTAAACAAAAATTAACAAGGTCATAATATTTTATTGGAAAAAAACTTGGAATGTTTTGTTAACTTTCTAATCAAAATAAATTTAAGGCTTTTTGTTATAGATTGAAACGATTGCAGTAAATCTTGAAAGATTTTTAAACATTTTTGGTGCTTTTGTAAATCAAAAAACTTTCCTAATACAATAGTTACTTTTTAAGAAATAAAATAAAAAGATTCACTAAAGAACGACATATCTAACACTACACACAAGTAGCGTGGTGAAAGTTTTTGTCTTAGCTAGAAGTTAGCTGATAAAAAAATATTGGCTTTTATTTAAGTCAATATATTTATCGTATACTTTGCAAAAAACTGCAATACGTCATTGACACATGTCAAGTAACACATAAGAAAAATAAACATTATACCCTTTTTATAGAGCCTAATCCACCATTATTCCACCAAAATTCAATAGACGACCCTTTATCATTCGCGATTTATCGGTGATGCGCTTTAGCCAAGACTGTTATTCAGAAACATCACTAAGATTTACATATTTTTTCTGCTATAGGCTGTATAACCTTGTCTAAGGAGATGTTCGAAAAAGCCTTTTTTGGATGTCTTCACTTTCTTAATAATTAATATGAAATTATCGACTAGGACTTTCAAGCAGATAACTTATTTAATCAAAATTTTTCAGTACAATTAGTAGATGGAATTCAGAGACGTGTTTACCAACAGTCGATACTATTAATCGTATAATGCTTACAGACGCAAAGAGAATAGATAGCAAATGGTCATTCTCCAGCGGCGCGGGTAGTGGAAGCCGACGATGCGTTCCCAATCAAAGCTGATTACAATTCCGGACGGTTAACACGTAAATCCGATGTGGATAAATATTTGCACGACAGGTTGTAAACCGTACGTGCCCCGGCCGATTAATAGCCGGGACACAGTTACTCGACCGTAGTCGAGTACGTTCGAAATTTTAACAAACTACATATATGTACACAATTATTGCAAACATGTTGCAAACATTGCAAAAATCGTAAATTTTCCGCGAATTGCTGACCATGCTATAAACGATATCTGTAAAATATATGTTCAATACCGCTTTAAAACAATGAGTTATATACCGATTTGCATACAACGTGTGGGACAGTATATTTCTATATACGTCGTAAACATAATAGTAAGTAGATAAATAAGTAGATAGTCATAGGCCTAGTTCATAGTTCTAAGATATATAGTAAATATAGATAAATGTAGAATAATTATAAGTTAGAAAATAAGAAAGTAGAAATGTAGTAGATAGTAGACAGTAAATGTATTCGAAATATAAAAACAATGTATTATTATAAGAAATAAAATTTATAATAGTTCATAAGAAAAATTATAAAAGAAAAAGAAATAAAAGAGACGCCCATATGTTTCCTAAAGAAAAGAGAACTCTGCCCTGTATTATGGCGGACGAGATGGCAATTAAAATAAAAGTGGTATAAATGTTAAATTTCAAATGAAAACTGCTACCTATTTATTATTTTATGATTGTTTAAAAAAATTTTACGTCTTCTTTGTCTCAAGAAGTTATCTTAAATTTCTTGTATGTTTTATTCTTATAATTTACAGGGTTCAGAAGATATGAGTTTAAAATCCAAGCCTAATGTGAAAAAAGTAGCGGACACAGTATTGTCATAATTTTAGACGTCTAAATAATAACGCTCTTATTCATATTGAGTTAAAGAACGCCAACGTCCTTGAGTATTATTCGGTCGTTTTTCAGATGTATTATTATTTTATTGTGAATAAAATAAAGTAGTATTAAAAGAAAACACTTAAAATAACTATAAAAACCACGTTACGTCTCATATGGTGAAGATTTACGATATATATTTTTTTTTATAAATTATTGGTCAGTAAAATAGTTTGCTTGCACTTGCGTTTGGACTTTCGACCTTTTGCGGCAACAGGGACCTTAAGGTTCTTAAAGAAGCCTACAAACTTACTCTAACTAATTATGAATAAGACCGTTAATATTTTCATTTAAATAATCTTTATGATATTCGAACGCTTAAAGAAAACGAGTTTTCTTAAAATATTATTGTATTAAAGAGAATCATAAAAGGCAGAAGGTGTAATAAGTCCTAACCAAAATGATACTTAAAATACCGTCACTATTTTCAGAAATATTTCTAAGCTCTGCGTTTAATGCAGCCATAGAGCAACATGGTCGGCATTGGATTCCTGAATTTATTTATTACTGATAAAATACACCGTTACACCATATAATTTTATATTATAGAATATTATCAATCCACGAAAATTGTCTAAATATATATGTTATGTGTTTCAAAGGTGCTGTCCTTATCGCATTGTAAAAGAAATCAATCGTTTTAACTGTAATAGTCGATTCCCACTTCTTATGTAAGCATCATCGAAACTTCGTACAATAAATCAATAAACACATATATTGCAGCCACAGAAACAATAGAAAGAATACCTATATTCAATCTTTTCATAGACATACATTCAGATATATTACTAAGATGACATAAAGAATTTGCTCAACCTCGCCCGGTGACTTCTAGCTCCCCTTACAGTCACCCCGTTCCTCACAACTTCAATAACTCACCATTTTAAAGTCTTTATATCATCTTAAATTAAACATACCTACTTATCAAATCAATTTCATGAATATTTTAAAATAATATTAATTCACTCAATTTATTGAAGATCGTAGCGCCTGGCGAATGGTAGAACAACTGTATCTGCCTAGCTTCACCTACCGCTTAGATACTAAAAATTTCTTCAAAGTACGAAAATTAAATGTTCGTAATCAAAAATGTCCAGCAACCTGTTAATACCTCTTACAAATGCCACCAAAACATTTAGTAAATGTTACGGTAACGGTATCGTATTTACTAACTAATCCTTTATTCACTGCAACAGATCAATAAACATCTGCCCTAAAATAGCTATTGTTTCGTGATACCTAATATAATGTATTTAATTATGACATTATTATACAAGTAACAACTAACAACTACAATTTTATATCTCCTATAAACATATATTAGCTACCATAAATTTAGGTTGTCAACACTTACCATCCATTCTTTTTCTCCATAAAGACACTTAATATTTATGAAAACATATTTTATGAATATTTATGAAGTAAATATATGAAATCAAGTTTAAAAAAAGTACTTTTTATGCGCATTTACACGCGTTAACTTCAGATCCCATCAAACTGGCTAACATTTTTAAATAAAAATATACATTCATCACATTGTTAAAGGCATACCTTTATTAAATTTTAGGTTAATCGCTTTGTCCCTAAGGTCACGAAGAAGTAATAAAAATATAGGCAAGCATATTATAATCACTTTCATATGTACTATATATATGTACACACGTGGTATCGCGCCGGCTCTGAGTACTTACTTCAAACTGATCGTTTATCAGCTCGCTGTCAGTCTGGTGAACTATAATTACATCGTCCTCTTGTTATATTGTTGGTATGGAGAGAGAAATATTGTTTTTGGGTCTATATATTATATTATTGTAAATATTAATTAATATACTGACTGATTTCAAACAGTTTATTTTAATTAAAAATACAATTTAATATGACTACCCGACATAACACATAGCCAAGAACGCAAGAACAAAAACATATAAATTCAAATTCAAAAGATTTTATTCAAAATAAGTTCCATTGGAAAACACTTTTTAAAGGTGATACATAAAGTTAAAATTTAATTTTACTTCCTAGTCTATGTACACCGCTTCGCAATGTGTTATTGCTGTTAAGGAGAAGAAGTGGCAAGAAACTCCCTAGCAATACGTTTAGATAAAATTGCTTTTCTTCTTATTTATCTAGCTCCAACTCTTTTTTTTATAAATTAAAATTACTTTTCGAAGAATTAATGGAGTCGTAGCAAACATGCATATAGATACTCAGTAAGACGAAGACACAATAAAAGGAAAGAAAAATGTAATTATAGTTATAATAATGACATGACGTACTAATGATTTATACTGCTACATATCTCCATAAATTCCTCACATGCGTGGCAGGATAAAAAAGTTATGCAAAAGATAGTATAAGAAGCTGGAACGAGCTGCTATGTAAATTAAGTTTTGCCCTTTAAGTATTCTTCAATAGTGTAGTATCCCTTTTTAAGCAAGATAATTTTGAATTTGATTTTAAATTTAGTGAAAGGCAAATCAAACATTTAATTCGGAATCTTATTGAAGAAGAATATATCAATATCCAAGAAACAGGGCAATACTTTTTGCTATCTAACAGATGGCTATATCAGTCTATTACTTTTATTACTGTTGAAATTGTGAATATCCTTATATTGTTTATAGACACTCAAATTATTACTAATATAATTCATATTATAAAATATATATTAGCAGGCAACCGTCCGACCGACTTCCTTAAAACGTTCTCTAAGAGACTCCCGAGGACCAAGTAAATTAACCTTACGTCTCTTTTTTGTGAAACCAATATAGCCTCTAAGTCAGCAGCGTTGCCCCAAAGTAAAATACCATAGGACATGATACTATGAAAATGACTATTCTATAAACTAGTCTATAAACTAGTCTAGCAGTTTCTTCGTCAGTGAACTGCCTAACTATCCTGACCGTATATGCAGTAAAACTAAGTTTTCCTGAGAAACTAGATATTTGATCGCCCCACTGGAACTAGGTTATTGCTTAAGAATACAGTTGAATCTACTAGGTTAATTCTAGTGTCGTTAAGAGTATTTATTATTAACGTCGTATTCTTTTATATTGGGCATAACAAACATAACACATTTAGTTTTCTTCGGATTAAGTAATACATTATATATGGTAAACCACTTAGATATTTGAGTCAAGGCGTTCTTTACGACATCAAAGTTCTGTTAAATATAAGTGACGTGTCATCAGTAAACAACACTACCTCACACATATCATTAATAAAATATGGTAAATCATTAATATATATCAAAAATAAGAAGGGACCTAGAATAGAGCCCTGGGGCACACCCATAGATATGCCAGTCTCACGAGATTTGACAATGTTAATTTTTACGCCCTGGGATCTGTTCCTTAAGTAAGACGCTAATAGGTTGATGGAATTGCCAAGAATACAGTAATAATTGAGCTTTTTTTAGGAGGGTTACGTGTTCTCAAATAGCAATAGTAAACTTATTATACTATTTCCACATTTTTACATTACATTTACTTTTTTACATTATTTAATAAAAATATTATGCTTACGCACGTACAAGGTCATAGCAGAGTCAGAGAAACTGATAGGGATGGAGCTATCGATAAACGTAACACGATAACAGACCCGATATTTTTTTGCAAAGTGTAAGAAACTAAACTACTGCCGGATAATTTTGTACAAATTTATTAACTAATATTACATTTCATTACAAATCCAATTTCTTTCAAAACCAAGCGTAATGACGATTTTTGACCATGGAACAAACCACATTCACATAAAGAAACAACAAGTTTTTTAAGCGTTGGAATTTCTTTGCGCAAGAAGTAATCATATATATGACGGCGAATAGCGTCAGTGTCGAAGTTGTCAATCGATGTCACACGACGTGGTTGGCGTTTTTTCTTCAGCGTACGAAGCTTATTTTCATGTATGCCGCTTGTACCGTAAGCTTCGGTAGTAATTTTTGAAACAGTAGGTTCACTAATTCCTAATGCGGCCGCAACACGCTCTCGCACTGGAGACAGTGGTAATAGCGGGCCACCATTTTGATACTTTGCTTCAAAGTAATTACGAACCTTGATCACTCGCTCGTTCTCTCGCCTGCCTTTTCAGAACAGATCCTTTAGGCATTTTGATATTTGACAGCTAGGCAGCAATCAATACGGAGGAACACAAAATACACAACGTAACGTATGGATAATGTGTAAAAACTCAGTGAACAGAAATGGACTCATAAACTGCATCAAAGTAATAGACGACTTTGAAATAAATATTTTAACCAAGTATGCAAACTTTCTATACAGATTTAAATTGAAACCTCTAGATTGGTTCGTGAACTTTAAAACAGCGTAGGGTCATATCCTTAAGTTTAAGTTTGTGTACTGGAAAGGACCTTAAGACTTTTTTTGAAGAAAAAACAGAAATTTAAGGAAAATTGGTTTAATTAAAAAATTGGTTTTAACAATAGACACAAACTTTATGCAAGGGTTTATTTATGTTTTAATAAGGTGTATTACCTCCACGTGCCCTTATTACGGATTCTAATCGGTTCCGCATAGATTTTATTAGGGTTATTAAAAGATCTTGCGGAATATTGTCCCATTCTTCTGAAAGTGCTGTTCTTAGTGCTGCCACTGTCGTGGGCAAAGGGTTTCTCGCATATACAGCTCTTTTTAAATTGTCCCAAACATGCTCAATGGGATTAAGATCCGGGCTGCGTGCTGGCCAATTCATTGTACGTATCCCAACCTCTTCGCAATATTGTCGAACTTGTGCAGCAGCGTGCGGCCGGGCATTATCCTGCATTAAAGTAAAATTTTCGCCTATGAATCCCATGTAAGGCACCACGTGATCTTCTAAGATCTCTGTTATGTAGCGATGTGCAGTCAAACCCCCTCTATTACCGTTTTGACGGACCATGTCTATGAACACAAGTTCTGTTCGCCCGTTCATCGATATGCCACCCCAGACCATACACGAACCGCCTCCAAAAGGAACACGCTCCTCAATGCAACTTTGAGCATATCGCTCCCCACGTCGACGATAGACTCTTCTGCGACCATCTGCACCATATAAACATGTCCTACACTCGTCCGTGAACAATACGGAGGTCCATTGCTCTTCTGTCCAATTCAGGTGATCACGCGCAAATCTTAAGCGAGCTTGTCTGTGAGCTACAGACAACTTTGGACCATTTGCTGGTCTAAAAGGGGTGATATCCGCTTCCTTTAACCTTCTTCTTATTGTTCGTGCACTCACGTTTACTCCACGCACTTCATTAAGCTCTGTTTTGATGTTAACAGACGTGAGGAAACGATTTCGCAGGGAAGTTGTAACAATAAATCGGTCATCACGACCGGTGGTTGCTCGAGTCCTGCCTGTACCACGTCTCCTTCTGTAAGAACCTGTCTCCACAAACCTTCTGTATATTCTAGAAACCGTAGACTGGTTTAAATTTAAATTTCTACCAATCGTTCGTTGATCCAAGCCCTCCCGCACCAATGCTACAATTTGAGCCGCTTGTTCGGACGAAGTATCCATATTATGGTTCAAAAACTCTCGATGAGTTAAAAAACTAACCCAACAATTCTGCTGGTAACAATAATTCAATTGACAAAAGAATAAAAAATCAATGAGAATCAATTTAAAACTTTGCTATAAATAACACGCAAATCTGATACTACGAGTAAATTTTCTTTTCCCGGCTATATTCATTTGTTTTACTGCAGTTCTATTTTTAAATTTTCCTTTTTTTTGAGATTAAGAGCCAGTCTCTCCATATTTATATAATTTAATCTAAAAAGTTTGCATACTTATTTAAAAAAATCATTTCAAAGTAATCCTGCACCAATTACATGAATTTTAATCCGCATAGGGAGAGGGTGATATTTCAAGAATTTCATTATGGTGAAACTCTTCCTAGACCGCCGGTGGAATTCATTCTGTTACAAACGATCATTCTAAAAACGCATTTCGAAATTCGAATTATATTGAAGTTTTTGCTTAAGAAAACTTTTAGTATTATTTATCCATTTACAATTACAAAATTGGTAGCAACAAAGGGTGCCTTTATCAAGTTCTTATTATAATTGTCGATTTTGTTTTATCAAATTTAAAGTAGCCGTGAATTTCACTCGAGGTTTCTTTTCAGTGTTTAATAAAACCAATAAAAAGTTCTCGGCTTTGTTGAGTTATTATTCGAAATTTCCTTTATTACTGAGTTAGTAAACAGTGTGTTGGTTATATGTTTCTTACCAAAGAATAAGTTATTTCTGTGTTTTTGGTAATAATAGTTTTCAATTATGTTCTTTTGTTGTGATTCTTAGAGGTTTGTAACGAACTTCCAGCCTTATAATATTATATTTTCAGTCCCAGTAGCACACAGGTAAATACCTCTAGTATTACAAACGTGTATAGCGTGCAATTACTAGTGTCTCTCTTTTCTTTTTCTTTCTCATAATAATTTCGGGTCGGTACAATATGTCTTTCCCTTCCATACTCCCCCATTCTGGCTTAAGTCTTCTTACACAAATTATCATGTAATCTTTCACATTATTCGTCCATTTCTTTTTTGGTATAACTTTACATGTACCCATTAATCTTCCAAGTTAACATTCTTTTTGTCACATGATTTTCATCCCTGCTAATGACATACCACTTTATTCTTCTTCGGGCGATTGCTAGTATAGAATAGAAATATAAATTGGAGTCTATACTATATTAAATATCTTGACCTTCTTCAAAATCCTTCAGTGTTCTAGATCGTGGATTTTTTGTTCGCATAACGGAGTTAGTGCTAACACGCATATTACGGCACCTTATTTGCTTGGAATGCGGCAGTGTTTGCTTGAATCGTGACTTTTAACTTGTCTTAAGTTTAGACTTCGTAATATACAGCTTATCATTCTTTAGCATTAATCTTAAAATATGTCGTATATCTCAACGATGATTTCACTTTTAATTGTTTGAACACTACCTATCTATTTTACGTAGTATTATTTTTCCTAAAAGTTAGCTGGTTTTATCGTATTACTTGATAGTCAGACAGTGCAACAATATATAGGTAGGTCGTAGAAACAGAAACAATCCCTTCTTTACCAGTATTATAAACGCGAAAGTTTGTAAGAATGTATGGATGTATCTTTGTTACTCTTTCACGCAAAAACTACTAAATGTATTTTAGTGAAACTTTACAATAATATAGCTTACACATCAGAATAGCACATAAGCTATAATTTATAAAGATATAGTGTGAATTATCCAAAATATAACGATTTTCCATCACCACGTGGGTGAAACCGCGGGCACAGCTAGTATAGATATAAGGTTAAAAGTAACAGTATCATGTAGGATAGGCAGATGATGAATAATTAGTAAGTAAAGGCATGTAAAAAGTTAGCATATAAGAGCTATGCTCACAAGGACAGAATGGCGATAATAAAAAAATATAGGGTTCCGTTATGGGGAAAATTGTTTACTTTTTTGGTCATTTGGCTATTGAATCCTAAAAAGAGAGTAAACGAAAAAAGTTTTTTCAATTAATTGTCTTGTTTTTTTTTCTTTTTCTGGATACTAGAGCTTTTACTTATTAGGCTCCCTATTGCCCTAGACGTATTAGTGGAGGGTATTCTATAAAAAAAAAACAATTGTCTAATCTAACAAACAAGACATTAGATTGGCAACTCTATTATTGTAAAACTCATGTAAATTCCTGTAAGAGAACCGCAAATTACAGTCAACCGCAATAAAATTCATTGTGGCTATTTCATTACGAGCCGCAAATCATGGATTGGCAGAGAATTTATTTGTATTGTCACAAACAACATGCAAATACAGAAAAATATTATTTTTATCTATATTTTTGTGCGATGTGTTGATTTGGTTAGTATCAAATATGGCAATTATAAAACCAGATCCATAAAGATTAAACCCTACAGGGTTCAAAAATGCCAATCGAGACTGACGACAAATGACAATTCTTATGCGCAATTAAAAAAGTTATAATTCACGAAACAAATGATACTTTTTATACAAAGAAAAGTCTGTATAAAAATTAAAAAATTATAATTTTTGGATTACTTTAAATACTTTTTGTGAAGTAAAACTTTACAGCAAATATCCTTCTAGTTCCCACCAAGAACTCTAATCTTTTTTGGAATATATTTTTAATGTCCATCCCCGTGACTTATTCGACTTAATTTGAATTCCATACCCCGTTAGATCTTTTTATATTATTTGAGGAAACTACAACTTAGATAAATTACTATACATATGTATCTAAAATACCATAAAAATTGATAACTGACATTAAAATATTTAGGAATCAATAAACACATGCGTATCAATATTAGTTTCTCTTTTTTTGACATTTAATTAAACTTTCTCTTTGTTTTAAAATCTCTGTTAATTTTTTTTCCTTTATTTTTAATAACTGTAAAGGGGTCTGGAAGATATCGCCGGCGGCGATAAGACCTCCTATTATATATGTAACTTATGTATGCAATAAAGAACATTCATTCATTGGTTTACAATGTGTACAAATAAAACCGTGCGAATGAATTAAATAAATATAGAAAGACCCAAACAAACTTTTACATTTAAATATTAGTACTAGGGTATTCCCCGCAGCTTTGGCAGCTTAAACTTCGGATCCGCATCCTGTGGGTCACTTACATTTTTCAGGATTAAAAGTATCCTGTGTTTATCGGTTTCGAGATTAAATTGTAAATAAACATTTAAGTCGGTATAAAAACGATGTTTATGCGTAGATATTCACGTATCCGACTACACTCGTTTCTAGAGACTCAACCAAGCAAAGTATAAGAGTTGCATCCGGAAATTGTTGATCTCGAGCGTCTCCTTCTATTTCTCCGTCTTAATCTAGCATCTATCTCTGTATGTATGTATGTGTATCTCTAAATAAAAATATGTACGAAATTTAATTATTTCAATTAATTGAAACACAATAAATAGTTACTGATGATGATCTGTTAAAAGTTATTGTGCTTGTAAGTGCGATGACAAAGTAACTGTGCAACGCATACTTGGACAGACAAATAGGCGGGCAGTCAGACATGCAAGATCCCATTTTGCCAAAATTGCTACAGAACCCCTAAAATTCAGTGTTAACTATAAAAAATACAGATCCAAAAGCACAGATAATATTCATGCTATTTCTTATTCGCAGCTTTTAATATGAAATACACAATACATTTTTATAAATGCTGAATGAGGTACACGTTCATCATAAAATGTTTGTATAGCTTCTGTATACTTAAAGTACTTTTGGATTTGTTCCAATATTTCTTTTGAATTTGCCAAACAATACGTTTTGTTTATTTTCATCAGTCATGTACTTAATATATAATCAACATAATTTTATAGTTATACAGTTGGAGCTTTTCTTGATGCTTTGCTCGTGTAAATTTCTAATTCCGATTATGTAAAAACTTTAATACGTTCTGAGATTAGATATATCTTATGTTTGTGCCCCATTCATTTAAATCCGTATTAGATAAATTCGTCTGTTTTTAATTCGATTTCTAATCTACCCCATTTTTCAGGGTTATAACTATATTGGCGGTCCCGGCAGACTTTGTCCTGCTCTGAAAAAATAAAAATCTAGGACCCGATTCTAGTGCCTCTTACCTGTTCCAATTGTGAATCTAAACTATCCGGGGACCCACTCAAAGACACACAATTGTCATTAAAAATCGTTCTCAAGTTGTGCGCGTACATAGTACATTTCTACGATTATGTATATTCTATTTATATTAGTTAAGGTTCACATACTAGATATTAAACAAAGAAAGGGTGGGACTTAAAGTATGACGCCATCTATTTGATGCTTAGGTAACTTAGTTGACAGCAGGATTTATGCTTACCGAACTCTCGATTTAAAAAAAGTATTGCAATAAAAAATGATTACAAATTAATATTAAACCTATGCTATGTCCTACGTTGGAACAAATCCAGCAAAATGAAAAATAAGTCATCCAAATCGGTTGAGTAGTTTCGGAGTTTGTCGCGGTCAAGCACTGTGACAGACAATTTTTATGTATATAGATAGTTAATGCGGCTACAAAAAACGTATGTACATATACAAACCTAGTTTAAATTCATGATATAAAATTAGTTCATACCTTTGGTCATAAAGAAGAAACTAATAAACCTGCAAATAAGGTCACTTTTCTGTTTATACATTTGCGTGGGTTTATTTCCTTGATATTTATCGTTTTATAATTTTAAATACATAAAGATAACTACTAGAATAGATACATTTCAACTGTTATTAAATGTAACGTTTCAGCCCCTCTTTATTGGCCATGGCCATATTAAGGCGTCAAAAAATAATGACGAAAGTTAAATTTTCTACCCTAACTTGTTTTATATTAGTTATTTAAATCGCTTAATAACCGTTAAAACATAGTTTTAGTTATGCCTAACAGGCTCTAAAACGTTAGACTGAAGATATTAAGTAAAGAGGATGTTTTACAAGTTTCATAACCGTTAGTGTTTTTTGTATAAACTTAACATTTTAAGCTAAGTTCTCACGTTTAATAAGTAGTCAAGCAATTTCAATTGCCATTTAGGGTAAGAAGGTAACTTGATTTACAAGCTTAGCGCTATTAATAATTTTAAATACCCGCAATTGGCTAAATGAACGTGCAGGAACGGAGAAAGAATAAAATATCCTACGGCTGGGCGGCCTATCGTAAGAGGCGACAAAACAACCGACGGCCAGGTGGTAGGGCATTTGCCCGACTGGATGGTTGCCGGAACACAACCTTGCGTTGTGTTCCGGCATTAGTGGCCAGGTTCCAGTCTCCCTTAAGAGAGCAGCAGTGCATTTGTAGCACTTTTGGTGCTATATACAAATGTCCATAGGCGATGGTTGTTGCTTGATGGTGCACTTCATCAAGTGGACCGTCTGCCTGTCTGCTGAACTCCTGCAATAAAAAATAAAATAAAAACTTTTATAACAGATTTGACGATGTTGGTCTTTGATATTTTATAAAAAAATGTTCAGTCGAATTAACTATATATCTGTCATGTAGAAATATTGTGAATTCGTGATGTCCTTTGTTGCGTCACGTTTCATCCACCAATTTATTGATGTATAATTTAGCACAGTTAAAGACCATGGCAAATATATGAACATGATGCTAAGTAAATGCAGATAATTAGACATCGATGATAATAGATGATGATGATCTGTTAATAAGATTGGGCATCTGTCTTTATCATCAAAAATGTTCAATCTCATAAACGTGTAAATATAATATTTAATAATGATTAGAATATTGGTGTGCATATCACATCTAAGCCGCGCGCAGAAGGTTTGCCGATGACTATCCCTCCCACTTCCACCGACCGCGTCCCGCGCTTGTCTGGTCAGTAACGCTAGCTAGCAACGCAGCCGGGTCACGCGTGTCATGTTTTGCTTTCGCTCCGAATTAATTCATTGTTGTTTTGTTTAGTTTTACTTGTTTTTTTGTTAGTTATTTGCTTTCGTTGTTTGTTATTTAAAAATATAACGCAGTCTGAAAGGGATATATTAAACTTAATCCAAAATGCTATAAAAGTATCACGCCAAGCGACTGGAAAAAGGAAGTTAACCACGTGGATCGTTTACGTCAAAAATATTGGCCAGAGGACAGGTTGGGAGAAATATATGAAAGAGAGCATATTATTTCTGTAGGTCAAAACAGTGTAGCAACTCCACTGACCTAAAAACAGACACTGAAAGTGATTCGGTTAAGTCTGATTTAATGCACTTTAATTTTTAAACAATTTGACGGCATACTTTTACTCATTAATTAAATATTAATACATAATAATATATAATCTACGTAACAACAACAACACAACAACAACAACAGCATAACAACGTTTTTATTTACTATTTTTTACCTTAGTCGCCTTTTTGATGGAAACTGGTGGACAAAAACGACCGAGATTATTTTTTATAAGTTTTATGTAAAGTATGTACAATAATAAATTAAAATAATAACGTTATTGCAACAACTGTTTAATTTTATGTAACTTTTTTGTCAACCCTACTGACTATCGACGCGTGACATCATGAGGCTATCGGCAAAACTTCTGCGCACGGGTAGTAAACGATAAAGTTTCTGTAAGTCTGTAGTCTAAGTTAAATTAAGAACAATAAAGCAAGTAAATATGCCAATAGGTAAAACAACTTATCGTCTTATTTTGTACTCTCCTCACGGCGATTGAGTTATGGTCTCTGTCCAGTGGTGCGTCTCCTTATCTAACGGGGTAACCATCATCGACGCACCACTCAATTTGAACATACCCCCACATCCGTGTGTCCAAGGTCAGATAAAAAGCACCTCAAATAATACTGCATGTATGAAGAGATTAAAAAAACCTGGAATGTCGGCGACACAACCGTCCGCCTCTTGAACTTTTTAGCTACCCTCATGTTGCGTGCCCACTGTTGGGCAATAGTAGAGTTCCGTATATTGCCACTGGTTACGTTTCCTGTGAAATATAATTAAGAATTCAACTGAAAAGAAAACTGATTTTTTTATAAATATTTTATTTATTGCTTACCTCATTCTACGAAAAAAAGACCGGCATTCAGGGGAAATAGATGAAGCGAAAGATGTTTGTCAGTAACTTTGCAAGTGCAGTTCCATCGTCTCTGCCTAGCCCCATGGGAATAGGTGTGATATTTTTATAATGTAGATCCAACTGTTAGTCTATGCGTATCTGTTTTACAGTAATTTTCTAAATCAATATTGAATCTACTCGAATAAAAATTGCAAGGTAGTTGCATTCTATACGCGGCTACAAAATGGTGTAGTGAAATCGCGAAAATATAAAAGTTAGAGATTGCTGTTTGTAACTGAGTGATCAGGAGAGATAAAAGTTTTATTTTTGTACCTCCGCGTGCGGAGTCGTTCGTTAGCCAAGGTTTTAAAATCACAATGGCTATTATTATATTTATTCGTCTAATAGTTACAGTAATTCAGAGATATTCATAGGGCGGAAAGTTCTGAAAAACACTTCAACGGAAATTAGTTTTTATCGAATCCAGGATACTTTTTTGAGATTTCCATTAAATGCTTTTTGGGTGCCTGCTTAGCCAAATGAAACAGTGGAAGTTCATCACCTTAACGAGCCCTTCACTGTGCGTAGACTGATATGCACTTGACTGATTTTTATATTTGTACCTCACTTCGTGACAAAACAGGTACTTATAAGCTAACTTAATCAGATACCGACCTTGCAACCTAGCATAATTATTAGTAGCACAAAACTGACAGTGAACGGTAACAAACAGATATCTAATAATGACAGCAAACAATGGAACAAGTACAAGGCACTTGAATACTGTACACATATCAATAACAAATACCATCAAGTGCTGAGTCGTTGTCCTTGCCACCACGACATACGGTATTTGTTTATACTCTATACCAGGGATTCCCAAAGTGGTCGATATTGACCCCCTGGAGTCGAAATCGGGTTTCCAGGGGTCGACATAAATAAAAACTGATTTTGGGGGTCGACAAGGTCTAAAAATCGACCCCATTAATTAACACCAGATTTCATTGAAACTTTCAACTTGCTGTATAAGCTGTGTTACATGTACAAATGTGTTTTGTTTTAATTAACTACCTACTTAAGTACTTTTACGTAATTTGTATTAATAATAATTATTAATTACATTTTATATTTATTGAATTTTGTCTTTTATTTTGTTAAACTTGAATGAGAAAATACTGCCAAGTTTACCCACTTACCCAACCGCAAAGTTTTTAAATTAGTAAGTATTTTGTATTGATACGAAAAAACCTAGATATAGGATTTTTAAAGTAATTTGACTATGGGGATCTAAGGTATCAGTTCATTTTGGAAAAGGGATCTCTTGTCCAAAA
This sequence comes from Dendrolimus kikuchii, assembly GCA_019925095.2. Lineage (NCBI taxonomy): Eukaryota > Metazoa > Arthropoda > Insecta > Lepidoptera > Lasiocampidae > Dendrolimus > Dendrolimus kikuchii. The sequence continues at coordinate 13,377,127 of CM034398.1, read as the reverse complement.
TAGTTTGGGAATCCCTGCTCAATACCTACTCGTAAAGAGCTCATTAGGCTGATTTCCATCGTGAAGATCATATTACTTTACGTATTTAATCATTTTTAATGTTACTGCTCCATCCAGGATAACGTTGGTGTTAGTGTTCATTACACGCAGAAGTAGCGATAAGTTTAATACGTTATTTGTAATACGAAATATTCATTAATCGTTAATGATGTTAAACATTGATAGATAACGTATGTACTTAACTATATATACACTAAAGTGTAATCATTAATTGCATTATTATTAACGCTATAAGCAAGATGCATTTGGCCATACTCACTAAAGTTATCCCAGATGGAGTGGGGACATAAGAAAAACCATCTAGTTAGGTTTTAAATTTAAACTTCGATTCCGAAGATAAAGTTATTTGGAAAGTCCTGCAATGAAACTTTGCAAAAATTTAACTGTTGAAAGTACAGAATCAAAGGCAGGAGCGGTCGGTACCGGTCGCGTTCATTTGAATTACTCCCCTCTTCGCCTTTTGTACTCGACTTCATTTAGCGAACTTAAAGGAGACTCCTTTATTTTTCACGAGCAAAGAACTTAAGAGTTGCATTGTTGAATCCTTTACAAATTGCACGCCCGTGATTATTTTAAGAACTCTTCCGGGCGGGTAAAGGTGAAGCTTAGATTGAAATTTAAATAGTTATACATCTCTCGTTCAATTCCAATGAATTTAAATGAGCAGCGCTGATTGAAAGAGCTATTTGTTTCTTCGCATGAAAGAATTCTAGTATCTGCATGTTTGTGTTAAAAGCTTTTTTGTTTAAATGGGCTTTTAAATATTACGCCAGTATTCAGCAACGAAAATAAAGGTAAAGTTTTTCATGTTATGTCAAACCTTTAGAAGATTTTCAGTGCAATTTTACGAGCATTTTGTGGTCGTTGTTTTTTGAGACAAACTTTGCTTGTAGGATTCTTGTAAACATGCTACGCTCAGTCGTCGTACCGTTTTAAGAGGCAACAAGTGTTTAAAGTAAACAGCACGTTTACGAGATGTTGTCTCAACAAATATTGTATATAGAATATATGTAAAAGTATATAAGAATATTATACCTAAAGCTAACATATAGTGTTTTCAATTCCAATTTACGTTGAAAAACTGAAATAACAATTATTATTTTTACAACATTACTACGTAACGTCCCTGTTATTTTTAACCGTGCAGGAATGGAGAATGTCCTGCGGCCTGTCGTAAGAGGCGACAAAACAACCCACAGCCAAGTGATAGGGTATTTGCCCATCTGGATGTCTACCACACCTGGTCTAGGGTATGCCGCGCCATAAATAACTTTGAGTTGTGCAATAAAAAACAAAAAAATCATGGTGTGAATTAAATAATTAGTTGGATGTAATGCTCTTCGCAATTCGCGCATGTTGGTTTACTGTATAATTGCAATGGTAATATGCTGTCTTCTTTTTAGCTAACGTTGAATATAATAAAGCTCTTTGTATAAAATTTAACGAATCATCTCTTTTATAGCCCGTGCAACGCTTACTACTACTGTATTTTTGTTGCATAAATTTTAGTTAAATTAAATTAATAACTATATTAATTATAAAACTTGTATAATAGTTGAGATAACATTTAGAACTTTTACGATTTTCTACAATAAAAATGGAAAGGACGCGTTGTTTGTATGTCTTAGAAATCATATTTTCATTAAAGATGTTATCAATCCAAGACACTTCCATGATACACAAATAATACTTACGTCAAACTGTCTACGTGATCTCAGTCAAGTAGTATTTCAAAAATCAACTGTCATAAAGCCTCCTATGAATTCCAATACGGGAGGTTATTTTCCCTCCGTGGATACAAAAAGTGTGGTACGTGTGCGTAGGACATTAGGGCTAAAAAGGGTAGGGGAGGGTAGGGAGTCACGAAGTCTGCCCGAGGCAATTTGGTACCAAATGTCGTGCGCTACGTGCTCCACAAATAAAGAGGATAGAATAAAGTCGCCTGCGTATTACATCACGACCTGTTAGTTTCTGATACAATGTCATTTGTGCACTTTTTATTACCCTGCAAAAAGTTCGCGAGTTTCAGTAAAATTATTGAAATGATACTCATACATTAATAATTTAAATTATATCTTTAATACCTTAACAGAAATATATCAATCAGTGCCTGGAATCTCAGTCGTTAAAAACAAACCATTACTTTTCATAAAAGCAAATAAAATTATTTTTTCCTATAAACAATCGTTGTCAGTTTTTCATTTGTTGTATTAGAATTCGGTTACAAATGAATAAGTTTTAATTTGAAAAATATTATTTATTTTTTGAAAATGATAATTTACCCCTTATATCAATTGAGGTAACAGATATCAGTATATATGGTTCCTTCAATAACACAATAACGTGTTTCTGTATTATTATCATATGCTATCGGGAGTTATTCTTTAGTCCTTTAGTGCCTACATACAAGGATAGTGTCATAACACATATAGAGTACATCTTTTGGAACAGTGTCTAGGTGTTTGCATACCAAGATTCATGCAAGCTTACTAAAACTACAAATCACTATATACGCTTTATATATGTGATATGTGTCTAAACCGATGTCTATTATAGTAACCTCTGTATATTGTGACCATTAATTGGGGCTCTAATTTTTCATCCGCTTGTATGTGCCTTAAATAGCCTTTTTTAGGTCAGGAATATATATCTCATACTTTAGATAGGTTAGATCATCACTACAACAACTATAACTTTAGTAATAGGTAACTAATATACCAAGAAATTACTTCCTAAGTCTTTATCAGTATATTTATTAATTTAGAAAGAATCACGTCTATAATAAATTTCATTCTATAGATAAAGAAAGTAAAATATACCTACTCAAAAATCACTTTGGAAGAAGAGTTTCGACGAGTTTTTGAGATACGTCGATCATATCGTTATATTTATTACATTTTGGGGTAAGATAACGAACTGGAAAATTGGCTTACACCTTAGCTTATCTTGTTGGTTGTTGAATATTGTTTGTATCCAAGGTTTATTTTAGTTAGAAAATACATTTTTTTACGATCTTATGTTACTAAAAGTATATTTTAGTTAGGTACTATTTATACATTTATTATTACCATTGTTTAGGTATTGTTATAAAATGGATGTAGTAAGTAAAGTAAAGAAAGACTTTATTAAGTACTAATTATTTAAATACCAAGTACCACAGTATTTAAAAAAGAATGTAAGTTATGTGAAAACTGTGCCGAAATAAGCTAATTTTTATGCAACCGAACAACTTCAAACCGCTCCCGGGAAAATTCCCATGGGATTCCCGGGATAAAAAATGTCACATTTTTAAATACATAACATTTGCTATCGATCAGTGTAAAAATCACATTGGAATTCGATTTTTTTTAAATATGGTCCTTTTAAATCATACCCACAAAAAATCCTGCGGGATTCCCGGCAGATTAGAATTTTAAGTCTTAGAATTAAAATTCTAATCTCAGATTTTAAGTATTAGAATTTGTTGTCGATCAGTGAAAACCGTATCGAAATCGGCCCAATAGTTTTTACGTAAATCCCGAACAAACAAACAGACAAGAATCTAAAATAAAATGCATCGTGCTCTCTACCGTTTATATAGTCTATTCCAGTTGTTGTTTTTAAACAGCTTTAATATACAGTCACGGCATGTTTAGAATTTTATAATATTATAGATAAATTACCAAGTGCTGACGACAAAGAAAAACATCGTGAGGAAACCCACATATATAAATATCGAGATTAGTGACGTGTGAAACCTGCCAATTCGTTTTAGACAGGCGTAACGGATATAACGTCCCTTATAAAAATGGAAAGGCCATTCTTTGTAGTATATCTTCCATGGGTTTAAATGTTTATTTTTTGGAAACGGTACCTGTTAGATACCGAATTCATTTGTGTACACTACAAGTGTACTATCATGTTTTATAATTCTTTAAAAATCTCTCTTTGGATACACGGTTACTTGAAAAATATTGCTATGATCGATAAGGCCACCAACTACCTTATAGTATCTATAATATATAATAATACAGAATTTAATACTTCTTATGGAATCAAAATTAAAATCATAACGAACAAAATTAATAAACCAACACTAGGGTGTTTAATCCGCGTAATTATAGAAGTTGAACTAGTTGTCTTTAAATAAAAGAAATTAATCTTTTGTTTAATGTTAATTATAGTGACAGCACATCTGGTTGACAAAATGGTGGAGTGATTAGAGAGCCAATAGAAGGATAGTCTAAAACATTTGGATATATTGACAAGTCTATATGTTCGGATACGACAATAATTATTGCGTATTTTATAGAAAGAAATAAAAAAATAGAAAAACACTTTATTCACTTTATTTGAAGAAATATATATACACACATATTAATTAATTGCTTTCGCTTAATATTATGGTATACAGTAAAGTGTTTTCATTCACTGATTCATTCAATCTATTTGCCACCCTTGGTGATTTTTCTGTCTGAGAAACTTCCTCCCCAAGATTCACACTTCCGACGAGAGCAATAAGCGATGGGCCTACGACACAGGCTGTTTGGTATTTTAAAAAGGAACGTCTGAATCCGGTGAAAAATTGCTTTTCCCTGCTCGACCGAGAAACCATATATTTCAGTCATCGTCGTGTATTGAACGGAGCGTAAAGATGGGGGTAGATAACTTGTTTAGCGCCGCATTAAATGTTTATACCCTTTGAGATTCCGGTAACGTAATACCAAGTCACTCTCAAGATCGACGAGGAAAATGCTTTGCATGTAAAACATGACAAAATTCCTATTTACAAAATACATTTGTCTGTGAAGCAAATGTGCACTTTAATGCTTGTAATGTTCGAGATACGCTATAGTGTATAATATAAACGATATCGTCTCCGCTTAATATGTAACATTTCCTATCGTCATCGTATCGTAGGAACTTAACTTACAAACCGCTTATGATATTTTTATCAGTTGGTACTTAACATCACGTGTATTGCTTTGTACCTCTATTGGCTCTAACGCCCTCAAAGAAGTAGAAAGAAAATAAAATAGGTGTTTTTATACTAATACGAATGTAATTGTAATAACTTCTGAACTGTATACTTATTTAATATTTTCTTAAGTTTTCGCGACTTGTATACATAATAAAACTACGTTTTAACGGTTTTAAGCGCGGTAATTTTATTTGATTTTGGTTTTTTCCGACGTTTCGGCCACTTTTCAGTGGCCGTGATCACGGAAGACAAAGATGTCAAGTGTCAACGAGTATTGTTAAAGTTTTATTTAGCCTACCGCCAACTTATTAATCTTAATTATTTAATTTTTAATTTTGTTTATGGTTATTATTTAATCTATGGGAGCCTAATCTAATTTACTACCGCTTCGCAACATGTTATGGCTTGAAGAGAAGAAGCGGCGCAAGAAACTCTTCAGCAAACATGCCTAGCTCTAATAATTTTATATAATATTAAAATGGGTGGAAGGAACGTCGGAAAAAACCAAAATCAAATAAAATTACCGCGCTTAAAACCGTTAAAACGTAGTTTTATTATGTATACTTATTGTTAGTGGAAAATTCTGAAACATTTCAAGTTGATAGAGCTTGAAATATAATTTCCAAAAAATATAATTCTAAAAGATTCGTGTATTACTTTTAAGATAATTATTAGGTATTTTTAAACACATGCTGTTTTATGTTTCGTACTCAATTTATATAAACTATGTAAGCTTGTAAGCTCTACGTGTCTCTGAAACAAGCGTGGTTTGATAAAACTTGACATTTTTTTCTAATTCATCATCTGATATTCTCAAATATTGGTGATCCATAAATTATATAACAGCAAAGTATATTCGTTATCTTTAATTTGCAGTACGAATAGGCAGAATGCAAGTAGATAGAACCTTATATGTATTTACATATACCATGACAAAAATTCATTCATTTTGATAATGAATTATTGTAAACCAATATAATGAAATTATATATAGGTAACCTACACTATCCGTGTAGGAACGAAGAAAGAATACAATTTCACTACAGCCAGGCGGCCTGTCATAAGAGGTTACAAAACAATGCATAGCCAGGTGGTAGGGTATTTGCCCGCCTGGATGGCTACCACCCCTGATTTAGAGTATGCCGCCATAACGACCTTGAGTTGTGTTCAGGCAGTGGTGGCCCTTTAGAGAGCAGCAGCGCATTTGTAGCACCTTTGGTGTTGCAAGTGTCCGTAGGCTATGGTAACTGCGTACTTGGGCCTATGCCTGTCTGCTGAACTGGTGCAATAAAAAAACAAATTTTAAGTTAGAATAAAACTAATAATAAAACATTTAAAATTTAATTATTAATTCATATACTTATATATATTGTGTACTAAAAATTAAATAAATATAAATTGAAAATTAGATAAATACAAATAAAAGCATATGACTGGTCCAGCACCGCCAAACCGCTGTTACTAGACAACATATCTAATAAGCTGACAGCATTACCTCACCGAATACAAAGGCTAATTTTATGAGCAAGGTAAGCTTTTCAGGCTTCCGGTTGACTATGGTCTCAACCAGCTGTTTTTATAGTCTTAATAGACTATGATATCAACCACGGACCTATTTAGTCTTAAATAATTTGAACATTAATCACACATGATTTCTTAATAATTAACTAGATAAATAAAAACATAATTAATACTACATTAACTTGCGTAACATACATATATGTACCGTATGCCATAAAAATTTTGTCGGTCGTAGCGTGAAACACATTAGCACGTACATAGTTCAGCGGCGCATGTGCCGTCTGAAGACCGGCGATATTGGGGTAAAAGGGAAAATGCATCGGCTTTTTGTAATGTGGCTATAACCTGGGGATTAGGACGGTCGGTGCCGATGCGAATATTTGGCCGTTTTCTGTTCTACGCTATTACAACACCCCTGAAATGCTTACGATAGAGAATGTTTAACATTGAAGCCATGATCCCGGCTCGATATATAGTTACGATCGTCCTGTCCGAATACGCTACGTTGGCTATAAACTCTCAACGATTGTTTTCTTACATACCTACTTGCCTCAGATAACCATTGTTGGTTTAATAATAAAGAATAAGGACTTTTTATATTTACTAAAAGTTTACCTTTTCTGTGAAATTCTTTAATATGCGAGGCCTGACATAAACTTGACCGGTTTTCATTTTGAAATATGTTTCTTGTCATTAATATTTACTTCTAAACGTGCGGCTTAATTTGCATTAATGATAAAGACCTAGTCTGTGGCCGAATACATCTTATTTCAAGCGTTAAAAAATAACGCCGTTAAAGCATAGCCACGTTAGGGTATATACATATGTTATCTGTCAATATTTAACCTCATTAAGAATGTTGCATCTCAAATAAAGCATTAAACCCACCGCTATATGTGCGTAAAACGGCCTATATCTGTAACACTAACGCAGATGAAGCTGCACAATTATATTTTTAAATAAATGATTATTTCTTGCACTAATTTGCTTCCGTGTCCAGAAGTCACGGGAATGGCGCAAGAGAAAGACAGGCGATAGTTGATTCAACCTGTTTCTCATAATCTCAAGGGGCGTTTAAGATTTTTAACATTATTTTACCATCTTCTGTATTATTTTATATTATATTTTTACAAAATAAGGATTATGATTTAGGTTTTAACGTCCTGAACGATGTTTATGATGGAATGTAGTCAGCTGTGCCAACGCGTAGGCCACACCTCAGAAACGAGGCCAACACTCCGCGGCACTGCAGTGCAGCATCCTTGAAAGGCCGCATTCCAGCGCCTAAGTCTATTTACGGTCAAAGTCCTCATTTTCACTCAGTCGCAATTGCATATGAATGGGGCCTTATCTATCAACATCACAAAGATGTGGTGTCGTAACTCTACAGTCTATGAAAATTGCAGCCTTTCGACTTGCGTAGTAATATCTGCTTGAATCAATTCAATTTTTTTTTATAGTGTGTTGAGTTTTATTGTGCTCTAAGAAAAAACTTGTTTGTTTCAGAACATCCTGGATAAATTTAATCCTGGTGCCCGGCAGATGATAACAGCTGGAAAGGCGTATTTGAAAGCGTTACACGGTATGTTTGACAATTTTCATACTTATGTCTACTCCCAGTTTCGTATTATTACTTATAAATGTATAATCAAAATTCACTCGGTCGAGACTCTGAAACTGAACAAATTTTGATAAAATTTGTAATATATACGATGTCATCATATCCATTCGTCCTTTTCTCCATCTGTACAAAGATGTATTATGGAATTGCGAAAAAATAAACATTGGGGGTGGCTGTCATACTAACTATTCTACTACCAACAACTACTAGGGTATTAGATAGGGCTAACTGGTAGGGTATGCAATAATTTTCAGTGTACATCGTCCTATGCGAGAGGGTAGGTATCATTGGTAAGATATCGAAACAACATAAATTATGTTCTTTAATGCCTTTTCTATTAAGATCAACAGATGGCGAGATATTCGCTCCCAAATCGTCTAAATCATGTCCTTCCTTTCAAACTAAGAAGAAAATTCCGAAAAAAGTCATACTTGTAAAAGTTTAAAATTTCTTTTCCTAAAAATTGTTCTGAACAATATCTTTTCATTAGTTTGTGAAATATAGGTCTTTTTGATTGAATACTTTTTTTAGTTTCGTAGTTAAAGAACGAAAACTTAAGATGTTTGTCAATTCTGCAGAACCCTTACCCTTACTTTTTATCCGTGCAGGAACTGAGAAAGAATACAATTTCCTGAGGCCAGGCGACCTGTCGTAAGAGGCGACAAAACAACCCACAGTCAGGTGGTAGGGTATTTGCCCTTCTGGATGGCTCCCGCCCCTGGTTTAGAGCACGCCGCGATAACAACCTTGAGTTGTGTTCCGACATTAATGGCCAGGATCCAGTCTCCGTTTAGAGAGCAGCGGCACATTGGGAACACCTTTGGTGTTACAAATGTCCATAGGCTATGACAACCGCTTTCCGTCGGGTGGGCCGCCTGCCTGTCTGCTGAACTCATACAATATAAAATAAAAAACCCTTCGTCATGCACTTAACCAATTTATTATTGTGGTTTATTGGTATAAATTCCATTTACTTAACCGTCCTTAATATACCTAATGTATGTATATCGACAAAGTATTGTTGGTGAATGTAAATCTCGTCTGAAGGGCATGGGTTAATCTTTCTGGAAAACGAGCTCAAAGTAAAACGTATGTAGGGATTACATGTTTGAAGTAGAAATTAAATTATCGCCAAAGAAAGCGAAATCCCTGTCGAGACATTCCTAAATCTGAATGACATACATTTAGCGAAACGGAGACAATTAATTTATGTAGTGTAAGCCAAATGGGAGCATCTATATGCAAAATCTCAGTATACCAAGCTCACTTGGCTGCGGAAGTAGGGCGTGGTTTGTGCCAAATTGTCTCTGTTGGCTTATCTAGAGTATTATTGTAGACTCTCTAGTAGCAATAAACTCAGGCATTTTGCGAGATGTATGTTGCTTGTTACTACTACATTATCTAAAGTTGTAGTCAATTTAGCACGATCCTACTGTTTGAAATTGTACTACTGGCACGCGTATAGGGTTGCCATCTTACTCTTCAATGTAGACGCTCGTCACCAGGGGTTGCTCCCGATTCCCTTGTAATTCCATTCATAACATCAAACATGTTGATAACCGCACTACCAGTTCGAGAGTATACTCTTTCGATTAAAAGAAAAAAGTTGAAAATCGGTCCTCGATTGACGGAGAAATCGAGTCACAAACATTAAAAAAGAAATACAGACATATTTTGCACCTTCTCCTTTTTGAAGTTGGTTAAAAATAGAACTGCTTCCTAGAGTTGGACCCGCGTAGCCGCGGGGAAAGCTCTGAAGGTATCACTTACGACGCTGATTGAATGTCGAAAGAAATTGTTTTTAGGGTCGCATTGCTATCTGAGTGAAAACGGAACACCTTATGCAATCCTCATGTGCGTCCGTTTGTTTGTCTATCTCTTTATATCGTACTGTTCGACACGGGTTTCTTCATTTTAAGGAACAGCGTACCCGCTTTGAAACCTGACCCGTTTTCTTAGTGGTTCGGCGGGTCTCTCAGATCAGTAATCTCGAGATTACATTAATGCACGAATGGCTCATTTCAATGACATAGGTTCGCATCCTGGCCGAGGAAGATTTAATAAATGTTAAGGGTCTTATTCTGACCTAACATTCATACTTACAATTATGTGCTCACAAGAAATACGATACATTTATAGCACATAGATAGAGCCAGTGTGTGAAACCTACCAATCTGCCTTGAACAAACATTCCTTAAAAATAAAAATGCGCAGTCAAAATGATTCTACGTTACTACGGTGTTTGAAACTTCCCTTGCATCAAATTTGATCCCATACTCTGTCAGAATTTTCAGGATATAAACTATATCTTAATTTCAGGCTCTCTAGTAGATATCAAAAGTGTCGTTCAAAAATCTTTCAGTCAATTTTTAAACAATCTTCATACTAGAGAAAGAAGAGAGAATAAATCAAATATAATTCATTCCCATTTACATTAATATGAATATATATATTATATCTCTAATAAAACCCATGGCATATTGACTGTTATATTTGAAAATCGGTAGCATGTAAAATTTATAGTTTAACTCGAGGTCAGAGGTTGTCTTAAAGCAAAAAATAATTTAGAAATTCATGTTTTAGGAAATTACTATTTAATTTATTCTCGAATACCAGAGAACTCGTTTAGGTCCGTGAATTAATTTACTGAATTCTGAGAAATTTAAATGATCTTATCAAGAAAATTATCTTACTTATTCATATTTGTTATTCATCTCGTTTTAGTTGTATTATAGAACGTTGTTTTATGAATATTAATACACTTTCCAATTATCGATGGGAGATTCGGAGATGATTAATTAATCGAAATCCCATTAGAATAAGATATACCCAGCAGACGATGTCGTGGCCTAAAACAAAATTTTAGAACCTGATTGTAGTGCCATCTACCGGGTGCAATTGTAAATCTAAACAAATTTTTTTTTTATCAGAGTCGGTCCAACCATTTAGGAGAAGTTTAGTGACATACACACGAACAGCAGAATTTCATAAATAAAGATAAAATTAATGATATATTAGTATATAAGGGGAACTTTAAAAGTTACATCCGTGACTGAAAAATTGCAGAGGAAAAAGGCTAAAATGGTATAGGCATCTAATGAGGAGGGCTGAAAGTCACGTGACTAAAATAATGTTAAACGGGTACAAATGTAAAGGTAGACCAAAAAACAGAAGGATGGATTGTATGAAGGAAGACATGATGATTTATCGTGTGACAAAGAAGGTATGTAACGAATAAAGGAGTATGGAAGGAAAATATATATTGTTCCGACTCCAAATAATTGGAAGAAGATGAAAGAAAAGAGAGATAATTATAAGGTTTAATTGCGAAAAAAGTTGCGTTGTGGCGCACAGTGATTAATTCGGTACAGTGCTTACCAATTACTTTTCGGGAATGTCGTTTTGAGTAATTAAGCACCGTGACGTCGACTTGAGCCCATAATGAAAATGCTTAACCATTTCGGTAAATGTTAATGTCACTCTTATTCGAGTATGTCACCATATTTGGAAAATTAACATTCTTTAAAATGTTACAAATTAATTGCATAATTAATCATGTTGATTAGTTATTTTATATCTTTGAGAATGTTTACTCGTTGGCTAGGTATAACAGGTACCATTAAAAGTAGGTCATCAGGGGGCCAAATCTATGAGGAAAGCGAAGTAAACAGCTAAATGCGTATTGATACACGCATAATGAAGGTTTTGTAGTAGTGATGAGCGTTTACTGTTTTTATGTTTTGGTTCTGAATACGGTTGGATTACGCTTGCGTATTCAGAATACATGTAACGCGTATGCATTATAGCGAGAACTACATTAGGACGACGCATACGTCTGAGACGTCTCAGGCGTGGAAGGTTGGTGTGCACACCAAATCCAGGCGTGTCTGAGACATAGAGCTCTATGTTGTGTATGCCGTCATACACCTCCACCAACCCACGAAAATCTGGTATTGCTAGGTCGTTGTCCTAGCGCCCGTGTGATATCTATACCCTGGCGCCCTCTAGCTCGGTCAAAATGGAATACTTACAATTATATTTTCACCAGTGAACGGAAGTTTGGGTACAAATGTTGCAATTTTTAATGATGTCGGGAAACAATAGGTACACGTTCAGAACACGAATTCACATACGAACCGTACTGAAATAGTAACAACAGACTATGCTGTTGTTTTATTTTCACTTATGACACAATTTGGTGTATGGCAGAGAGGGATATACAATATTTTATTCCATTCACTCCTAAGTTGGTTTATATTGATAAGTGAAACAAAGACATGGTAACGAAGCAATCTTTGTTCCTTACATGGTGAAACCAAAGTTATTGTATAGAGTAAAGGAACCGCTCGTGGTGCATCTTGTTTTGCTGCCACGTCCGGCGTCTGCCATGACAGGGGTGCAGTTTTTGAAAGCGCTGATGCCGCGAGCGACGCATGGCGCTTCCTGAGACCCTGCGCCCGTGTGCGCTGCACACCCTGCTCTATAGGTAAAGCCGGCACTGCTCGGTGTCACGCACGTAGCGTTGCATCGCATGGCGTGGATGTAAAGTAGCTCTAAACGACTAGCCTCTATATAAAAGGTCTGATGACACACTCAAATCGGCATACGTTCTCGACATATGCCTAATATACTTCTAGCTTTATTTATATATATGCTAGGCATTCCTGATTTTTAGTTTTCTGCAAATTAACTATACTGTTGTATCTACACTAGTTTTTATAACACAAACAGCCTCTAATTAAAGTGGCTGTAACAGACACATTTATATGATATTAAAATTATTAAAATTTAGGTTTTTCTCCGTACAGGAACGGAAAGGAATACTAATTCCTGCGACCGGGCGCTCTGTCGTAAGAGGCGACAAAACAACCCACAAGCAGGTGGTAGGGCATTTGCCCGATTGAATGACTACCACCCCTGGTCTAGAGTATGCCGCCATAATAATTTTGAGTTGTGTTCCGGCATCAGTGGCCAGGTTCCAGTTTCTCCTCTGAGGGCGGCAACACATTGGCAACGCCTCTGGTATTGCTAAGCTCCATAGACGACGGTAACCATTTTCTATCACAGTTGGGCTGCAAGCCTGTCTGTAGTACTTCAGCAATAAAAATAAATAAAAAGGTAAGCAATTTAAGATTTGCAACGAAAATTACTGGTTATAGGTGCGGCAGCTGCATCGCGATTGTACGTAGATGCAGTGGGTAAACTCGGTAGGCAAGCACAACAGGGCACATGGGGAGGATGCGCCGATATTGGTAAGTGTGCCTATAATATTATGAATAATAATATTTATAAATGTTAATTAAAACTATATTAACGTGTACACAACCTCTTAATTGTTATTTTATTAATCTTCTTACCTTATTCTGTGGCAAGAAGGATGGGATTTTTCCAAATTTCCCGTGATCATAGCATAATCTTAATGTAAGTATTAAGAGCTATAATTAAATAAATGCTAAACAATTCACATTTTGCATAAAAAAAAAACACTGTTAAAGTTTAATTATAACGAACATTTTACGAGTAAATTGATAATATATTCTATTTCTTGACATATATGCATATATCATAACCGTATAAGCTTTGTAGTTTTGCGGAATAAAATAAAAATAATGTATTGGATTATATTTAGAGTTTTCCCCGCGGCTGGGCCGCGGGTCAAACCCTAGTGCGTGCCTCTTGTTTAAAGAGCAGACATTAATACACATTACATTATGTTACATTTTTATGTTAGTGCTATCTGCCCCCGGAAGATTTACTTAGTTTTATATCGCAAACTGTCTCATATCCCGGAATGAAAAGTATCTATGTCCATTTTCGGTATTAAAACTACATATGTACAAAATTACAGCAAAACCAATCTAATACTCCAGCAGTTTTTACGTCAAAGCATAACAGATACACAGACCAAGTTACTATCGCCTTTTTTATAGATGATGAATTTTTATATAATATATAAACTTGAGAAATGATTGGTCTCCCATACAAACTTTCATCCCCTATATTCAACCCGTTTTAGTTTTATTTTGGCGATAAAAAGTAGTAGCCTGTGTGTCAAGTCTCGGTTATCATCTGTAAACTACAAAAATTACCAAAATGACAAATCACTAAAATAACAAACCTATCACACTTTCTGGGATAACCTTTACATAAATCTATCGCATTATCCGGGATGAAAAGTATCCCCTTTCCATCCTCGGTATTAAAATTACATATATACCGATTTTCAGCCAAATCGGTCCAATAGTTTTTCCATAAAGCAATAACAAAATAACAAACAGACACACTTACGCACAGTATTTTCGCATTTATAATAGGTATTAATAGGAATGACACAATTAATAATGGGTGCACAATGTACATATATTTTATGTAAAAAATCTATATGTTATTTCTAGGAACCGCTCTAATGAAGGTTGTAGAAGTATACCGAGAAATACAAGACCAACAAATGAATATTGTAAGTATTGGAACGGAAACTTTAAATATACATACATACAAAAAATAAAAGAATGTCAGTGATTATATTTTGGTAACTACGAATACAATCTACTATTGTATGTTTTTCTTGTCCATAACTGCAACAGACCGTAACGTAACCCTAAAATCCCCGGTAAAGCTGTAAGGTCTTCGGACCAACAACAAAGTCAAGTCCATATAAAAAAAAAACTGGGCTGAATGCTTCCTCTCTCACGGAGTCGGAAAGCCCACCAAGCCCGGTATCGCTGAAACAGTCATCTGCGGCTGTTCAACTGGATCCTGCTCAAAAAAATCGTAGGTTTTATTTCCAACCCCCGTTACCCCCAAAGTAACCTGGGAATTGTTCAATGTTTTTAATAATAAAATGTTGGTTGAAAGTACTTATTGAGATAATTATACAAATTTTCAATATAAACTAGGACGGACTAGTAGGCCTAGTGGTGCCAACTGTGATTCGAGCGCGAGTTACGTTTTTTACTGGGTGATTATCTTTCCTTAGTATATTATATTAAATTTTGTGCGAAATCAATTATTTATTTATTTCAGCTAAAGGCATTCTACGTGGATCTACTAGTTCCACTGGAAACAAATCTCGAGAAAGACACAAAAGTTGTTCAGGTCAGTAAAACATTTTTGTAATATTTTCCGTTATTGACCCTATCTATCATACATGGAATTGTTTACTTGATAGAAGAAATAAGGTACGACTTCAAATAGGCTTAAATAGTACCAGTTCCCGTCGCTAATAATAATAAGGCACACGTATAACGTTTAAAAAATGTCACTAGATAGTTTTTCACACACAAGCTTTACTTAGGTTTTCGCTAGTTAATTCGTTCACCGTTTAACCATAACGATGGTTCTATTTTTGAAGTGAAACCTCTAGAACCGTTGTGATTTAAAACTCGATGAAAGGAAAAAGTGACAATAAAAAGAGATAAACACATAAATCTATAGGACTAAGCTTGCGCGAGAATGAGATACGAGTTTTACATTGTGCAGCACAGATTAGTCAATAAGACCAATGATTAAACATAAGTCCAATTTGGACCGAAATAAAAGTGATAATAATATTTTTTAGGCTAAAACAGTGAAAAATTGCAAGTGATAGGTACTTAAGAATTTTTTTTTGAATTATAATATGTTGACGGATGTAGACTAAAGGAATTATATTTATATTAATAAAAGTTAGAGAAGAATTATCAGTAAGTATGTTGTCTAAAGTTTAACTTCTACTGCGTGTGAGCTGCACACAAGTACAATTTTTTTATTATTCTTCAACTTAATGTCTAAGACGAATTTAATGTCTGTGATATTTTAGGGGTTTTTCTAGGAAAACGATGATAATTAATCAACATTTTCAGCTTATTGAGATCCACCGCTAAAAATAAGTTTTCTAATCATATCGTTCTATCGCATCAACTTACCTCCAGCTTCATATAACTTCATATCGTAGTGAGAACTATGTGAATATAAGAATCTGTATACGGTCATTGTCAAAAAATTTACATAATGATAATGAAATCTTTACATACAACTATATAAAAAAAATTAAAAACTCAATTTCCTTTTCTTTCTAGTATAGATATATGTATACAGGTGAATTTTTCAGGTGGACCTTCAGGGCAGGGCCAAATCCTAAGCTATGCTAAATAGCGCAAAACACTTAAAGGAGTTTTGACGCCGATTTTGACGAAAACTAAAGTAGTATATATATTTAAGAAAAATCAATTACCCTATCAGGAATCGAATTGATTAATTTTGAAAAAATAAACACGTCCTGTATTATCATACCAAATCAACTGTAGCTTGTATGGATCACACTGTAGCTTGTATGGAGGAATGTTAAACGGATAACCAAGGGAAAGGGTTGTTTTTGACCAAAATGTTCTATTTTCCATACATTAATTAAGAGATACTCTTTTGAGTGTTTTTGTTATTTAGTATAGTTTAGGATTTGGCCCTGAAGGCCCACTTGGAAAATTCACCTGTATATCTTCCATATCTTCATTTAACTACTGTTAAGGAATACTTACCACAGAGATTTTTGCGTTGGTAGCTTACACTATTTTCATAGTCTATGCTCATGAGATAAGGCTTTCTATTAAAAAAGTTTCAGCGGATGTGTCGTAACACAACGAATCTCACCATCTCTATACGCACATACATAAGATATACCTACACATATTGCGAGTGTTATTTCAAAAGTATCACGTTCTGTTTGTGTTGTCGTGTTAACAGACAAATAAGTAAAAGTTTTTATGGCTTTTTGGTACTTTCTTGTTATATGTGTGTTATAATATAAGACTTTATTCATTTTTATGTTACTCCTAAAGGAAGCCAAACATAATAACCAGAAATTGAATAAATAACTTTATTGATTTATGAAATTTACTATTATCATTTCTAGTTCTTTCTCTTTATTACAAAGCGTTCTTCGTAGGATAATGTCTATTAGGCACTACTATGTATTATATAAAAAAATAGATTCTGTGAAAAATCGATAAGTATATTGAAAGCAACACTACTTATTACTTCTATTTATAATGTATGTATTACATGTCCAAATCCCGCACGAACAAAGACACAGGCACTGCTAGTAATAAATAAAAAAGGTTTATTTAACGGATTACAAATTGCTAATTCAATATCCTTTTTATAGTCTGAACAGAAGAGATTTCTGCAACAGCATAAGTTAAGATCAGAAAGCTACAGCAAGGCGGCAGCCACAATCAAGAAGCAGAGGAAGAAGAAAACAAACGTCACCAAAGTTGGATCAGCTATGGACAAAGAAATGAAGGTATTAAACGATCTTGGTCATGTTACTTTTTGTTGTCATCTTTACCCTAATTTATATATTTATTTCCAAGTTACATATCTTTTCTGTGTTTCTGGTATATATTAGGATTACTATATTTCACCACACATTTTATTTTTATCCTTCTTTAATTTAGGTACATGTTATTCAAAAATTTGCATTTTAGGCGTTTTCCAATAGGGTCAATTTTTAATGTACACTTATCCAATCGAAATATTTAACGTTACCTCGCAGTAAGCCAGAAATTTAAAACCCTCTACCATGGAAGTATTCTTTTTCCATGCCTCTACCATGTAGTGTGCCGGTCGATTACAGTAAATTTTAATGTGCTGTCCGCATTTGGAGTTAAATTGTCATGTAATAATAATAATGTAATAATCGTACTATAAATCATATCAGGATAGAGTACTTATTACAACCATATATACATAGGACAGAGTGTCCATAATAGTAAATTTCTGAATTTTTGCGTAGAAAGCGTCGTAAAGATTGATATTCAAGTACTTTGCGCTTTACTAGTAAGATGAAGGTCTCTTTGGTTTTAGTAGTAGGCTCGGCAGTATTTATGACTAGGCGTCCTAGATAGCTTTCAGAGCTTTAGCGAAGCTATGGAGAAATGAATGTTCTATGTGCTAAACATAGTATTTAGTCACACAATATTTTAATTGTCAATATCATGTCATCAATACCGTTTTGTGTATGTCTAAAATTGAATATTTATTGGTAAAAATTACTAAAATCTACGTGTTAGAAACAAAGCCGGTCAGTAGCCAAACTCTACAACAAGTACATACAGACATGTCTACAAATATTATTTTTTCAATTTCGTTGTTAAACAATGTTTTGTTGTTTTAACAGAACATGCAAATATTGGAAGAGGAGAAAACAAAGCTGGACGCATTTTGTGAACAAAGCTTGAAAAATGTAAGTGTATTTTGCCACATTCCTGTTTTATGAAACTTGAATTTGTATTGCGATTATAGTGTTAAATACCAATTGCGTATTAAATTTTCGCTTTGGAACTCGGGGTCTGCTTTCATACTTTCTATTCTACATTGTACTTACTTATACTTTGTACTATAAGTAAGTACAATGTAGAATAGAAACTATGAAAGCAGATACTTAACAACATCAAGCCAGCATCCCACTTACTGGACCAGGGTGGGAGGTAAGAGGGGGCGGTTGGTTATATCTAGTTATATAAGCTGTGCAATTTCAAAACCTAGGAATTACTAGGAGTATTTGTGCAATGAATGTCTTACGTAATTTTCCCACGTATTGTGCTGGCCAAAAATAATTACACCCCCATGAGCTTAAACAAATAATTTGCCATTAGAACTTGTAACCTATCTTTTTACTCTGCTGTAATTTCTTAGGAACCACTTATTAGATTTTATATTTCATAGGCAAATGTTCTAATGATACTTGATGGTTTGGAAACAATATTTAAATTAATTGATAACGTAATTTTTGTATAATACTGAAATTAAAAAGACAGTAGTCTCTATAAGTAAGATTATACTACCAAGTAGATCATGTTTTTTTTTATTTATGTACTCATTTTTATACAAGGCTATGACTCAAGAACGGCGTCGCTACGGTTTCGTCCTCGAAAGACAGTGTTCATTGGCAAAGCACTGGCTCGCATACCACAGTGCTGGTGCAGCCACTTACAACGCAGGCCTGGAGGAATGGCTGGAAGTGTCCAGGACGAGGGAATACCTGCCACCGAATGTTGAAGCTATGTTCGTCAGCCGAATGAGGGTGACTTTCTTTTATTATTCTTTTATTTATTGTGTTACATATGAAATGTATTATATATAATATCCTTAAAAAAAGTCATAAATTCTATCGTCGTCAGTCTATCAGTCGTCGTTGTCAGTCAAGCTGGACGTAGGCCTCCCCAAGTCGGCGTCACACACCCCGGTCCTCCACCTTCCTCATCTAGCGCCCAACGGCGACAGGCTTACGCAGGGCGTCAGTCCCTCGAGCTGGAGGACGTCCAACACTGCGATTACAGACAAATAGTATATAGGTCCCAAATCGCTATCGGATGAGAACGTGGGCAAAACGCCCCAAGTACAGGCCAGCCTTTCTCACGTGAGACTTCTATCAACCGAGATATAAAATAAAATAAAAATCAGATAAGTCTCGATAAAATCGGTAAGCTTCGGGACGCCATGACCTCCATTTTTTTTTGTCAGGAATAGGACTTCTTGACTCATCTTATCGCTTCTTAGCGATAAGACTGCCCATTGTGCACATTTAGAATATTTTTAGGCTATAAGTTTTTCTGTGTTTTCTGTAATGGTGTACAATAAAGTGTTATCTATCTATCTTATACCTGATATTCGACCAGTAGGGGCACAGTCGATATCGCAGATAGGGATTCTTCTGGAGCACGATTTCTTACTATACATACTTTTTACCTTATCATTGGTTGAAAATTAACAGCACTTGTACGTAGTGTAGTTTATCTCAAATTTTAACAAATAGTAAGGCAAATAAATGTATAGTTAGATAGGAGTTCGGTCGGTATAAGATTCAATAAGGGAGTATATGCATACACAATGCAGAGATGTTTATCATGGTTTAATGTGAATTCTACATTATTATCTTTATATCAAGCTTTATTACTGTGCTATAATCTTCAAAATGAAAATTAAATATCAAAGTATAATAACCTAATTCATTATGTAATGTGAATAGCAATTATTTCATTTCTAGATGTCAATACTAATTCAAGAGTTCAATGTCAAAATACACAATTTATTTTGCTAATCATAATATTTAAAAAGCGACCTAACTTTTCTGTTTGAACAAAGCAGAAATATCTGTTATGTCGCCATTTTGAGAATTACATAAATTTTGAATAATGCAAAATCTTGCTATATCTATATTTTCTTAAGTTTTCGCTACTAGTACATATCTACTAGTGCAATATCTTTTTGAGTCATTATTCTATAAATATTTTTTTGTATTTTACATCATAAATATGTATACTATCGGCCTGTATCAAGTGATTATGTCCGGTATGGTGACGTCACGGTATGATGTGAATCAGCCGTTATATGTAGTCATTATCCTGTACTAAATACAAACAAGATCATCGAGGATGTCATTTTTGCCTTTGGTTTTATTTATCTGAAGAAAAAGATAAGTACTAACCAAATAGTGTTCATAGACTTTTTAGTGTCAATAGCAACTAATGGGTTAGGTTTTAATATTAAGTTTAAAGATATTTCTTCATAGACTCGTAAATTATTTTACATATTATAACACGCATATTATTTTGTGCCATAAAATCTGTCTCTTACCGTAAAATAAATTTATGGGCTCTTTTCTCGATTTCCTGTCCATTTATAACCGTGTTTTCTACCCATTTCGTATGAGAGGTGGGATATAAAACCTTGGCCTTTAGACATAAAATATTTTATAGGTCTTTAATTTAATAAAATTATACATATATTTCGTTTACATAGTATTTGTTTACGATTGTGTTGTTATTCATATATCAGGGCTCGGCTTCATACTCGGCTTCTCACAAGAAAATTTCAATTCCTCCTAAAACAAAAAATCTAGTAGACCGGGATTATTTAATATTGTTTAAATTTTTTGATTTATCGAACTAAAATATTTCATGCTTGTCACTTCTTTCCAAAGCTTTATTATTATACGGAAGTTCTTGTAAATTAATTGATTTCTATACGATACTGTAAAGAAGAAACAAACACGCGATAACAACAAACATCTGATAATGTAACTTTTATATTTTAATTACGGGCGCCTCTAGCATATACTTTATGTCAGCGTCTTTTAGAAACTGTCCCATTTTTTGACATCATAGTTATTTCATGTTCCAACCCCATGATCAAATGTATGTACATATCAAATTTTACTATAAAAAAATAATAACAATCGATTCATTCTTCAGGCCGTGAAGAAGTAACAAACGAGCTTTTAAACAATCTCACTTGACATTTAAATGTCCGCACAAAATGGATATGGACAACATATATTGTGCGTAACTATTTTGTTTAAAGGTCATAAATGTATTTCATGAAATTTTATCTCTTATTTTTTATAGCAAGTGTCATTTTGGACTGATGAGGATATATACGCAAGTCCACGTGCAGGTGATGACGATGATAGGGCCTCGGTTGGATCAGCCCTACGCAAAACCCGATCAGTTGATGCTTCATGTCTTGATGTGAGATCCATTGGAGAGCTTGGGTCTCCGGCTCAGGGTTTGTCAAGAGCAAAATCTGATTTCAATCTACAGAGCTCCCACAACGAAGATCACGGTAAAGTCAAATATTTTCTTAAGTATTCGCGGCTAATAACGGTTTTAAGCGCGGTAATTTATTTAATAAATAAATAATAAATTACCGCGCTCAAAACCATTAAACGTAGTTTTATTAGGTCTATTAAGTAATATTCTTTATATTTAATTAATTTTATTAACAACCTACAATTATTAATATGACTTCGAATAAAAATTTGGCGAGGTAACCTGCACTTTGAGATTGCTAAGGTGTGTAATCCGTTAATCTGATTTGGTCAGGCGTGGGGTCTACCATCTGTTCTATAGAAATAGGGGGCCTGAGTGTAGAATTGAAACTTTTACGGGTCGATATAATTTTAGATTGTATTTGTTTTATTCTTTTAATATAATCGGCAGACCAACACGCATATTGTATATTCCCAAATTAAGCGAGTTACGATTGTGTTATGGGTGATATAGAACGGCCTTTTATGCGAATAACACGAATTTTAATTTTAATATTTAAGGAAAGGAGACGGGGACTTTTGAGCCAAAGAAATGTAATGAGTTGAGACATGGCTTAAAAAGTGTTATACTTTTCTATTATAAAATGGAAAAATTTAATTCTAGCTGGAATACGAGAAATCTTAAAAATAAAGTCACAAATAAAATAAGTTATCGTTTACCACAATCGATTTGTGTAAATGAATTTCAACAATTAATAATATGAAAACAGTTACACCACACAATTAATTAATTCAAAATACATAAATTGACTATAATTATAATAAACATTGATATAATAAAAATCAATCTTAAAATCACTCTCATCTATTTACGATATGGGCCCAAGAATGTACATATAAAAGCGTATTCGTCTCCTTTATACATCGTTGAGACTGATATTCAAAGCAGAAGAAATAAAAGTACAAAAAGAGTGGAGAATTCATCATGATATTACACATATTTTTAAGGCACTGTTAGATTATAAGAATTAATAATTTAATGTAACTTAATCTATTTTAAAATGAATATATCTATCTCTTTGATGCCAAAATAAATGAAAAAGTACATAAATAATAACAATAATTGGTACTTTTTTGTTTTTTTTTGTAGAAAAATATAGTGTTATAATTTTTTTCACACCAGACATAAATAGAAAACCAAAGTATGGTATTAAATGTACATTAAAAAAGAAAACACAGTTCAGAGTAACACGATTTTTGTGTTGAATATCAAATAACATAGATAAAACGAGAAAAGGTATTTTATAAAAGGATTTTGACGTACATACGAAATGAGTGTGTTGAAATGTTATCCTGAGAAACCTTTTCAGCGTAATTAATTAACGCTAGCAACGAAATTTATGTAACACTATATCCATTCAACATGATTTGCTAAACTGAAATATGTAATGTTTTTTTAGCACTTACGATAACTTTGATATAAAATAATTCAAATTATATTTTATGAAAGCGAAGTTAATAATTAAACCATTAGAATTTTAACCAATCAACAATTTTTATTTATTATAAGAAATAATTTGTCTCCCCTAAAATGGAATTTTTTGGCTTAAAATATGTTCATACCAATCATACTGTCAACAAACCAAAGTTACATGACCTTTCGTCTGTCTTTACTCATAATTTAAATTCAATTTTAGAACACTTTTTACAATTACATAAAAAATACTGTCTAATAAAAAAGTTAACCCAACTACATTTTATATAAATCAAAGGGGTTTTCTGGGAGAGATCGGTTCTTAGAAATAAGTACTCCCGTTATATGATCTTTTGCTTTTGTTTGTCAATCCTTTGAAGTACAATATATCTTTCTATCTAAATCTAATAAAATACCCTAGTTCTATATTCAGCTTATATTCCCCATATGGGTTAGAAAAAAGATAAAATAATTCCTGAAAATGTAGATCGTTAGAGAAGCAATTAATAAATGAGGACTGAATAGACTACTAATCCTACTGATCGTTTTCTATGAGAAAGGGATCCAAAAATCAAGCAATTACCTCATCAATCCTTACCTAATTGGTATGTTGATTTTAGAGCTAAAATAATAGGTTGGGGAAAAAGTCTTTTCGCATATAGTATGTATGAACTTGTAATAAGATCTCTTTGGCTATACCATTTGTATCTGGCTGGTTTTGATATCATTAAAAAGTTTTAATTTTAAAGAAGACAATTCCAAATTCAAATTAGGAAAATGTGTGATTTTCATTTGTTTTTCTTATTGTTAAAATGAGTGAATCTAATGAAGAAATTCGATACATTTTAAAATTTTACTACAAAAAAGGTAAAAATGCAACACAAGCCGCGAAAAAAATTTGTGATGTTTATGGACCTAATGCAGTATCTGTGAGAGTAGCGCAAATTTGGTTTAAGCGTTTTCAATTCGGAAATTTTGATATCAAAGATGCACGTCGCTCTGGTCGCCCTATTACGGACAAAATTGATGCCATTTTTGAAAAAGTTGAGCAAGATCGGCATATTAGTAGTTACGATGTAGCTGGAGAACTATGAATTGACCACAAAACGGTTTTGGCACATTTGAAAAAAGCTGGGTACACAAAAAAGCTCGAAATTTGGTGCCTCACGAGCTCACTGAAAGAAACCTAATGAACCGTGTACTCATATGTGGTTCTTTATTACGACGTAATGAAACCGAACCATTTTTTAAGAAGCTGATAACTGGTGAGAAATGTGGATCACGTACGACAAGAACGTGCAAAAAATATCGTGGTCAAAGGCCGGTCAGGCTTCCCAGACTGTGGCGAAACCCGGGTTAACTCGTAACAAGGTGATGCTGTGTATGGTGGGATTGGAAGGGCATTATTCATTATGAGCTGTTACCGCCAGGCAGGATCATCGATTCTGAACTGTACTGTGAACAACTGATGAGATTAAAGCAAAAAGTTGAGAGAAAGCGGCCGGAATTAATCAACAGAAGGAGTGTGGTTTTTCACCAGGATCACGCTAGACCTCATACATCTTTAGCCACTCAGCAAAAATTACGAGAGTTTGGCTGGGAGGTGTTAATGCATCCGCCGTATAGTCCTTACCTTGCACCTTCAGATTTTCACCTGTTTCGGTCTCTGCACAATTCCTTAGGCAGTGTCAGGTTAACATCACGAGAGGACTGCCAAAACCACTTGTCGCAGTTTTTTGATCAGAAGCCCCAAAATTTTTATAGCAATGGGATCACGTCCCTACCTACAAGATGGCAAAAAGTTATCCAAAAAAATGGCACCTACATACTTTAGTCAAATGTAAATAAAATTTATAAAAAAACCATTTGAATTTTTATATAAAATGCGAAGAAACTTTTTCCCCAACCCATTATTTGAATTCTTTAGTCTTAAATATCCATTTTAATTCTCAGATACAGACACACGTACCAATACCCGTCCTTCTTCGCTAGCTCCACCACTTGTGGCTCGTGAGCCTCCCTTGGCGCGAGCACTTTACGCATATGCAGCTGCTGGTGACAATCAATTGAGCTTCCAACAAGGGGACGTGTTAGCCCTACTGGGTGAGAGGACTAAGGGATGGCAATACGGAGAGAACTTGCGCACACACCATGCTGGCTGGTTTCCTTTGGCATATACCGAACCGATTAATAATGACGATACTGGGTGAGCTGGAAAACGCTTTTATTACCTTCTTGCAAAAATAATAATATATGATCTGAAAAGGGTGGATCAAATATTGTTTGTTATAATTACTAAATATTACCTATTAACGGTAAATTTTAATTTTATTGTTCATAGTTTAAAAATATTCATTGATTCCTACGAGTTCGGCATATGAAGTTCTAAAGTAGCTTTGGGACGATACTGAAAAAATTATTGATCATCACTTTCAACTTCAGTTATATAGCGTGGATGTTTATGTAATTTATTAGTTAGTTGTTTCTAAGTGATCACAGGTTTACCTAATTATTTAAAACTAACTATTCAAATAATCGTCGACACCATAATCAAATTTGAAAGTGCTAAATTAGTTCTGCATAACAAAGACAACCGTGACAAGGTTGCCAACCGTGTTTATTTTACTAATAATATCAAGCAAGCTGTTTACTACTTCACATTGGGATTTCTTTCTTTCTTACATGATTTCTATGACTATTTTAAAAATCGTCTTATGATTTAAAAATAATACAATTTACTAGAACAACAACTAAGGTATAATATTTCTATCGCTGATTTATATTTATCCCTCTTACAGTGGTAATTCTCCAGCTCGATGGAGTATGGCACAGACCCCAAGTGAGGCGCCTCCGCCAGCCCCCGTTGCTCACGCCCAGACCACTCCAAGTTCTGGACCAGTGCACACACATTCACACCCACCGGCACGAATGTTTGGTGATACTGTTACTGCTCATCATGTTACTAAGGTAGAATTTTAAACATTGCTATAGTCAACACAGTCTTTACAGTCCCGATAAGTGTTTATGCTATAATACGTGTTGATCGAAAAAATTGTATGATGTTATTTTTGTGCCTGTTGCTATTTTGATAAAAAAGGACCTTTATGTAATTGTGATACAGTCTGACCATTCTCCTTCCTGTCACTGTCACAACCATTTATTCAGAATCTATCTGGATTAATAATATGGAAATCGTGAAAAAAATTAAAATTAGCGTCATGTAATAGAGAAATGACTATAATGAAATGTAGAAAGCAAACACCCTTTCATATTTATGTGGGATAACATGTTTGCATTTTACCTCATTCAATGGTGGTTCTTACTGAAAAGTTTATTTAACACAACGATCTCACACAACACTGTACACGTAAAATTGCGATTATGGTGATGTCTATCATTTGTATGATATTGTTATGTTGTAACATTCCAATTTGGATCACGAGGCTGTTCAAAATTATGCTACGTGACCTACTTTGAAAATACTCTAGGGAATGCGTTTGCAGCATGTTCATAATAATCTGATATCAAATTAAACTGTTTAAACTTTTATGACGATATAAAACCAAATTAAAATTCCTATAAAAGTTTTACAGCTTTAATCTTGATTTAGATGAAAATAAAATTCCAAGTTTTCGGTAAGGGTCTGTTCTGTTGATGCATGCAAATTTCTAACATAAATATTTATTAGTTAATCATATTACCAATGCTACTTAATCAAGATTAAAATACAATATTTAGATTCTTACATCTTAATTTTCTATTGTTTTAAATAATGTTAAAGTTTGTCCTGTCATGTTCTATTAGATTACATTATAATTTATTTTGATACGTTTGTTTTATGTAATTTATATATTTTTTAATATTTCCTTCGTTGAACATTCAATAACTATTTATAACATATTTACTTATTTGTCACAAGTAGGATAATCCACCCGAAACTGTTCTTGATCAATGCCAAAATAATTTGCTTATCATTCAAATATGAAACGGCGCTAGTGTTATCCGTTACCAAACACTAACATAACTTACTTTACTTGGAAATGCATATAATACTTCACACACAAAATTATAATACGTGTAAAAATATGCGATTGATCCGCAAGTCCTACGGTATCACAATAGGTTTCACAAAACTTATTCTGTGTTAGTTCTTTAATATTAATCAAATCTATTGTTTACTCAGGGTCGCCTTGGTAGTGGCTCTCCAGGCCTGCCGCCAACTTTGCCAGCGCCGTCTCCTAGTGCTCTCAGCTCGTCAGCGAGCGCAACTTTCCACGCCTCAACTCCCGCTCCAGTCACCGCAGGTGCCATTAAAAATTCCACATCGTCAGCAAGCTTCACCACCCACGCTGTCATAGAAACGAGGAGTTTTGGACCACAAACACTGCCAATGCGCTCGCAGGTAAAACGTTTTTAATTTTATGTCTCTATCAATATTTATTGTTTAATTAAGGATGTTCTTTTTTAACTGTACTGTAAACATTTAGTATGTAAAGTAATGAATTAAGGCTCCTATTTAAAACTTTGTTTAGATTTCAATGCGAAATTTAAAAGTAGAGTATAAATTACTAGATAAGTATCTATATTATAATAATAATGTTGTAAAGAGGTAAAGTTTGTGAGTATGGATGTTCGCGGTAGTCTCCGATAATACTGAACCGATTTTGAAATTCTTTTAACAATGGAAAGCTACATTATTCCCAAGTGACATAGGCTTGATTGTAATTATTTGATTGTGATGAATTTGATTGTGAACCAAAACAACCCCATTTATCAAATGCGCCACAATTCCAAGAAACACCCCTCACGTTCTCTAACAGTATTAGGATCCTTGGGGCGACATAACGAACGACGTACAATTTCGGGTTTATCTGGAAGGCAAGGCCAAACTTGCCTCTAAAAAGCTTGGTGTGCTAAACCGGTCTAAGCAGTACTTCACCCCGCGGCATCGACTTGCACTCTACAAAGCGCAAGTCAGACCGCATATGGAGTACTGCTCACATCTATGGGCCGGGGCACCCGCTTACCAGACTGACCACCTCGACTCCATCCAGCGTCGCGCCGTTCGCATCGTCAACGATCCCATATACTAACAGGCGGTTTAGAACCGCTTAGCCTTCGGAGAGACTTCGCGTCCCTCTGCGTATTCTACCGCCTGTATAACGGGGAATGTTCCGAAGAATTGTTTTATCTGGTGCCACCGCCTCACTTCTACAACCGCACAGCTCGCCAACGACGGAATGTTCACCTCGATTTCTTAGAGCCTTCACGCTCAACTACGCAACGGTTCTCTAGAACATTTATTCCGCGTACAACGATGATCTGGAGGGAACTTCCCGCCACGGTTTTCCCCTTTGCGTTATGATATGGGGTTTTTTAAGAAGTGCATTATAAAATTTCTTAGAGGTCGGCAACGCGTTGGCGACACCCGTGGTGTTGCAAACGTCTATACGCAACGGTAACCACTTTCCATCAGGTGGGCCGTCGGCCTGTTTGCCTACTTCAAGCAATAAAAAAAATGGCCCTGGTGAAGTGGGCATGGAAACGCCTGTTATATATGGAACAGCAATAATGTTCCACGCAAAAATTGCGCACACCCTCGTACGAGGCACTGCGCGCGCTTTCCGCTTGTGAATTAATTAAAGGTTACAAAAAATAATTAACTCTTGATTTGCCTACGTACATGCGGATGTGTGTGCGTGCGTGCGTGCTTTTGTATTTTTTAATGACGCCCAGCGAAGTGGGCACGGATCAGCTAATAGCAAATACGTCTTGTAGGTAGTACAAAGAGAGGTATTTCAACAAATAACTTTATGGTGGCAATGCAAGCATCAAGTTATGACAGCTAATTTGTTACCTAATTAAAGTAATAATAAAATTACTTTTGATCCTACTTATGATTTTGCCAGATACATTAATGACTTAATTTTATTCCTATTTTAATTCCTAATTGTTACTACTGATACTGTATTCATACTGTCAAAAAATATATCCATTGGCTTAGTTCATTCACGTATTTATTCTATGACATTAGCTGTATGTACATATAAAGTACATTACACTAACACAAGAGATGTATTCTTTTGTAATATATTCAGAAGAATACTGCTGTAATAGTTAAAAATGCCTTTTGTAATGATTCTGATTGCAGGTGGCTCAAAATAAAGCAGGACCTGCTAAAACTGTAGTAAGTGCAGTTGGTGCAGTAGGCAATGTCTCTCTACATAGCTCCAATGATTCTGGTTTCTCTAACGAGCCCCCACCTCAGCCAGATGTCGATTACAGCGATGAAGAAGCTCAAAGATTGCGCGTACCTATCAGGTATAACCTTTTATAAAAATATTTATGTTTATTATGCAGCTTTCGCTTCATCTACTTTATGTTGCTTTTTGTGTAGTGCTAGTTTTATTTATTTTATTTTATTTGTCATTATAGTAAAATTGTCCAACATACCAGCGAGCACAAAGCGTACTTACTCAAAACTCAAAGCTTGAAGCGCGGTCCAAAAACAAACACTACAGCCAATGGTTACCTTACTGATGATCAACAGTTAATGCTAAGAAATATGCTAGAAATGGACAAAGATTCACAAAAAGTAAAAAGAACAAAATCTTTCTGGAAATTTGGTCGCACTACTACAGAAGAAATCATGGAAGGGATGTCGCTTTGGCAGCATCGTGATATTGTAGACACGGTACCTGAGTTTAAAAAGAAATTGTTCGTAAAGATGAAGAAAGAATTAAGACCAGCGCCAGACATTCCTGATGTACGGAATCAAGCCAGCCCTGAAAAATCACCCACTCCAGAAAATGTACAAACACATCCAAAAGAAACAATCGATCGAAAGGAAACGAAGATAACTAATGGTATACGCCAAGCTAAAAGTTTGGGGTCTATACAAAGCGAAGAGCGACTTGAAAAGAATCGTAGAGGAATTGATAGCTATCAACAAATTCAAACAATGAATAAAAAAAGCATGTCTGAGAAATCAATTGTTGAAGAAAAACATGAAGATTTTATTCCAAGAAATGAATCTAGGCACTCTGATTTAACGAATACAAGTACTATAAAAACAAACTTTGAAAATAGTTTCTACAACGATGAAAATGGGGAAGGTTTTGTAATGAAAACAGTGAAACGTAGAGAAATTTTACAGCGTTATGATAATGACAGTAGTTCGGAAGTTAATTCAGTTGCATCTAGTACAGATCCTTATGATTGTATCATCGTTGATGATCATATGGCATCTAGAAAACAGCAAGAAATGGAAAGACGCCGACAAGCACAGATAATGGATGAGGAAGTAAAAAAACGCAAAGAGAATGCATACATGCCTGAATTTGAAGAAATCGAAGTAACACCTATTAAGCCACGTACAACACTCCCTCCAGAGAAAACAAAAAGTTCATCCCATGAACGCTCGCCTTCTAAAACCATGGAATTCAAAACATTCAAAGACACCTCGAAAGAAATTAAAACATTTTCCGCATCGTCTGAAACGTTAAAGTACAAAGATAATGAACATACAGATCGCTACGGTATCCCTACTGAAAGAAATAATAATGATATCCGGAATGAAGATTCCTATAATGGGCATGACGAAGGAACTCTAACTTACAAGAAGCGTCCGAGCAACGACGATAAAAGTCGCCACCATAATAACTTTGAGAACGGGAAACCTAGTAAAAAAGAATATCCACAAGCTGAGAATAGAACACAAAAAAAGGAAACAAGACCATACGAAAGCAGAGAAAGGGAGCCGAGAATTGATTACTCTTTAGACCGCCGTGAATTACGAAAAGATTTCACAGATAGTAAACCCAGAGAAACGCGAATCAAAACACGAGCTAACAGAAGTTATGACGATAGTTCTTTACAGTATAATGGGCGTAGAGAAGATAGGTATTACGAGTCTAACATATCTTACTTTAGTGATCAAGAACGCCGCGTGTCTAGATACGATTACGAGACAGACTCAAAAAAAGCTGAAAAGACCAAGATTCGACAGGAAGAAGCTAGACTCGAAGCGCGACGGTTTATTGATAGAAGGAACGAAGGTCCATACAGCGAATCTGACGATCAAAAATTTAATGAAGCTTTAAAACAACAAAGACCGCAGCTGTTACCCCGTACGAAGTTATTAAAAAGATCAGTGGATGGGAACGAGTTGCCGGAAGAAGGACACACTTTTGGGCCTTGGTACGATTTATGGGGCCGCGAGACAACAGTCTACAAGTAAAATAAACGAGGTTTGTGTTTTGACTTACCGTACTATGCTCCTTTTTGTCATTACGATTTTTTTAACGCTAGAAAGTTTGCTGTTTCTTTTTATTTTCTTAATTTATTCGTCTCTACTGAAATGTTAATATTTGCTCCTAATAGTATCTAATAGTTATTGTATAAATATAGATTTTTTTAATGTGAGATAATATACAATTTATTTTTGGATTCATATGTCTACCTGCACCAAAAAACTGAATGTGTTAATTTATCTAAACTCCATGTGAATATTACCTATTTTATAAAATGTTTTATAGTGTAGGCAAAACAGGGGGACACCGCAAATTGCACTCTAGCCTTTTTCTCCGGCTAGTAGATTGTGCAATGTGCATACAGCATTTCCACATCAATAAAAAATAGCCCATATTTACCTTTAGATATTGAAACTCTAAATACTTGTTCATGTTGTGTCGCGGATGCTGTGACAGGCGCAGTTCCGAAATGTTTAATATGAAATACTAGCGGTCCCGGCAGAGGTTTCCTTGTCCTGAAAAAAAACATCTGGGACCCGATTCTAGTGCCTCCTACCAGTTCCTATTGTGAATCCAAATCATCCATGGGCCTCAAACACACGGAAAATTTCATCAAAATCGGTAAAGTCGTTCTCAACGTATGCGCGTACATACATTTCTACGATTCATTTTTATTAGTATAGATTATTACAGATGTAATTACAGATACGGGTACAGATGTAAAGGTAGACCAAAAAAAAGATGGATGGATTGTGTGAAAGATGATTTGAGGTGTGACAGAAGATGTATGTCAGAATAGAGGAGTGTGGAAGGAAAAGACACATTGTGCCGACCCCAAGTAATTGGGATATGTTGAAAGAAAAGAGAGTATAGATTATTAATAGGAAGTGGGAAAGCAGGCTGGTGTAAGTAGCAGGCCTGCTCGTAACTAGCCGCACAGTGGCCTCACGGCAATATCAAACATAATTCAAACGCTTGACAGCCAGTGTGAACACGCATTCGCAAGTTGTATGAGAACAGGAGATTAAAATAACGGATTTCTCAAAGTTTTAATTAAAAACAATACATATAACATTTCTTTTACAGGCCGCAGCAATTTGCAACGGTAAAGCTAAGGAAAGCTCTGACAAATGATCGATCATCACCGGCCATTGAATAATTATTCTGTTTTATATTCGTATATAATATATTATAATTATTTTGTTAATTAATATTAAATGTAAATTAGAAACACCGTGTATTTTGTACAGTTAAATATTCATAGTTTAACAAAGAATATATCACAATTTTTACAATAACCCAGACAGTTATTTTATTTGCATTCCTTAAATAGTAGAAACAAAAATTAGTTATTCATAAAATACAACTTACTACAAGGAGTTTCACAAGCTATCCACGAGGATGCGTATCATATGAAAATTATCGCATTATCCGAAATAAAAAATATATATCCAGCGTTATCCTAGTTAATCAAAATATTATGTAATCTACTTCTCATAGTATAAAACAAAGTCACTTTCCGCGTCAGTCTGTCTGTTTGTCTGTACATCCGCTAACTCCTCCTAAAGCACGCAACGGCTTTTTAAATGGTCTTCACCATCAAGTAGAGAAAATTTTACTTAGGCTTATACCTATGTATGTAAAAAAACCTAATTAATTTTTTAAGTTGAAATAGACCTACTGCCAAAGTAAGTAAACTAAGTTCACTATAATCAGTACATTCAGCTTCGCTTGCATATATTTCGAATGTTTAATCCGTGTAAACGATGTAATTCTTGAGAGAGTACACGTTTTTATTCTGTTTGTTTCTATAGATATGAAAAAGTAATAAACAAACGTCCATTCAAAAACTCTTTGTCATATTTATAGAACAGTATAAAATATTTGCCACTCTATTATTTGCACCAATTGGGTCATTACAAAT
Organism: Dendrolimus kikuchii; assembly: GCA_019925095.2. NCBI lineage: Eukaryota > Metazoa > Arthropoda > Insecta > Lepidoptera > Lasiocampidae > Dendrolimus > Dendrolimus kikuchii. The sequence continues at coordinate 13,343,790 of CM034398.1, read as the reverse complement.
ACCTCAGTCGCATCAAAAGAACAAAGTAAATTGTACTATAACGCTATTGTAAAAAGAGAAGAAAAATCAGCGTCAACTGGCCCCATGCGACAATGGCCGATGATTTATTACACTTCCGTCTCCGGTGGGGCTGAGTTCCCGGAACTGACATATCGACACCACTAGAAATATTCCGGCAATACGTTACATTTTCCCAAAGGCCAAGTGGCGGTGTCATCCTCTCAACCCTCAATTATAATCGAATGTCATTTTATCGAGAAACAGATTCACCATGTCACACGAAACCAAACCCTACATTTACATGAAGAATAAAAGTTTTAGTGTATTAGATTATATTGTATGTAGAGAAGCAACTTATAAACCCTACTGCTTGGCTAGTGCCTCTTCATGGTAGGTGAATGGATGGTATAATTGCCATCAATGTGAATGCTTTCTCGCAATATTTTCCTTCATTGTCAATATCTGGAAACTGTAACATTTTCGCATTAGGAAAAACTGTGAGAGCGGAACATTAGGTTCATTTTACTCAAAGCTCAAAAACATATGCCATGCCAGAGCATCAACTACTTAGTTGAAGGAGATCTCTGTCGTAAATCCTTTAAAATACCTTATAATCTTATTAAACTTCATTATAAAATTATTTTAGATTACTGTTTAATAAATAACTATAGTCTAAATAAGCTATTTGACTTGTCACAATTATATTGTTGAAACTTATGCTAAAGGGTCATTTACATGAAGAGAGTTTCTTACCTCGAAGAATCGATTGTTAAAATAGAGAAAAAAATTATCATGTAAATTAAAGTTGGTCTGAAAGAGAGTGTCGGGGTGAAGGTAAGGAAAGGAATGCTCCGGTGGTTTGGGCATGTGGAAAGAATGCATGATGAAAGAATGACTAAACAGATATACAATGCAAAAGTGGATGGATGCAGAAGTCGTGGAAGGCCACGACACACCTTCCATGATCAAATTGATCTTGTACTAGCAGAATGTGATGTCAGGAGCCTTAAGAACAGACGAGCGTGCATGACAAGAGCTATGAATGTCAAAGAAGCGAGTGAGGTGTGTAAAAATAAGCCTGAATGGCGCTCTGTTGTTCGTGCCTACCCCGCAAGGGAACTGGCGTGAAGCTATGTATGTATGTATGTATGTAAATTAAACATACAAAATTTTACGTGGAATGGCGATAATCGCCTGGTCATTGAATATTAACGTCTCTGTGTAAAAAAAATACAAAATATCGTGCTAATCACCGAGTTCGAAAGTCACGTCTCGCATTCAAATCGATTTAAACTGAGTTGTACGATACTCGCACAAACTTGAAAAAATGTTGTACGAGTTCTAGTTTAGACAAGTTGAGAAATCGTAGGCAAATATCTACATGTGATATGTTTCGTAGTATAAACAAAGATCTTGGTGATAATTACGATTATCGTATGACACACTCGTAGGCAAGTTTTTGTTTTTTTTTTTATGTAAACATGTCAATGTGATTATTGTTTAAAGAGTATCCCCTACATAAATAGTATACGATTTTTCACCCCAAAACGTGCGATAAATTCTCTCCATGTAAGTGGCCGTTTACTCAGCCAAAATCAATGAGGTTATATCGTTTTGTAAAATTACAGAAAGTATCTTAGTCTATTTGATTGTCAATAACCTTATTGAATAAACTGCATTATCTCTCAGCATAATGAAATCAGATTGAAATCTACCATCCATGGAATACTACTATTTAGTAGGTATAAGTATATTTAAGTTTACATTATTCTTTTTTTTTTTTGAGGGTCATATCTTCAAGCAATTACCATTGATATTTACCCATGCCATTGGTGATAATAAAATATTCAGGTGCATATAAAAAAATCATTAAGAACTGTTACTGACACGATACATAATTATAACTTTAAAAATACCTACAAAACGCCTGCACATTTGATACGGTAAAACGCTCGCTTGAGTTACTTAAAGCAAAGTGTGCAAGGCGCAAAAAGAGCAGCGATTATGTGCCTCCGAGGCGACAGGAAGCTCGACCTGTGAGCGTCGCCCTCTGAACAGAAACACCGCCGTGATATAAGCACCTTATTATAATCTCATGGAATATGAATTTGCTACAGACATATATTATAAATTCATGGTAACTGCGGTTAAATCATGCGCGTATTATTCAAATAATGTGAGTTCGAATTATTGCAGGGACAACATTCAACGCTTAAGTAGATAGTGTTTTATTATCACTAATAATAATGTATCACCAGAATACTATTTTTAACAATGGAAAAAAAACATCTTCAGCAAAAATCTACATTAACGTGAAATGAAAAATATGTGTGAATTCCGCCAAACTATTTTAGACCAGCAAGTCATCAAATTACCTGCAATGAAAAGTTCCGCAGCCAGCAGTAAAGGCAGATAAAATAAGTATAAAGACATTTAAAAATAAGGGGTATATCATTATTTAGCTTAGTTTTGATCTTAAGATTAAACTTCATATAAATAACGGTTTTCAATTACATTTTTGTTTTTTGACACTTCAAAATATTGGTTTTGATAAGTATATAATTACAATACAAGAAACAAAAGTCAAACAATGAAAGGTACAATATCAAAACAATGATTACATTTGAATACCAAAAACATACTTTAAAATTGTAGACTGACAAACAGCGTACAAACAACCGAGGAAACCCATTCTGAGTCGACATAAAAATCAATTTGCAGTGCAAATCGAGCGAGGAGACCGATGCTTTCCAAGTCATCGATTCTCTTAAGCGCCTTGGCCTGGAAAAATCCACAATTTTGTAAAAAATGTGCTGCTACTTTTAGTGTATTGCATCCCGGTATCACCAACCGATGCAACCGTGTCTTCATTTAAACGGGATGCATTTAATTTCTGGTGCATTTGGAGATATTTCTCAAGAGAACTAATAAATTCTAATGTGCTGAGTATATTTTTAATATACTATGAAGGAAGTCTTAACTTATATCGTATTGTAGCATTAACCCCATAAGACTATAAGAAGAATACTGAGCCTAGGCCATCGAAGTCTATATGTAAGGTTTCCAGAAGCCTGACGTTACTTCGTTGCATCACCATACTGATGCGTTGACCGAGGTAGGAACCAACCCTCTTATCATCCTTCCTTCACTGTACTAGTTTATAATTTAATAATATTTGATTTATCTTAATAATTTATTATTACACTGATCGGCGAAAATTGAAAAAGTTACTCCTTCTAACTATTGTGATTTTTTTTATAATTTCATAATCTCTGAATAAAGATATAGTATTAAATGTCTTGTATGTACTACTTCTATTTTTTTTTAAATCGACGTTTTAAAGTAAGCGTTGTTTTTTTTTGTTTTCCTAGAAAACATGTATTTAATTATTGTGACAATAGCTGATATAATTCCTACGAAAAGATTTATAATCATCAAAAGTATATGTCAAATTATTAATAAATCCATTTCAGTTTGTAGTTTTCTCGATTTTAAGGTATTCTATTGTAACTTCGTGATGTGATGATGGTGATGTCAGGAGCCTTAAGAACAGACGAGCTTGCATGACAAGAGTTATGAATGTCAAAGAGGCAAGTGAGGTGTGTAAGAATAAGCCTAAATGGCACTCTGTTGTTCGTGCCTACCCCGCAAGGGAACTGGCGTGAAGTTATGTATGTATGTATGTATATAACTTCGTAACAAATTAAGTAAAAAAATCTGCAAGTAATCATTCTGACAATTTTCCGTTGTATTTTTCCTCTATATGTTATACTAAAGTTTACCCCGCGGCTCCGCCGCGCGTCAAACTCTAGTGCGTACCTCTTGTTTTAAGAGCAGGCCTTAATACAGGATATAGTATTGTATTTTTATGTTGGTACTATTTGCCCTCGGAAGATTTACTTAATTTTATATCGCAAACTATCCCATCTACGGGGATGAATAGTATCTATGTCCATTTTCGGTATTCAGACAGACAGATCGAGTGAAAGTCGCATTTTGTTAAAGATTATGAATTTTTATATCTATAAACTTGATAAATGATTGGTCCCCCATACAAACTTTAATACCCTATTTCAACCCGTTCTAGTTTTATTTATATAACTAAATATTGTGTAAACTACACAAACGACCAAAACTACCAAAACTACCAAACGTACTAAAACTGCGAAAACTACCAAATTTACCAACCAAAACTACCAAATCCACCAACCAAAACTACCTAAACTATCACAATTACCAAATCTACCAATCAAAACTACCACAACTAACAAAACTACCATAACTACTAAAACTACCACCACTACCAAAACTATCACAACTACCAAAACTACCACAACTACTACAACTACCAAAACTACCACAACTACCAAAACTACCACAATTACCAAAACTACCACAACTATCAAAACTACCACAACTATCAAAACAACCGAATATACCAAATCGACCAACCAAAACTACCAAATCTACAAACCAAAACTACCACAACTATCAAAACTACCACAACAACCAAAATAACCAAATCTACCAACCAAAACTACCATAACTACCAAATCTACAAACCAAAACTACCACAACTACCAATACTACCACTACTACCAAAACTACCACAACTACTACAACTACCAAATCTACAAACCAAAACTACCACAACTACCAATACTACCAAAACTACCACAACTATCGAAATTACCAAATCTACAAACCAAAACTACCACAACTACCAAAACTACCACAACTACCAAATCTACCGAAACTGCCAAATCTACAAAACAAAACTACCACAACTACCAAAACAACCGAAACTACCAAAACTACCGCAATTACCAAATCTACCAATCAAAACTACCACAACTACCGAAACAACCGAAAATACCAGCATAAACTATCGAAAATAGCAAAACTACCACAACTACCAAAACTGCCAAACAAAACTACCAAAACTACCTAAACGACCAAATAGACCAAAATAAACAAAATGACGAAAATGGCAAACCACAAATAAAAAACCTATCCTAGTTTCCGGAATAAACTTTACATAAATCTATCCCAAAATCTATCCCAGTATCCGGGATGAAAAGTATCCCTTGGCCACCCTCGGTATTCAAATTACATATGTACCGAGTATCAGCCAAATCGGTCCAATAGTCTTTCCATAAAAGGATAACAAACAGAGAGACAAATATACTTTTATCCCGGAAACTATCCCATTTTCCGGGATAAAAAGTATCCTATGTTCATTCTCGGCATCGAAAATATATATATACTGAGTTTCAGCCAAATCGGTCCAGTAGTTTTTACGTGAAAACGGAACAGACAGACAGACAGACAGACAGACAGACAGAGTTACTTTCGCATTTATAATATTAATAGGGATATCTTATTAGAATCTTTCAGCACATTCATGAGATATTGGTTAAAGATTTGTGGAAAAGAAAATTAAATCTACTGACATGATGATATTTTGGAGCTCGATAAGAAGAAAAAAGTTTTGCCCAAAACATATTGTGTTAGGATCAAAAAAGAATGTGCAAGAAACTAAAAGCAAATCTAAATTCAGCATGACAAATTTATCGGATTTTTATTTAAAGGAGGATTTGGTTGCCGATCAGTATTATTAGAGTGTATAATAAATTATCTAGCAATTTCAATACATAATTTTATAAAATTTATTGAACATTAGCTGTGGACATTATACTCATAACTCTTGTAAACCCTGCAAAATACACACGAAATTTTAAGATATTTTTTCTAATTTCATAAGCCGTTTCGAAACCAATTCGAGACCAACATATATACAAAGTTACAGATAAAATATTTAAAAAATATAATTTATGAGTACGTACGTTGTAATTAATAATCATTTTGACTAAAATTTTGGTATTTATTTTGAATACACAGATACTTTAATTTTATTAATAAAGTGTCAGCCAAATCATTTCGGGTATATAAGACACAACCTATTTTTTAATCCATATTAGTCAATATTTGAAAATCTTGGCATGTTTCTTTTCAGTTTTTGGCTGTCTTGGTCTACAAAATATGTTTAAATAAAACGTCACTGACAGAAAAGAAAGGACTGTAGCGCCATCCAGAAATTATTTACTGTCGTATTCTAATCCTTATTTTTCTTCCGTACTACTAATAACAGCAAAGAAAAGTGGATAAAGACTATCATAATTTCCAGTATATTTTAAAACGCGTCAGTATTCCCAGGATATAGGTCGTTGGTGTGGGGGGGTCCAGAGCACTACGTAATCCAGATGATAAGCGAACAGGGCAATTTGGCACTGCCACGAGGCCTCTATCACATTTCGATGCCAACCCGCAGACCTCCACACGCAATATAAACCGCTATTTTAGTTTCGCTGCCCTAATTTATGTTAAACATTCCCGTAATGAACTTCATTTCGCTCTAGTTCGGTCACATATTGGTTTATAGGCGTTGGAAAATTTTCCAACCGAATTACTGATTATTATAGTTTCAAAATTCGGCCAAGTGTGTCTCGTACAGTCGTTCTACACACATTGAAGGGTTCTGTAAAGGAGGACACAATTTTCAAGATTTCGAAAACAATTATCTTTCCACATATTGACTTAAATAAAGAAGCTACTAAAGTACAATAAGATTTTTAATTTCACTAACAATATCTATACGCCTATGTACACTGAAAATAAAATTCCATCTCTTAGACGTAAGAGGGCCGTTCTTCATTTGAGCGTATATAGAATATACCTTTCTAATAAATTTTATTCGTAGACTCACTCTTTCACATAGCTAAGAAAAAATAATGAGATATAGAAAAACAGACGGACATACGCACATGATTTTAAGGGTCCCATTTTGATTTCGGAGCGCTATAAACTAATATATTTGCAGGCTTCTAGACATTTAAAGTAAAATATACCTCTTAATATGGATCCTGTCCTGCTGCAGGGCTCAGGCCTCACCAATTCAGGGGAACAAATGATTTACTCGCCGTATGTAAGGCGATATGTGAGGCGGGTAGCTACATACATCACTAATATCGATTTGCAGGATTCCATACGAGGTTTTTGTTTACTGACGGCGCGTGGTTACTGTAATAGTACAAAAATATAAAAGATTGCCTAAGTGCTTTATATCCCACCACACAAAAATGAAATAATATTACGAATACTTGATAAATATAAACCGTAAGAATATTGCAAATTCTGAAAATAAAGTTTTAAAGAAATGATATCCTCCGCTCCCTGCCATAGCAGCAATACTGTGTCGCTTATTAAAAGTTGAAATGCAAATATAAAAGTAGTAGACGTCTCAAACGAACGCAATGAAAAATGTGGGTAGTTAATGTGTCTAGACTTGTGAAAAAGTACAAAACTTGCAATTGACGTTCGCACTTTATGGAAACTCCGTTTGTTATTGTCCCACTTGCAGCCCAGCCAAGTGCGGTTCAAGAGCCAAATTTCCCATTCATCCGAATGGGTACGTTGCGTTCCGGCTTTTAATAGCTGTGCTAATGGTGTAATTCTGCTTAATGAATGTGTTATCCACATTAGTAAGACTTTACTGAATTTCATTTGGATATACTTACTACTTCCTGGTAAGTTAATGGCTAAGGTAACCAAATGCTTACATAAAGCTGATTTAGAAAACCTTTCTCTAAATCAGGGTGGTCTAATATTTTTTTAAATTGTTTTATTATTAGTTACAAGTTTTAACAAAAACATAAACCCTTTTTCTTTTTGTATATGTATATATTATGTAGCTATACACTACTCATATACTTATATTGTCTATTAAAACTCAATTTATAATTATAATTTTATAAATTTAAATGTCATATTTAGAGGTATGTTGCGCACTGAATACCGACCCCTTCTTTTATGAAAATCTATTTCTAGAAGGTTGTCCGGAAGAAATCAGAATTTAAAAATAAAAATGAAGTATTTAAAGTTTTGTTAATATTCATGTAAACTACTTTCTTGTGTGCAATAAAGAATATTCTATGCCTTACAATGTGGCAAAATATAATGTACATCATATAATAATATCATATTGTACCTAACGTAAGTAGGTGGAATTCAATATAACTGATATTAAGGCAAGTTTTCTTGGTTATATTGGTTTATGATATTATAAATAAAAGATCTATATTAGTAGGTAATATAGACCATAAACGTTCCATTCCTGAGCATGGATCTCCACAATGCAAATCTCCATGTACTGGTAATGTAGTTGAAACTTTCTTCTTGATCCGCACTCAAGAGCTGATACATATTGCATTAGCCGCCGTCTCAGACGAATTTAATCTCCGACACATTGTTCTAGCTCGTATTTCCGACGGATCCTTCCTTTTCAATGCGAAAATCTTTATAGCCATTCAAAGAACTCAAAAGATCAACAGTAACTTTCTAATGAATTCAGGCAAACTTACAAACTAGGCGGATTAAAAATAAAGGAACGGACAATAAAGTTTTAAAAGTTAGGGTGAGAAAAGCGGCTAAGGAAAATTCCAGTAAGAGGTGCGTACTTAACTGTTCTTTTTATTCTTTTTCCTTTTTGTGTGGTGACAAATCCACGGTAAGAATAATGAAGTGTTAGCAACAATGATCAGTCAAAGAACCGTTTCTTTTAAAACAGTCTTCAATAAAATTTAAGGTCTAGCGGTGTAAGGCCGACATTAGATGGTTCATTTTTGATTTTCAATTTGGATGAATCAACCAAAGTGATCCATATTATAAACATAAACCATTCAATTTCATCAAATGCTGTCGGGTCCTTTGAGTTCTGTGCCTTTCAACTAGATTGATTCAGTTTTGATGATCCGTCTAAAATCAGTATAAGTGCTAGATTCCTGGTTGGGTAAATTTCGTAGATAGAGTTTCTATGCATTGTTTTTCCTTAGAAGATAATTGTCGTGCCTTACAAACAGGATTTTTGCAATGAATTACAGTATTTAATGATGTTGGATGTCTTAAACAACTTAAGCCGCATCTAAAGTTAGTTATTCCAGTAGAAAATGTTTTATATTAGTCATCTAAACATGTCAGGAGCCTTAAGAATAGACGAGCGTGCATGACAAGAGTTATGAATGTCAAAGAAGCAAGTGAGGTGTGTAAGAATAAGCCTGAATGGCGCTCTGTTGTTCATGCCTACCCCGCAAGGGAACTGGCGTGAAGTTATGTATGTTTGTATCTAAACATACAATGTAATTAAAATTTTAAGAAAAAAAACCAGGTGTGTATGTGTGTTTCTAGGCTCAAGATAAGTATAACTTTCTCAAAAATATTATCTGTCGGTTCATTATATTAGTTACGGTAATTTTCTTATTTAAGGAAGACAAACAGTTTTAAAAAATATTTACACGACGAATTGAGAACCCCTCATTTTTTTAAGTCGGTTAATGACAATTACAATAATAGCATACCTATTTCACTTAGCCAAATGTAGATCTATGTCATTGTAACAATTCAATGTTTTGTGTATATATGTATTGTACTTATAAGAGGACGTCCATACGTATATATCCAAAAGTGTATCTGTATATATTTAATTTAAAAATTGAATTTTCTTAGTAAAACACACGTAGAGTGGAGGCGGTTAAAGAGCCGCATTATGCGGCGAGTCAAGATGAGACAGGCAACCGTTGCCTATATATTTACCCTCCGAAAGTAAATGTCAATAAACTACAAGAAGCTTCCTCTAGGGAAAAAGTGGCCGGGTATTGAGGGTCGCGTCGTTTCACAGAGGCAAAGCGGGTGATATAAAACCTTAAATTGAACAAAATAAATATTGTAACTGTTTTATTCTTTGTTATATCATAGAAGCTTACTTTTATAGTTCAACTATAGAAACGAATACTAGAGTTACAAACAACAGACCTGTTTAACAATGTAACTCCAAATATTTGCTAAATCCTACATGACTATATAATACTGCTCTAGTTTATTCTTCTACGACTTCTTAACGATTTTTATTCAAAAGAAAAAGGATTAGAAAATATTATAGGAAAAAGCAACTTAATATTATATACTGAATAACATATTGCCGTAAATAATTTTTAAAAAATGTTAGCTGCAGTAGAATTGAAACGGCACACACACACATTTCACATTTCTATTCCATTGTAGATATCTTTATTCTTAGGTATTTTGACCTTTACTCGTAATAATTCAATATAAATTATACTTTAAATCACTAACATAAAGTTCAAAATTCAATGCACTATTACCCACTGATGTGCATCTGTTATACAGAGCTAAAATTTGTTTGAAATCTTTGTTTTTATTAAAGTGAAAATTAATACTAACGGGTAAAGAGAAATGTGTTTTATTTCGAATACAATAAGGTTGAATTTTATGTGTTTATCTCTTTATAGAGTCGTTTTTTCATTTGCTTTTTCGTTTCGTCGAGTTTCAAATTACAACGATTATGAAGAAGTTTCATTTCAAAAAGTTTCCAAGGAACATAGCTATAACTTTTGACGACCTAACGATACCTGGACCTGTAAACTGACACAAGTTTATATACCGTCTAGGGTTGCCAACGTTTTTTTGAAAAAATGTAGTATTTTTGTTTTTAATATATAAAAATATAATACTTTTGGTAAATTTAGAGGACAAATAAAATATATTTATTTTTAATTATTTATTTTATATTATTTTTATTTTATTATTTAATTTTCCATGTTTATTTATCACTACTTTTTGCTTTGGCCAGGAAATATATATTATTTTTAAATTCATCATCAGAATCTGAAAAAAAACAATATCAAGTTAGCGGTGAAAATATAATACATTTCGTACTATATTATTTATCTATAATATATAGTACGATACTATATAGGTAGTAGTACGGCTGGGAACCCTAATGGCGTGAATACCTAATTTTTTGTACAAATTCTCTCTAAAATACGGTAGATAACAGTTAAATCAACTAAGAATATTTTTATCACTATTATATATATATAAACGTCGCAGCCATGAGGCTGGCTGAGGCTTTTAAACTCCAAATTCTATGAAGATTTTGGAATTTAAAAACTTATGTCCTCCTAATTTTGTACAAGTAAAACGAGTCAGATGGCGCATTAATTATTTGTTAATACGCTAATTAATGTCACTAGGCTTAACCTAGTAGATTCAACTGTATTTTTAAGCGTTAACCTAGATCAGAAGCCCCAGTGCGGCGCTCATATATCTAGTCTCTCTAGAAAACTTAATTTTGCTGCATATGCAATCAGAAAAGTTAGGCAGTTCATTGACGAAGACACTGCTAGACTAGTTTATTTTCATAGTATAGGACATGATACTGTGAAAATAATTAAAATAAACTAGTCTAGCAGTAGCATGGTATTTTACTTTGGGGCAACGCTGTTGACTCAGAGACTATATTTGTTTTGCAAAAAAGAACCGTAAGGTCAATTTACAACCTTCATTATTTTATTATTTCTAGCTTTTAATACAAAATAGCAGTGACATACATAGATAGACAGTTGAATTTTGACATTACATATAATGGAGCTGATGTCAAATTTTAACCGATGTAAGGTAAATAAACGGTCGGTAAGATATAGGAACCGGGCCTTAATAAGGGTTCCGTTTTTGCCGAAATAGGTATAGAACGCTAAAAAGGAGTTATTGCAAGTTTTACAAAGATAATATCCTAAAATGATATAGCGGTACATACCATTGTTGGCATCCCAGTACTGTCAATCTATTAATTTATTTAAAACATAAAGATATCTTAATATTTTATTTTGTAGCCAGATCTACAATGATAATAATATTATAATATATAAAAAGAATGTAAACATAAGAAAGTAAATAAGATATGTAATAGAAAATAAGAAATGTATTAAATAGTAAGAAAATATAGCAAATAGTTCAAAAATGTAGACAATAAGAAATAAATCAAAAAGAAAAACATGTATTAGGTAGAAGTATTTTTGAAAAAGAGATAATAAAAAGAATAAAGAACCAAATAAAAAAGAATCCCGACCCCTGTCTGTAGTTTTGTAGTAAAAAAAAAGAAGACCCCTATCTTTACATATGATGGAGGAAATGGTTTTTATATGTATAAAATAGATGTAATATATATAGCGTCACTCCGCAAATTTTGCGCAGTGCTCGCATCTCGACCGCGTATGTATGTATAAAATGTATATGTATAAAATAGATGTAATATACATAATGTATTGCTACAAAATAGAAATAATGAACATTTTTTTAATATCTCGAATAAATTGACTGGATGTCAATCACTAGATGGCGTGCCGACAATAGTTTAGTTTACCCTATATGTTAAATACCATAAATACTAAATGTAAGACGGCATTACGAATACAAACTGCGCCCTGTTAAAGAAAAATCTCCACAGCTCCATTCATCACAAAATGTGGAAATGTTTGCTAAGACGGAGGCTAGTTTTGTTGTTTCCTCAAAAAGTGGCACTTAAGCGTGCATGAACTCACACCCGGGATGAAAACTTTTGTAGGTTGCCCGTAGTTTCGTCTACATTATGTAAGCGGTTTTCCTCGTGATTTAAGTTACAAAAACAGGGTGAGCTTTTCCCATATTACAAAGTTTTTATGATGTTTTCATCCTCTAATGACCACTTGACAAAATTTTATTGCAACTATTACCGTTTTAGCTCTAAGTAACATCATATCTTAGACTATGAATAAATATAAAATATGAGTTATATCGAGTTTATAGTAAACATTTAAGATGGTTACAAACACATAATTATTACAAATATTTGGATGGGTGGTGTGGCTAATGTAGTGCCAACATCATAAGCAAGCACGCAAGCGCGAAGCCAATATTAAACTGTGTATTTAAAATAGCGCGTCGGTTATGCGACATCGCGCGCACGCGCCGTTTCCCTCAGTCTTCTATTGGCGCTTAAAATACAACCGTTGATTTCTTATATAAAAATAGTCTTATTATTGGCCCATTAAATATAAATTGTTGCATTAATGGCCAGTTTCTACATTTTACCCACCGTTTATCTGCCTTACTATCGGCTAAAATTTGACATAAGCTCCCTTACAAATAATGTCAAAATTCAACTGATGGTAGGCCAAATGAATAAATAGTAAGATATATGAACTGGTAAAAATAGAATTATATGATAGTTCGCATGTAGGTATATGTAATTTATTTGTTTCTTTTATTTGTGGTGGTAATTTTATTTTAATTACACCACTAAATATTGTTTCAATTTACTACTGGAAGAAATCACTTTGAGCGATGAGGCCGCCCATTGTTCCAATGCAAATGTAGCCATATTAACTATGGAGGTTAAAGTTTGTGGTGAACACTAAAGAGCCTTCATTCATTCTTTTCGATATGTACTATCATACATCACGACATAATTCTTAAAACATCTTCTATAATATTATAAAATTCTAAACACGCCGTGTCTGTACATTGAAGCTATCTAAAAAAAACAACTGGAACTAACAATATAAACTATGGAGAAGACGATGCATTTTTTTAGATTTCTCGTTAGTTTGTCTGTTTGTTTGGGATCCACGTAAAAAGTACTGGGCCGGTTTAGATACGATTTCCGCTGATCGACAGCACATTATTAGAAATAAATTTGCGCTACTTTTTATCCTGGGCATCCTGTGGGAATTTTAAGTTAAACACGGACAAAGACGCCGAAATATCCCACTTTAAAATAATTTCAAATTCAGTTAAGGGGGCCCTAGTAAATTGTGTGAAACGATTAAAAACTATAATTCATGCCCAAAATCCTTATGTACCTGCAATATTTTCCTCCATTATAAATTCATTGTTTAACCCTGAAACATAAATCGTCGGTCACGGAGACCAGACTGAGAGTCAAAAGTAATAAAAATAAATCAAGGCGACCGATGACCGGTGTTAGGTGTTACTGTCCTGTACACCCGACATTTGTTAATGTTGCGGTTTACTAAAAGGGTTGGGGAATATACCCTCTCAATCGGAATGATGACTTTTGTAGTGTAATAGATTTTCGGTAAATACTCTTGCATAAATGAAACTTGTGCCATACGTATTACCTTTTCTGACCAAGTTTAACACAACAAATTACTGTAATTGATTTTAGTTGTAATTTTTTAATTAATATAGTTATAGTAAACCAGCTTAAACTCTTATTTTCATAATATTTTGTAAATGATTTTGGATGAAACAATAATAGATGGAAAAATGAATGTTTGGATTAAAGGATAAATATACTTTAAATAAAGTAAATTTATAACTAATTTATTTTATTTATTGTACAGTCTAATATTGTTGGATAATACATTGAACTATCGAATCACCTAATACTACTCGTATATAGATATTATGTTCTGATATGAAAGTAAAATGTGTAATATGGTTATAGTTATTTGTGTATTATATAAATATATTTATGTATTTTAACAGCCTGAAGTGTAAATATACATTTTATTCATATTGTCTACGTTTTTCGTCATTATTACTCATAAATATAAGAAATAAGGGATATTGAAACCCGTGGGTTTTGATAGAGGAAAATATAATGAACCCCGGTCTCCAAAGGGTTTGCTTCAAATTTATTTAAGATGCAACGTTAGGTCGACTAAGTTAAAAATAGATCTCCCTCCTCCTTTTAAATACACCTACTAAGGAGAGGTAGAGAGTAAACGTTAAAAAATATTAAACTTAGAACTTTCCTATTTTATTAATGTACTCTGTGCTTAGAACTATTTGTTTTTAATAATACACAACTACGTAAAGGGAACTTAGCACATAAGTAATTATAGATAAAACAACAAGGTTAGTGCAGAGAATACACAGTCGTACTACAATGCACGGAATCTTATTATTATAGTGTCATCGTTAGCTTAATAGCGTTTCTCAAGTTTCACTATCACATTTCTCAAGTGTCTAAGCTATTGCAATTATCAAGAAAATGTTGTTATTAACAAAACATCGTAATCACAAAACAGTGATTTTATAACGCAATATTTTCCGCTAAGATGATGAAAGAATGACTAAACAGATATACAATGCAAAAGTGGACGGATGCAGAAGTCGTGGAAGGCCACGACACACCTTCCATGATCAAATTGATCGTGTACTAGCAGAAGGTGATGTCAGGAGCCTTAAGAACAGACGAGCGTGCATGACAAGAGTTATGAATGTCAAAGAAGCGAGTGAGGTGTGTAAGAATAAGCCTAAATAGCGCTCTGTTGTTCGTGCCTACCCCGCAAGGGAACTGGCGTGAAGTTATGTATGTATTTTACGCTAGCAATAATCAATTTAGGTCAAAAAATTAAGCTTAAAACTAAACGTTTTTGATTACAGAACCACGTAAAAATAAGTTAACGTATAGCTGCAGTAAAATCAACAATACTAGTGCAGAGAATAGACAATCGCACTATATATAATATACTAAGATTCATATCATAATGCCATCGTTGGCTCTGTGACGTTTCTTGAGTGTCACTACCTTATTTCCCAAGTATATAAGCTATTGCAATTATCAAGAAAGTGTTATAATTAATAAATACATCGTAACAATAAAATAGTGATTTTCGAACGCAATACCTTCCGCTAGCAGTATTCAATTTGTCGCCGAAGCTATAAGATTTAACGACGAAATTAAGTTTTAAACACAATAATATTGAATGTAACATTAAAGTTTATTATTATGTCTATTAAGAGCGAGTAGATGCATTTAAAGGGTTAGTAATACACGCCCGGACTGTCGTAAAATATAACGACAGCCTCCACTTACATTAATGACGTCTAACAGCTACGACGTTTGCAAGCCAGCGGAAGGGTAACAATAATCTTGCACTTATTAAGCAGTGTAATTAACAGTGAAATTTGTTTATTTTACATTGTTGCAATGTTATCCAGATGTTGTAAAGTTATGACATTTATGGTATTTATTCTTATTTCATATTTGTTAATTAATTTTGCAAAAGGAGTTGTAATATTTTGGAATATATCGAAGGGTGAAAGACAATGATTGTGATTCGAGCGACATTTTGTGAGAAGATTATTATTGTTTTTTATTTTCATTATGTGATTTTTTCCGAATGTCTCAAATTAAGGAGATATAAAGTCTTGTTTTCATTTGAAATCTACACATATTCTTCGTTTTCAATGGTGTACATAGGGAATTAATTATATATTTTCTGGGTTATTTTAAAATCTTGTCCTAGCACAATTTCAATGTTGTTTGAAACAAATAGACTTACATCACTCGATATGCACAAATATTTTGTCTCTAAAGTATATTTCTTTATAGCTAGATGCCTGATACCTTAAAAGTACCTTTATATATTTTATGAAGTATTATCAGAGTTACATTCTTTACATTTCTTGTATTCTTCTTCTATGCTCTGATGGTTAGCTTCACATTGTTCGCTAACACACACCCGATTTTTGTAATAAATTACATGATCTTTTGGAAAACTTAGGGACGATATATAAAGGAAAAATTGTATTTATTGGTTCCTATTTCGACAATCTTATACGATGATCCCGAAGTATACATAATCCCAACGAGATACTGGCTCCATAACCATCGTTCATGAATAAAGAAAATGTATAGGAACATTAAATTACATAAATTATTTTATGAGTTACTTTTATATGCATGTTTATGGTGAAAGATAACGAAGGAGAATAAAAAGTAATTGTGTAAGTTGGGGACAACAGACGACTCGAGCTGGGATCATTAACCACGAACAGAACGTCTTAGTTCTAATACATTATTCCCATTTATCGCATGACCTTACCTGTCTCTTGATTAATTAGCGAAAGACAGAAGAATGGAAGGTTTACTAACTGTTGTTTCGAATTGTTTGGACGTGATATTAAATGGGTGGGAATGTATTGGCAATGTTGTTACTATGCCTTTGCCACACCTTTTTTTGCCAGGGGAAATCCGTTTGAGGACTGCCCACCACTGGGGAATCGCGGTGGGGAGTTTGGGCTTCAGGATGGCACTATCATCGCAAGCAAGAAATACTATTGCCCTTATGCCAGGGCTACGGACGGACAGCACTTGGCCGTGCCGCTCCGCGAAGCCCTAGCAGGCGGTGGCCCAAAGACCTCTTCGAACCAAGCCCTCCGCATCTTCATACTCTCTTTCATTTGAAGCGATTTGTAAAACGGACCACGGGAAGAGAGGTGAGCGCGCGATAAGCCACATGGGAACCCTTCCCCTGTAGCCCATCTGCCATCTACACTATCTATTTATGGCGGCCGAAGGTCTATTGACGCCCTCCGGCGCTAATGCGTCCTCCTCCTCTTCGTTAGCAAGCGTAACCCGCTTGCAAAAGGAGCAGACGGCGTCCCATCTGGACCTCTACTACATCTGAGATAATGTTGTACGGACTGACTTGACTGTATCACATAGATGTAGTCAAGGGTTTAATGCGTTATTTGTTAATGTTTAACGTTATTGACAAATAATAACAATATCGCTGTTATTAATTGTCAATAACGTTAAACATTAACAAATAACATATGTACAAACATACACTAATATAGCTAATCATTATCGGCGTTAATTTTTAACGCTATAAACAAAATGCATTTGACATCCTAGATGTCGCAAGGAGATTAAAAAATTGATTACAGTTGCAATGTATGAAATTTTGAAATAATAACTGACTGAGCAATAATGTAATGTTTATTGTTTTAAAGTCATACTAATATTATAAATGCGAAAGTACCTCTGTCTGTAAGTTCCACTTTCACAGAAGACTACGTGTCCGTGTTGGCTGAAATTTGATATAAATACTTATATAGTCACAATACCAATTAAGGGCATAGAATACTTTCGTCCCGGTTTCACGGGACGGATGTAAATATTCCGGAAGCGAATAACGCCTGAATAAAAAATTAATGCAATGTATGTAACCTATGTGAATGTATACTCAATCAATAAACATAGGGTTATAAAATAAATAGGACCTGACGCGAGGCAACGTCGCATGGAAAACTCTAGTCTTTCTAAGAATAAGTTTTATTTAATTTAAATGCATACAAAAGTGGAGACAGGACAGACTCACCTTTGTTACACATATAATATTAGTTACATAAACAATAATTAATAATAATATTTATTGTGAATATTAAAGAACTTTATATTGTCAATATTAGCACAGAGCTATGATTGCTGAACTGGCCTTATGCTCTCATGTGGTTTATATCCTATTTTGGCCAGGGGTGTGCGATCACACTTCGTACTGGTGAAAATGCCACTAAGATGATTATAGGTCTGATAATGTCTGATATAGCCTTTTATCAGTTTTTTTCCAAACAATCATAAAGCTGTGCTATCAAAATATAGCATATTGTTTAAACATATTTTTAAGTAATGTCTTATCCTGATTATGAACTACAAGTATTCTGGAGAAGTCAGATATAATTCTTAGCTTAGCTTAGCTTAGCGTAAGTATAGCTTTAATTCATTGATTATTATCATAATCAAATTTAATTTTAACCCATACAAAAAATTCCAATTCTTTGCATTATTTTTATATATATATTGAACAGGTTCACGTTTGACCGACATTGTACCTGATGTCAGACGGAAATGCAATCTAAGGTGGAGCACGCTTACCTAGCAGATATCTCTTCACGAGATACTTGAAGACAGATCAATTAAACAGCAATTAGACTATTAAACAGCAACTTTTATGAAATTCAGCAAAAGCGCTCGTTAGATGACAATTGAGTACGAGAATATTATAATCATAAAGTTGTCGTGTAATCTAACGATTAATTTATTTATAAAGAAGCTCTCCTAATATTAAAATAATAATTTATATAAAAATATTAATATTATACATATGTATTATCATTCTCATTTGTATATAAACGAAAACAGATATTATCTTAAAATACCGACTTATGGTTGACGAGACCCTTGGGATGACAAGTAAACGCACGCAAACTTCAACTTTCCTTAGCACCGAGTTTTTCTCAAACGTAATTAGCTGTTTTAAACTCCTCCATAATGACATGCTTTTCATCTTGTCGACACAAAAGGACGTTTTAAAATTCCATTTTGTCTTTTAATCTGAATTGTGAATGCAGCTTTTTACAGCTTAACGACTGCAGATAATAGGTACTTTATATACTTGTTGTTTTTTGGAACTTAATTAAAATCAAAATATATACATAACTTACATACGAGTACAATAAAAACTTATATACATACATATTATCACGCATGTTTCCCATGGGTGTAGTCAGAGACGATATTATGGGTCTCCACTTGTGAGGATTCTGGCCAACAACTTTCGCTTCATCTACTTTCATTAACCTCTTCACATACATGCACGTTTATTTGAGATGCTTTTAATAGATCTAAACGAAATAAACCTATTTAGTTACCTATTGTATACTTATCTACCTACAATCCTTAACCTGGCTAATTTAAAAATTATTATATAATGATCACTAAAGTTTTATATTATTTAGATTAGGTAGGAATTATTATCTTCATTACAGCTCTTAGGGTCGGTACGGGCGGTGTGACACCACGCTCTCACAGAATATCGTGCGATAAGTGAGAGTGCCGTTCCACTTCATCCACCCACTATCCGATTTTCCTTACCTCCGTCTCCCTATCCCAATTTCGTAATCCATCTCCTGTATCCTGTTTCTCCTATCTGAACCCTCAATCTCATCCCATTCTCATTATCCCATACTAAAAACTGCCAACACATTAGACTTCGCCGTTAGTGTTCCGTTTATCGCAAATACAATTTATTCGCTTTTTGACGCGTTTTAATGTTTAAAAAAAAATATGAGACCGCCAGGTGGTAGGGCATTTGCCCGACTGGATGGCTACCACCCCTCGTCTAAAGTATGTCGCCATAACAACCTTGAGTTGTGTTCCGGCATTAGTGACTAGGTTCCAGTCTCCCTTAAGAGAGCAGCTGCGCATTTGTAGCACCTTCGGTGTTGCAAATGTCCATAGGCGATGGTTACCGCTTTCAATCAAGTGGGCCGTCTGCCTGTCTGATGAACTCCTGCAATAAAAATAAAAAATAAAAAAAATAAAGACCAAAACAGTTAAAAAATTTCTTTCTATATCTGGGAATAGTATAATGATGATGGAGATGTCTTAATAATTTATATAGATAAGACATTTGATGACAACAATAGATATAATAATAATAACAACCCATAAACGTCCCAGGGCCTCCCACTTTTGGGGAACGGACAGTATACCCGCCACGCTTATCCAAGACGGCTTGGCAAGTTTGACACAACGATGATCTCGATGTGCGGGTTTCATCACGATGTTTTCCTTCACCCTTATTAGCACATGGTAAATGTAACAACATGCACATTAGGCCAGAAAACTGCCTTAGCGGTGCAGGGGTTTCGGCCAGGACTCGGACCCGCGCATTTTTTGAACTTGGGACGCCTGTGCTAGCCATTACGCTACCACGACTTAAACTATAGATATGTTATAAACAATATCTTCTTACTGGTATAATAGAATAAACATAGGCATAAAGAGGTGTAGACATGAACGTTATTCCGGAAAGGCAGTGTGTTCTCCCCCCTAGTTTATTACCTGTACGCTCTTCAAATCAGATGAGCGACTGGATTCGATTTCCTTATTTGTATGTTTTCCTAAAGAAAATTCAATTCACCTTTGTTCCCAATTTACGATTTCCACCAACTTCCTGGAAGTATTTTCCATGACTTCAGAAATACTATCCCCATAAACCCATTTATATTATTGAAATGGAATCTTTTCGTGTTTTGATTTGAAATTATTTTAGAAAAAAAGTTCTTCTAGATAATATTTTGTATGAGGAAAGACATAAATTTCACGGGGCCAAGGCGAAACTCATTCAATTCTCCCATTTCAGTGGGGATATAAATCATCGTCAGACACACCTGACGGCTAGGACAGAATGAAAAATACCGAAACGTTCAAACCGAATATCAACAAGTTCCAACATCGAAGACTTTTCCGACTTAATACCCTTGTTGCGTACATAACTTTTTGTACGCCACTTTTTTGTGCAGGTATTGTTTTATACTAAAATACAAGCCTATTTATTTAATAGAGTTGTTTAGCTTTTATTTTAGTTTTGTAGGGGGTTTTCCTACATAGGGTGTTAATATTAGAAGTTTGTAGATGTAAATTGTTTATTGCTACAGTTTTTTTTTTAATTCTTCTTAAATTCTTGGCTTAGCCACAACTTGGCTGTGTCGCCTTAATAATTAACAATCAACATATATTTAAATTGCTAAAGTTATGCTAATGAACTGATTGTGCTAAGATGAATGGCCGTATTGCCGACTGACAGAGTACTGTGCTAAACGAGTTCTGATGTATGTTGTATGCTATGTTAAAATGCACATATCGTTGTAAATCGCTGACACGGCAATGTACGGTTCTTGTTAGCTCTTACAGTAAGAAATTCTTTTTTTCCAAAAATTGATAAACAGGCGTATGTTTCACCCAATGGGACATTGTCACTTATAGACATTTCGATAGCAGGGATGTTATACTAAGTAAAGCATTGCTTGCCTCGAATGAATCTTATGATATACTTAAACAACCCCTTGTTAAAGTGTAAAAGGAAAGCCTCACGGGAAATCTTTGTCAGTTCCATATTCTTATACTTGTGTTTTTATTTTGTTTGTAGGCAAATATTTGTATGGCTATGTTAAAAAAAATGTTGTATGCTATGTTAAAATGCACGTGTCGGCGTAAACTGCGGACACGGCAAAGTATGGCTGTTGCCAGCCCGTACAAATTTAGTTTAGATTTAATTTATATATTTAGGTATTTTATGTTTTTAAAGCAATAAAATTAAAAAGTAACTATTAGTTTCGTTATAATACTTGTATAAATTGCCTATTATCATATTATATATATTTGAAGATATTAATTCTGTTCTATGCCTTCATGATTTTGTCCGGATGAACTACGTTATGACGTCATAATTGTAATGAGTAAAATAGCTTGCTGACTATTTGATGTTTAAATTATTATTATTATTTATATGGGAACATTTTAAAGCTAAGATAATATGTATTTTAACACCTAGTCTCTTATATTAACTTTCTTTGTTCTTTATTGTACACCAAATAGTTATTTAATATTATTTATAAAACTACAAAAAGTGGTGATGTACAAAGGCGAGCTTACCCTAAAAAGAGTTTTCTTCCAGCAAACCTATGCATCTAGCGAGAGGCGTAAAACAAGGGGCAGGGTTATGTAAAAAGTTTTGGAATTTATTGTAATATGTGTCAAATATCCATTGCCTACGTCTACTCTCTCTACCTTACCTTGCTGGATCGCCATACTGCGACGTTATCTGAGGTAGGCACCAGCACCCAGAATTATTTGTGTGCAATTAACGTAGTTACAAACAGGGATAAAAAGTGTTGTAGCTTAGTAACTAAACAATTTGAATTGGAATCCTGGGAACTATGCACCCCTAAATAAATTTACTGGTCTAATATGTATATATGTACAATTACAAAACATCGTATTAACTGGTGTGTGAAATACGCCGATCCACCTTAGACAAGTGTCGCAGATAGACTGTCCATGCCCTTAAATACCAGGCGGGTAAAGCCCAGCAGTGAATCATTTAAAGCTGATATTATTAATAGAAACGGCATGCCTCTTTGTAACAAAACATTGTCATTTATCGTCGAAGTACCTGGCAACATGGGTCTTTTATGTTTGCATTATGTGGTAAGTGAGTACGGACTTAGCAAGATATAAGACGGGTTGCGGGTACTGAGAAGCCGTGTTCTCTTGACAAATCCTTTTTCCCCATCACAGGCTCACGTTATTCACCGTCTAGACATGGCTTGTAGACCGACTACTATGTCTTTAAGGTTCCGTACACATTGTTATAAAAAACAGAATGATTATAAAATCGATACGTTTATCTGTTCTCGTGGCTGTCTATGTACTGATGTTATAGAGCATTTAACACAAAAAAATACTGGGGGTGAGAATTTTGAATAATATAGTAAAGTGTATTTTCATATTATAATTATGTATGCAGTATGCATACACATTGATGTAGTGTAATCGTAAAATAGATAGAAGTGGCCAACATACATACTAATGAGGCATAGATAGAATTCAGTCCAGAAACGATTAGCTTAAACAATCATTCTATAGGTGGCGAGATGTGCACTCGAGCAATTCAATACTCATTCCTATACGTAAAATATTAAAGAGTTATTCAAAAGAACTAGTGTATCATTGTGTGTGTATCATCATCATATAGTTAAGAGATCCCGACCACCAAAGTCAAAAGCTTAGCCTCATGCGACGCCACAGTACCTTCAATAACGAAGTCGAACATAAGGTACTAAGGCATGTTGCTATACACACATTAATAATGTATACATTAATGTATATATATATATATATATATATATATATATATATATATATATATATATATATATATATATATATATATATATATATATATATATATATATATATATATATATATATATATATATATTCTTAATATGTGTTATTGTCTATCTATTTTAGGTATATGTATTGTGTAATATTTATATATCCTATTTATATATGTATATATTTAATGCGCACACACTTGTTTATAAAATCCATAGCGCGGGAGGTTTGGAAGAGATCGCTCTAAAGCGATAAGACCCATTGTTCCTGCTTTTGCTATTTAATGTGACTACTATAAATTATTGATTTAATTTGTATGTGGTGAACAATAAAGCGTTTCCTATTCTATTCTACTTTTCATATCAGCAAACGGAATATTTCCCAAAGAATACTACAACTAGTTTGTTATAAACCTTATCTAAGTTTTTCAGAACATTCATATCGCAATTAATACGTTCTGCAAAGTACCGGATCAGCCAAAAAGCGCTTTTTAAACATACGAGACAAACTCGCATTAATGAGGAAAACAAGCAGCGCTTTAGTAGCTGACAAGACGTTAATTCGTTATCTAATTAGACGAATTGCCGGCCCAGCTCCGCTGGAATTCCGGCCCGTGTCGTGTGAAATGCACTAATGAACCAGTGATATTATCAGCAAATACGCTGAGATTTAACATACCTGACTGATTATAATTTACAGCAGTTAATTGAAATTAAGATATTACGTATATAAGCCATGTTTGGAGATAAATTTGGCACACTCAGAATCGCATAATAGTTCTTTAACATTAATTAGGGACGATTGAATTATCTATCGTCTTACTTTTTTTAAATATGTTTATACTGACAAGAGTTAATTATTTTTAATTTTTTTTTCTTACACCATGATAATAACAGTTTTGTTTTATTAATTTAAATCAATACTTTGTGTCAATTTCAATTCAAATTCAGCAGGGAAAAATAAATTGTCAATAATCATTATCACCAAATAGGCGAAATTTGCTAAACGATCAAAAATTAATAATACCTAATATAATAATAATAATCATTTTATTTCAAATCAATTCATATCTTCAATTCATCTCTTGGTTAGTAAAATCACATAGAACAGAAATACTTAAAATTAGTGTTAGTAGAACTTATAGCCTAAAGTTTTGTAACAATCATAGTACTACTGGCTTTACAATTGCCAGCACAACAATTGAGAGCGGGCACATCAAATCTATCAGCCAGCACTTTTAGGATGTTGTTAGAGCTGGCCTGAATCCTGCAGAGCAACGAGGCAGCTCTTTTCCTAACAACAACGTAATAATCGTCAACTCGTGCTTCAGCGAATATACCTGATGCACTACAGAACCTGGGCAGCCCCATCAACATCCTAAAACCATTATTATATTGGACCCGCAAAGCGTTGGCGGCTCTTTGCGTACTATAAAATTAAGACTTAATTATAAATATTTGACTACTTTGGTTTACAAAAATATGTTTTAAATAATAAAAGGTTAAAATGCAAAATAAGCATACCCGTGGCGTTATCTAGTCACGTAGCATTTGGGATCTATTCAAACTTACGTTATTTGCGTGGCGGTTGTCACTCCTAAATATTGTTTTTAACTGACTTCCAGAAGCCTCCTAATTTCTCAATTCAAATATATGTTTGTTACGCGATTTTTCCGTTCATTGTTCCTTTCCTTTAGTTCCTAGTTCTAGTTCCTTAATTACAGTGATTCAAGATTCTTTAGATTGTCTTAGAATTTGAAACTGAAAGCGCCTGTCAACAGAACCAGTTTTTACAACAAGTCTTTTATCGTCCAGGCCATCCAACTTTGGAATGTACTACCACTAAACATCAAGCAGACACGATCATTACCTTCTTTTAACCGATTAGTTAAAGATTACTACCTCAAGCTATAGTGTTATTGTTTACTTTTGTATGTATATAATATAATATGTGTATTTATTTATATACATATATCATCATATAAATGACTATTTATTAACTAATAAATTAAATTATTGTACAAGTGCTGGTTTAGCAACTATACCGACTTTTGTTCTCCTTCCTATACTCCATCCAAAGGTTGTCTGGAAGAAATCGCCATGGACGATAAGACCGCCGATTGTACTTGTATATTAATGTTCTTGATTTTATGTAGCATTTTTGTACAATAAAGTATATTCTATTCTATTCTATTCTATTGTGGATCGACTTTTAATTTTTTTATTCGAAAGTTTATACTCCTGAGGTGATCATTATCACCAAGTAAGGAGCTGATAAATGGATCCCAGGGAAATCAAGAATAAACCTTGTTAAAGAGCGCTGAGCGCCTGCACTCTTCGTATGGCAAAACTTGTATACGCGTGCCAGTAGTACAATGTCTACAGGCACACAAAATATTATTTGTAAAGCTATTCACGCAACTAAAAAGTAGAAAATATGTTTTTGTAACAAAAACTAAAAAGAAAAACATAAATATTTTCTACAACATCTTGAAGTCGGTGCCAATTAAAATATAAAAACCACTTCAAGATGTTGGAGAAAATACATATTATTTGCTTTTTAGCTTGTAGATGGTTTTGTTTTTGTTAAAAAAAAATATTCCATTATACAAGTACCTTTATGTCATCTCATTATTCATTGTTCATGTATCCCTTTTCAAAATATTCGCTCCTTACTGCTGCTTGAAGACGTGATTTAAAAACTTTGAGGTTTAACACCTATCATTTAAGAGCACGTAACCAAATATAAGTTTCACGAACCCAAACACTGTGTGATCTAATAAAAGAACAAGTTTCACTGAGGTCGTGATTCTCCGGGGAAAACCTTTATGAAAGTTATACCTCACCTCAAAGGTGTGCAAATCGCGAACGTGCCGATGACGTTAAGAATTTCTTAATAGAATTCTGCGTAGATGATGGTTTTAGGTACTCTCTGTAATGGTTGAGACATCAGAAGGATTCCATTGAAGAATTTAACCCTTGTCCCTATATCCGGGAAAGCCTTTGACATCGATTTTACCTATACATTTGATAAATGTCAAGTATTTTTATCGAACATAATTTTTTCTCTATATGTAAACATTAGTATTTTTCAAGCAATGTTTTCTTCAAGAAAAAAGAAAATTTAAGCTGTTCAAGTAGATATAACTTCTTCTGGAGTTTTAGGAAGGTGAAATTGTAAATTAAAAAGTTTATAAGCAAAAACCGTATTTATGAGTGTATATTTAAGTATGGTGCGTCGATAATGGATAGGGTGACACACCATTGGCGAGAACCCATTGTTAAATCGTTGTGTGGAGAGTACAAAATAAAACGACGAGTTGTTGTATACTCCTGCAGTATATTAATTACTTAATTGTTCCTAATTTAACTTAACCCTATCGTTTACGTGATGTGCACAACAGTATTCTAATCAATATTAAATATTATATTTACATGTTTAATTGTTTATGAGTTTGGACATTTTTGATGATATAGAAAACCACCCAATCTTTTTGGCAGCTCTAACACTGATATTTATTATCTGTATTTACATAGCACCACGTGTATTGACCATATAGTCTTTAAATGTGTTAAATTATACACCAAAAAGTTGGTGGATGAAACATGACGCAACAAGAAGCAACATCTCAACAGTTTTAAAGCAATGTGACTTTTAACGCAAATTTCAAATTAACTGAGTTAATTGCTATATAACGCACGTAGTTGTACACAAGAACTCAAGAAATATTACATGTGAAAACATATAGTCCAAAGCAAGCTGTGCCCGTGTCTTCATTCGTGAGAGACTTGATCAAATAGCACTTGTACACGGTAGATCGCAGGAATAGTTGCAAATATTTTATATTAATAACTTCTTAATCCTACCAAATATTGAAATAGAACATAAATTTAAATTTAAGATATTATTATTGTTTTCTATTAATAATATTTTTATTGAAATCCGTGCAGCCACTTCAGAGCCTGATAAATAAAAGAAGTAAATTTACAAATAAAAAATATGTAAGAGGTTGTTTACAAACTTATTCCAGTGTGTCTGATCAACATATTACAACAGAACAAATAGAAATTTGCAATTTCACCCCCTCGGGGCTATAATTCGGACCCTTACTTTATAAGCTAAATTACCTGCTAAGCCGTAAGTAAGGTTTATTTACTACTATACGGGCTGTTAGGCTTTTGTTTATTTAATACAAGGTTAGGTCTAATTACACCACCTTTGCCCTTTATAGCGGCTCAAATTACCATTCCTAAAAGGGCCCAAGCCCTTCTTACATTTTCGTCATAAAAATGTATATCATAACTTTTAATTTATGAATATGAAAGGAAACCGACAAGTAGTTTTTTTTTTAATAGACACAAATTTTATCACTCTTAATTTATAAGGTTGTGATAAATTTAGTGATGGTTTTTTATGTTTTTTTTTTTTAATATCATAGAGCATTCCACGCAATTTTCTTCGATCTTTTTGTTTCTGTATCTCGCAGAAACTAAACAATTATTTAGAACAAAAAATTTATAGCATTGATGCCATTTGTCAAAACTACATAAGTATACAAGTGCTGAATTTCATGATAAATAGTTTTCAAACTCCCTATTGAAAAATCTGCATAGTCTACATAGGGAGGTCCCTATGTAAACTATGCAGATTTTTTAAACTACTAATATCTATTCGAAGTATCACGATAATTAGTCAATTTCGTAAAGTCGCGAGGACGAAATAAACAAAGACTCTCAAAACAAAGTTACTTTCATATTTTCATATTGGTATGGTTCATAGTTATAGAAAAACATATAATAGTGAAAAGTTAAGTACCAAACTGGGAACAGGAACAGATGCAACGCCCAACTTTGTGATTTCACACCCGCCACATAGACGCCAACTTTGCCGTGATGGCTGGTTTAACGGCATATTTACAGTTTAGAACAAATAGTTAGGCGTATATTTGAACAAGCGAGAATTTAATACTGAAGCACACATAAACTCCATGAAAGGTGACATTTTATTCGCAACTTGTATTCCAAAAAATGTTTGATCTTTAATAATAACTAGCGGCCCGGCGCGGTTTCACCCGCGCTCTGTCCCGCTCCCGTGGTATATAGCGTCGTGTTATATAACCTATGACACTCCCTGTTAACGTAGCTTTCAAACAGTAAAAGAATTTTTAAAATTGGTTTAGTAGATCCAGAGATTACCCCCTACAACGTCACAAACTCACAAACTTTACCTCTTTATAATATTAGTATAGATTAGTATTAGTATAGATAAAATACCAGTTTCATTTTTTCAATGAAATAAATCGATAAGTATATAAAATGTGTTCGATATTTTTGTTTTGTGGAAATTAACAAAATATATCCAAATATCTATACTTCTTACATAAGAACAGAGTTTGTGGTATATTATCGCTAGTTCAAAACTGACACCTTATATTATGTTTTACGTA
The DNA here is from genome assembly GCA_019925095.2 of Dendrolimus kikuchii. Classification (NCBI taxonomy): domain Eukaryota; kingdom Metazoa; phylum Arthropoda; class Insecta; order Lepidoptera; family Lasiocampidae; genus Dendrolimus; species Dendrolimus kikuchii. Next base: position 13,314,949 of record CM034398.1, on the reverse strand, counting down.
GGTACTAAAATTTTATTACCATAAGAACATAGATGTTTATAATCTTCAAGCTAACAGTATTCATTTCATTTAAAATATTAGGTGACTTAGAAATTCTCATTCATTCTTATGATTGATTCTTTTGCGTTCATACGTCGTCATTTCTACCGTATTCCAGTCTTGAAACTCAACAAACATAAAATAGTGCACCCAGGCTGGGAATAAGCTGCATTCTGATCATAGAAAACCGTTATAGTTTTATTAAACATAAAATAGTGCACCCAGGCTGGGAATAAGCTGCATTCTGATCATAGAAATATTCAAAAAAGCAATTCGACGCGAAACGGTTATCTTAACTATCTCAATTATAAAGTGACTGTTTTATTTCTCTAAATCCCTCATAACTTTGCACTTATGAAGTTCATAAGTTCCTGAATTAGGGGTCAACACGCACAATAGCTATGGCAACTAAGATAACGGTAGTTTCGCACCAAACATATTTTATGTAGGTTTCACCCGGGGCGTTGTTTTATTGCCGGGGTTGAGGTATAAATCTCGGGATGACTGCAGGACTGTCCTGACGACGCGGAGGACCCTTAAACGTGTTTCCGAAACAGACGCCTTTATAGAGATAAATGCGGGTCACATGTTGACCTTCCCTGTCTCTGTTTACATTTAATCTATATTAATATTATAAAGAGGAAAGATTAGTATTTTTGTATGTTTGTAACAAATAAACTCAAAAACTACTGGACCGATTTCAAAAATTCTTTCACTATTCGAATGCTACATTATCCCAGATTAATATAGGTTATACTTATTACTAGTAAAATATTAAGGATCCCTACTAAATCTTCAATAATGTAAACCAATGTGTAAAAAAATTATGTTTGATTCGGTCCGGGGATGGTTTAGATTTTCAATCAGACATGGTAGGTGGCGCTGGAATTGGGTTCTAGTATTTTATTTTTTCAGGGCAGACCAACGTCTACCTGAACCGCCAGTTTACTGTATAATTATAATTATTAATATTATTTAAATTATTAACAATACAACACAGTCCAATACATAAACACAAATAAACGCACACAATAATGTTATTAGTAATATTTTTTCCTTATATCTATGTTAGTAATTTATGACTAGCACTGATATGGTCCTATTAATGTACACCAAATCAGTGGCCCGTCAAATCTATCAGCTATTCCCTTTAGAGTGCTGTTGTTGCTACCACGCAATCTGTTTAATAACGAATGTAAAACGAAAGTTTGTCTGTTCGTCCGCTATGAGTCCACGCACTGTTCATCCGGCGATTTGAAAATCTGATCGTACAGTTTTTGTAGACAATTTCTCCCGGTGGTCACAGTGCTGTATTTACGTATATGCGCGTGAAGCCAGGGACTAGGGCAGCATCATTTTAGGGGCGACAAAATTTTCTGTACTCCAGAATTTTTTACGCAATAAGGACAATGGAAATTTAAAAAAATATTTGAGTTAGTTTGATCATGAATGTATAAAAAGGCAGATGGTTGGACATGGCAATTTCATAAAGGTTCCGTTCTGCTAAAATGTCTACGGAACCCTAAGAAGGGTGGTATTTCAAATGGGGCCTAGATGCCTGTCTGAATCCGCCCCTGGGTGGTCTATTTCCTCTTTGACTATTAGAGGCAACGAGGAAGTTGAAACCTTGAGGAAAACCTCTTTGCACCGGCTTCAACTCGGTGAGAAACTACCCGCCTAAGAGCTAAGCGCCTTCCCGTGATCATAACCGTGGTCTCTCCACGGCTCTCGTTGGCCACTCTGCGGCGTCCGATGGTCTTCGCTGCCATTACGTTGGCTATTGAGTCTTGCGTGAAGATTGCTGATATATTACTGTTAACGTACATTACATGACGCATTACATAGAATTTAACAAGTTACGAAAAAAAAAAAAGTCAAGACGTTGTAACGCATGTCCGTACATTATTAGCTGGTTTATTAAGTAGGTACTATACGAGTATATTATACTAATAATTAATTATTATTTATACCAGCATTTTAACCATGACCCATTCTTATTCATATCCGTCGTTTGAAAAATCTCTTAGGACAAATTGCAGAGTTTTAACACCAAACAATTGAGAACATTCGGCGCGGGAATCTCACATCGACACACTGCGCGCTTTATGTAATTACTAACTTATGCATTATGATTTGGACTTGTTATATTAGGTATTGTTTGTAAGAACTATAAATTATGTATGTGTACTTATAAAATTAGTAAACTTTCAATGAACATTTAATTCGAATTCCGCAATACGTATTGCGGGGACAATAATATATCTATATAATTATTATATATAGATTTTCTGAAGTGCCTACAGCTTACAAGGGTGCACAATCAGTGTATTATGTTCAACTCCGTTGCTGTTATATTTATATTAATACATAACACGTATATACTCAGTATGTTAACGTGTTTCAACACAAGTTAATCGTCGCGCCGCAAGCTATGCGGGTAATATTAGCCAGGACATACATTACAGTAGGAATTCCTTTGGATGTAATCAATAATATTAGCTAGTATTAAAGTTGTTATTACGTTCGTGAAACGTCACCTGAAATGAAGGCTATGTTAAATATTTAAGAATATCGTAAAACAAGGCTTTCAAAGAAATTACTCTTTGTGAACAAACAAATATAAAATGTATCAAAACAAACACATGTTATGTTTTACACCTGTAGTACGTATATCTAGACACGTGTCAATTTCAGTAAGCGATTTTCCAAAACTAACCGCATAGGTCCACAGATCACTACTACGATTAAAATGTATCACATATTAGCCGTGTGCGCGATTTCGCTAGCGTGGAACTGAATAATTATATTTAGAATTCTGCAAGATGTCGAAAAGAAATATTCATATATATGCAGAAATTTTATATATTACATAGATATATACTTAATATACATACCATACAAATACATATCTACAAAATATATAAATGTTTATAAGTTAATTTAAATATCATATTCCAACGACAGGTAGTATTTTTTGATCATAGTTTTAAATATCGCTATCGATTTTGCTTGTCTGATTGTAACAGGAAGCGCGTTCCAGAGTTGTATAGCCTTAACAGTAAAAGAATTGTTATAAAAAGTTGAGTTATGCGCAGGAGTGTTCAATTTAAGTTTAGTAGAAGGGCGTAAATTATGAGAGCACGAAAGAAATTCAAAACTTTGTTTAAGGTAATCAGGAGTACTAGGGACAAATAAAATACTATAGAGTAAAGCAAGGATGTGAGTATTCCAGCGAAATCGAATTGGCAACCACTTGAGTTTTTTTCGCAATTCAGAGACATGGTCATATTTGCATAGTCCAAATATGAACCTTATACAAAAATTTTGGAGGCGCTCAAGTTTATTAAGTTGTTCTTGGGTTAAATTTAGATAGCTGGCGTCAGCATAATCAAGGATAGGAAGTAATAAGGATTCTGCTAGCTTAATTTTGGTGGTAGTGGGTAAGAAATTCCTCAACCTTCTAAGGGATTTGGATGAGAGATAAAGCCGCCGGCTTAATTCGGTGATATGAGGTCGCCAAGACAGCTCGCTGTCAAATATAACGCCAAGGTTTTTTACCTTATCAGTAAAAGGAATGATTGTTCCGTCAAACATCACACTAGGTATGGTACTCCAGTCGACCTTATTAAGCATCCGTGAGCTACCGATGACGATGACTTGAGTTTTTTCAGGGTTCACATGAAGCCCAAAAGACTTGCCCCACTGCAGAATGCATTCAAAATCTAAGTTTATGATAGAAACTGTTTTGTCTAAGGTGGCGACAGGTGATTGTGTATAAATTTGTAAATCGTCTGCATAGAGGTGATAGGTTGAAGTGAGTTGATTAGAGATGGAGTTAATAAAAACAGCGAACAATAAGGGAGAAAGCACGCCGCCCCGAGGAACACCAGCAGAGAGTTCACACCATGACGAATAATCATCCTCGACGCGAACCCGCTGCCGGCGGCCAAACAGGTAAATGTGAAACCAGTCGATTACTGTAGGAGATATGTTAAGAGAGCTTAGAATACCAAGTAATATTTCAAAGTTAACATTGTTGAAAGCACTGCTGAAGTCCAGTAGCGATAGCACAGTCAATAAACCATTATCCATACCATAACGGATGTCATCAGTGATTTTTACGAGGGCAGTAGTTGTGCTGTGGCCAGGACGGAAACCAGATTGATAGGGATTAAGGAGAGAATGTCGATTAAGGAAAACACTTAACTATTGGTGGACTAGGCGTTTCAGGACTTTAGAAAGGAATGGCAGAATAGATATGGGACGGAATTGAGAGAAAGAAACAGGGTGAGGTTATATATGAAATAGATAGATGAAAATACTGTACAAAACCATGGTCGACCAGAAAAGAAATAGATGGTGTGTGTGAAGGATGGCATTATGCTTTGTGGTGTGACAGTGGACATACTAGTATGCTAGAATAGAAACATAATAATAGGCTCTCCTACATTTATATTAGTCTTATGTTTAAAAACGGTTAACTCGCCGTGGATATTGTGCCGAGGTAATTATCCAATCACTAGGAGATGAGTAGAGCGCTGAGAATTTATAAATATAAATTATTATAATAACGGCCTATAAACATCTCACTACTGGGCTCGAGCCTCCTATTATGGAGGAATGGAGGAATAGACACTATACCTATTACGCTTGTCCAAAGTGGCCTGGCAGGTTAGACACATCGGTTATATCGATGTGCAGGTTTCATCACGATGTTCGCCTTCACCGTTAGCTCATAGTAATTGTAACATTATGCACATTAGGTTAGAAAAACTGCCAAGTTGGTGCATGCTTTCCGGCCAGGATTCGAACCCGCAACCTTTCAGTTTGGGACGGGGCGCTAACTATTAAGCTAGCTAGGCTTTTCTAGAGAAATTAATAATCTTATAATATTACAATTAAAATAAGAATAAGACTTGTATTACAATTCCCACGAGACAGGGATTTCGACCTCAATACCTACGTACTCAACGAAATTACATCGTCTTCTTAAATTCCATTATGTCACCGCTAACCACATTCTGTCTAGCTCACGTCATGTTAAACCTGTTACAATAACATTAAACGCCTGTTTCCTACATATTTTCATTATTAAAGCAAAATATGATTTTCGCATAAAATAAATACTATTATATGATGAAACAAAATACATTTAGGTAGGTTAATAATTTAATCTCAGTTATCTTAGCTTATTTAATATTCGGCGTGAATTTATAGGAAATTTCTCTCATGTTACAGCCGCATCTCCGATAATGTTATGAATATTAGCTGTGGCCGAATGCAGTTTAGTTAAAGCGTTAAAAATAAAGCTGTTATCGTATAGCCACTTTAGTGTATGTGCATACCTGCGTTTCTATATTCTAGAAATGCAGGTGAAAACATACTAAATTTAAATAAAATTGTTTATATGAAAAGCATGTGAACACAGAAAAAAACCAGCCACTTTCCAATTTTTTTTATATTAGAAAGTTATAGATTTGAATCTGTACCGTAAGTCAGCAAATATCAAGATCATAACTGAAAGCATTGCTCTCCATGGTCCAATTTGAGGACTCAAATTGTTAATATTTCTTTAAAAACAATGACTTTAGTAAAAGAAAACTTAACTTAGTTATATTGTATTCTACCCATAGTCCTTCAAGACTATAAAGATATTCCATCTAGATAGTCATACTGATCCGTTGTTCGAGGTAGCCACCAACCCTGAAAACCTGAAGAGTCAATAAGTAGTTTTGATAATAAATTTATTTTATTTTCATCCTTTAATAAATTAGTGAAGATAGTTTAATAGACTTTTAAAATCATTTAAGATTTATATATTTGATGTTTAGTTTAAACGATCTGTTAATAGCATTTTAATGACAACCTTATCATTAAACTCCACGAGCTAGATGGGTAGTTAAACAATAATAAACAAAAAGCTTGTGAAACACAGATAACAAAATACTACCACCATCTCACCCCTCCCGAGTGCATATTTATTAATAAAGATTTGCAAATATACCACCAACGCTTTAAGTAAAGATCATTTACACACCCTCCATAAAGGCTGGTACACATTGTTTTTCGCGTGCCAGAACTCTTGTTATCGACTAAGACCGCATACACACGGGGCCAATATATTTAGTGTGGCCATAAATACTGCTACAATTAAAAAGAAACAAAATATGACATTTGAATTTGGAATCTGTTATTTTTATATGATTGTTCATTGTGTTTTCTCATTTTGGCTCCAATACATTGTACAACATTTTGCGATATTAAAATGGAGTGGGGCGATAAAGAGAACCGAATAGCTGTGATTGCATTATACAAAGTAGGCATGGAGTCAAATGCAATTTTTAAAACTCTCCATACGCTTGGTATTACAATGAGACCTCTTCTGTTTGTGACAGAAAAAGATCTGGCCGTCCACGTAGTGTTCGTACGAAAATGGTGGTCAAACCAGTAAAGGAAAGAATTCGAAGAAATCCTGTCCGAAAGCAAAATATTTTATCTCGGGAGATGAAGATATCACCTAGAACAATGTCGCGTATTTTAAAGATGACTTAGGACTTGCAGCCTATAAGAGACGCACTGGTCATTTCTTAACTCATAATTTAAAAAAGAATAGGGTGCTAAAATCGAAACAACTACTGAAGCGGTACGCAAAGGGAGGTCACAGAAAATTTTTGTTTACGGATGAGAAGTTTTTTACAATTGAGCAATATTTTAACAAACAAAATGACCGTATTTATGCTCAAAGCTCTAAGGAAGATTCTCAATTAGTCAACAGAGTGCAACGTGGGCATTATCCGTCTTCAGTGATGGTTTGGTGGGGTATTAGCTATGAAGGAGTGACTGAGTCATATTTTTGTGAAAAAGGTATCAAAATATCGGCACAAGTGTATCAAGATACCATTCATGAGAAGGTAGTTAAGCCCGTTAACAACACCATGTTCAATAACGAAGAATGTCCTTCCAGCAAGACTCGGCGCAGGAACATAAAGCTCTGTCCACGCAGTCTTGATTGGAAACGAACGTTTCGGACTTCATCAGAGCTGAAGACTGGCCGTAGTCTAGTTCCGATCTTAATCCGCTGGATTATGATTTATGGTCAGTTTTAGAAAGTACGGCTTGCTGTAAACGCCATGATAATTTGAAGTCCCTAAAACAATCCATACGATTGGCAATGAAGAATTTTCCCATGGAAAGAGTGCGTGCTTCTATTGATAACTAGCCTCAACGTTTAAAGGACTGTATTGCAACCAATGGAGACCACTTCGAATAAGCTTTTTATATTTTAAATTGTTTTATATTTATGTATTAAACTAACACACTGTAAAACTTATAAATGTTATTTGCAATAAAAGAAAAAAATCTTTGTTACAATATTTATGGCAAGACTAGGTATATACACCAAGCATCATTTATTGGCGTTCGCTGGCAATTTATTGCATGGCGCTAACATCAAGAGTATCGAACCAATAGACGGTTCTATGAAACTTGTTAGTTGCCTGCGTTTGGCCCCGGACACCAGCAGCAAGGTACAAGGGTATAAGAAGGTGCACTTGCAACTCCTTGTCAGGAAAGAAAACACATAGAAAAAAATAAATTATTTTTGATTTCGTTACTGTTTGAATTAAAAATATTTTCCTATGAACACTGAGCATGCACAGGCTGCTTAGCCCCACGATTCCCATCCCATGTGAATTTGTCATTCATTTATCTACATAATATACATGTATAATTCTATATTTTATAATAATTAATGTGTAGATGCAGGATGCACCTCCCTGAAGGTATGCGCCCATAACTTCGTTGACTCTGTCTGTACCCGCCATTACAGGCAGAAGTGTTGGCTGCGAATAACCGTAGGGCGTATATATAGTATCTGTCACATCGTGACATTATTGCCACACTGCAAGTGTGTTCTTGCCTTATTGCTACACCAAAACGCCCCAGGCTGAAGTGCAACCACAAATAACACCGTCGCGGACCGTAGACGGTAGGGACGAATAATGTTTTATTATAGCCATTTTAAAACCGCGAGGAGAATTTAATCTGTATTTACTGAAGAGAAGCCGATAGTTGCGACATAAAGGAAGGCGCAATTGACGCAATAAATTCGAGTTAGTTGTTTATACTCGTAAGGTTTGATATCTACACGCAACAAAAGTGTACACAAATATTTCATGTTTATGCGTAGATAAAATAATTTGTGTCCGTAGTTTGTATGTTGGTTATTCTTATTAAGATTCCGGAATCATTTTGACAAAAACGGCACTCTTATGTTTTCCTCATGTCCGTCCGTCAGTCTATTAGTTGCCCGATTTTTTATTTAGAAGTTAAGAAACAGTTCATAGAACAGTGGTTTGCGGGAAGTAAAATCCATATCTTGCAAACTGTAAATTATCCTCACTATAGATTTTCAAAGAAAATAATTAATTAAATATGTATGTATGCTAAGCTAGATAGGTAGATAACACTTTATTGCTCACCAAAATTAACAAATACAAAAACAAAATGCATAATTACAATACTTCTTGGCAAAATAACAGGCGGCCTTATCGCTAAAAGCGATCTTTTCCAGGCAATCTAGATTAAAAGGAATTCTTAACTAGCAGAAAAAAGATAGGACTGTACAATTTAAATATACTTACTAACACTAATTTATAAATTAAATACATCCCTACATAGATCCAGACACATTTATAGAATACCAATATATACGTATATACGAAATAATTTAAATAAATACATTTATTAATATTATATACCTATGGCAAGTATTTTATATGAAGAATAGAAAAATAAGTAAATGTTTAATATATTAGACATATTTATTTAAGCTATTACCAGGGTAACTCTACATGTTAAGACTTGTAATTAGCAATATTTTTATTTATATACTTAATTTATATTATTGTCTGTAAGCCTTACTGAGATAAGTAAATATTACCATGATAGAATCGAGTGATTCGACTTTCAAAGGGGAAAAATACTTTAATTAATTCCTCTCTTAACTGTTTACCATGAGACAAGCAGACGTACGAGCTTACGCTACCACTAGTGGAAATACCAAACAATGGGACGAAGCGCTTTGCTTCCACTTTTATAATACGTACCGCTATGGAATGGAACTCCCTACCGTCGTCGGTTTTTCCCGAATGCAAACAATTTAGATGTCTTCAAGTCTTGCGTTAGTAGGTAATTCTAGGTAAGCTTGCTCCATCTTAGACTGCATTTCCAGCTAGTATCAGGTCCAATATCCGTTAAACGCGAACCTATACAATATTTACAAAAACAACTCTAAGCTTGCCAAATAGTTTAAGCAACTAAAGAGATCTTTAAATAATGTTCTTAAGCGTCGCCCAGAACATTGTAATTCACGCAAGATAATATGAAATACACGAACATTTTATTTTAAGACGCCGTGAAAATTTACTGAAAATTGCACATTTTCCCAGCTCAGCGTTCGCTGCTAACCGAGTTGCATTATTTTGTCGTCTAATTTTCTCCGGAATTTTTTAAAGGACATTTTTAAAATTCTCTCGTAGTTTTCAAGTTCTCAGCTGGTTGCAAGCTGACGCGTTAAAAAGATCATTGTTAGCTTGCAACGGCTGTCACAAAACGCACTCGAAATGAGAAAGCATGCTCAAAGTTTCTAAAGGGAAATGAGAAACGCGAGAAAATCATAGTTCACAGAGGCTTTTGAACCTGGCTGAATGAAGCTGCAGTTTAGTGTTGACTATTATATTTCATGTCACCTGAATACTGAAGGGCGATGTATTAGTGTTGCATGGCCAAATTTAGGGAATTCCCTTCGGCGACAGCAAATCCTAGTCTAATTTTCCTTATAAATTTCTAAATACATTTATATCATTTTGTAAGAAATCCTATTCATTATGTATATTTTTTCTTTATTATTTGTTTGTAGTTCAATGTAATTATTTTATAATTTTTCTCATAGACTACCCGCACACACAGTATTATTAGCCATAATTTACTTATATTGTTCATTTGCGGGAAGTATTGTATTTCTAAGTAGATACGGAATGACTAAATTATTCAATATTATTGCCACCTAGAATTGGCAATAATATTTTGTTACTATAGTGTTATGGTTCGGTCACACAGATGGAAAGATGTACAGTTTTTGGTCTTCTAATTTTGGGAAAACGAATGGTATACCTGCCACGGTTAGCCAGGGTGGTTTGAATGATTCTACACATAGATCTATACACAATATCCCATTATAATGTAGCTATTGTGTAAACTAGGTAAAAGCAACCCTAGAGATGCATGCTTTTCGTCCAGAATTCAAATTTACGACATTAGAATACGACACAGCTGTCAATAAGTATCAACATTAAAGTCTGATGTACTTATTTTAAAAAAATCGCCCGAAACCATAGCGTCGTAAAGACCACTTTGAACAAGAATAAATTTGATTGCATATAAATACTTAGCCTTACGGGCCTGACCCTTTATAAAACGAAAACAGAAATATATCTGTTGCACGAAAAAATATTTTCAAAGCCTTTGGGCGTAACATTCAACAAACAACACTTTATTTGATTTTTAGCTAAACAAACTACATATTGGCACAGAACCGGATCTATAAGGCGTGTGAATAAGCTTCCCTTTTTTGTACTATAACAATTTCGCTCGTATCGTTTGTTGAGAGCAATATGTTGTCGACATATCCAACCAGCCTACAGCTGCCGCCAGAAGAGAGCTGCAGAATTTATATTTTAAACGCGCCCCATAAAATATGCGCATAAAAGGATCCCATTTGATTTCATTAAAACATTCTTGCTTACGTATCAACACAGCGTTTTAGCATAATTTTAAACTTGAGCGGTGAATTCGCTGCAATTTAACTAAGTAGTGCCGGTACAAGTTGCTAGGGCCCTTAACATTGCACGCTGAAAGGGAGTTAAATAAAGGGATAGCTAAAATGTACCCCAACGAAATTAGATTCTTTTATGCGAACCTGATAAATTGGCAGACGGCCCAGCTTATAGAAAGTGGTCACCGTCGCCGATAGACGTTAGCAACACCAAGAAGGGAAGTGATAAAGGGATCAGACGAGAGGAATTGGATAGAAGAGATGGTATATGGAATTGGAATAGGGAAAATGGGATAGGGGAAGAGGGAAGTGGGTCAACAGAACTCTCACTCATCGCACGAAACACGATTAGCAGAAGGCTAATCGTTTCACGCCGATATTGTGTGAGAGCGTGGTATTTGGTACATTGATCGAGCCGGCCCCAAGAGCTGTAATCATGATTGTGATCACAGCACTCTCTTACTTATACCACGTAAGAATCAGATGAAATGAAAATATTTATTTTTAAAAACACATGTACATTTGTAGTCTTATTGTTGGCATCCTCTTTTAAGCAAAATTTGGCATGTATTAGAAGATACCGCTCTTCCATAACCTTAATATTACATTTAAAAATAGTTCCTAAATATTTCATATATCGATGCATATATGTAATATAGAATATTTACTTTATGATAACTATTTGTTACCATTTTACAATTCTAAGAGTCGAAATTTCAATCATTAGATAAAAGTTATCACTGGAATAAATTATAACCTGACTAAATGCAAAAGTGAAACAATTGAACTGTTTTATTCATGCAACTATAATTTTTAATGTTTCCGTGTTGTGTTTTATTCTATAGAATAAGAATAACTTTAATCTGGTGATTGAATTATCTGCTCTAAAAGTAAGGTGACAGGTTGTATCCTGAGCAAGGACTTAGCCGAATTAGACGATTCATTTCTGTGGCTTAATTTAGATGGATCAACCAAAGTGATTTATAAAAAACTTGAGTCATTCAATGTTATTTAATATAAATGGCATCAATTTGTTTGGTCCTTCTAATATCAGCGTAATGTCTCAAAAAATTATTTTGAGGAATATTTATCTGTTGCAATGCAAGTTTACATTTAACCGACTTCTAAAAACTAAAATAAACTAAGTTATGAAGTACAAGCGATTATACTGTGTAACAAATCGCTGCCAGATGGGAGCGTACCCAGAAGGCTGGCTGCATTGCCGCGCTGTATGGCGATGCTTATTTGTTGGGCGAAATATGAGCCAGCCTTCTGATCACGGGTGGCATCAAAGAGTTTCTTGCAAATCTCTTTGAAAAATCTCTTTGCCGACGGACCCCACGAACCTAATGTTTCAACACCAAACGGCAATGCATAATTTTTCAAGCTAAGTATATGAAAAATCGTAATAATAATTAGAAATTATAGCATTGATTAAAATTTAACAATAGTTCTAGGATATAATACTACTTTGGGTCAAAAATCTTAACTGTATGAAATATGACTTATGGAACAGCCACAGGAATTTCATCTTTTGGTGCCTATAAAAGAAGCTGAAAAACTAAAAAAAGTATCATTCAAAAAGATGTATGTCAAGATCGTAGCAAGTGAATATCCATGGTATCTCCTTACTCCTCCTCCTTAAAACAAGCGTGATAATATGTCTGTATGTATATCCACAAGACCGAGTTTAACAGTGTTTTTAGCCATAAACGTAAAACATTTTCAAAATGAAATGAATATCAAGACGTGTCATGCTGTACAATCCCACGAAATTGCTACTGTGGCGATGCATAATCCAATAATTTCCAAAAACAACACGACCCGTCGAAAAAACAATTGATATATCGTAGTAAGTTTCCTGTTCCGAGTGACAAACAGATGAATATTTTATTTGCGTGGCAAAGAAGCAAAAAGAAAAACAGAATCAGTCTTCACAAAGAGCCGCGAGCTCCCAAAGCGGCAATCACTCAAATCTGTTTCGTAGGAAATGTAGTTAACCGCAGAAATGTATTTTGAAATGAAACAAATCGATTTAACGTGATTACTGCGACGTAGATTGAAATAGTACTACAACTATGTGTATACCTAATACCAATAAATAGTTTAACGTTCAGACCCATTACTGAATGTGTTATTGAATTATATAATAAATAGAAGAAAAGCATTGAGGTCTATAAAGCGTTATTGATACTCTTATACATACATACATAGCTTCACGCCAGTTCCCTTGCGGGGTAGGCACGAACAACAGAGCGCCATTCAGGCTTTACTCTTATGATATCATATTTAGCAGATACTAATACTAATAATAGCACGTGAAAGTTTAGCCATGTTACCATGACAACGTGTTTGTTAGTGAACAGGAGCACCAAAAAAACATGATTGTAGCTCGATCTTTTTGGCTGTATTCGTCTATTTCACAGACACGTCGTCATTTATCGTGAAAAAAAGTCTCCTAAGTGTTGAGCCGGGATATAGACTAGGTCTGTGTCGAGTTCCTTTTAAATCTGTTCAGTAATTTTCACGTGATGCTCTAACAGACAGATAGACATAAAATCTAAAACTTGCATTTTCGAATACTGATAATCCTAATTAGCCCTTCAGATTATTTCTCATTCATGATTTTAATTTTTTTCATATATAATACAAACTCGATATCCCCAAACAGACTTTATTTGTAATTAGATAGGATAACATAGATCCAAAACTCACGTCAAACTAGATGAATCTTATAAAATACACTTTTCTTCTAAATTTCGTCTATATAGCTCACCTAGTTTTTGCGATAAATGGATGTAATATATATGGACAGAAGGCCGAATGGACGGCAAAGTAATTATTTGTGTAAGGGTTCGGTATTTCCAAAATGACAACGGAACCTTAAAAGTAAAGAAAATATACAGTTTAATTACCTTAATTCCTTCATCAACGTTGCGCATTTTTTAACCTTTTCCTTAGAAGGAGGAAAAATCATACAAAATTCTGAGAAATTATTTTTTCATTGTGAAGTAAATTTTCCAGTGGAACGCGTTTCGCCTTGAATTTCAGCATTATCAAGGCATTCGGTTGTTAATTTTCGCTATCTACGCTTTTCTACGGCACCCAACTTGTATTTTGCATATTAAAACAATTTTAATAAACATTTTTTTTCATAGATATTTCTGGCTGTCGGTTCGGTATTTTAAAAGTTTGGTTTTTCAATCGCTAATACTAAGGGAAAATAATATTTTATATTGTGTGACAGTTAGCAATCACTTTATAAAAGACCATTACATTACAACATTAGAAAGTTTTCGTGTGAGTATACTAGTTGACGAGACAGATTAAAATCTAAACGTAAATTTCAAAACATATAGTTTCAGAGCTACATTTTCACTAGGCAATTATTATTCCTGGTATATTTCATCACTTTGGGACGGAACCATCACTTAGGCTAGGTTAGCGATAAGCTTTAACTAACAACTACTTAGTTACGACTTCTATTATTCCGCACTTCTATCATTAACATTACGATATAAGGTGTGTAAAGAAGAGAAGAAGGCGTCATAATTATCTACAAGAAAGGCAGCGCATCAGTAACACCTCTGGTGTTGCAAATGTCTATAGGCGACGTTAACCAATTTCCAACTGCAAGAATATTGTAATAGCACTGGCTGTGTAGTCAAGTGGCATTAGCGCCAAACGAACAGAATAGAAAATGTATGGGAATGACATATCATTATGCTAAGTTTTATGTCATTCCAATACATTTTCTGTTCTGTTCGTTTAGCGCTACGCCACTTGTCTATAGGGCCTGCACGAGCTACACCATGTGGTGTGGAATGATAATCACAATAAAATTATAAATCCTAGACCTATGAGAACATCATAATGATAAAGGTGATATAATGTTAAATACAATGAAAAATCATTGTGTATTTATTATACGCGACACATGAGAGCGACAGAGCATGTTCGCTTATCGATGCGGACTCTCCTGTGTATAACTTTCTATAACTTTAATATAGAATATCCTGGTGCCTATTAAACTAGTTTAATTATATTTCTAAGTCTTTCATATTTTGTAAAAACTTTAGATTTAAGGCATACAATTATTTATAGTATTTTTGTAGTTACGCAAAACTGTCTTATTACTATACTTTTATATTTAAGGGAGAAAATAAAGAAATATTTATTTTTATTTATTTATTCTTACATACGAAAATACCATGTCATGTGATGAGAATCTGACTTACACCTTAAGACTTTTCTTTCATGGATATCCCCCTGCAATATTGTTAATAGTGTAACGAAACAATTTCGGGTGCGTTCGTAGACTAAGATCGATGTGCTGACACGTGCAGCGGGGCAGTGACGTCATTTATTACATTTCGTGCTAAGGATCATCTAAATGTTTCGTTACTTTGAGATATATCATCAACTGTGAACGCCAGAGGGTTGATCCCCTGATTGCAAATGTCAATCCGCAGCGATAAATAATAATCACCAGGGGTTGTCAACTTTCTTAGCAAGAAACATAAGGCTCCAATATTAAAATACTATTTATTAGTAATAGATATATATATATAGTAGATAGTCATATATAAAGGTAAGTAGAAATAAATAAAGATGTATAAATTATAGTATAAGAAAAACTGTATAAAAAAGTATATGTATAAATAAAAAACTAAATAAAGGAAAGTAAAAAAATAATATCATACTTACCACAGTCCAGCTAATCAGAGATTAGGGAAATATCAAGGTGCCGCCGAATATTTATATTTGCAGAAATCTATATATATATATATATAAATCAATTGGTTTTCGTTAGTCTCGCTAAAACTCCAGAACGGCTGAACTGATTTGGCTAATTTTGGTTTTGAATTATTTCTGGAAGTCCAGGGAAGGTTTAAAAGGTGAGTAAATATGAAAAAAATGGTTTGAATATAGTAAAAACAACAATTTCGCTTTCCCTTAGAAACTATTCCTACTTGTCAAACATTTGATGTTCATCCCGTCGTTTACAAATCAATTACATTTAAAAGTCGTTCAGAAATCAAATTAAATTTAAAAGTGAAGTTTATTTTCATTTTTTTGGTTTTGAATATCAAACATTTGATGTTCGTCCCGTCGTTCTGAAATCAACTTTGTTTATTTATTGATTCTGAGGCGGTACGAAGTTTTTAGGGTCAACTAGTAGGAAATAAATAATAAGCATATAAGCATAATATAGGTCTAACACGTACTTTTCTTTTTTTTTATAAAAATACATGTAGGTATGCACTACTATAACTTTTACTACACCAATACTTATCCGGCTCGAAGGACCAAATGTTAAGGTAGATTCCTGCTCCAGGAGAGCTACTGCTTGGCAAAATAATTCCAACAAAATTTGGATGAAATTAACTAATATATTGAAAAACCGAAACTTAATATAAGAATGACATAAAACACTAATAAAAAGAACTACTACTACATTACATACAATTTTGAAAGCTTTATTATCGTAGAACCACACGTATAACTAGTTTTTACATTATCAATTCAACATACACATTATCAATAGAGACACATGAAGTAGCTGTTTTTATAGTTTACAATACGCCAAAGCTTATTGTGTGACGTCAGCATTCTTTTCGGTATTTCGTCTTGTTTAATGGCCGGTTCCCATATCTTACCGACCATTCATTTGTCATACTATCAGTTAAAATTTAACATAAGCTCTAACAGCACAAAGAATAACAAGTAATGTCAAAATTCACCCAATGGTAGGGCAAGTGAATAATAAATAGTATACGCATCTGCCATAAAATAACTACTCAATTTACTTGAATTTTTCCATCCACTTTACAAACACAGAAAAGGAGGTATTCAATAAACGTTAACTTCTTCAAAATCAAGGACTTTGTGCCTCAATACAAAAACTCAACCCTTCCTGTATATCTGTAAATACGGGGAGGTACCCTCACCACGACGCCGTCCTATTAGAACTAAGTGGCACTTGTCGAATTCAACGGAACCTGAAGTTAATTGATAGAAAATTGAAACCAGATATTTGCCAGAGTTTCCGAAGTTGGTGCTCTGCGAAAATAATGGAGGGTATTGAGTTGGTTTAGAAAAGTTTTGATATAAGTGGATAAATTAGATCAGGGACTGATCGCGATTAGTTTTCAACAGTTATGAGTGTTCGGGGTTCATCTTCAGTTTTAGAGTGTGCTTAGCTGGATTTCAGTTTAAGTTTTAAAATAAAACTCTTTTATTAAACAAATTTTTATCGTTAGTTCGGTAGTTATTTTTGAAAATACTTTTTTTCAACAGCTCTGAATTACATGGATGAAATGTAGCAGTTGGTGTATTTTATATGCGGTTACACTGCACAGTTTACTCCGCGCAAATGTATACTTGTTATATTAATTAATAGCGAATTACAGTTGTATAATATTGATGTTTTTGTTGTTAATCTCAATTGTTTAGTGAAATGCGACTTTTTAGCCGAGACAAAACCTCTCATATTTGGCGTGAAAAAGCTACAATTTGACTAAGGAATTTCCTCGAAGATGATTTTTAATCTAAAACATGGATATCTCTGAATACCAGATACTCCAAATTGAGGAATTTTTGTTCCAAAATTTTTAGTTTGGAGTTGTCTTTGGGATTTAGAAAGTCGAGCCAAGTACTAAAATGTATATGATAGTGGCAACGCTTGCGATAATTATAATAATACTTTTGTCATAATGAATTCATACAATTGGGGACATTTCCGAAACTTAATCTGGAAATCCCGAAAAAAACGTCCTTAATAAAATATACAGACAATAACGTAACCCAATTTCGCTATATAAAATACCATAAAGCCATAAAGGTTCCTTACATTATAATAAGACGTTCAATTGAGCTTATAACATATATACAGGGCCGAAATCCTTCAATTACACAATTCACGTTTCATATTGCCAAAGCTTTTGGAACGTGGCCAGGGTGCTTAAAAAGGTACCTAAATTAAATTGGCTCGTCCTGTTGTGTCCCGCTTGAACAATGAAGTAAATGTAACTAGTTGGAAGTCGGCTTCGAAATAAGTCCATGTAAGTTGGAGGTTTGTTGCGGCCTTCCCGTTTTTGTTGAGTTTCGTTACAATGAAAATCCCCGCGGATTAAATATTGTGCATTCAAATTAAAATATTAAATCAAAACTTAACGTTTAATTGATTTTAATTTCGATGCTTCGGCTACTTCATCGATCACGGCTACTTAAAAGTGGCCGATGACTTCGAAAAACAAACGAATATAAAACCGCGCTTAAAACCGTTAAAATGTAATTTTAATTGTGTGTACTAGTACACGACCACTCGCGAAAACTTAACAAAATACTAATTTATTAAATTTATTCAGTTTTACTTTCGGTTAGTTATGTATTTTTAAGTTACTTAATTTTATAATTTACTAGCTTTAACCTGCAGCTTCGTTCACATTAAATATGTATATGAATGTCATTCTTAGAAATCTCGAGCTTTTTCATTCTAACTACAAAATAATCAGTGCCGAAACGTAGTCCGCAAAAGGACCGATTTTCCTAAATCACTTATGTATGCCATGCGCCGTGTCGCATTTAAATACAATACAACAAAAAAGTACCAATAAACAATACACTTTATAATCTTAAACACTAAATGGTGGTACAAAATGCGACCTTATTACATAAAGCAATCTCTTTCAGGCAACCTTTGGTCATCCAAGATCTTATTAAAGAGAGCGGGTTAGTGTGCAAAGTAATGAAGTATTTAACATTGTAATAACGCTACATAAATATGTAAGTACATAATAAACATTTTAATACAGTTAGCTAGAGTTCCTTAATTAATTTTATAATCATACCTAGTGGACAAACAAGTCTCTGTAACCATTACAATAGTCAGCTTTTAGATCTCTTTGGCGATTTTTTGTACAGGCACGTGAATAATGAACACTATCTTTAAGCGAGATGACATAGTAGGTATACATAAACGAACTAACTACTTCTGGCTATAACAGTGAATGTGAACATTGAATGCCTCGTAGTCCGTTATAGTAAATTTTCTAAGGAAATAAATTTTTAGAAGTGAAACTTCTATATATAAGTAGACGGGGGGATGTTAGCATTTTTCTGTCACGAAAAAGCGTTACGGCCGTGTGGAGGATCGGCATAAATTTAGACTAGACGTCGTGAGAGGCACCATAATTTTAGAGTAGACTATGGATGCGTTTTTTGGTTCCGGATCGAATCCAGTTTTTTTGTTTGATAAAATAAAATATGTTTAAATAAAAAATGCATTCATTAAAATGTACCTAACCTAACCAAATCATAATTTGCAGTAAACCTGCGAAAAATCGAAATGTGTGCTGGGACACAATAGAAGTGAAACTTCAACGAACAAGTGGAAAAACGAATGGCAACAAAACTTTAACTTGAAGTTTTATGGGCAGATTGTTAATGTACTTGTTCAATGTGAAAACCTGCCCGTAAAACTTCAAGTTAAAATTTTGTTGCCATTCGTTTTTCCACTTTTCCGTTGCGATTCATTTTTCCACTTGTCCGTTGAAGTTTCACTTCTACTATTTGTCCCAGCACACATTTTTCTGTATCTTGGGACGCCTGAGCTACAGTTGTCGCATATTCGTAAAGTCTTGCTCAAACATTGGACAAATATTTCATAGGGGTACTATCTGAGGGAAGTTGGATAAATATTACTCATGATTATACGTATTTGAATGAATTTTATTGTACTAAAAATCAATAATTAATCAATTGATTAAAGACCCTGTTTTGATTTCCTCAACGGGCTCCAATTGACACGGAATTCGCTACCCCCATGAGAAGATCCGGGCCCACCGGGAACAGTAAATGTTTCCAGTTCGGAATCTATACACCATACCAGTGGTCAACAAAGTGCGGCTCCAGAGCCGCATGTGGCTCATTGGCTCCTTAAATCCTCTGCCACAAATATCCACGGAAGGCAGAATAATAAATCTTATTAATGAGAACTTCAAATCATGACTAAAATTAAAAACAACAACATACAAACCTGACTTACTCAAACTTTCCAAGGAGATGCAAGCACATTTTTTGCATTAATAAAATTTAGTTTTATTTAGTGTACTACTTATTTAGTGTAATAAAAGTTTACTAAACAAGCAGATTTGGCTCCCATTCTTTTTTTAATTGTTCAAATGTTCATATATATGGCTCTTTGGCTAATAAGGTTGCCGACCACTGCACTATAAGAAGGTTAACTCAAATCTTTATGCCATACTAGAGTGCCCAGCAGAACTAAAAATAAAAATCTGGACGCCAATTGCAGCGGGACCCACCCAAACATACATACAAAATTTCAGTCAACGTTTTGAAGTTTTAGCCAGACTAAGGAACAGTAATTGATTTTTATATAGATATAAGAAAATTAACGCAGCAATCATAAATATTGTAATGAACTACTTAAGCAATTATTTGTTACCAATAAACAATTTTACCACTTAACGGAAATGTTTACTTAGAAGGTAAATAAAATAGTGTTCACCATAATTGTTTTTGAGTAATAAGAACAATAGGATGTAATCCTCTTAGGGATTTAAAGAATTTTAATGATATCAATTATAATCATTTGCTAAGAAATCGTCGTCATTGTGTTATATTTATATAATACCTGTACAAAGGAAGAATTTTCTATGATTTTACACTATTTTCTTATGCCAATTGAGACTATAAAAAGCAAGCACTTCAATTATTATCATGACTAAAAGTGAATACCTGATAGACCATACAAGATATAAAACCAAAAACGATTGCTTTGTATGGTACAAAGTCGTGGTAGCGTAATGGCTCATGCACGCGTCCCCATACTCAAAGGGCGCGGGTTCGATCCTGGCCGGTACGCTTGCGTCACTTAGGAATTTTTCTGACCTAATGTGCATTTTCTTAGAATTACCACGTGCTAATAACGGTGCAGGAAAACATCGTGATGCAACCTGCACATCGAGATAACCGATATGTCAAACCTGCCAAGCCGCCTTCCTTCCGCCGTTCCTCTATAATGAAGGCCCGAGGCCCAGCAGTGAGACGTTCATGGGCTGTTATTATTATTGTATGGTGACTCACAACTAAAAAGAACAAAGCGCAAATAGGAACTATTTAGTTTGTATAGAAATACAGTGATAGCTGCGTTTAGGGTAAAAGCGATTGCGGTGCGGATGGAAAATGCATATCTGTACTTTTGTAGGTTTACACATTATTCACGGGAAGTATCAGCTTCGTATATAGCTGTACACTAATTAAATTCTCTGTCGAAAAATGTATGTCCATTACTCCACAAGCGGGAAATTGAAATCACTTTATATCCGCTTGTTCGATGGCGGATTGCACATTCCCGCTCAGCTGCCACTATGTTCATACAAAAAAAGATTGTGCTTATGGCGCATTCTGCTCCCTGCGCTATAAATTCTAAGCTCCCTCAATTATAAATTATGTTTCTATTCTAAACAGTACACCGTTTTTTTATAAATAAAATATCACCTTTTCTTCGTGCGTTATTTGTTTACAAATTAAACTTATGTGATAAACAATAAAGATTTTAGTATATCTACCTATCATAAAATCTTTTGATATAAAAAAACTTATTTCGGTTAATATAGCTATTAATATATCTAGTTAATATAGCTAGTTAATATAAATTTTAACAGAGCACAATCAAGAAAGGAATATTAATTAATTATTCAAATAAGTTAGGCTTCACGTACAACATTAATTATAGAAAATTTTGATAAATTAATTAACATGGCTGCTGCGAATAACCTGCAAAAATCAAAGATATAAACGACAAAGCAATTAAACATTTCTGTCGTGTAACGCGATAAAGATGACGACAAACATTTGATTTCGTGAGTGTAGTATCGTGAAGAGCGTGTATTTCCCTGCTAATTGAATTTCAGTCACACGTCACAGGCCACGGTACCTGGGGTTGAGTTTGTCGATTCCGTATTACATACGGCTGCAGTTCAGGGCCTGTAAATACGATGCTTTATTTTAAACAAAATTTAACACAATATTTTTACGTTAACAATGTTAACGTATAACGTTGCTCTTTTGTAGATTAGAGCTTAGGACTTAGGTTTTCCCATGGCACTAGATATAATGAGGGATTATTTGAAAATGTCTTATAAATTCACTCGGGCACTTCAACCTTCACAATCAGTTACTTCTGACTTAATAATCAGTCAATTGAAACTTTATAATCAGTGATTTCGAACTTCATAATCATTCACTTCAAACTACGCAATCAATGACTTCAATCTTTACAATCAGTTATTTCAAACTTCATAATCAGTCACTACAGAATCGATAGCATTTCAAGAGGCCTCTGGTTTGCAAACGTTTATGTGAATGAGACGAATACAAGTCAAATTCAAATCCATTTCATACAAGACAAGAAAAAACATATTTTAAATTTAAAGTGATTTATCTATGATCTATTGTTAATTTAATTAATGTAATTTCAAAATAAATGCTAAAATTAATGTCTAATTATAAATTGCCATTTTGAAAACTTTATGAGACATGTTTTGAATATTAGATTATTTTCTCGACAAGTTTATCGCGTATAAGCTTGCAAATATATATATTATAATGTACACTAAATATTGTTACTTTTAAAGAGGAGGTACCTATATAATATATAACATAATAATTAAATAGTAATTGTACTCATATATTACTGGAGTATATAAAACAAAAAATTTAACAACCCTATTCAGAACCGACTGACCAATTACCACTGCTTTACAATTCACTTTGCGAATTCTAGAATGCTATACGGTCGGTTCAATTTAAACACTGTCCAAATAATTAAATCTAAAAATCAAAACCTAAAACATCGTTTATCAAGAAATTTTACAGCAGAGCAAATAAATTATAAACTCGACATGGCTTTCAGTCGTAATCTTGGCTCGTTGAGTGGTACCATGTGTTGACAAGCACAATAAATCGGCTAATGCCTAACAAGACAATCAATTCACACATTCATTTAAAACTATCAATAATTTAATTATTAGTTGATCGCTGGCACCAACCCCTCTAGATTTTTGGCACCCTAATGATTTATTTAAAACATTACGAAATCTTAATATTTTTATGTAGCCTAATAATCATAGTAATATTATAATATGTCTAAAAAAAAAATCAGATTAAAAATTAAAATTTCTTAATATCTTCAAGTATTGTCTGGGTGCTAATCACTAGAGTGGTGATGTCAACAATGATATCGTTTGCCCTATTAGGAGTAGGGAATCGTGCTATCCGTTTGCGGTGTATATGATGGAAGTGGAAACAAAACAAATTTGAATTTAAATAGTATTTCATATCCTTCGTATTCCTATTATAGCTTCCCTGCCACGTAACGCAACTCATAATTGCCATCTATTGCTTATTCATCTAAATTATTAATTCAATTATCAATGAGACATATAATTAAGAGAAAAAACCCACAACCAGATTTCTTCCGTCATTGACAATTAGTTGGGCAGTTGTCTATCAATTATTATATCAGTCGTTAAGGGTCTGATCATGAGAGCACATTGTGTTGTGCTATGAACAAACAAGTGTTGAAACGTTTCATTTAACAAACAACAATGAAGTGCGATCTACGTATATCCTTAATCGCCATCTTATCAGTGACTTCCGTCTCATCACTTCCTAAGGGTAACATTTTATTTTATCTTTTTACTTCGTATCAGATTTGCTGTCCTTAAATGGATTAACTTTCTTCCACTTAATAAAACTACATTTTAACGGTTTTAAGCGCGGTAATTTTATTTGATTTTGGTTTTTCCGACGTTTCTTTTCTCCTTGTACCTAATGATACCTGTTAAAGTAACGTAGAGTAAAATTGATTATTATTATTTGAAATTAGTATTCTCTATTTTTAATATAACTTCTGATAACTTTCATGGCCGTTTTTAGGTAGGAACAACTATTAACTAATATTGTAATTTTTTTGAAATAAAACTGCATAGCTAAACTTCACTTGAACTTAGACTTGATTAGTATTAAATATTTACAATTATAAAGTTTTGTATATGACTGTTGATGTAAAAATTGGAAGGAAAGATATAGTTTTGTCCTCTTATTTGGCAAGTCACAAATATAGTTTCATTCCTTTCTAACATCACCACGTTTGTATGGTTTTATATGTAACTATGTTATGTGTAATAAAGAATAGTTTCAGTTTTAATTATAAAACTAAAATGCTGTTGTTTAAAATGCAATCTGATTTTTCGTTTTACTAAACCGACTGAAACTTCATATTATTAAACTTCAGTTGCTTTTTTGTCTCTGTGATCATCAATCATTTAATTTATTAAAATCTTGTTCCTAATTAGTTAATTGAGAAAAAATTACTTGTTAATACTATATATCTTGTCCAAATTTCCTGTATAACTTAATCATTTTTAAGAGTAAGCCCAGTTTGTCCACGGAGAATTTAATAATTTATTAATTCTTGGAAGGTTCCATTTTGCCACAGGGATATCTAATTCCATTTCATCCGTTAATAACATTAATCACGAATTTTACACTGTTTATTCTATATTTCCATAATAATATTTTAGCTATCCCAAAGGATTAAATGTCCATAACTCCCGATTAAGGGCCGGCTTATGCCTTGTTTGCTTTGTAAAAATTATAAATTCATTTTATATAGCTATTTATTCATATACTAATGAGATTGACAAGTTAAAAGATAAATTTTTTTCGGCAGTGAAAGTGCTATATGCACAATTGCACCCTACTTCTCTTACTTCCATGTTCCTCGTATCACCCTAAGCCGTGGTTCAAGGACTGATCTGTAGTATTATTGTAAATGTTAGCCCGACTTGTTCATTGTGACGCAGAGGTCTCCGTTGCGATATGCTGACATAGTAAATTTCGTAAACAAACTTTCCGTTGGTTACTATAATCTTAATGTCTAGGAACGACACAACACAACACGTAACACAAGCGTAACTTGCATAGATTATGAATATATTGTAACAGTGTATCGCTGATTAAAAAACATTTACCTGAAACAGCCAGGATCGTGACGCTGGCTGAACGTCACGATTCTGGTCGTTGCGATCCTTAAGTAAACAAGCACCTTCTATATTACTAGAAGGATCTGTCACCAGCGGATTTTCTATTTTATAAAGTCTGCCGTTTTGCCAGCCGTTATACGAAGAATATCTTTGATGACTGCTATTGTGGCCCGATAGCCGTACTCCAAGATTGTACATCCAAGGCATGTAGAAGTCGTTACACATTCATCGTCTAGTCTTATAGGTATGCGAGACAAACGCCGGAAGATCGGATCCGTCTTTCTCCGTGCCGCTTGCATAGCGAACATTACACTCAATTAAGAGGAGAGCCAAGAAGGTGATTAGTAGCGACCAACTATGTAAGACTTCAAAGCCGGATTTCCGTCTACATTTTTTTCATAAGATTCATTTCGAAGAATACGCGGTTCAACTGTTCCACCTGATTCGCCCTACACCAATTTTCGGACAACAAGGCGCTCTGGCCTATACCATCGTTTCACAGTGGAAACACCAGTGCGAACGAAACGTTGACCGCAACGTTCCTTCTACGTGCAGTAGAGTTGTGGAATGCAATAGCAGAGTTAGTGTTTCCCGGACATTACAATCCAAATGTCTTCAAATTTCGTGTAAATAGGCATTGTCTAGGTAAGCGTGCTCTATCTTTGACCGCGTCATCACTTTAATATTAAGCATGATCGTGGTCAAATGCGAACTATTAATCATAAAAAACTCACAAATGGTAACGACGGCCGCGGTAATCGTCTATGTTAATTTTAAGAATTAGAATAGAATAGAATAGATTAAGAAGACATACGATTGCCTAATTAAAGAAATTGGAAAAGCGAATACAATTTAATTATCGTATACTGAATGAAGAAAAAATTAAAATTGAAGTTTTTATATCAGAAATTCAATTTCAGATGTATGCGACCGATGTGTACAAGCAGAAAAATGTAATCTTTATACGCGAATGTCTAGATTAGAACAAGAAACGTGGTTAGAAAAATTCCCATGTCAAAAGTCTCAAGAACAACCACAACAATATTTTGGCTTCTCCGCTACAGCTAAAGGAGATTACGTAAATATCACATTCATATTGTTTTTTTTTTATTAGATTACAATACAACCGTTACACTCGAACCTTTAGAAAAACGATTAACTATTTTACTGTTAATAACTACATACATTATTAATTGTCAAATATAAATTTGAATCAACAAGTAATTAATAATTGACAAACGCATTAATATCTTGTAGTTAAGAGTAAAATGCACTGCGTTGGTATGTCTACTGTAATTATTAACCAGACAGTAAATATAAAAAAAAGCTTTCTCCACTTCTTGCCTGTATAAACTTTAACTATGTCCAAATCTCACACTCGTTTGTGGGCGTGCGTGAGCGCAATACGCTAGAGTAGAGTTCGGAGTTATCCCTTCTCGTATTAATGTACAAATCAAACACCATATAATATACCTATACCTATATAGTTACATTAGATGGTAAAGTAAAAAAAATATTTTTGTTATAGGTATGTTGCTCGGAAAGAATATGGGGAATCGAAAGCAGCCGTAAACGTGTCAACGCGAGTCCTCATTATAGCCGTACTTACCACCGTCAGGAACCTAACCTTTATCATAAAACGTTAAATAATAATCAAATTAATAAAAATAATCCAAGATCTTTCCAAAGACAAATTCTACTACCTCAAGTTACTAATCAGTATGCTAATACACATAGCAATTTGGATGGGCAGTGTACCGTAGCATCAAGCTTTCCACCTGATCCTAGAACTGAGTGCTGTGGTCTGGAAGCAACTGACGATGACAGGATAATTGGTACGCCATATAATATATTTCTTTTAAATATCAACAGCCATGCTTATTTGCTTGAAAGCTATTTAACATTTGCTGAGATTTTTTTGAAGAAAAATCATACATATAGATGAACATATTGTACACAAAATATACCGTGACGAGAAGACTGGTCTATACCTCGGGCAACGCATTGGCGTTGTGATACAGCGAGGTAATGTAGCCAGTCTTTTGGGAACGTTTCCAACTAACAGCGGTCTGGCACTAGATTTTATAGTTTAATTTTAATTTGTATATATACTTATTCATAATTTAGTTTAGTTTTTATTTCATTGATAAAATATTGATAAACATTTACTAATATAATACGTAACTCACTTGTTTTTATAATAAATTAAAGTTAAAATATATATTGTATATATTTAAAAACACATACGACTTTACACAGTGTTTAGGTTGCACAGTAAATAACATAACTTAACAACAAATGCAAAAACATTTACTATAGGTATACATTTCTATTTCTTTTTATTCTAATAAAGCTTTCTTTTCTGTATCTTGTTTATTCTATTCACATAGAAACTCAAAATGCACGCCTATACCGCAGCTTTAGTTCTTCTAACAATGACAAATGGCCAAGTCGGATAGTTAGACCTTCTCCTGTCTTTCGAGTACGTCAGAAGCGAGCTGCTGCACAGAAAGCTAATGTCACTTTAGATGATCGTATCGCAGGTAAACCTCTGATTTAATATAGTCTACATATGTAGATAACCTAAATGCTGTATCATTTTGTGTCTATTTTCGTTTGGCTTCTGGATTTCTTAAAACTCTTATTAATGCTATAACATTGTTACTATAATAGGTTATAATGTTATGTTGTAATACAAGTTAAAAAATTAATATACTTACATAATGCCACGCATTTGTATTATCAGTACTAAAGTACCTGAATACGTGTTACATAGATAAGTAAAAAAACTATTTATTGTACACCACACATTGGTACACATAAAATAAACAATTTACAGTAGTTAACTTAATGGCTAAAGAAGGTAGGTACTTGCGTGTTGTTCCAAAAACGTGGCTTGGAATGTTGTTGGTGAACGCTTTAGTCGAAGAACATGGATAGTTGGCTAATTTTTATGAACACATGGAATAGAAAAATATTTTTACAAAATCCAAATTCTCGAAGTGGCTGATTATTCGATTGCAATGTACTCGTATACAAAAGAATATTACGTTATTAAATGGAAAAATTAATACGGAAAATATTGTAAAAATATTTACTTGTGCTCAACTAAAGCAATCAATGGACAAAAATACTGACAGAATGGTAATCCATGAAGGGAAAGAGGAGAAGAGGACGGCAACACAGAAGACGAGAAGACGACATAAAAGAATTAGCAGGGGTCACATGGAGTAGGATAGCAAGAATAAGAATTGACTGAAAAATGTTGGAGGAGGCCTACGTATCAAAAGACACGCTGAATAAATTAATATAGTTGTAGAAAACCAGATAGATTTAATGTATAATTCAGCAATAAAAGTAAATAAATAAATAAAACATTAAAAGCCATTAGCTACTTCATCGAAAAGAATTTTAATTGTTTCATAATCAATCATTATATTATACCAGATACACTTTTTTCTAGGTGGCAAAGAGACGGAATTCACTGATTTTCCATGGACAGCCTTGCTGAAGGCAGTTTTCAAGTACCCAACCGAGTCAACGGCTTTTAACTGCGGTGGTTCCCTGATAAGTTCACGATATGTGCTTACAGCGGGACATTGTGTATACGATAAAAATGGACCACTTAGCAGGTTAATAATATCACTCATCTAATTATTCAATGACAAATCAGCTAGGTATGCAAGTTCAAGCCCTAACAACTTCTTTTTATTTATGAAGTGTTTAAACATACAACATTAGAATTACAGTCTAATCTAAAGAACAAGATTAATAAGTAATTTAAATCTGACCCAAAATACTAGATATTTTATCATTATTTATACTAAGAATGTGTCCAATAACACTTTTCTTATTGTCTCTATTATGGGGAAGTCACTTTGTTCATGTATTCTTTATTAATGTTAAGCACATTGCACTTTTCTTTGTCTTGACAAATAATTGACAAGTCATGGTAGCGTAATCGCTAGCGCACGAGACCCAAACTCAAAAGGCGCCGCTTCGAATCCTGGATGGTACACATGCATCACTTAGGCAGTTTTCTGACCTAATGTGCATATTGTTACAATTGCCACGTGCTAACAACGTTGAAGGAACACACCGTTATGAATCCTGCACATCGAGATAACCGATATGTGAAACCTGCCAAGCCGCCTTGGTCAAGCGTGGCGTTCTCCTACAATGGGAGGCCCGAGCCCAGCAGTGGGACCGTGGGGCAGTATTTGCTAGGTTTTGAAATTGTACTATGGCTTTTTACGAGTCCTGCGGTAAGTATAATTACAATCTGAATCCAGTAGGATGTCTAGGACTGAAGCATTCACTAATTAAATAGCATATTATTGTAATTATTATAGTTTCTAATAATAATTGAAATTATTTCTATTATGATATACTCGTGTTAAAAATATTTTATATCATCACTATTTTATAATTTGTGACAATTGTGTCTTGTAACCAATTGAAAGAAATAATCTTAAACAACATTATAGTATCTACCTATTTCTATCCAACTCTTAGTGTAGCATCGGCATCTGGAGCATTTGATTTCTCTTTAATAAAATAATTTTAAATCGTTATTTTTCGCAGTGTCGAAGTTTATCTAGCTGAATACGATAAAAGGACATTTCCACGTGATTGCAAATATGTCTTTGGCGTTGGTGAGCAATGCATTGAAAACATTGCAATTTACGCGGAAAATGTTATACTACACCCCCAATACGACGATGAGAGGCTCTTTAATGATATTTCACTAATCAGATTACATGAAAATGCACCTTACACCGGTATGTATCATAATGTGTGAACGATAGTAAGTAGAAGGGTTTATTAAAGGAAAAATTAAAAGAAAAACGACGTACACTGGCTACAAGTTTTTAATGTAATAAATAATAGGCAAATTGTATTATATCACCATTTTGAAAAAGTATAATACTTATAATGCTTGGGTTCCATCTGGAATAATGTTATAGTTATTGACTGTGGCCAATTGCGTCTTATTTATAGCGTTAAAAATAATGTCTTTAACAAATAGCTAGCTAATTAGTGTGTATCATCCGTGCAGGAACGGAAAAAGAAAAGAATTTCTTTTGGCCGGGTGGCCTGTCGTAAGAGGCGACAAAACAACCCACAGCCAACTGGTAGGGTATTTGCCCGTCTGTATGGCTACCACCCCTGGTCTAAAGTATGCCGCCATAACAACCTTGAGTTGTGTTCCGACATTAGTTGCCAGGCTCCAGTCTCCCTTTAGAAAGCAGCAGCGCATCTGTAGCACCTTTGATGTTGCAAATGTTTATAGGCGATGGTAAACCCTTTCCGTCTGGTAGGCCGTCTGCCTGTCTGCTGCACTCATACAATAAAAAAATAAAAATTTACATACGTTATCTGTCATTATGTAATTTCATGAACAATTAATAACAATATCACATCACAAATAACGCATTAAACCTACCACTACATCTTCGTGAAACGGTCAATAACTATAACATTATACCAGATAAAGCAGTATTAACATCGACCGAAAATCACAAAAAATTCACATGAAGTTTAGTAACATAAGTTTAAGCAGCATTTTAAATTTACAATTAATATTTTATTACTAATTCTGTTCATGCAGATTATATACGCCCAATTTGTTTACCGCCAATCGACATAGACAGTCCGCAATTTACCGACGTGCGTTTGGCAGTCGCCGGCTGGGGGCGCAACGGTCAATATCAGTCTGACATCAAACAGTCGACATTCGTCAATTTAGTTCCGCAAGAGCAATGCATAAAGTTTTATCCGGATTTAACGAGAGAGGACCTCTGTGCAGCCGGTTATAGAGGCGAGGACACTTGTAAAGGTGATTCCGGTGGTCCCCTAATGACGGTATATGGCGGGAAGTACTATGTAGTTGGGATAGTGAGTGGCAAGAGAGCGGACTCCCCCTGTGGGACTTCGGTGCCGTCGCTCTACACAAACGTGTACCATTACGTTAACTGGATCCACAGCAACATTAGAAATTAATAAACTTGCAAGGTTTATAATTACTACCATATTCTAAATTAAATAAAAAATATAACAAAACGTAAAAGATTTTTATTTACTCCATTAGATGTTTCCTTTTTGCCAAGTAAAAATACATGTATTAAAATTAGAATTTTGAAAATAATATATAGATAGATAGATAACCCTTTATTATACACCAATAGAAAAAATGAACTTACAGAGTAATACGGGCGGTCTTAAATAAATTACATTTTATATTACAATATAAGACAAACAAACTTCGTGATGGATTATGATGGATACTCTTTGCTCTACCCATGCATTTATTATATTGTCTTTCTTGATTTTGCAATTTTTATAAATCGGAAACAAACACACATATTATATATCCCCAAATTATATACAGTATATCCACAGACACCCAGTCCGTAGTAAATAACGGAGAAAAATCGTTTCCGAAATTCCAGGAATCGAACCCGGAGCCTCTGCGTTACAGTGAGGTAGGACGACAAAGGCTTAGCCAGCTCAACTACAGAGGCCGTCTTCTATAATATTATAAAATTCTAAACATGCCGTGTCTGTTCATTGAAGCTATTTAAAAAAAAACAACTGAAATAGACTATATAAACGATTTTCTTGTCTGTTTGTTCGGAATTCACGTAGAAACTACTGGGCCGATTTCGATGCGGTTTTCGCTGATCGACAGCAAATTCTTAGAATTAAAATCTGGGCTATTTTTTATCCCAGGAAGCTTACGGGAATTTTTATGAGAATTATTTAAAATAGCCGAATTAAAAAAAAATCGAATTCAAATGTTACTTTTTCACAGATCGATAGCAAATTTTATGTAATAAAATGTGTGATATTGTTTATCCCGAGAATCCCACGGAAATTTTCCCGTTGCAAAAAAATTAGCTTATTCCGAAACAGTTTTCACTAAACCGATAGCTTACATTCTTTTTTTAAATGCTGCTTTGCTTTGAGTCCCGGGAATCCGCGCAAATTACTAGTCAAGCGTGGACGAAGTCGCGAGCATATCCCAGTATAATATAAATACCTAAGTTAAAAAAAGAAGGACCTGAAGCTATCTATGCCGCTTCACTTTTTTCAAGTTGCAATTAATGATTTTGTAACAAAACTCGATTGCTAACTAAAAGTAGCAATAAAGTTTGGTGCAAAATACACACGTATAATATGAAACTAGTATGTCGAAATTAATTCCGTAGTAGTAATTGTAAACGGTGTTGACATTGCGCTCAAGGGCAAACCAAGGAGGCTCTTAAAAACAGTCTGCCCGTTCCCTATGCTATTAAGTGCCGTGGAACACAATCCGGCAGAAGAACACTTAAATGAGCAAACACTATTATCAGGAGCATGGTGAGGGCGTGCAGATTTCCCCAGAGTGTCCTTCCCTTTAAAAGTGCCGAATGTCCGCCATTCACTGCATGAACCGTGAACGGATATCCATGAAAGGTCAAAGGAAACAAACCCACAAACTAAAGTCAAAAGTGGCCTATTTAATGCAAAAGTTTATTCAGTTACTAGAGTTTACCTCGCGGCTGAGCCGCGAGTCAACCTCTAGTGCGTACCTCTGGTTTAAAGTATAGGTGGTACGGGTTACATTGTATTAAATATGTATGTACTAGAGTTTACCTCGCGGCCGTGCCGCGGGTCAACTTCTGGTGCGTGCTTTTTGTTTAAAGAGCAGTCGTTAATACAGGTTACATTGTACTAAATTTTTATGTTAGTGCTATTTGCACCCCGGAAAATTAATTTCATTTTATATCGCAAACTATCCCATTTTCGGCATTAAAACTACATTTAAACAAAATTACAGCAAAACCGATCCAGTACTCTTAGTAGTTTTTCCGTGAAAGCTTAACAAAAATTCATATCAAGTTACCATCGCATTTATAACTTTAAGTTTGTTAATAACTTCTTAACAAACTAAATGTTAACTAGCTGGAAATTTATTTAAAAGCAATGCAATATATTCAAAGCGATTCGGTGGTAAACATCCGCGCCACGGCACAATTATCGCGTATCCCGCAGGGGCAGATCGGCAGACACATTTTGTTATTTGCCATCTATTTTGTATCCCCGGACGATACGCTTCACAAAAAAATATTGCTGCCAATTTTTTAATTGAAAACGTTACATCAGAATTATTACTATGTAGCGAACGTTGGCAAACATCAAATTCATTTGATAACTGAACCCTCAGGGGATTAATACTACATGATTGAAGAATTTAGAGCATGTATTACCAAGAAGGGTAATCCCCCCCGTGTCTTTCATAAGGATGGCCACGGATCTATAGGCAAATAGAGTGTTGAGGTATCCAAAAGAGCAGGCAAATTGACTGATTAATTATAATAAAAACCGTTGAAATACTTGTTAACATAAAAACATGTTTATTAACTTCTTTAAGATGTCCGTCCGGGGCATATTACAGGACAAAAAGGCATATTATATCAGAAATTTGTGTCCTATAATAAAACAAGAATATACATACATGTAAGTAAGTATGTGCAACCCTGAGGACATACTCGATCATACCATGTGTACGAAGCCGGGACCAAAAGTAAGTTTCATTTAAAATTAAGTATTACAGAGTGGAGTGTTGATATTTTTACTCTCGTCTAAAAAAAGGGCGATGGTTTATAAAATTTAGAAATCACTGATTTGAAGAAAAACGAACAGAAATGGTTTATGGGAATAATATTCTAAGTCCACTGGCAGAAATTTTAATAGTCAAAATTATTCTTGAGTATAATTTACCGATAAAAAAGTTGATACGCCATAACTTGGATCCCGATAACTTTGAATCGAATTATGTCCTCTGGGAGATCATTTACAATGATTAGTGTAAAATAATTATTCTTATGATAAATTCTAAAAATGTATACATAAATTCTATTGTTGATTATTAAAATAAATTTTATCTTAATACAATTACTAACTAAATTAAGTTACTATTTTAGATAGATAGATAGATAACTCTTTATTGTACACCAATACAAACATGAACTTAAAGATAAATTTATTTTAGATAAATCATTTGGTAATTTGCATACAGTATTGAAAGGTTCAGATTTCAAAGAGTATTCCCGAAACATTTTTAATCCAATAGAATTATTTGATGCCAAAATAAGTCACCCAGAAATATAAGATTGTTTCCGTTCAATAGCACTAATCTCTCAGATGGGTATTCGTGCTGAAACGATCCCTTTTTATTGGCATCTCTTTTATCCAACTATTCGACATTTTCATCCAGCACTCGTAGTGTGAACTTTGAGAAACGCGTGATTTCATTCAGTGGCAAAATATTTATTCAACAACATGTTTTTGTAATAACAAATACTCCCTTAAATATTACTTTGACCGAAACAGTAAGAAAAAAATAATATAAACATGAAATTCATTTTTAATATGCAACGAAACCTGTTTCATATGCAACATGTCGCACGAGGGTTTTGCTCGCCGTTTAGTACCTTTCTGGCTTTGTTCTTACGAATACTGTCGTATCCGCGTTATACGTCTTTTACGTTTTGCCGTGCGTTTGACAAGTTTATTGAAGTCATATTTTGTAATAGATATACAAGAACGGTTCGCAATGGCGTTGGCTCGTGTAGTGGCTATAACAGGATGTGATAGTGGTCTAGGATGGGCGATAGCAGCTAGATCAGCGCGCGAAGGACTGGTCACTGTGGCAGGAATGTATAAAGGAACTGAAACTGAGGCAGCGGAGTCGTTGCGAAGGTTATGCGCACATCCCTATCCACTAGACGTCACTAATCCCCAAAGCATTACTGGATTCAGAGATTACGTTAATTGCCTGTTGAAGGACAACCCTAATTACAGTAAGATTGTTTGCAAATGTTTTACAGTAATTAACAGTTATAGAGGTCTTTATCTAGATAATATTAATGACGACGTAACTTTGTTATTATAATATCGTTTTGATATTCCAATTTCAAATTTATGCTTAGGTCATCACTTTTTCGTTAGTTTCAACACATATTATGTATTCCTAGATACAATTACTCATAGTAACAGACATATTTAACAGTCGCCAAAAATTAGGGCCCAGAATATACTGATAACGTCATGTAAAAAATTAGTGTCCCGCGATTCTCATGATGTGAACTAGAATAATTAAAACTTTAGAAATATAGCCTGTGTTGTATCAGTATTATGCTTGGACGAAATGTGATTTTTTTCAGGATTACATGCGGTGGTTAACAATGCTGGTGTGATGACAATTGGCAACTTCGAGTGGCAAACAACCAAAATTGTTAGAAATATGATTGAAGTGAATCTTTTAGGTGCAATGAATGTTGTTTCGGCCTTTTTACCTGATCTAAAGAAAAACGCTGAAAATGTAAGTATTTAATCAGACTTGGAGTGCGCGGTTATTTGACTATTCAGGCCCTCGTAACTTTTCACTAAATATGTATATCTAATATTTTAATATAATATTTTATTTAACAAAATATAACTTTTTATTATAGTGTGTAAATGTAATAGGAGAAGTAGACTAGGATAGTAATAGTAAAGGAATATTAAGGATGTTTATGTATTACGTGGAGAGAATGTATTAAAGTCACAATTAAAGTAAAGTGACAAAACATAATGAGCCTTTACCCCTATTTTGTCGTAAGCGACATTGTCTTTCAATATATTTTTTAATACAAAAGGTATTTTAAGCTATTATTTTATTTTAGTACAGTCCATTTTTGGTTAACTAAAATTGAAAGTATTAAAACAAAATTATAGTTTAAATTAAATTTTACAACGTAAAATATATCTAGGTACAAATGTTGCTTATGATAAAATGATGCTCATGGCTCGATAAGTTCCCAAAATATATAATATAAGAATAAACATCCAATAAAACACTTTCACAGAGTACTTCTATTGGTCATTTTCATATATAGAATTCATCATTTATTAATTTTGTATTTTTAATTGCATTTCGTAAATTGTGTTTTCCATTTAAAATACAAAATAATACTATGCAGAAGCCCCGTGTAATCAACGTGGCCAGTCACTGTGGTTTGCAGCCCTTGCCTGGTTTCGGGGCCTACAGTGCGAGCAAAGCCGGCCTGCTGGCGTGGACGCGGGCTTTACGGCTCGAACACAGAGCACACGGCTTAAGCGTCGTGGCTTTTGTCCCTGGTAAATATTTATATAAATTATACGGATTTTCGTCTTCTTATGGCATTTATTTGGAAAATTATTAAAATTGGAGAATTTTTAACATAAAATTTAAATTCGCTTAGATAGATATTTTTACTGCGAATCTGGCAAACATGGAAACGGCCCTCTTAATGAAAAGTGTACCATTGCGTATAGACATCTGCATATCGAGGGCGAAGCAAATTGCATTGCCAGAGGATAGAAGGGATAACATCAAAAAGATGGAAGAGAGGATCAGAGGAGGAATGAAATAGAGGGTGGAGGAGGGAGCTCTCAAAGCTCTCACTAATCACATGGAGCACGAGCTAACCGTTTCGCGTCGATATTCTATCACACCGATCAAGCCAGCCCTAAAAGCTGTAATTAAAATTCCAAAAATGTATTAATATGTTACAGTATGTGCAAACAGATTATCACTATTACCATAGAAGGCTGGTGGAACATACAAATCCTGGAATACAGCAAGGCTTTAGTCTGTTATATCACGTGCTCTCTGTTATTTCAAATAAAAGGTATCAGCTTTGATACAGAATAAGAAATAAGCACTTTACTTTATCAAATATAACATTAATGATT
The DNA here is from genome assembly GCA_019925095.2 of Dendrolimus kikuchii. Classification (NCBI taxonomy): domain Eukaryota; kingdom Metazoa; phylum Arthropoda; class Insecta; order Lepidoptera; family Lasiocampidae; genus Dendrolimus; species Dendrolimus kikuchii. The sequence continues at coordinate 13,278,238 of CM034398.1, read as the reverse complement.
TATGACCAAAGAAAGAATGTAGTGGAAAATTGATTACCCAGACCATACACAGCTTCGATATTTTGCGATCAAATATAGTCGGGTGAATCTCCTGACGCATCAATGTCCGCAAAACAAGTTTTTTTTTAACTCGCGCTGGACCATTCGATTTTAGCTAGAACATCACCGACGAATACTCATTATTCTAATCAACGAACTATTAGAATCAAAGAAATTCGTAAGAAGATATTTATAGGACCTAAAAACGTGGTTGCGGATAATAATGCGCACAGGAGATTCACTACTCCACAATAGAAGTTCTTCATGTACCTATTCGATAAATTATGATTATCACAGTAACTAACAGACTACTAAAACCTCTACCTATTTAGTTGCTACTATTATTTCTTATATTAAAATGTCAATGAGCTTGTCTGCAGTGAATGTGAAGAAATCATTAACTGACTAGAACTTTAAACAACTACACAAAATCTTTGTATTTTCACAGGTGGTTTTATTGCTTCAAGTAATATTTTATCTAATCAAGGTAAATATGAAGAAGATGAGATGAATGACCTTAGCGACGAACAAATTTCTCTACACAGAGAAAATATAACAAAATTAAATCGATATCTTCAAGGCGCAGCACAAAACGCAACATTCGATTCGATGCGCGACGAAAATATAATCGAAACGTTTATGCAAGCTTTGACTGAGGACAACCCAAAAAAACTATATAAAGTGGAGTCTTGGCGCTACATGTTTTATTACAATTTATTTAAATTGCCACTGCCAGAATTTATTTACGATTGGCTTATAAAAAAATTCCTCAGATTTCCAAAGATAGAATGAAAACGAAAACATTGATTTTGTAATTTTATTCCATGAAAGAATAATACAGATAATAACAAAGATACAGTAAAAATGTAAGTGCATAACTTATTAAATCTCACGAGCCTACATAGAGCCACCAGATCAGGCAAAAATTTAAAATAATAATTAAGACTCATTTTTACAGGGCTATCTATGATCGTTCCTAGTATTTTTCTTTCATAATTTTATTCTGAAAATTATATTATTTGTCAATTATTTTTCTCATATAGATAACTTAGTAATAAAAATTAAGTAAATGAAAATGAAGTGTTTTTTTATTTATTTTAAATCTGTGATATTTACTCACGTCCCAAACTCGTGTCTTTAATGATGTGGGTATACGGTAAGCATTCACCATTTAGCCAGTTTTCTGAGCAATACAATTATCACTCGCTTGACGGTGAAGGAAAACATCTGGTTAAAACCTACGCATCGATATATGACCGGTCCTATGTCTTACTATTCATTCACTTGATCTACCATCGGTTAAATTTTGGCATGAGATATATAGAGCTGACTTATATAGTATATCAAATTTTAACCGATAATAAGGCTAATGAACGGTCGTTAAGATATAGGAGGCGGGCAATAACCGATGCATGTAGTCCAAGCAGCCTTGAACAAGCGTGGCGGGTATTCCGTCTGTCCCTTACTAAAATAGTGACTTATAGCTTATATTTATTTGACTAACAATACCTCTCTGGGAGCTTACTTGATTGACTATTTAAACTAAGTATTTTAACTTCGTAATTTATTCTTTATTTTATAACTAATATACAATCCACTAAAAGATATAAAATACAGACTTAGGTAAATAAAAGAAAAACTAAAGACGTAGGTGTGCAAAACCATGCAACAATGTAATACTTGCAACAACTCCGAAAAGTTTATGGTAATAAAAGTACAGAAACTGGTCACATAGTTATAATCAGAGAACTTTACGGTTTTAACACATTTATTACACTAACTGTTCACGGTCTACTAGCATTTTTACAACACTTCGCTATCCCTCCAACAATTTTATAGTACATGAAACTTAGCAATTTGCACAACCAATAGCGGATTGAAGTCATTGATAAACTATTTTAATTAAAGTGTATGAAAAGAATTTAATACATTACCGTTTGGAAATTCCAGATAATATTAATATACAATATAATACAATAAAACAAACCGATCACAGTATAAATCTATCGCGTCTACCAACATACAAATAAAATGTAATGAATACCGTCTATATACAATTGAGAGATTTTTAATTATAATCTACACAATTACCTCATCATATTAGAGATAACACTGTTATATAAAATTATGGTGAATTATACACAACTAACTACTGTAAAACAGGGGCTAATCACAGAATAAATAAAAGTATAACATTATTATTCAATTGATGAAATGGCTGATTGTATCGTTTAGAAATAAGAGGGTACATAACAAAATAAATTATTAACTTTAAACGGAAACATGACAAGAACAACTTTTCTACTAAATAACTGTAACATTAGTTTCATAATAGTAGTGAAACTATTGCGCCTATTACCTCGTTAATATTAGGTATGTCAATATACTATTTTCTACAGTGTTAAGTTAAAATCGGTTCAAAAACCAAAAAGTTATGGTTATAACTTAATGTTTTTATCAGTGCAGGAACGGAGAAAGAATACAATTTCCTGCGGCCGGGCGGCCTGTCGTAAGAGGCGACAAAACAACCCACAGCCAGGTGGTAGGGCATTTGTCCGACTGGATGGCTACCACCCCTGGTCTAAAGTATGTCGCCATAACAACCTTGAGTTGTGTTCCGACATAAGTGACCAGGTTCCAGTCTCCCTTAAGAGAGCAGCAGCGCATTTGTATTTGGTGTTGCAAATGTCCATAGGCGATGGTAACCGCTTTCCATCAAGTGGGCCGTCTGCCTGTCTGCTGAACTGCTGCAATAAAAAAAAATATATATAAAATATTTTTTTTCACTTGACTAATTAAGACCGCCTCCTTTTTTTAGTTGTTTAAAAAGACAGGCGGTTCACTGAAAGCAGTAACAATTGACAAAATAGTTTGGGGACCACTGCGTAGAAGAAAATAACAGATAGTATTAGAAATGACGAAGCAAAAAACATTCCTGTATTGTACCTATAAGATTAGATGGCGCCACAAGTCATACCCTTCTAAATTTTTAATAAAACCTTTTTTAGTCCAAATACGTCTGAAATTAAAAGTAAGCTTCTTTTAATTTTTACGATTGAAATGAAATTAATAAGAAAAATTATTAATATTGTTTTAAAAGACTAGCTAGATCCATAAGACATCCTTAAAATCAATTTGATTTGACACATTGACAAATGACAACTGAAAAAAAAATCAGAAACATCGGCCGCGAATGAGGGAGGTCTTTTTACATTATTTTAAAAATACGACAAATATCATATTTACACCATTTGAATAATTTATTAATAAATTTAAATTAATCAAGAATTCAAGACCAGAATGGAAGTTCAATTCAGTCCAAATGCCGTGGACGAACCGGTAAGCAAGAAACGTTTACTTCGTTTTTTTCACCCTGATCAATACAACATTTACAATACATAATGTTACAAAATATTCGTTTATTAGTAGCTATGATGAATAAAGAAGTTAGGGTATGTAATAATTTATAATATATTATTATTTCAGAATTTATTATATAAACTACAAAGGAAGGTAAAGGTGTTTCAGACAAGCGATCCGTTGCCTAACCGTGGCTATAGTTTAGTAACGAGCAGCAGTAAATACGCTATTGTGTTTGTTGCTGTGCCCAATGGAACACTTTCAGGTAGTTTAAGAATGTAATTTATGTTATTTACTAATACACATAAGAAAATGACTGGAAATCTATTTTTTCATTCTTCACTCTCATGGAAAGGAACAGACTTTATATGGTTTAACTCGAAGAATCTTAGTCTTGAAAACACAAGAAAATACTACTACAATACTGACTAAATTTCAATTGATTGCTATTGCAGAAGTAAACTATTTGAAGCATTTGTCATTTATTAAAAATACAATTTCAGTTTAATACATTATTTAATTTGTTCCATTTAAACTGCGTTTTATGAAACAATTGGTTGTATACTATTTATACATACATACATAACTTCACGCCAGTTCCCTTGCGGGGTAGGCACAAACAACAGAGCACCATTTAGCCCCATTCTTACACACCTCACTTGCTTCTTTGATATTCATAACTCTTGTCATGCACGCTCGTCTGTTCTTAAGGCTTCTTACATCACCCTCTGCTAGTACATGATCAATTACTTACTATACTATTTATCATTATATTAATACATGAAACAAAAACTTTTTACCCCTTTTTTAGAAAATTATGCAAATGCAGAAGTATGAAATTTTGCACACTTATAGTTTATACAGAAAAGCAGTGCAGAATGCTATTTTTTTTTTTTGAAATTATGCATAAAATTACATTAAATCATTAAATAAATATTACACACACCATGTATTTGACACACACATGCATAATATACTCTTTTGTTTATTTTTAAAGTCAAGGTTAACAGTGTAGCCTTGGCGAAATCTGTGATTATAGAAGTATATATAGTCTTTGACAACAAAACTTTAATAATGATCAAACTTATAATTTAAATTAATTATGGTTGAATTTCGACCACTTGTCTTGTTTATTATTCTAAATGTATTAATAATCTTATTTAACTCATAACATCCTATCCTTACAGTGTATCAGTTAAACCAGCTAGTTGACAAAGAATGTGAGCCTCAGCATTTATCTGTGAAATTGCAAGAGAAACCAACACATATTGCAGTTAATTGTGATCAAGAACTATTGTTAGTGACTGGTGGACAAATATTGTCATTCTTTAAAGTTACAGACTTTCAACATCAGGTAAGTAAAAGCATTAAAATAGATACAGTCAACTTGCTGACAATTTTCTATTTGGACTAAGTTTGCATCAATTATATAATATATTAAAGTAAGTGTAAAAGTAGTAAATTAAACAATAACAATACCATATTAATTGTATCGTATTCATGATTGGTGCTGGCTCCAACACATTATTGAGTGTGTTGATTTTCCCAACGTCAGATTGACTATGTAAAAATGATGGTGTAGGATGATCAGATATTAAATTACAGTAACGGACTTTGAGCGGTAAATAACATTTTCTATAACATATTAAGCTTATAATACATAGCATCAATTTAAAATTTAGTTTATTCTTTCGAGTGCTTGAAGCTGTGTTAAATAATGTCACGGTTTACAGAATGTGTCACCTTCATTGAATATAAAGACTGATGTGAATCCTTCTACATTTCTATCATCATTGCAATGGAATCCTTGTGCACCTGAATCAATAGCAATTTCCTTCTATGATGGTACTCTTCTGGCATGCAATGTTAGTAATGGACAAATGAAAAAGGTTCCATCTAAAGCAAGGTAAAGCTGTAAAAGAATATTTGTCTATACTAATATTATAAAGAGGAAAGATTTGTATTTTAGTATGTTTGTAACAGATAAACTTAAAGATTACTGGACCAATTTCAAAAATTCTTTCACCATTCAAATGGTACATTATCCTTGATTAATATATGCTATATAAAAATTAAGGATCCCTACTAAAACTTCAACAATGTAACCCAAGGTGTAAAAAAACTAGTGTTTGAGTGGGTCCGGGGATGGTTTAGATTCACAATTAGACTTTGTGGGTGGTGCTGGAGAATTGGCTTCTAGTTTTTTGTTTTTTTAGGGCAGGACAATGTCTACCAAGACCGCTATTACCCTATAAACAAAACACTGCTGCTATATTCACCACCCATTTCCAAGAGGCTTTGATAGGTTCTACACATTAGTAATCAATATGTAGGTTTTTCGTAGTTTTTTTTTATCACCATGAGCACATGCACCATTATCACATGATAATTGTAACAAAATGCATGTTTGATGAAAAAAATAATTAAATGGTACTTACTATTGAGATTTCAACCAACTTCATTGGAAAGAAATACACAGTAGGTTTCTGAATATCTTTTTTTCTTAGTAAAGACCTCCCCAGTGTTCTCTAATTGTCTCTACATTTTAATATTTTGTTTTGCTATTTGTGACCTTAGTTATCTTTTAAATTTTGAGTAAAACAATTTATGGTTGGTTCCTATATCTTACTAATTGTTTATTTGCCTTACAAATGTTATTTGACATAAACTCAATATACATCCAAGTAATGTCAAATTTCTACCGATGGTAAGGCAAGTGATTGATAAGATATATCAACCAGCTATTAATGTACCTCCCTTTATTAAATCTACAGATGTATCTGCTGGAGTCCTAAAGGCAAGCAGTTAGTGACTGGTAACAGTGATGGGACCCTATGCCAGTATAAACCAGATTTAACACCGGCAAAAGCAATCCCTGCCCCAAACCTTTTTGAAGGAGCTCCTATTGAGACATTAGCCATTTATTGGATATCCACATATCAATTTGCTGTTGTCTATAAGAATGCCAATGATAACAGCAGACCAGGTATTTTGAGGTTTTATTCAATTTGATATTGAATTATGTTACAAATGATGAGTCAAAGGAAACTGCATTTGCTATTTAGGGTTTTGTAGCCTAAGGATATAAATGGAATCCTTTATTTTTAAGACATTTTTGTCAGTAAATGCACTATAAGAATTAAAATCATATAGTAGAGTTATAAATTAAATCAAAATTGAAGTGTGCAATAGCTAGTCTTCAACAATATCTCATACAAATTTGAAAGCAAGTTTGTTTGAATGTTAATTGTTGTTCTTGATTCTTTTTCATGACCATTTGAACAAACCAATTAACATAAAAGTTCACTAAAACTTGGAAGTTCTGGGTGTGATTTCTGGATTGGTATATTTAATAAAACAAACTTTAGATTTAGGTGTCTGGGATCGGCCCCAGAATCATCTGTTATTGTATTTATGTTACATACATACATACATACATAACTTCACGCCAGTTCCCTTGCGGGGTAGGCACGAACAACAGAGTGCCATTTAGGCTTATTCTTACACACCTCACTTGCCTCTTTGACATTCATAACTCTTGTCATGCAGGCTCGTCTGTTCTTAAGGCTCCTGACATCACCTTCTGCTAGTACACGATCAATTTGATCATGGAAGGTGTGTCGTGGCCTTCCACGACTTCTGCATCCATCCACTTTTGCATTGTATATCTGTTTAGTCATTCTTTCATCATGCATTCTTTCCACATGCCCGAACCACCGGAGCATTCCTTTCCTTACCTTCACCCCGATACTCTCTTTCAGACCAACTCTCTTTCTTACTTCGGTATTACGAACGCGGTCCGCGAGCGTCACTCCGCAGATTTTGCGCAGTGCTCGCATCTCGACCGCGTTTACTCTACTTTCATGCTCTTTCTTCCATACCCAACTCTCGCTTCCATACGCGAGCGTAGGTACCAGCACCGCGTTGTGTACGGCGAGCTGGGCCTTCTGGCTGAGGTTCTTAGCGCCTAGAAGTTTACCTAACGCTCCATTTAAACTATTCCCCAAATTCACTCTTCTTTCTATATCAGCGGTGTACCTTCCATCCCTGCTAAAAGCACATCCAAGATATACAAACTCATTCACTTGCTCCAGCATAACATCATCGACCATTATCCTTGCATTCGTTCTGGTTTCTTCTCTTTCAAACACCATAACCTTTGTTTTCTTCGCATTCAAATGTAAGCCTCTCGCCTGACAGTCATCTTTCATCATTGTGACTAGTGTTTGCAGTTCTGATGGCGATTCGGCTAAAAGCACGGCATCATCCGCATAAAGCAAGGTGCTTACAACTAGATCACTCATCCGTACCCCAACATCCATCAATCTTATTCTCTGGAGACAATCGTCCAGATATAGGATGAACAGCAAAGCCGACAGCACGCAGCCCTGGCGGACGCCAATATTGACGTCAAACCAGGGCGACAGGCTGCCTTCCACTCGCACGCATGCCATACAGCCCTCGTAAGTGGACTGCACAGCACGCATCAATTGGCCATTAATCCCATATCCAGGCAATATGTCCCAGAGGTCCTTCCGCACAACCCTGTCAAATGCTTTCTCTAGATCCACAAAACCGCAGAAAACCTTCCGGCCCATAGCCAGCTGCTTCTCTACGATATTGCGGAGAGAGAAAACTTGATCCATACATCCCCTTCCATTTCTGAAACCACCTTGTGCATCCCACAGTAATCCATCGGATACAACTCTCATTCTATTTTCAATAATCTTCGCATACACTTTAGATGCTGTGCTGACCAAACTGATGGCCCTGTAGCTGGCGCACTCCATACGTGACCCCTTGCCTTTATACAAGGGCACGATGACAGCGCGCCTCCAGTCCTTGGGAACCTTTCCCGTCCCATAACAAAAGCATACCTTGCTTAAGAATATACAAGAGATTGTTTCTGCACAGTCCGAACCTGAGTTATGCGTCACTGAAGTTATGACTACGCCAGTAAAACCGAGTTTCTATAGCTAACAATCCATTCTTTCTTTTATTTTTCCATTAGTATAAAACTGTTATTATTTATATGGAATTTACCTCAAATTTTCACCACTATAAGGCAAATACAATAAAAAATACACACAGAGATAGAAACCCACTATAAGCTTCTTAAAAATCTGGAGTAGCATTCTATGCTTCTATACTAATATTATAACGAGGTGAAGTTTGTGAGGTTGTTTGTAGGAAGTAATTATTCTCTTGAACTACTGAGTTGATTTTGAAAATCCTTTTACCTTAGAAAATTAAATTATTCCTGAGTGACCTAGCCACTATATTTGATTGTGAAATATCTTTTAATGACGCCCAGCGAAATGGGCACTAATCAGTTAGTATAAAATAAAGCACTTTATAAAAAAAAAAACTTTTGTAGCTGTCACAATAATTAACGCAACAAAAACTGGACAATTAACTTGTATCAACTATGAGGATATCTGTTATAGTATGGGATCTAACAGACCATCGTATTATTATCTCCATGGAATACCAGCATGGTATGTATAACAATTATTAAAGTATTTTTACCACTTGGGAGTATTATACAAAAATATCCATTACACACTTCTCTTAATTGATTATAATTGTTACATACCTAGTTAACTCTAATCATTTTTAGACGATTTTATTTTTATGCAAATTCTTTAACGCACAAATACTTGATAGTAAGTGGTTAAATGTGTTGAATTCTGAAAATTTAGTTCCATTTTTGAATCAGTACTACCGACTGTGAATAACACTTAAGAAAATATAAATTATATTTAGTTCCAAATTAAAGGTTTTTTTAAATGTTTTCTTTAAGAAACAATATTTCTAATATACAGTTACTGAAACACCACACAGAGACGGAAAAACACATATATTTTATTTTGATTTATCGTCAAATGGGAAAAAATCATTCATTATTGTTATTATTTATCCAATACATTTATTATTTATACATATATTATTTGTGATTTCTATTAACAAAAATCAAGCAGATATACAAACTGATGGGAATTGGCCACCATCGCCTGTACACTATTTTACATGTTTGATTTCAGGAACTTAATTCTTGCTTCATCATCTAACAGTATGGAACTGGCTACCCTTGGATCAACTGATGGATCGAATTGGATACAATGGAGTCAGGTGAACAAATAACTTAAGTGTACATTCTCTTATAATACATGCTTACTCTTTGGAATGAATTCCCTTTCGCGGTTCTTCCGAAGCACTGCAATATAAAGGAATTCAAAAAGGAGATATTTTAAGTCTCGGTCTTTTATCTCTCAGCCAATACATCCGCTTTCGTAGCATTAGGTGAAACGTCTAAATATTTGCCTACAAACAAAATAAAAACATAAGTATAAGAATATGGAACTGACACAGATTTCCCGTGAGGCTTTCCTTTTACACTTTAACAAGGCGTTGTTTAAGTATATCATAAGATTCATTCGGGGCAAACGATGCGTAACTTAGTGTCATCCCTGGTATCGAAATGTCTATAGGTGACAATGTCCTATTAGGGAAACCATACGCCTGTTTATCAATTTCTGGAAAAAAAAAAGGATTTCTTACTGTACGGGCTAGCAAGAGCCGTACATTGCCATGTCAGCGATTTACAACGACACGTGCATTTTAACATAGTTGATAGCATACAACATAAATCAGTACTCGGTCAGTCGGCAATACGGCCATCGATCTTAGCACAATCATTTAATTAACATAACTTTAGCAATAAACAATTTTCATCTACAAACTTCTATGATTAACACCCTATGTATGACAACCTACATAATTTAGTCTGAGACACGCTCAACTCAGCGAAGAAATGAAGCGTCATATGTTTCGTTAATATTATATTATACCCCTTTGACTGTTACTTCAAAGTAAAGGAAACGAAACAGGGGGCTTACTCTCAAACGTCTTTCGTCATTCGTTTTAGAACTTTTTTGGCTTGTTTTTTTAATATTATTATATATAATTTATTTTATAATGGCGCTCTGTTGTTCGTGCCTACCCCGCAAGGGAACTGGCGTGAAGTTATGTATGTATGTATAATTTATTTTGGTATATTATTGTAGTTTTAAAGAAATCTTTGTTTTTTATTTGTTCTATCTAAAATTTCATTTACTCTTTCGAGCCAATCCGACGAAAGGCGATCGAGAGTAAGGCCCCAGTTATGATTTTTTCCATTTTGCATGCTTGTACTTACATTGAGACCATGTAAAATTTTGTTAACATTGTAAAGCGAATAATTATCTATTTATTTTTAGCAGGGATTTAATACTAGGTAGAATAAAGAAGAAAGTTAAAATATTTTAGTGTTGTCATGTTTTTTTTGTAGCCTGATGAAGCAAGGCCGGACCTACCTCTCACAGATGATAAGCAAGAAAGCTACCCTGTTGGTATATGCATTGACACCTGCGGTATCCATCAACTTCCATGGGGTAATATTTATACCTTTTATTTTATTATATTTTACTTTGTTTTTGTTTATAATAGAAATAATTTACTGAAATGGGAGACAAAAAAACAGAGGTTATTATGTATTTTTGGATTATTTTTAGTGTAAAAATGTCATTTTATTGTTTAGCATTCAAGATGATAGATGAATGAATGGATGAAAGGAAAGGAATGTAATTGTTTATATAATCTTGTAACTTTTTTATTGAAAATAAATTGAAAAAAAAGAAACAAATAAAATCGACAAATAGTAAATCACTATTATTGTTAAAAACAGTAATTAAATTTATTAATATGATGATATTTTAAGGCTAAGATGAGAAAATGTTGTTTTAAAGTCTTTTTTATTATATAAATAATGTTAGTATTTATTCTAGTATAAATAATTGTATGATTGTTTCTGACAGTTGGAATAAATGGTGGATTACTTAACAACATAAATCACCTCAGACACTTTTTACTGTTATTCAAATGTTGTGACTTTTATGAGTCCAATAGCTTATAGATTTACGATCTTATTCAGAACCTTAAAGAAGCTGACAAAGTTACTCTAACTAAATAGGAATAAGACCGTTATTGTATAAACAGCAATTAAATATGTTTGATGTTAAGATTTTGTTAGTAAGTTGACAGTTAGGTACTTAAACCCACACTCTCTTTCTTATGGGCATAGTTTTAAAATTTTGTGTAGAATATTTCAAATATCCAAAGCGCCTAAAGAGGTCGTTTTAAGAGGCCGGGCCTCTAGTAAAAATATATTATATACTATGTCTTACTACCAGTCTATCTAGACACGTATCCATTTCACTACGGGATTCTCTAACGGCGACCGCTTTATCTGTTGTTATATTTTAGGTGAAAATGAAATGCTCCCGCATATGCCCCTATTGCATATTGTGTCCCAGTCGGGTTTGCTGACCACGTTCAATGTCATCAACCTGAACAGGAACTCGCAGCCGGTTTGCGCCCCTCCGCAGCTGTTAGCTTTGCCCACGGCTGCTATGACTAAGTATAAAAATGTTTTGTTAACCTAAAACCTGATTTACATATACTTTAAATAAATAGTTGGTTAAGTTCCGAGTAAATCATTTCTTTCAATATTCCTTTTGAAAGTAACTCTTTCCTTTAGTTTGACGTTTGATATACCTCAAAGAAATTGATCCTTACAAGCTACACTATGATATGATGAAGTTACAGTATGTGTTTTATTTTTCAAAAATCTAATAATACCGTTTTAGTTTTCATCAAAATCGGCCCCGTGACTCTGAGAATTTCTCGCTATGCGTATTTGGCCCTTGAGGCCCATTTGAAAAATTCACACTGTGTATTTTGTTCCAGTGCAATTCTAGATGATACCATAACAAAAACAACGCAAGTTGTAGCTCCAGTACTGCCAGCTCAACCAAAGGTATAGTAGTAGTTACTAGTATGCTTAGTTAGTTAGTATACTTAGTAGTTAAATACTACTAGTATACTAGTAGTATTTAACACACCAGTATGTTGTAAATTGCTAATTGTTACTGTGTTGTTCACATTAATCATCTATCACTCGACGTAGAGTATGCGCCATTTTTTTAATTGTCCGTCACGCGACGTCACGTGGTGACATAATTGTTTATTAAACATATTGTAATAAAAACAATAATCGCAAATTCGAAAAATCTTATTTATTTTGGACAATGAATGTATAAACGGGTTACGTGTAAGTGTTAAAATTACCCTGAAATATTTGATTTACAGGTAGAACAAAATCAGCAGCAAAGTATTCCACAATCTGTGCCACTTACAAATCAGTTCAGTGCAATACAAAATGTAGTACCTATCAAACCGTCAACCGCACAACTCCAAACATTTGCACCAGGTATTAAATGTTTTACCATGCTATTTTAAACTAAATGTTTCATACAATAACGTGACAGTAAAATAAACTGAGATACTTTTTATCATCTTAAAAATGCCGAAGTTAAATAGCGTATTAATTATACTTTATATCATCATATTATAAACGCTATAAAATCGGAATTATATGCGTTTGATTTGTATTATCATTTAAAACTAACAATAATAATAATAATAAGAATTGCAATTATGATTCTCCGTCTTAAAAGTTTTAATCTCTAGGACTATTTTTGTATTCTGTCCTCTCTCAACTTTTGTTTACAAAAAAATGCATATTATATGGCTCCATTAATATATAACGCTCCATTAACGCTCTGTTGTTCGTGCCTACCCCGCAAGGGAACTGGCGTGAAGTTATGTATGTATGTATGTATGTATTAATATATAATAACCTTCCTGAGACATTAAAAGATTTATCAATAAAATTATTTAAAATTTTAATTACACAGTTGGTTAATTAACAAATGTTATTTATACAGAGAATGATTTTTTTAATGATAACGATATAATTAAACACAAGTGACATAAAAACTATAATTTAGTATATAAAATGATCTATAATCCTACTTCCTACTAATATTATAAACGCGAAAGTTTGTAAGAATGTATGTTGGTTACTCTTTCACGCAAAAACTATTCTATGGATTTTGATGAAACTTTACAATAATATAGCTTACACTTCAGAATAACACATAGGCTATCTTCTTATATATAAAAACTAGAGTTTACCCCGCGGCTACGCCGCGGGTCAACCTCTAGTGCGTGCTTCTTGTTTAAAGAGCAGGAATTGTTAATACAGGTTACATTGTACTTAACTTTTATGTTAGTGATATTTGCACTCGGAAGTTTAATTTCATTTTCTATCGCAAACTATCCCGTCTCCGCGCATGAAAAGTATTTAAGTCCATTTTCGGTATTAAAACTACATTTAAACAAAATTACAGTAAAATCAATCCTTTCCTAGTAGATATCCGTGAAAACTTAACGGAAAGACATATCGAGTTACTATCGCTTTTTTATAGATGATGAATGTTTATATCTATAAACTTGAGAAATGATTGGTCTTATCTAAACTTTCAACCTTTATTTCAAACCGTCCTAGCTATATTTATTTCTCCCCCGTCTATGACAACTACGTAAATGACAAAAAGGACAAAAAGAACAAATCGGTCAAAACGGACAAATCGGACAAAATAGACAAAAAACGGACAACACGGATAACTCGAACAAATCGAACAACTCGGACAAATTGGACAATTCGGACATCTCGGACAATTCGGACAACTTGGACAAATCGAACAAAATGGACAACTCGGAAAACTCGGACAAATCGGACAAATCGAACAAATTGGACAACTCGGACAAATTGGACAACTCAAACAACTCGGACAAATTGGACAAATCGGATAACTCGGACAAATTGGACAATTCGGACAAATTGAACAAATCGGACAAATTGGACAAATCGGACAACTCGGACATCTCGGAAAAATCGAACAACTCGGACATCTCGGACAAATTGGACAACTCGGAAAACTCGGACAAATCAGGCAACTCGGACATATCGGCCAATCGGACAAATCGAACAAATCGGACAACTCGGACAATTCGGACATCTCAGACAAATCGGACATCTCGGACAATTCGTACATCTCGGACAATTCGGACAACTCGGACAAATTGGACAACTCAAACAACTCGGACATCTCAGACAAATCAGACAACTCGGACAATTCGTACATCTCGGACAAATCGGACAACTCGGTCAAATTGGACAACTCGAATAACTCGGACAATTCGGACATCTCAGACAAATCGGACAACTCGGACAATTCGTACATCTCGGACAAATCGGACAACTCGGGCAAATTGGACAAATCGGACAAATTGGACAACTCGGACAAATCGGACAACTTGGACAAATCGGACAACTCGGACAAATTGAACAACTCGGACAATTCGGACAACTCGGATAAATTGAACAAATCGGACAAATCGAACAACGCGGACAAATTGGACAACTCGGACGATTCGGACATCTCGGACAAATTGGACAAATCGGACAACTCGGAAATCTCGGACAAATCGAAGAAAGCGGACAACTCGGACAAATCGGACAACTCGAACAACTCGGACAATTCCCACAACTCGGACAAATCGTACAACTCGGACATAAAGGACAAATCGGATAACTCGGACATATCGGACAAAAAGATGACCAAAATGGAAAATCACAAAAAACCTATCCTACTTTTTAGGATAACCTTTACATAAATCTATCCCAAAATCTATCCCATTATCCGGGATAAAAGGTATCCCTTGTCCACCCTCGATATTAAAATTACATGTATACCTAATTTCAACTAAATCGGTCCAGTACTTTTCCCGTAAAAGCATAACAAACAGAAAGACAAATATATTTTTATCCCGGAAACTATCCCATTTTTCGGGATAAAAAGTATCCTATGTTCATTCTCGGCATCGAAAATATATATATACTGAGTTTCAGCCAAATCGGTCCAGTAATTTTTACGTGAAAACGGAACAGACAGACAGACAGACAGAGTTACTTTCGCATTTATAATATTAATAGGGATGAATCGTAGAAATGTATGTACGCACATAACTTGAGAACGACTTTACCGATTATGATTAAACTTTTTGTGTGTGTTTGGAAGGGTCCCCGGATGGTTTAGATTTACAACTGGAACCGGTAGGTGGCGCTGGGATCGTGTTCTAGGATCCTCCTAATCTCCTGAGCCAATTTTGATGATTTTGTTTTTGTGTGTTTAAGTGGGGTCCCCGGATGGTTTAGATTCACAATTGGAACCAGTAGGTGGCACTAGAATCGGGGCCTAGATTTTTATTTTTTCAGGGCAGGACAACGTCTGCCGGGACAGCTAGTAATTTATAAAGATATAGTGTGGTTTTCCATCACCACGCAGGTGAAACCGCGGGGCACAGCTAGTATAATATTAATTTTAATATCCTCGAACTTGTACGCCTAATAGTTAAATAACATGTGAAACTGTATATGTACTGTACTGTATCTACAATGTGCACCATGCTGTTAAGCAAATAAATAAATTAATTTAAATTTCAGCTCCTTCAGCCCAAATTTCGGAACCAAAAGATGTAAAGCCAATTCAGCAAACTCAACCACAAATCTCGGTGGTACGTACTCAATACACATTTTATGTCGGAGCTTTATATTAGAGCAACCCACTGGGTTAATGTTTCCTAAACAAACTTTCTGTTAATTAATAAATATGGTCTGTGTGGGATGGCCCCAAAATAAAACAAAAATTTAAACATGCCCACTTATTCCTTATGACACAAATTCCTTTTTAACGCAAGCGAAGTCGCGATGAGAAGCTTGTTACCTATAACACAAGAGGGTAACATGCTTAATTTGGGCATATACAGTGTGTGTGTTTCAGTGGCGTGACGTGGAAATTAAGCTATGGTAAGCCGATTAAAAAAACAGACCCACTATAAAACTCACTGCAATGAACAAAGAACCGAGTAAAATCCGTGAACAACAACATAGTAAACGAATAAAAATAAAAAAATAGAATAATTCACAAGCACGCACGCTGTAAGGGCAAACTACAGCATACTATTTTTTTATTTTATTTTTATTGCAGGAGTTCAGCAGACAGGCAGACGGCCCACTAGATGGAAAGCAGTTACCATCGCCTATGGACATTTGCAACAACAAAGGTGCTACAAATGCGCTGCTGCTCTCTTAAAGGAGACTGGAACCTGGTCACTAATGCCGGAACACAACACAAGGTTGTTATGGCGGCATACTCTAGACCAGGGGTGGTCGCCATCCAGTCGAGCAAATACTCTACCACCTGGCTGTGGGTTCTTTAGTCGCCTCTTACGACAGGCCGCCGGGCCGCAGGAAATTGTATTCTTTCTCCGTTCCTGCACGGATAAAATAAATTATTTTTGTAAATAACACTTACACTTGAAAATAAAAATGTCTAACTCGCGATGTATTTTCTTATTACTATTTGTATTTTTAATTTTGCAATCTTACTGCACATTTTGAAACAAAAGCCGGTGCCCAATCGGGTTATGAGTTGCTATCTCGTCAAATACTCGTGGAAAGCCGCTGGGCGTCAGAGATTATACAGTAATAATATATGCACTAATAAAAAACGGAAGCGCCAATAAATTCATGGCGCTTTCGACCTTTTAGTCGCTAGTTTCTTAAAGGTAGGCTATGGGGAATGGAGTTGTATGAAGACCACGCCACTGGTATGTTTGTATGACGGTTATTATAATTGATATTTATATATTTTAGGCTAAGCATAAATCAACCCCAGAACCTGAAACAGCGCAAATAGAAGAGAACGCAGCACGAAAAGCTGAACAAGAGAGATTGAACAAACTGAAAGCCAATGAAGAATTGAAAAATATGTTAGTGAAGGAAGTCAACGATTTTCAAATGGAGTTGTACAAATTTATGGTTAAGACACGAGAAACGCAAGCTAGAGTAAGAAAGAAAATACATAGATACGTTCATATTATCACACCTGTTTCCCATAAGCGCTAGACATAGGCAGAGACGATCTATCTCCACTTGCTACGATCTTTACATACGTCTTTTGCTCCATCTACTTTCACTAAACTCTTCATACATACACGTTTGTTATAAGCGTTTTTTACTTGGCCATTCTTCAATACAACTGCCATGTTATCGTGGCAAGGACATTGCAGTCACCAACTCTACCAACCCACACCGTTGTCACTTACTTAGTTTCCTTTCATCCACTCTCCCTCTACAAGACGCAATAGTTATTTATGATACTACTGCGGTAAGTTGGTTTTTACAAACGAATTGACGAATGTAAGCCCGAGAGGATGTCGAGGGCATACCATAGTCACGTATTTGTAAAAATCAACTACCGCATGTGTGTCATACAACATTCTTCAACGCATTTACGAGGAAACAATACAATAAGTAATGAAACAAACATAAATATCAGACGAAAAGTCGCAACAATCTTTGATGTTTCTAATTTGAAAATGGCGCATATTTGCAAATGGCGTCACATGCGCGTGGTGAAAATTATAACTATATCTTTCGTCTCCTTTTCTCTATAGTACTAAAGTAAGACAAATGTATTGATCAAAATCGCTCCCAAAGCGCATACATTATTCAGCTTGTTTATTCTGGTAATGTGGCACTCCTCTGTGGAATTTTCCTATATGTTATTTACCTACGTACCTATTTACAGCCCCGCGTGCGGTAAAATATGTACTTGTGTGAGAGTAACTATTTCCTCGCACGTTCCGTTGTTTGGTGCGCCATTTTTAACTTTCGAACAATGTATGTATACAGTATTTGTAAATGCATTTTTTGAGCAAGTGTGTTGAAAAAGTTGTTTTTATTTTAAGACAAGTTTAAATTACAAGAGTAGAAGAGATTTAGGCAAATACTTGGAAAGTAATTTTTTTCTGTACATTATAGTTTTCAAAAAATGTATAATTTTGTTTAAAAACATATAATAAATGTAAAATATTGATTGTTTTCAAATCAGAATTATGTGTTTGTGTTGAGAATCTCCTCTGATTAGTGATTTTTGCACTTGCGTTAATGTGACTGTCCATATGCGTTTTATTTATAGCGTTAAAAATAACGCGTTAACGTTTAATTACATCAAGAAAGTTCACTATCATTACCTGAGTTATCGTTTAATATTTAACTTATTTTTTTTAATGTACGTATAGGTTTGCGTTTGACCACTGTCTTATCTGATGTTGAGTGATGACGCATTCTAGGATGGAGCACGCTTACCTAACGTCATTAATAATATCGCATCTCAATTAATACTGGCTACATCTGCGTTGTCTTTATTAGTGCGTTAGTGAAAGCATTATGCCGCTAGTGTTGCAGAGGCAATAAAAAGAACAATAATATTGCAATTTTAATGTAACATCAATTTGTAAGGTTGTAAGCTCAAAACACTTCATTGAACATTTGTCTACAGTTACAGCGCGATATCGAGTCCATTAACGCGAATTTCAACCTCAGCTCCTTGGACACGGAACAACTGAAGAAAGATTGTTCTTTGGATGAACTGAAATCGGACATCGTACAACTGAAACTCGAATTGGTTCGCGCGTGTGCCGTTGTTGCCGAAGCGAGGACGCACGCAGAGTTAGTTGATATTGTGTTTGATTACGTTTTCTGACTGTTTTAGAAATATAAGTGTGTCATAACATTTGCGAGCTGAATTTTTATTTGATTTGTTTCATCTACTTTTAGAAGCTGTGATAACAGGAACTTAAAATTTACCTAAAAGGTCATATTCAAAACAAACATTAAAATAGTAATTAGATTTTTTTTAATAATTATTTCCTAATATGCTTATATTGATATACATAAAACATATTCGACTGTGGCACAAAACCTTGTGGGTTTATTTGTGCCGCAGAGCGTCGTGCTGAATACATGAAGTAATGATACATAGTGATATTTTAAAAATGAAATTACACAATATTAATGTTACATCAAAAAACAGGAGCAAAGGCAAGAGATTGTTTAAAGTAATAGAGCTATAATTTCAACTCATACTTTTCTAAATTTCCATAAATTCTGTTGACAATGTTTATTATGATGGTTACGATAGTTGCATTATATCTACACTATCACTTCATGTCATTAGGAATAAAACAATTAAATTACTAAAAGGAAATATGGTATAAATGTAATTACAGCCGAGTTCGTATCTGCGGGAACACTACTGTTATGTATATTGTATTCTATTCAGACTACCTTGTAAACGTAAATCAAATAAAACACATTTAAAGTCAAAATGTTATATGTTATGGTTAGATCAGCCTGAAAAAACTTTTTAGTATTTGTGCGTTCTATCTCATTATTATTTATTTAATTGAAGTGAGTGTAAAAAATCTGTTATGAGAAATGATGGTTTTTAAGTCAAAATTAAAAATATTTCAGAACTAAGGACCTCCATCAATGGACACAAGCCGACCCATTGACAAGCAAACGAGTGGCGTCGGTGAAGAAACTAGCATACTACGTACAAACACAGTTAGAGCAAGCCCAGAGGGCGCTTGACTATAAGTGGAAAGAACTGGAAGCGAGAGATGCAAGCCTTAGGTGTGTATTTTTTCTTTTATTGATACACTAGAGTTTACCCAACAGTTGAGCCGCAGGGCAACCACTAGTATGTACCTCTTGTTTAAAGAGAAGGCGTTGGTACAGGTTACATTGTACTAAAGTTTTGATTTTAGTGCTATTTGCCCCCGAAAGATTCTCTTAATTTTACAAAATTACAGCAAAACCGATCCAGTAGTCTTAGTATTTTTTCCGTAAAAGCTTAACAGAGATAGAGAGATCGAGTTACTATCGCATTTTTTTGTAGATGATGTATTTTTATATCTATAAACTTGAGAAATGATTGGTCTCTCATACAAACTTTCATCCTTTATTTGAATCCGTTCTAGTTTTATTTATCTATCCCGCGTGTATCTATCTGCAAACTACGTAAATGACCAATATGACCAAAATGACGGAAATGGAAAATCGTAAAAAAATAACCTATTCCACCTTCTGGGATAACCTTTACATAAATCTCTCCATTATCCAGGATGAAAAGTATCCCTTGTCCACCCTCGGTATTAAAATTACATATATACCGAATTTCAGCCAAATCGGTCCAATAGTTTTTCCGTAAAAGCATAACAAACAGAGAGACAAATATATTTTTATTCCGGAAACTATCCCATTTTTCGGGATAAAATGTATCCTATATTCATCTTCGACATCGAAAATACATATATATATACCAGATGGGTCCAGTAGTTTTTCCGTAAAAACGAAACAGACTCACGGTCAGACAGAGTTACTTTCGCATTTATAATATTAATAGGATATTTAACCGACTAACCTCACCTGACACATGAAATTTCTTAGAAATAGCTAGATTAACCTTGAATTATTATTTAAAAATATACTGTGCTTTGTTGCTACGTCCACTACTGAGATCTGCTTCAAAATTGTCTATAATATGCATGTTATTGAGATTTATTCCAGAGTTGTGAATCAACACAAGCGTATTTTGAGAATATATGATTAGAACTTTTCCTTCATATAACTCTTCATTACGGCACAGGTACATATACCTATATGAATGTCTTTATTTAACCTATATTGCATAGATGTAATATAAGTTAGGATTAGAAAGACTGTTGCAGGAATGGAGAAAGAGTATAATTTTCTGGGGCCGGGTGGCCTGTCCTAAGAGGCGAGAAAACAACCCACAGCCAGGTGGTAGGGTATTTGCCCGTCTGAATGACTACCATCCCCGGTTTGATGCATACCGCCATATCAATCTTGAGTTATGTTCCGGCATTAGTGGTCAGGTTTCATTCCTCCCTTTGAGAGCGGCAGCACATTGGTAGCACCTTTGGTGTTACAAATGTCAATAGGCGATTGTAACCGCTTTCCATCAGGTGGGCCGCGTCTGTCTGTCTGCTGAACTCAGGAAAAAAAAATACTTTATTGATACAAACTCTAGTTTGTATGAACCAAATTTGCAATTGATAGTGAAGAATAAAGTGTTTTCATTCATGTTATGTGTTATTTGGGAATAATAAGATTAGATATGCTCTGATGTTTGTCCGTATATGTTTGTTTTAGACCTGGCCAACGCATGATCAGGCCAATTTTAGACGACGTCTACCAGCCTTTGGTGAAACAACAAGAGATCTTGAGTCGACAGCAGGCAGTGCTGCGAACTCTACGGAACACTCTAAACGAATGTGACATCACGCCTATGTTCAAATCCACGAATTCACTGCTTAGAAGCACACCATTTAGAAACAAGTGAGTTTTCGTTAATATTTATATATTACAAGCTGCGCCCGCGGTTTCACCCGCGTGGTGATGGAAAATCGTTATATGTTGGATAAATCACACTATATCTTTATAAATTATAGACTATGTATTATTCTGATGTGTAAGTTATATTACTGTAAAGTTTCATCAAAATCCATTCGGTAGTTTTTGCGTGAAAGAGTAACAAACATACATTCATACTTACATTCTTACAAACTTTCGCGTTTATAATGTATATAAGATTGGTGTTTTTAATGAGTAGTAGGATATACCCGCGACTTTGGCCGCGCTGGACTTGAAATCCCGCGGGATACCCGGAATAAAAAGTAGCGCAGATTTTACGTCTAAGTCTAAGAATTTGCTGTCGATCAGTGAAAATTCCATCGAAATCAGCCCAGTAGTTTTTACGTGAATCCCAAACAAATGGAAAAGAAATCTAAAAAAAACTGCATCGTATTCACCACCGTTTATATACTCTTTTCCAGCTGGTTTTTGTTTATAGTTTCAATGTACAGACACGGTATTTTTAGAATTTTTTAATATTATATATAAATTAGTAGGAAATACACATGTGACTTAATTAAATAGTTTTATCTTAATAATATTCTTCAGGGCTTATTTAGGATTGCCTGAGATCTCTAAATTATAAATCTGAATACATATGTATAAAAAGCAAATATCTGTATTAGGGGAAATTATACCATTCTTGGCACCCCCCAGTCATTCATTCACACCCTATTATTCAAAACGTTATAAAATCTTAATATTATATAGCCATACAATGATAATAATTTTATTATATGGCTACAAAATAAAATATATTATACATACATACATACATAACTTCACGCCAGTTCCCTTGCGGGGTAGGCACGAACAACAGAGTGCCATTTAGGCTTATTCTTACACATTCTTATATTATGATATCTTAATATCTTGTATAAATTGTCTGAGTACCAATAATTAGGACGAGTGCCAACAATGGTATACTTTACCCTTTGAGTATAATTATACTGTATGTCTTTCAATAATAATATAGTATAATAATTATTAATTCCTTCAAATGTACAAATAAACTAGCTTCGAGACTTGCGTTTTTGCGTTTGTAATAGTATTTGTATATTTACAGGACTTCTAAACTTGAAATTCAAATTACCTTGAAAGTTAGTATTAAAAATTATGTTTAATATTAATATTTAAGTACTATTTTAATATCGTTTAATATTATTAGTTTCATATTTAGTACCTGCCTGTAAAAATATATAAAAGTATTAGTTCATTTCTTTATGTGCTGACAGTACACTACTACAAATGCAAAAACGTTTCGAAGCTAACTTACCCGTAGGCAGTTAACTAAACTTTTAGAATCCAGAATTACATTGCCGCATAATAGTACACGAGTTCTTCGATGCATCAAACTTGGAACTTTCAGAACCAAATGTAGCTGTTTGGACTAAAAATTATTACTTTTCAGAGATCCGTTATCAAAACTGACAAAAAACATTCTCAATATGAGCCTCGAAAGACAAACAGAAACAAAAAAACCACACTTGAGCGCTACTAAACTTGACGCTCTAAGGGACATACTCTCAAATCATAAAACGGTAAAAATAAAGCCTGTTAATGTAGAACTAAGGCAACAACTGGCTGCCATAAAATTAAATTATGAAAAGAGTATGAAGGAAAAGGCGATGAAAACAAATGTTCAACAAGCTCCTATAGAAACCGCGCCGGAAACGCAAGTGAAAGTTGAACAACCAGAAGAGCAACCAGGTAATTAGAGTATATTCTTCACCTATTTGTAGTCAAGAAATATTTACTAATACACGCAGGTACTAGAAGACAACTGTGTAACTAACTATATACTAAAATATGGACTTAGTTTCTTTGTTATTATATGTGTTTATATTATACTAGCGGCCCGGCGCGGTTTCACCCGCGCTCTGTCCCGCTCCCGTGTTATATAGCTTATGACACTCCCTGTTAACAAACAGTAAAAGGATTTTTAAAATCGGTTTAGTAGAGCCAGAGATTACCCCCTACAACGTCACAAACGCACAAATTTTACCTGTTTATAATATTATAAGTATATATGTAAAAAACCGAATTAAGTTTTCATGTAAATAAAGTAAAGCTGTTGGGTTTGACACACGGCGTAGCCGCCGGGCAATCTCCAGTAGAATATATAAAAACAATTTATTATTGCCGTGTTTCTTTTTGGGCCGAACAAAAGGACGAGATAATAGCTGAAGGGTCTGAACCAACTTCTAAATAGTATAACCTCGTGGCCGAGCCTAACATAATTAGGAAGATAAAGGCTCACTGTCTCTGCTGGTTCGGTTACGTAGAGCGGATGGTGGAGGATTAGAATATGAAGAAACCATACTTGGGGCGACCAGTCGATCTCCAACTGGTTGGCCGTCCTAAGTATCGCTAGAAAGATAGAGTGGAAGTTGACCTGACCGAACTTCAAGCCCACAACTGGCAAGACTAAACACTGTTCAGGGCAGAGGAAAGTTGCGTGCTTAATATACTTAAGCTTGTTTTGTATATGATGACATTCTGATTGATAAAAAAACATTAATTTAGAAGTCTCCCAAGTAAGGTAATCTTGTCCTTGCGACGGTAACTCCTAATATAGCTTCATATTCCAAAATCACTTTCCTTTAGCCGACTTCAGTGTGCGAGTTCAAGACTCCATCTATCTATTATTAGTCTAAAATCGATACCTAAAAAAGAAGATACTACTCTAATCAGAAAAGTCGTCTTCTCTCAGACGGGTTATGCTGTGACTATTTTATTATTAAAATTCCCAACTCGATTTATTTATCGATTATTCGATACTGAAATGGGCTCTACGTTGTGCAGTATTTATATGTTTGATAATAAACTATTTGTACCTGCCATAGACTGCAGCTCGTTGCATAGATAATACTATATATATAAAAACTCGTTCAGCATTATTTTTTATTAATGACATTATGAAAAAAACTCAAATGAAAAGGATTAAATATTATATATAATATTTAATCTTTTTAATTAAACATACATATTTAAATCAAGTGTCGACTTTCGTCACATGTTCAATTTATTTATTTAACTTCTGGAATAGTTTTCTGTTTGTCATTAAATGGATTATTAAATTATTATTAACAATCTATATGTAATTTTGGACTCTAACAGATCAGTTTAATAAATTAAAGAAAATCTACTTCTGGATATCGACGTTACTGATTTTAATTATGTGAACTGTGAATCTGTTCAATTTGACCGATCAAGTCTACTATTGGATTTTTATATCAATACAAAATTTGATGTACAGTGTTGTGTATTAATAAAAATTATATATATTTTTAACAATATAAAATTTTATTTAAAATGCTATTAGAAGTCATACTGTTAGCCTTTATTACTGAGCTACATTACATTTATACTGACTATAATAAAATTTAATATCGGCAACCCCTCTCAGCTTGTCCTTCCGACAAAAGCCACCTCCAAGATCCTCCATTATTTCCTATCTAGTGCAAGTCTAGTCCAAAGTAGCCCAAATACTTTGATTTCGAAGAATAGTGGAATCAAAATTATGAATTTTGTTAGTAACCTTGACGTTGTAAAACACCTAATTTATTTTAGCACCTCCGATTGTGAAAGTTGAACCAAAAGTTGTGCCAGTAAAACTTCAGCCGTTCATTGCACCGTCATTCACGCCAGTCAATAATAACATGAAACCAATTGCACCTGGAGTTGCAAATGTAGCGAGAACATTGTTTGTTGATGGTAAGTTATTATTCTGAATCAATGTCGGATTTGTAACTACATATAAATATACACATATATCTAAAATCTGAATTCTTACAAACTTTTGGTATTAGAGGAGTAAGAGCAACTAAAAGTAACTCAATCCTAATGATTTTATTAATAAGGAAAACCTTCAATTACTGCTTACTTGTTGAATTCTATGCATGCTTATGGTAATATTTTTTAAAGGTTTTTATACATATAATAAGTTATTTAGTTCAAGAGAATTAGGCAAATATTCATAAAATATTTACTGAAACCCTATGTGTACCCGGATTCTACGAATGCCTCTATATGGATGGATATGATCATCATTCGTATACTTGATGGAGATTGGTACAGATTTTCTCCGCATCAGTACTAATTATTTGAATTTTGTGGGTGCATCGTGATGATTGAAATAAGATTGTAACACAACTTCTTACAAAGTATAATGTGACAAAGTACAAGGTTAAGGGCTTTTAAAGAACTACATATATTCACGCGTGACGGTTTCTTTCGGTTGCGTGTGCACTCTTCAAAAAACACGGAAGAACTGTGTCATCCCCTAGTCCATTGGCCGGCCACGTTGCCACCTCGTAGACTCCTTCGAGCGCCACTAGGGTGGCGCTGGCGTTCCGCTTATTTGACGGCTAAAAACTGCGTTCGCTTGTCGATACCCAATGTATATACCCCATTAACGATAACTTGACGCGCAGGGTTACCAACAATCAAAAAGATTAACCACTAATGCTAAAGTCAAAAACACCTAAAATCGCAAATATTACTAAAAACGCCTCACGTAATTAATGGACTCTCCCTAATTATAACACTTCGTTTCCCATATACTTATAATAAAACAAATGATGACTTATATCAAAAATTAGTTAGGTATCAATGGGGATTGTTCAAAAAAAATTACCCTCTGATTTTATATTTTTATTATGTAAAATAGGGTATTTTAAGATACTAATTTGGATATTTTTGTGTTTTAAGAGTTATTTTTTTTTTTATTCGATTTTTAAACAAATTATCCGATGACGTCATTGGGGACAACTTTACATTAATTCCTTTGCCTATAAAAAGAAAATAATCATATTAATCTGTGCTACTATTTAAATGTTACTGTCATTATTCATTATGACACATCGTGATCATTTTAGTGTGGCCAGCTTAGCAATTTTATCGGTAGATTTATTTTATATATTTTGGTGTTCAACATTTATTATTTTCTAAAGTTACCGTTAAGTTATTTAAAGTGACCTTTAGTGAAAAATCAATATAGTATAACTTAAACTGAATAATGTCCAATTAGGCTGAATACCATTAATTGATAATCAGGTATAAAACCTATTTTGTAATAAAGTATTCTTTCGGCGATTACAACAGATAAAGCTCTTTCGACCACTAAAATACTTTGATTTGGTATCACATTTGGGTTATCATTTTTAATGTCTGATACCTAGACATAGTCTCATTATCCAATGACGTTGTTAATCCAGTTAAAATAAAAAGGTTGTATTGTCACTTTCAATGGAGGGGGGGGGGGGGAGTATTATTAGTCAGACCTTTAAAAAAAATATCAGTCGTTAGGACTGCACTTCAGAGATAAAAACTTGGTATCTGAGCGTGACGGTAGTGCGAATTCAGTGAAGTTTTCAATTTAAAAATCATGGCGATGTTCGATAAGGTCTTTTTTAAGTCAATATGTTGGGAGTTGCTTTCCTACACACACGTGTGTACCAACAAGAATTACAAATTTTAGTAATTTCACTATTAGCAACCTGGCAACATTGGGTATTTAGGCTTTAGATCGGCGGTTAATGCAGCATTTCTAAATTCTAATATTATTCATTACAATTAATTTCGTCCTTAGAAAATCTTCTAAAGTCATCCGACAAAAAAGTGAACTGTTTTATTAATGAAAATATATTAAATATTTTCTCTTTCTGAACATGGCCGGATCTTCAAATAGGAGTGTTAATTTGGAAAGGCTGATACGCTAAACCTACCTAACATGTAATGTTATTAGAGTACACAGCTATACTCGTAGTACATATTGGAGAAATAAGAGGAGCTAAAATCCTGATGTAAGTAGTTTTGTGAAGGTTTCTAAATTCAA
The DNA here is from genome assembly GCA_019925095.2 of Dendrolimus kikuchii. Classification (NCBI taxonomy): domain Eukaryota; kingdom Metazoa; phylum Arthropoda; class Insecta; order Lepidoptera; family Lasiocampidae; genus Dendrolimus; species Dendrolimus kikuchii. Next base: position 13,250,708 of record CM034398.1, on the reverse strand, counting down.
CATGTTCGTCCATAGATCTTCCTTCCTTCTTTCCTTTTATAACCTGTGTAGTATATTACTATTCCTGTCTGTAAATTTCATCCATATAAGAAATCAATAATGTTAATTATTAGTTAATATATGATTGATGTAAGTACTTTGTGATACAAGTGATACTTTGTGTTGAAGTCAAAATTCATCTAAAATGTGCACCTATTTATAGAAAAATAGCTACATGTCTCACTCATTCATTAGAAACTGATTAAAATAATATTAATTACTTATTTGATAATTTGGTACAATCAATAAATCAGCAACCTATATTACTTTCTTAATAATCTATAATACAAGTAAAGTATCTCATATAAATACATACAAATAAAGGAACAGACATTGCACCACTACCCTGGCGGTTAAATAGTGTGTTTGATTGCTAATGTATGTTATGGATCTGATCTTATACAACAAATTACCGGAAAATATGAAACTCTCCAGTAGTTTTAAATATATTCACTTGCCGGCTTAAAAGTGATTAATCAAGCACATCTATGGCTTGAAGGATTTCATGGAATATGAAGATTTGTGACAAATACCTTAATGATTGTAAATCTCTTAATAATATGATTTTGATGTGTAACATAGTTACTAATATGAAAATTTATGAGTTAAATAAGGACTATGCGAGTAATTAAATAGACACTTTATATCTATTTTTTTCAGGTTCAGAAAAAATTTGCAACAACTTTTCTGCATAAGCAAGGGTTATGCTTGATCATAGAATTTTATGACTTATCCACTGCAGTTTACATGAAAACTTTATGTATAGAAAAAACCAAATGCTAGCCTGCAGAAAAAAGAAAAAGATAAAACTGAACATTTCTGAAAAGATTATATAATATGTCCTAAATTATTATTAATAAGTGTTTAATTAAATAAACAAGTTTAACTGCTAAAAGTTATTTATTATTTCATCTTGCAAAATAATAAGTCAAAAGATATATTTTATTAATCAATTCATATAAATATATGGCACATACAAATTTATAACTCAAAATAGTTTGCTTTCAGTATAGAAACCATCTTATTCTTATAACTCGTAATGTGAACTCTTATGACATCATGCAAAGTAAAGCTAAAATATTTTTGGAGGAATGTTAAATATTCATATATTGTTAACATGAATTATAACTAATAACATCTAGATTTATGTATATATAAAAATAAGTTATTTAAAATAGCCATCCTTGTTTTCAATTAATTAAGCTTTAAAGATATAGGCCATTCTTCTATGGTGGTACTAATCTTTTCAATCAGTTTCCATTTATTGATTTGGGCTCGCTTGAGATAAATTCAGGTTCTGGTGAACTTTTTGTATGCCATTAGCTCCAATGCAGTTCATAAAGAATACTCCAAAGAATTCAAGTCAGAACTCGACGAAGGCCAACCTATGCTCTGAACAAAGTCTGACAAATTGGCTTGCAACCAATGTTGGATTGAATTAGCTTCATGGGAGGGTACAGAGCCCTGTTGGAAAACCACTGCTATCCAGCGAATAAAGTATCACTTAATGCTTAAATCATTACTTCCAATATGTGATTTTGGACGTCCTTCTAACTTCTAGCGCAAGGTGTATTGTTTTGCCAGTTAAATTTTCTTTCACTGTGTTGATCTTCTCATCAGTAAACAGGTTATTTTTTGGATCGTATCTCTTGAAAAGATTTCGACATCTTTCCAATCGCCATTTACGAAGACGCTCGTTTATATAATGCACTTTTCTTTGACTTTTAGTTAGAGACCATATGTAAGTATTCTCTTTACAGATATTTAAGAAATATTGGTCTGAAGAGATAATATATACATAATTTAATTCTGGAGCACGTCGAATAAAATGTTTGTTTATGTTGATGTTGTATGACATAACAATGACATAAAAAGGAAAATGTCGGTCCTTTTGTATTTTGAAACTGAATGGCTACGGTATTGATATGCATTTCACCAGACGTAAATGACGTCATAGGATTTAGTAAGGTCAAATAAAGGTCAAACGAATTTCTTTCAAAATACAAGGGGATTGTACGTTTTTTGGAATTTTAACTAGACAGAAATGATTAGGAACACTATTCCTCGAAATGGTTTTTCAAAAAGCTAAATTTAAAAAAAGTGAACAATCCCCATTAGTTAGGATGTTTTGTGAAAGTCAATCCAATGATGTATGATAAATGTTTTGGTAGCATTAGTTCTAAAGTAAAATTTAGAGATCCCATTAGACTAGTAACACCTAACTGCAACACTTTGTTAAGACAAAAAAAACTGCCAAGTTATGATCACAAAAGTCTTTAATTCGATACCCATATCAATAAGAGGATTGCCAACAAGAATATTTAAATTAAAATGACATTCATGACTGGTGGATTAGTGTTTTTATGACATTAAGGATTTTATTAAGAAAATGATTGTATTTATATTTTTGCCACTGATATCTGATTTATTTTATTTTGTTCTTGTATTTCTGTTTTAATTATATATAATTAATCGAATTGTTTTTATAAATTTAGAATATTTATATTTTTTTGAATTGATGTGTACCCAAATATTTGTATGACCATGTGTAGATCAAATACAGTGAGACCAAATGACGTTATTACCATCTTTTGTACAACTATTACCTCTATTTTTATAAATAAAGATTCATTTATTCATTCGTGCATTATATGCAGAACCACAGCAAGAACCTCCCAAATCAGTACAGCAAACTCCACAAATCCAAGTGCAGCCAACAAAACCACAGCCACTAGACCCAAGCTCACCTACCAATACTCGCAGTGTACTCAAAGATTTGCTACAGAACAAAACTCAGAATGCAGCCGAACCAAAGACTGAAAGCAATATTTTCAAATCCACGCCTAATGCATTTTCATGTAAGTTCATTTTCTTACAATAAAACTACGGTTTAACGGTTTTAAGCGCGGTATTTTATTTCATTTTTATTTATATAATTATTTTGTTTTTTATTACTTGTATGTCTCTGAAGACCGCGGGCTATAAAAATTGACCAGACTTTTGGAGGGCTTGTGTGGGGCCATGAGGCCCATTGACATATTTAATGTAAATGTGGCGTGACACTAACCGACGATTGTCCCTGTCAATGTAAAAATGTACATCATATAAAAATGCACCCAAAGACAAGCTCTGGTCACTTTTTTTTTTTTTTTTTTTTTTAATTGCTGGAATTCAGCAGACAGGCAGACGGCCCACTCGATGGAAAGCGGTTACCATCGCCTATGGACATTTGCAACACCAAAGGTGCTACAAATGCGCTGCTGCTCTCTTAAGGGAAACTGGAACCTGGTCACTAATGCCGGAACACAACTCAAGTTTGTTATGGCGACATACTTTAGACCAGGGGTGGTAGCCATCCAGTCGGGCAAATGCCCTACCACCTGGCTGTTGGGTTGTTTTTTCGCCTCTTACGACAGGCCGCCCGGCCGCAGGACTATTGTAGGAAATAGAACTAAAGGTACCGACCGGGCTATTAGGATGAACTACTAATGGAACTAGTGGTCTGGGACTATGAGGACTATGGCTTCTGCCTGTCGCAATGTTCGGGAACCATGGAAAAAATGGGCAGACGGTAACTCAACACTTCCTGCATATTCCCATAAAAAAGCCGTACAAATTGGTGAAATTATATTATTCTTTATGTAATAAAAATAAAATTATATACCGCGCCAAGAATATTTTATTAGTGTTTATGTGTACTAAACTTAAGACTTAACTTAAGAAAATAATTTTCTTATGTTTTTCAATTAACAAGATACATTGTTACTTTTGAAATTGCGATTCCATCATTTCGCTTTCGCGTTCATGATTTAAACATGAAATATTTTAATCAATTTCCCTAGTTCAATGATTATTACCGGGTTCGATTACAGGCAGAATAAAATATCTACGATATTTTGAACTTTCCTGGAAAATCAATCCTATAGTTACTCATTGCACCTGTACAGGGTGGAAACTTTGAACGGGGTAGTAAAGGGAAGTAACTTAACCGTTGCAGCTACACGAAAATGGTCTTAGAAGACTATCCATGATTTTTCTTGAAAGTTTGATCCCTATTGACAGATCTTCAAAAAATTGTACAGTTAGCATGAAGAAAATGGCCATTTTAAGCAGAAAACACTTTTTGTGCTAATCGAGCCTGTTTCTAATACTAATCAAAAACTTCTATGGGGCCAACTTTCATTGGAGTACTAAAGGAATCAGAAATTGCAAAAATATTTTTCCATACATCTTTTAAGAAGTCCAGCTTATCTCTTTTATTTATCAAATCTTTTTGTTGGCTGAATAAAAAGTTTTATGTGAAAAAAACACACAGCTTTTCTGACGCATCAAACTATCAAGATTGGTTTTTGTTTGGAAATAAAATAATAACGAGTTTGAAATTTGGTTTTTTACAGTTCCTGCATCTGCTACATCTCAAGCAGCTAATATATTTGAATCAAAACCTCTATCAGGCATAAATAACATGTTCAATAAATTCCAACCACAAGTTTTTGAACCACAAGCTAAACCACAAACAGCACCAAATCCTAAATCAGAGGAAACTGGTGAACCAGAAACTTCGATCGCTACCCCAAAACCATTTACAGTTCAGACTAAAGCAAATAAACCTCTAACTAATTTGTTTGGTATGAAACAAACGTCCTCTTTTGTTGCTAGCACACCAAACACATCTGATGTTTCAAAGAGTAATCAACAGGAGATTTTACCGAAAACTGAAAAAGTTGCTGTTAAATCAATAGAGAAAGTTTCTGAAAAACTTAAAGAAAATATTCCACAAAAGCCAGTGGAATGTCCCGAAGATCAAGCAAATGATATGAAAGAAAATATTGTTAAGCCTTTGGTGTTAAAAACAGTCAATAAAGAATCTACGCCGGTTTCAAGCATCCCACAATCTGTAGCAACTAGTGCTCCTGCTGTGACAACTAAAAGTATGTATCGATTTGTAATACACGTTTTGTTTATTTTTACTTTTTATAACTTTGCAAAAAAGAAAAGTCCTTTTTACCTTTTCTTTCGTAATAATGCTCCTAATAAAACTGGAACGTATATAATTCTTATATTTTTTAAATCTGCTATTTTAGGTGAGTCCCAAAAGCCAATTCTCAGCAAAGCTGACAACAAAGATGTCATTAAATCCACGTCTGATACAACCACGAAGTCTACCGCCTCCTCCATTTTTGCTGCAGCAAATGCTAGTATAGGTAAGAACTGTCATAATACTTATTAAAATTATATAGAAAAGTTAAGGTTAACTACTATAAATCTAAATGTTTTTGTTACAGTGACAAAACCTCAACCAATATTTGGAACAGTAACAACAGCTTCGTCTGAAGCAAGCACACCATCTGATGTAGATACATTATCACCCGATGATTCACCAACAAATTTATCTATGAAATTATCTGCATTTGGATCACCAACAACAACAACCAGTTCTGCTTCTTCTATATTTAGTGCAGCAGTTGCATCTCAACCAAAAATAACAACGCAATCCGGTTCTATATTCAGTACTTCGCCAGTGGCAACCACATCTAGTGTATTTGGTTCCACTCCAGGATCACTTTTTGCGACAACTTCTACTACTCAGAGTTCTATATTCGGAGCTCCAACTACCGAGTCTGTATTCAGTGGCACTGCAGCTAAATCTTCCGTGTTTAGTACACCTTCACCTGCTTCGCCAACACCGGTATTTGGAACAACAACCCAGTCTGGTTCTATTTTTGGATCAGCTTTTACTCAAACTACAACTCAATCTGTGTTCGGATCTTCAAACACTACTTCCGTATTTGGTGCTCCAACTAGTACTCAAAGCAGCCCAGTGTTCGCTACAACTACGACTACAGCATCGGTATTTGGTACAAACACCTCAACAACTCAGTCTCCTGTTTTTGGTACATCAACGACATCAGCGCCAAGTGTGTTCAGTGCGCCTTCAACTCAAAGTTCTATATTTGGTAGCGCAACAACTACAACGTCTAGTTTATTCGGAGGAACTGCGACTACTGCTGCTACTCAGGCTTCTGTGTTTGGGACCTCTGGATCATCTTCTGTATTTGGTTCACCAACGCCGAGTACACCTAGCGTTTTTGGGGGATCTCCTCAACCTTCTGTGTTTGGAACGACGACTGCATCAACTCAGGCTTCTGTATTTGGTACTAGTGCTCCGGCTACACAGGCATCTATATTTGGCGCCGCCCCAACAACTCAAGCGTCGATATTTGGTGCACCACCGGCAACAACGACTCAAAGTAGCTCGCTGTTTGGCAGCGCCGAAGCAAATCTGTTTGCTGCTGCTAGTATTTCAACTACCAGTGCACCTACACAAGGAAGTGGAGGAAATATATTTGGCGGCGGGTAAGTTATCAATCATTTATTTGCCCTTGTTAAATAGTTTGTCTAAAATTGAGTCTTAATAAGTTTCCTTTAAATGTTTGACTGTTTTGGTCTAGAAATATGTTTTAAATTAAAAATCAAAACGCGAAATACGAATGAGCCATGGTGATATATTTTTTACTTTGTGATTACTATTTTAAGTATTCCTTTTCTCTGGTATGTTTGTAAGTGCATGGTTTAAAATTTTACTATCTAGAGAGTAAATAGATTTTAGTGCCCTGATTTCAAACAACAAAAGTATGTATTTTTGAGATATTGAGGAGAAAGTAAAATTATATATTTTTCAACACACTTGCTCATAAAGTGGCTCTATGGTCACCGCAATTAGGCACAGAATGACACCCATAATCAAACTGTGAATAAAAAACATTATAACTCACTAGTGAGTTATAGTTTTTTTTAAATTTCATTGGTTGAGTTGCTTTGTTCTTAAAAAAGTTTTTATTCAAAAAAAAAGATCGTGTTCTATAGAACAAATAAATTAATGTTCCTATTGCTTGCTCATTTCGTGCAACTTCTTATTTAAATAGATAATTTTAACTCGTACGTGTTTAATAAATAAAACTTTCACTCATATATAACTTTTTTTATCTACTAAATAAAATGAGTTTTTGTTGTTATTTTATTCACAAGTGTGTTGAAAAACGTCGTATGATACACGTGTGTATTGATGATTACCGTCCTCGGCTCTCTTAAGACCCTCGCCTACGGCTCGAGTCTCAATGGCGCCTCGGCGGTAATCACCAATGTTACACACTAGTACCATAATGTACTATTATCTTCCTTTTTTGTGCTTGCTAGTATTTTCTAATCGATTCCTCAAATAATTTAATTGGATTAGTGAATTTTATTGTAATATAAATTGTTACTTAGGTCAGCCGGTTCGGTATTTGGTAGTGGTACCAACACAAATGTTTTCGGCGGAAAAACTACATTTGCTCAATCAAACGCCACTGCTGCGTCAATATTCGGAGCAGGAGCGGCGTTTGGACAGAAGCCTGCGACTAACTTGTGGTCCGGTGGAAATACTAGTGGAGGTGGATTCGGTTCCACGGGATTTGGTAAGCTTTACTTAACTAACAGGACTCTTATGAAATTGTCATGTCTGTCTGTCTTTGTGTTCACAGTCATTTTTGTCAGAAACTAATGGTTTTATTAGGATGACATTCGTTAGAAAGCTGAATTCTGTATGATGCTACAAAAACAAAAAAATTGTGACTTGGAACTGGTGGGTGAATATTTTTTTATCATTGTAGGCCTGTAGGATATCATTAATCAAGTTAAAATTCATAATGACGTTACTTATTACTGTTTGATGGCCCATTCCTATACCTTACTATTCATTCACTTGCCCTAATATCGGTTGAATTTTAACATTACTTATGTGGAGCTTATGTCAAAATTTTATCGATAGTTAGGCAAATGAACCGTCGCGTCGGTAAGATATAGGAACTAGCCATGAATGAAAATTTATGTATTTAATTCAACAGATTGCGTGACATTGGCTTCCAAAGGCATTAAAATTGAAAAACATTAAAACTCTCTCTAATTTTAATTGAAACAAAAATTGGCGATATAAAATAAATGACACTCAAAGAAAATTGATGATGTAGAGTAATTTTTGAAATATTGGATATTTTCTCTGTTTTGCTTTTTTTGGCTTCCATAGGCAAATGAAAAAAGGTATTTATCACCCTTGCCTTCAATACGCGTAGTCCGACACGCGCTTGCTCGTTTTGTTGAAGTTGAATATAAATTTTGTGTCAGGTCAACCAGCAACAACGCAGTCCTCGTCATTGTTTGGTGGTACAACTGGAGAGAGTTTCAGCTCTCCAGCGCCGAGTCAGCCCTTTGGCAGTCCGCAGCCAGCGCCTGCCTTTGGGAGTGGTGAGGCCACGCCATCTGTCTTCGGCTCGCCTACACAACAGACTGGTAAATGAATACTTCTATTTTCCCACAAAAAGATCATACTTATATTAATTTAAATTTATTTCTTCTTTCTTTCACTTCGAACCGCTCCCGGAAAAATTTTCGCGGGATTCCCGCCATAAAAAATATCACACATTTTTTTACATAAAATTTGTTATCGATCAGTAATAAAATCACATTGGAATCCGATTTTTTTATAATTTGACCATTTAAAATCATTCCCAGAAAAATTACCGCGGGAATTCTAGGGTAAACAGTAGCGCAGTTTAAAGAGCAAGCATTAATACGGGTTGCATTGGATTAAATTTTTAAGTTAGTGCCCCCGGAAGATTCACTTAATTTTATATCGCAAACTATGCCATGTCCTGGTATGAACAGTATCTATGTCCATTTTCGGTATGAAAACTACATATTATTATGTACAAAATGAGAGCAAAACCGATTCAGTACTCCAGTAGTTTTTCCGTAAAAGCTTAACAGATAGACAGACCGTGTTACCATCGCATTTTTTATAGATGATGAATTATTATATCTATAAACTTGAGAAATGATTGTCCCCATACAAACTTTCATCCTTTATTACAACCTGTTTTTATTTATGTAAACTACATAAATGACCAAAATGACCAATTTAATCAAAAGGACAAATCACAAAAAGAATCTATTCTACTTTCGGGGATAACTTTTACATAAATCTATCCCATTATCCGGGATGAAAAGTATCCCTTGTCCACCCTCGGTATTAAAATTACATGTGTACCGGATTTCAGCCAAATCGCTCCAGTAGTTTTTCCGTGAAAGCGTAACAGACAGACAAGTTTCTTTCGCATTTATAATATCAATAGCGATACGTACAAGAGACAGACAAGATTTATTTAATTTTTATTTAACAAAACGTTTTTGTGTCCGAATATAAACAAGTATGTAAGTTAACAATAATTTAAAATTTCATGCTTCTAAAATTATTTTCTATTCTTTCAAGAAGATAAATTATTTCATATTACAAATTACATATACAATAAAATTAAATACTAAATTATTTACATTATTATTATGATTTTAGGAATTGAAATAATCATCTATTGCACAATATGATTGTGAAAGAATTAAATTATTTAATTAATTGCGATTATTACATAGATTTTATTTACAGCTTCCGCTTTTGGTGGTTCGCCTGTTTTTGGCTCTAAGCCTGTATTTGGACAATCTGCTGGGTAAGTAATGTAATTGTTATTATTATACTTTGCCTTTATTTAAACTTCTGTCTATTTGAGACGGTCATTATTTAATTTATTATAAAAAAATTATAATCTTATATAAATTAAACTAAACTGACGGACTCATAAACTGCATCAAAGTTCAGGATTACTTTGAAATGATTTTTTAAATAAGTATGCAAACTTTTTAGATTAAATTATATAAATATGGAGAGACTGGCTCTTAATCTCAAAAAAGAGGAAAATTTAAAAATAGAACTGCAGTAAAACAAATTAATATAGCCGGGAAAAGAAAATTTACTCGTAGTATCAGATTTGCGTGTTATTTATAGCAGTTTTAAATTGATTCTCATTGATTTTTTATTCTTTTGTCAATTGAATTATTGTTACCAGCATAATTGTTGGGTTAGTTTTTTAACTCATCGAGAGTTTTTGAACCATAATATGGATACTTCGTCCGAACAAGCGGCTCAAATTGTAGCATTGGTGCGGGAGGGCTTGGATCAACGAACGATTGGTAGAAATTTAAATTTAAACCAGTCTACGGTTTCTAGAATATACAGAAGGTTTGTGGAGACAGGTTTTTACAGAAGGAGACGTGGTACAGGCAGGACTCGAGCAACCACCGGTCGTGATGATCGATTTATTGTTACAACTTCCCTGCGAAATCGTTTCCTCACGTCTGTTAACATCAAAACAGAGCTTAATGAAGTGCGTGGAGTAAACGTGAGTGCACGAACAATAAGAAGAAGGTTAAAGGAAGCGGATATCACCCCTTTTAGACCAGCAAATGGTCCAAAGTTGTCTGTAGCTCACAGACAAGCTCGCTTAAGATTTGCGCGTGGTCACCTGAATTGGACAGAAGAGCAATGGATCTCCGTATTGTTCACGGACGAGTGTAGGACATGTTTATATGGTGCAGATGGTCGCAGAAGAGTCTATCGTCGATTTGGGGAGCGATATGTTCAAAGTTACATTGAGGAGCGTGTTCCTTTTGGAGGCGGTTCGTGTATGGTCTGGGTGGTCTGGGGTGGCATATCGATGAACGGGCGAACAGAACTTGTGTTCATGGACATGGTCCGTCAAAACGGTAATAGAGGGGGTTTGACTGCACATCGCTACATAACAGAAATCTTAGAAGATCACGTGGTGCCTTACATGGGATTCGTAGGCGAAAATTTTACTTTAATGCAGGATAATGCCCGGCTGCACGCTGCTGCACAAGTTCGACAATATTGCGAAGAGGTTGGGATACGTACAATGAATTGGCCAGCACGCAGCCCGGGTCTTAGTCCCATTGAGCATATTTGGGACAATTTAAAAAGAGCTGTATATGCGAGAAACCCTTTGCCCACGACAGTGGCAGCACTAAGAACAGCACTTTCAGAAGAATGGGATAATATTCCGCAAGATCTTTTAATAACCCTAATAAAATCTATGCGGAACCGATTAGAATCCGTAATAAGGGCACGTGGAGGTAATACACCTTATTAAAACATAAATAAACCCTTGCATAAAGTTTGTGTCTATTGTTAAAACCAATTTTTGAATTAAACCAATTTTTCTTAAATTTCTATTTTTTCTTCAAAAAAAGTCGTTAAGGTCCTTTCCAGTACACAAACTTAAACTTAAGGATATGACCCTACGCTGTTTTAAAGTTCACGAACCAATCTAGAGGTTTCAATTTAATTCTGTATAGAAAGTTTGCATACTTGGTTAAAATATTTATTTCAAAGTCGTCTATTACTTTGATGCAGTTTATGAGTCCGTCAGTGTAGTTTAGTTTTTAGTTAACTAGGACTGTCGCAATCAGCGCCAAAATGGCGCCAATCAAACAGTTACAAAATAAATGAGAACCGTGGTAATAATAATAACTAATAGAGCCGTAATAGCTGTTTGGTTAGTGCGCCCCCTTCCCAAACTCAGAGCGCGGGTTGTTTGAATTGTATAATATTATAGATGTGAATATGAGTTTATTTATGACATTTTCGTGCGTTAAGTATACAGATCGCCGAAATTTTGTATACGCGTTGTCAGGTGTATAGAATAGGACATATGGTACCTTTCATCCAGAAAAAAATACTGTTCTCGGAGGATAGATCAATATAATAGAAAAGATGACGCTCCGATCGCGTTTTATTAGCGCCAGCGATGCAATTCACTAACAAATACATCGTTATAACAACGACACTCACAGCAATAATGGTAATGTGTTGCTTTCAAGGTTAGTGAGTTTCACCTTCGCTAGGTGGCTTTACGGGTATTTATGATTAAGTGCTTGGACTTAATAATTAAGCTTGTTATTTTAAGAATTATAACATGTCCACTTTATCCTAAAAATCCCTTTCTAACGAGACCGAAGCCGCGCCCAAAAACCTGTTTATTAAAGTGGTAAAAATACAGGTCAGTAATTTATACAGTTTCGGTTCGGCAACTAGTGGTGGTGGTTTCGGCTCTTTCGGTGGTTTCAACAAGAGTCCTTCGAGTGGATTCGGCGCTTCGGCCAGCTTCGGCGGGGGCGCCACTTTCGGTGGCACCGCCTTCGGTAACACCTCGCCTGGAAAAATGTTCGGGGGCACTGCACCGAGTAAGTTTTCTTATCAATTTTTATGGATAAAAAAAAATCAGTTTCCATAATATGTTTGCGTCTGTAAAACTCGAAATGTAGTTTGGTTTGAAATTTTTACATAACATTCAATTTTAATAAAAAGGTGTTTTTTATTGGTTCCTATGTTACCACGGGCATTAAAAGGTGCAACGTTTGATTAAATAATCATTAATATATTTTTGTTTTTAAGAAATAAAAAACATTGCTACAATGTGTGTCTATAAAAATTATACAAAAAATAGAAACGTTTTAATGTAAAAATAAAAATAATTTTCGCAAGTTACAGACAAATAGTACAATGTTAAATAAATAGGTGATTCTTATAATTATTTGGCTAGCTGTTGAAACAAAAAAGATTGAATAATAATTTAATGAAAATAGTAATTACATGCATTTCTATTTTCATTAAATTATAATTAAATATATTTGTATAATTAATAAAAAGTACATAATTCCTAAGTATGTAGTACTAACTTTATAAATTACAAAGTTAAGTCTTATTTCCTGCTTTTCGCAATATGCTATTACTAGCCACATAACTATGTTAATTTTTTTTATTTAATTTTTATCCCTATTCCCAAATTACTTAAATGCGAGAAAAAGTGTCTAATCTGTATTTTTATTATAATTTCGATGAACGGTGTAATTACGAGATATAATTTAAACCAGCGTATTTTTTCCAGGCTTCGGTTCTGCAACTCAGTCCAACAGTACGTTTGAGAACTTAGCAACCCAGAACACTGTGACTTTCGGTAACTTGGCCCAACAGTCTGGCCAACCAACGCAACCGGCATCCAGTTTTAATACGTAAGTATACAATTATTAATATTATATTCATTTACACGAACTTTCTTCACGGCTCTATTCACAAAAATAACAAATCCGTGTGTTAATTAAGCTATTCCAGTGTTCGGGGTATAAAAGTATTTAATTATCTTAGGGGGGGTTGATATAGTTGTGTCTATGGGCTATGTTAGTTACCCCGTTGTATAGGGTGACGCACTATATAGATTTTTTATTATTTTATACAATAAGATTTGCCTGCAACTTCGTCCACGTTTGACGGGTAACATAGATTACAGTTATTTTGCCAGTATTTAATATCAAAGGATATTTTCAGCAGGGTAACGGAGTTTTCATGTATTTTACATATTTTATACATGAATTGCAAAGATTTCTGTAAAAATCCGTGATAAGTAATGTTGCTAAAGGCATACCTAACTATATCTGTTCTACTAAAGAGGTCTAATCAATATATAAACTTTCATATCAAGCAAATTCTAATGTCACGTGGTTTCAAAGTTAAGAAATCGGAAATTGAAAAGTCCCAGATTCTATTGTTTTATTATTTAATTTCTATGTATAAACCAGACATGACAAAATTCCCGCGGGATTCCTAGGACAAAAAGTTTTGCAGCATTAAAAAATGCATGTAACCTATCATTTTAGTTAAACTGTATCGGAATAAGCTTATTTTTATGCACCCAAATAGCTTCAAATTGCTCCCGGGAAAAGTCTTGCCGGATTCAAAGGATGAAGGGTATCACAGATTATTAGATTAAGTCTGAAAATTTACTGTCGATCAGCGAAAACTGCATCGAAATCGGCCCAGTAGTTTTTGCGGGAATCCCGAACAAGACGGAGGCAGACAAACAGACAAATGCTCATCTCCATCGTTTATATAGTCTACTCCAGTTGTTTCTTTTTTAAATAGCTTCAATGTACAGACGGCATTTTTAGAATTTTATAGATATTTTACTACCCATACTTTTGAGAGATTGAAAACAAAAATAACTTTAAACTCGACGACTGATAAATAAAGATAGAACAAGAAAAGAGGGATGGATTGTGTAAAGAACAACATGATGATATATATGGTGTGAGAGACACTGACAGAGGATTTAGGGAAGGAAAATACGTATTAAGTTGACCCCAAATGATTAAAAGTGGAAGAGAGACGGGGCTTGCTGTAAAATATCGTTAGAGAAAGAACTTGAAGACTCGTATTGTTCCTTATAGTTCTCCGTCATTTACGGGCTGGAGAGGCTGATGACTACAATACAAGGAGCGCGTCATGAGAATGAGGCAGAGCCGCTGATAATATTTTAAGATGAATTTTATGTCTCAAGTTTTAATATATTGATGTAATGATTATGATTGTCTCTTTGTAACCAATGTAATGAAATAAATATTGTAGAACCAGTTACATATTTTATTTCTACCTTTTTATAAAAGAATACTAGGGTAAAGTAGAATAGGGCGTTATAAGCGTCTCCCATTGGGAGAAATTACGTAAATAAAGAAATAAACATCGTGATTCTAACTAAGTTTAAGCTTAATATTTAGGGCCGCTTGCATAAGGTGGCTTAAATTTATTTAAGAAACACAAAACGTATTTAACACCCTTAAATACAATTAGCGTCTTGCACAACGCAAAATTTGCCGCTAAATAAGTTTAAAGAACTGTCAATACGTTTTGTGTAAAACGTGTTTAGGCAGTTTAATATGATTAACTCATTTTATTTAAAGGCGATAGTTATGCAAGCGGCCCTAAATAGTAAGAAGGTTAAATATGTATCTCTAAATATATATATATATATATATATATATATATATATATATATATATATATATGTATAAAATCAATTGCTTTTCGTTAGTCTCGCTAAAACTCGAAAACGGCTGGAATTATTTGGCTAATTTTGGTTTTAAATTATGTGGAAGTCCAGGGAAGGTTTCAAAGGTGAGTAAATATGAAAAAAATGCTTGGAATCTTTAATTATATAACCTCATAACCAAAGCTTGGAATATAGTAAAAACAATTTCGCTTTCCCTTAGAAACTATTCCTAACTGTCAAACATTTGATGTTCGTCTCGTCTTTCAAAAATTTTTTTTTTTTTTTTTCATTTTTTTGGGTTTGAATATCAAACGTTTGATGTTCGTTCGGTTAAGTTTTGACCACATTTTTTACTAAACTTGGAACATTCTGCAATTATCATTCAGCTTCTTTAATTTATTGATTCTGAGGCGGTACGAAGTTTGCTGGGTCAGCTAGTTGTATTATAAAAATTCATATTTATTTCGTAGAAAACTACGAAAATGGCTGCAAATCACGTATTATGGATTTGTCAGCCATACAGCCCTATTCGAAATAGACTTTAATAAGATCAGCCCAACTTCTTACTTCTGGCATTGGGCCTCTCAATTTTAGAGTATTGATCGGTATTTACCCGGATTCCATATACAAGGGTCTTCTTGCGTTCTCGGGCTAAATTGACTGAGGTTGGGGTTTCGAGCGAAAGCACTTTTACCTACAGAATTTCGTAGGTATTTTAGCAAAATCGGAAGTGTGTGAAATTTTCTTGCTTGTCTGTCTCAATTTTTTTTTACAAAACAACTAGGTCTATATAGATAACTTTTTGTAAGTTTGATAACATTTTGTAGAATTAAAGCCACAAGGCTTTAATTGCCTACAAAATTTTATCTATATAGACCTATTAAGATGGTGTAGTCACCATGATGTATTGAAATCGCATCTGAAAATTAGTTTTGGCCTTAATTCATATTAATCAGCCTTACTATAAATATCTCTGATGATCAACCGACGTACATTAGGCTCATGGCGACTTTGGAAACGTCCAAAAGCGCGTCGCGTCAATTTCACCGTGCACTCTTTATGATTGGATAGATTTATGGCCGATGGCTCTATTTTACTTACCAAATGTTCATTTGCCTTACTATTGAGTATAATTTTACATAAGCTTCATACAGGTAATTTCTAGCGATATAAGGCAGGTGAATGGTTAGTAAGATATAAGAATCGACCATTAATTGACGTCAAAAACCGCGACGTCCTTTTGCTGTAATGCTCATGAAGAGCATAATATGTGCGTCGCGTCGGGATACCCACGCGGATTTGTGCACTAAAAATATTTTTTCACCCATGGTTACGTTACATCTTTGGTGTTACATTATTCTCAATTTCAATACAGCATCGTGTGCTTAATAGTAAAATATCGATTACATATGATTACTACTAAATTCCATGTAGGAGGTATATAAATTCAGTAATTTTTGATAAAAATTAGGTACTGTGACTTGATAAAAACAGAATTTCATAAACATTACATTTTTGTGCAAAATTGCTTCGGGACCCTAAAAAATTTGGAACTTAGTCCAGATTGTCCCACCATTCGTTAAGAGGTATTTTTATATCCTGCACAGACGAGGTAACAAGATAACTTTCTCATTCGATTATGAATCCAAGCCGATCAAAACTTGGAAAAGTTCATTCGTTAGCTCGTATTACTCTCCTTGGATGCAGACAGCGCGATCCGACAAATTGTTAGGCGAGTTATCTGAATGTATAATGAGTCAACGCAAAGTTTATAAAAGTTTGACTGTTTAAGAAGTTAGCCAGTGATGGCTACTTCACTAATGAGCGAAGTACACAAAGCACACGTCCGTGAAGCGAAACTCGTACTACTTCTTAAAATATTATATTTGTCTATTTAGAATGATGCTATTATACACTACAATGCTATACCTACACTTACCTGCACAGATTTTGCAAATTTCTCCACAGCCTTCATGAAATTACCTTGATTCAAGTTGTCGCAAAATTAGTTCAATTTGCAAAGAACCTAGTTTAAAGATGTTTATTAAAACATGTTTGATTTTTTGACCGTCGCAGCGCTGCAAATAAACTACGTCGTCTCGTGGTCGTTATTTAATAGGTATAGTTGTTTAGTAACAATGACTAAACAACTATTAACTACTACTAGCTACTACCACTAGGTGACGACAACGAGACGTATTTATTAATATATAGAAATTTGTATTCCTCAAAACAATGCAATCAATAATATTATTATTTGAATCCGTGCTGGAACGGAGAAAGAATACAATTTTCTGCGGCCGGGCGGCCTGTCGTAAGAGGCGACAAAACAACCCACAGCCAAGTGGTAGGGCAATTACCCGACTGGATGGCTACCACCTCTGGTCTAAAGGATGACGCCATAACAACCTTAAGTTGTGTTCCGGCATTAGGGACCAGGTTCCAGTCTCCCTTAAGAGGGCTGCAGCTTGTAGCACCTTTGGTGTTGCAAATGTCCATAGGCGATGGTAACCGCTTTCCATCAAGTGGGCCGTCTGCCTGTCTGTTGAACCCCTGCAAAAAAAAGTTAGACTGCTATTATATTAACTATATAGCTATTAACTATTTTTCTATGTAGTATGCGTCCTAGACGCTTTACGTTGAGACATCATTCCTTTAACAGCGTCCATAGCATTTTCTAACTATTCCAATGTCCAATTTCCACGAGCAAGAGGTTTCTTGCCTTATGTTCTGAAAAAACTTCGTTCCAAACTATATATATATATATATATATATATATATATATATATATTTATTTATTTATTTACATATATACAAGGTTGCTACCGTACTCTTTGGAGTAGACGCTTGTCAACAAGGGTTGCTCTCGATTTCCCTGGAAACCATTCATCACATCCTGACTTGTTGACCTCGGAACCACCTCGGGAGTAGAGACAATCAAATAAAAAAAAAAATCGGGCCACAATTAACGGATAAATCGCGTAACATGTATAAAAAAAATTAGGCGCCTATAGAAAATTTAATGGTGGTACGCATATACAACCTTCTTTTTTAAAGAATGTAGGCGCTCGGCGTTCTTTAATAAGGGTTGCTCTCGATTTTCTTGGAATCCATTAGCTAGATAGATTAACTTAGTGACTATGGCACCACATCGGGAGTATAGACTTACGAATAAAGCAAAAAATTTGGAAATCGCTCCAGACTTGAAGATATCACGTAACAAAGAAGTCGGTTAACAAATTTCGAAGGTATCTCTGGATTTCCCTAGGAATCCATTTATCAAATCCTGACATGGTGACAATGGGATCAATTTGGAGTATATCCTTTCGATTAAAAAATAAAATAAAGTAGAAAGAGTTCGCAGAAATCGAGTAATGAACATACAAAAAAACATACAGACGAAGTAAAAACCTTCTCCCTTTTGAAGTCTGTTAAAAATAACCAAGGTCTGGCAATTAAGGGCTTTAGACTATAAGCTATTCAACGATGTATCATCTTGTTATTGCTGAGTAAGTAGACCAAGTTGATGAAAAGAGTAATCTTTTATGATCGTATGATAAATATATATTAAATACCTATATATCCACAAAAATGTTATTGCTATTTAGTTCAAAAGTCTTAAATGGAAAGAATTATTTATTGAAATATCAATAATAAGTATCATAGAAACAACGAAATATCGTTAATTTGTTTAAGAAAGAAGACTATAAGATTCCTAAGTTTAACAAGAGCCGGACTCTTAACCCGCCCAGAATATGGTTCTCGTTAGACTTAGTCTAGTTTTACAAAATGTAATAATAATGTACTAATAAAATCAAAATAATAGCGTCCTTGATTTGTCCGCAATAAAGTTTTATTTTTTTTAAATTTCTTACAAAAAATCTTAGTAAAGATTGGCGTAAACCTACTCATCGGACGGCGTTGTCTGTATTGGCAACACGACCAACCGCGTGAGGTTGCGCGCTGCGTGAATATAATCTAAAAATCAAAATACATACATACATAACTTCACGCCAGTTCCCTTGCGGGATAGGCACGAACAACAGAGCGCCATTTAGGCCCATTCTTACACACCTCACTTGCTTCTTTGACATTCATAACTCTTGTCATGCACGCTCGTCTGTTCTTAAGGCTCCTGACAGCACCCTCCGCTAGTACACGATCAATTTGATCATGGAAGGTGTGTAGTGGCCTTCCACGACTAAAATCAAAATAAAAGTATATAAATGTGTTTTTGTGGAAGTGGACCTTAATAAACATCTGCTCTTTTTACTCGCAGGTGCTAATAAATTATTAATCTACTAATCAATTTACCCTTCTCATTTTAGTTCAAAACATTACTTGCAAGCGATAAATGAAACAATCCCAAGGAAACATTAGCAGTATATCAAAATTATGGCGTTTACTCCAAAATAAAATAATTGTCTAGTAATTGTTAAGATATGAGGTATTTTGGACTAAATATTTTTAGGTCATAATAACGAAATGAGAAAAACAGTAAATGATTATCACCTCTACGGAACCTTACGCTATATGTCGAGAATATGCGCTTTGCTGATTTTATAAATCAGATTTTCTAACGTACATATTTAAATAAACCTTCATGCCACATCCGCCAGATTCTGATCGAAGGCGAAGGCCCAAAAAAGGCTTGACGGTGTGAAGGACATGTGTACCAATATTCTCAAAACGGGGGATGCTGAAGACCGCGAAGTGAAGAAAAAAGTAGGAAAGCGGACGCTGGGCGTCAGAGCAAACGCCCCGAACGCAACCGGAATTTAACACTCGGGTGATGATGATATTAGAAATGCCTTTCTTGTATGTAAGTCTAATTGAAGGCTATATCAACTCAAACTAGAATACAATTGCCAATTACCGCAATAAAATCTAAAAATAAAAAAGTCACGTTTATTCTATCAGAGATATATTATTTACGACGAAATAAAAGCTATTGGAAAAGTAATTAATATGCATTGACACAAAATAAAAACAAACCTACAAAAATGTAGAGAGGACATGAGTGCTCTCTATCAATTGTAGGGTCGGCTGTGAACGAGTGTTATTCTCTTTGATTTTTATCCAATCAAATTTAATTATAAAGCGCGCCGAACCATATTTTTATCGCAGTAGGCTCACAAGGGAATCACAGGCAATAAAATTGCATATAAAGCAGCAGAGGGTATTAATATTTTAGATGTAAGTTTATTTATGCAATTACCATTTACTGATTGTTATAATTTTATTCAAAAGAGTATAATACACTTGTAGTATGGTATGATTTTTGGAAAACTGACCAGGAACTAAAGGGCAAATGGTATAGAAACATACAGCAAAACTTACCAATTAAGCCATGGTTTAATGACTTGAGATCTACGAAGACAATTAGCCAGAACTTCTTTAATACAATAAATCGCTTTAGAATGGGACATTCATGCACCAGTACATCTGCATCATTTGAAAATAAGAAATTATACAAATTGTGATTTCTGTTCCAATCCATTATGTGACGTTGAACACTTATTTTTATATCCTGAGTTTTCTCTGCAACATTTAACTCTTGCAAGTGACGGTGAATTGTACTTAAATTGTGCCCCAGTAGTAGAATTTTCCGCAAAGGCAGACATACAGAGTGGAAAATTAAAGTAGAAAATAATATTCTTCGCACAGCGGCGTAGTTAAATTGTACGCTATAATTGATGCCAATCAACAGAGTTCTTTTGAAAACTCGAAAAGCCACATTTGACTACACAGTTCCAACTTCTCACAAAAACACATAATTTCTACTCAAAAACTATCAATATCCTACACCTATTGTTCATTTTACACATTTTTAGAAAATAATCAAATTCAAAAGTTATTCAAATTGTCGAGCACAACGTCCCCTTTCAATTCCCGCCAAAAACTCCCCTGTTATTCTATATTGAACAAGGCTACATTCCAGTGGAGACACAACGACCCCGATTTTTCGGGTTCCACTTACTTGCCGGCGTTACAATCGTAAACCCAAGTGGAACGGTTATTCGACCCACAATCAGGGCGTTCCATCAGTAGTTCACAACGCCCAAAACGCTCAGTTAGCCGTACCACAAGGCGACCGCGATCGTTGTGGTCGTGGCGAAAACGTCACTAATGACGTCATCATTTTCGATCACACCGCTCACAACGACCCATGTCAATAGGTGGGTCGAATAGATGTTCCACTTGGGTTTACGATTGTTACGCCAAAAAGCAAGTGGAACGGGAAAACTCGCGGTCGTGAACGTGGTCGTTGTGAGTCCCTAATAGAACGTAGCCCTCTTGACATGGGTCGTTGGGAGCGTTGTGTGATCGAAAATGATGACGTCATTATACGATTACACGATACGGCTAACGGAGCATTTTGGGCGTTGTGAGCTATTGTTGGAACACGCTGCAAGTATACTTTTTCTGTGAATCTGACACAAATAAAACGTCAATGTTAATTTTGACAACAAAGAAATAGAAATTTAGAGTTATCAAAATAATAATAAATTTCAATATACGTAATTACGTAGTATCCATAGAAGTTTGTGATTTCAATTATGATTTAATTGGATTACGTCTGTTTCAAAATTATTAGTAGTATCTTTTCAAATGTGATCATACTCCCTACCAACCAGTTTTATGTTTAACAACTGTCAAGTGTTTGTGTGTCGGCCTCTGGGAAAATGACTCCTCTGTACTTTGGAAATATATGTTTGTTTTTTATACTTACCAAAGTCGAGGCTTCTGATGAAGTCAAAGGAGATAAAACAATGACTATAGACTGTAGTACATTACGACTAGGCCAGTACATTTGTCCTGATCCAACGATAGAGCAGATTGATCCAGCTACACAACAGTATCGTGGTTGCGTTAGAGGTAAAGATAATCCGGCTGACGGGGAAGCAGAAGGTAGGTCTGATATATTTAACAGTATGGGTGCGGTATAGTCATACAGCACATTTATTTATTATTTTATAGGGTGAGGCATAGTTTACGACACATTTATTTATTATGAACAGATACAGACTTTTTTAATATAGGTCAGAAGACTAAGGCGGGTGCGAAGCGAAGCGGAGCTCCCGCCTTAGCCTTCGTGGTTATTTTTTAACCACCCAAAGTTAATTTTACATATCAAATGGGTTGCGGTATAGATGAGGCATTTTTATTTATTATTTGTAATTTTTTTTCTCTGATATTTGAGATATAAAGTGAATTTTGGGTGGTTATAAACAAAAACAACCATGAAGGCTAAAGTTTTGCTTTGGGAGTTTTGCTTCACTTCCCCTCCTTGACCTTCTAACCAATTAAAAAAGTCCGGATCTGTTCATAATCAATAAATGTTCCTTATAACTATACCTCACCCCAAATGTCCTTCCCCAGTTTGCTGATAAAGGATAGAAAAAATATAATATAATTTTTTATTTCAGTTCGATGCATTGTTGCTGATGGTATTATATGTAATGAAACAAATAATAGTACATTTTGGAAGAAATTACCATGTAAATGGACGTAAGTTACCATTATTATTACATTATTCATATTTCAATACCTCGGGGCTCAAAGGATGTAACCACCATTTCGGCGAAACTTACTTTTTAATGCAGCCCTACTAAATTTTTTCTCCTCTATCGATCAGTATATGTAAAGTCTTCCAATTCGCCAAACAATGGTGTTTGTGACCCCATTTTTTGTAGAAAATAAAACATATCGTTTTAGATTTTGCGTCGTAACAGCAACCAATGTTAATGATCATAAACACGAGGGTAGTAAACAACACCGTAGATGATACAATTAGTTGTCTGAGTTGAGAAATTGATATACTAAGTTAATAAATAAAATTGAAATTAAATAGGCAACTAAAGAAAGAAAAGAATTTCTTATTTTCTCTCTTTACTTGATATTTAATCAACTATAGAAAACAAAGCAACAGTCTACAAACTGATAGAATTAGTAGGCAAATTGGCAGTTACAACCATCTCTGATCACACATCCACAGATTTTTAGGATGTAAACCCCCCAAACATGCAATTTTCGGGGGTGTATGGGAAAGCTGTTTTTGTTACTTTTAAATCTATTTGAAATATAATTTAACAGTGTTTTGCATCATAAAATTTTAAGACTAGGTTTTAGAATGGTTTATGTAGGCCAAGAATCAAAAAAGTTATGTCCGAAAAAATATTTTAAATTTGTTTTTAGGCTCTCCTGAAAAATCGAGTTCACGACTAGTACACATTACTACATTAGTAGAAAAATTACACATTATTAGTAGAAATGTCAAAATTAAAAACTATTAAAATGCCACTCTTAAAACTTAAAATATAGTTTTAATTAGACAGTGGGTTACTCATTTACTGCCAGAATGTCTTATTTAGAAAGCTTGATTTTTTAACACAATTATGTACTATTGTATTTCCACTTTCAGGAATGGGTACTCCCTGGAAATAGCTCTCTTACTTTCTGTCTTTCTTGGCATGTTTGGCTTGGATCGCTTCTATTTGGGCTATCCTGGTGTAGGACTAGCCAAGTTATGCACATTAGGCTTCATGTTCCTAGGCCAGTTGCTAGACATCATTCTTATTGCAGCTCAGGTATGTTTTAATAAGTATTAGTTTTTTCCATAATACATACATATTGTCACACCCAGGACTTTTTTTGTGGGGTCACATGGGGACACACAGTGCCCTTAAAGTAAATTACTAAAATATCAAAAAATTGCCATAAAAACTGAAAAAAATAAACAACAACAAAAAAATTATGAGTTACAATTTTGGAGAATTAGTGTGCCCCCAAAAAAGAAGTGACAAAAAAATGGCCTGGTCACACCTACCATTGAGACAAAGATGATTGATCTCCACCTGCTAGGATCCTGACAAACACTTTTCGCTTTATCAACTTTCATTAATCTCTTAATACATTATCCATAATATGTAGATTATTAATATGTTTGAGCTACTATTGTTAAATGTCATGGTAAAAATTAAAGAGTATAATAAATACATACTAATAAAATTGAAAAATATTTTTCAAACACAAATGCCATTTAACTGAAAACTGCTATTAGTATGACACCTATAAAAGTCATTTTTAATTTTTTGCCAGTGTCAGAAATTTGGCTCTGAAACAGCTTAACAGGAATTTTCTATTAAATTATGGAGTGTTTCATTTCAATATCTTAGAAGGTTCAGGAAATCTGTACTAATATATAAAGCTGAAGAGTTTATTTGTTTGCTTGAATGTGCTAATCTCAGGACGTACTGATTTGAAAAATTATTTTAGTGTTAGATAGCCCATTTATCTAGGAAGGCTACAGGCTATATATATATCATCATGCTGAGACCAATAGGAGCGGAGCACCAATGAAGAATGTTTTAAAATCAGGGTTTTTTTTTTCATTTTGAGAGCTTCCGCTGCATGTGCTGTGTAAACGGTTATAGTTTCGCAAAAATCATGTGTGACAGAATTGTTCCCCTTTAAGAGTTCTAAAAAAAAGTCTGCGACGGCATATGTCTATCTTTTAAGGTTGGCTCACTATAACCTTTTTTATGCTAACCAAATTTGTTCTAAAATAATGCATTATTTGCGAAGGTGTTTTTATAAACACAATATTAATCCATATCCAAATAAATATGTTATTCATCACAAGTATTTAATATAAAACAAAATTGCCATTTGCATCATTCGATTTCAAAGAATATCTTAGGAGATATCGCAGTTTTAAAATAACATAGCAGCAAAATAATTATTAAGTACTCGCATTTATGATGTGCAAGGCCGGCGGGCAGTCATTAAGTTTTAAAATTATTTTCACCTACGTAAACAACGTCGCAGGTTAAAGTTAGCGTTAGCCCAAAGTAACTATTCCACACGGACGAAGTCGCGGGCAGAAGCTAGTACTAATATAAAGTCAATATCCCACAGAAATGAACTAGCAAGCACAACTAGAATACAATATACAATTTAACCATTATGTGAAAGGAACATAGTGTAATTGGACTTTTTATTAAACTGCAACATTTGCAGAGTATAACAGTAATGACTGTTAGCTAGTTTATCAAGTTCATGTCTAAATGTTATAATTTCTGGGGATATTTTGGTATCTTTTTTTGTGATGTCAGTTATTAACTTCATCATTTTCATTATGTAAAGATTGATTTAGGCCTTGAAATACTGGTTTCTTAGAAGAGATTTATCTGGTTATAAGAAATATGCCACACATTACTCCATTTGCTATGTTGTATTGGCTTGTATCTAAGTCATATATTTTGTGACAATTAAAATGTATTACCCATAATAAATTTTGTAAGCATTTGATGTCTTAATCCCAGCCTTACATCTAGATATTTGGCATGTGTAAGCCTATAAGGATAAGCACACACTATGATTTACCAATACCAGATATGTCTGTGACACGATGAGTCAGGTATTGTTACTAACTATAGTTTCTTGTTAGGCCTTATGACAAGCAAAGTTATTGGTAGGTGTAAAACCAGGCTATTTTAGCAGTGTAATTACATATAACTCTCAGTGTGGGTTTTAAACAGATGAAAAGATTTCTGTCCACATGCATACCAATTTTATAACCAATTACAGTCTAGATATTATCTTTTTAAACTATGAAAAAAGATTTTGTAATTTCTATAGCATTAACACTTCTCCTAATTTCTGCAGGTTGTTGGTCCATCTGATGGTTCTGCATATGTCATACCCTACTATGGAGCAGGTGTCACAGTAATAAGGAGTGACAATGAGACCTATTTATTACCACAAGCTGATTGGCACAATATCACTTGACAGTGGGGTACAATTTCCTTTGAAGACGATGAGGATTATGAATGGACTTAAGCACCATTTTTAAAGTGATCCCAATGATATCTTTTTCAACTAGATGTTGTGGTCAATAAATCCACATTAAATTTTTTGCAGATTTAGATTAAAATATGTAAATATATATGAAATATGATATTAAACCAAAATGTGATAAAATTGTTTATAGTACACACTAAAGTATATAATCACACTTAGCAACACATTCCTACTCAACAGATGTTATTTCCCAATTTCACACTAAGTCATCTTGAGAGGTGTTTATCTTGGAGTTGGACATCTTGGAGTTTGTCATGATTTAATTAGAATTACACGTAGTAAACATGGACTAATAGAATACCCTAAATTATTTTAAACGTGTAGAAATTCAATGTGGTATTATTGAACATCAGTAATAGAGCTGAAATAGATATCAATACATCTTGTGTTCCTATCCTATTGCTTGATGGTGACCTGGACTCTTTCTATCTTTATCTATTAATAATCTCATGTATAAATAACCTTGCAGGCTTTAGTAGTTTTACGATTTAAATAAGTTTTTTTATTAAATATAGAAATATATAACCAATTCCTTTTGTAATTTTCGTTTACTATCACAGTTACTTATTATTTTGGATAACAAATGGATTTGATATTATGAAGATGTGAAAATTAATTAAACACTCATATTGCACTTAAACTAAGAAAGTTATGCTTGTTTTGTATATATATAGTAGTATAATTACTATGGATCCCTCTGGGACCGATTCCGGACACACAGACAAAAGTAAATAACGGAAAGCCCGCTGAAGAAATGAACTATTCTAGGAATCAAACCCGGAGCTACTGTGGGCTAGATCAGCAAAGATTCTGCCTATTGAGGCACAGAAGCCGTTAAAATTTTGAAATACCTAATGTCTTCCGAGACACAACACATGCTATATTAGTCCTTGATCTATGATCTCAGTATGTTATGTTCAGTGTCAAGATAAATTTTCCAAACATTTATTGTATTCATCTTTTGCTAACTCTATTCTATTTTTATTCTAAATGGCGCCAATGCATAGGCATTGATTTTGCCTATGACATAGGAGTAAAGTGATAGGTATAAGAAATTTAAGGAAAAGGCTTTAATCGGTATTCGATTGTAAAGACCTTTTGTCATCTTATGGACAAAGCAAACATATTATGTTAGACTATCTACACTATAAATGAATGTTATTAAGCATTAAAAATTTATATATACATAAACAGTAACAGCCTAAATGGCACTCTGTTGTTCGTGCCTACCCCGCGAGGGAACTGGCGTGAAGTTATGTATGTATGTATGTATGTACATAAACAGTATCATTTAGAATTAACATAGAGTTTAGAGTGACAGGGCGGGGGAAATCTCGTGATAAGATATTGTATAGCGGGGTTTTAATTTTATTGCAATAGAAGAAAATATGCTCCAATGTCCCTTCAGGTAATCCACATTCACAAAGGGAGTGGACACGAACCCCGATCTTAGCTAGGAAAATTGGGGAACAATAGTGACCCAATCTAAGGCGTATTATGCAGGACACAATTTTTTTAGGGAGATAAAGATGTTAGAAAAACCAAGATTTTCTGGGTATAATCGGTTGTAGTTGGCCAGTGTTTTCCTTTAGTCTGGCGAGATGTTTGCCATAATCGGTCCCAAGTTTCATGAAATTGTGAACTAGCTAGGGCACGTAAGTCACGAGGATAGCATTTTGCTAGCTCAGAACGACCAAAATAATCAGCCTAATCTATCATAATTATAGAAGCGAGTTTATCCCTTTATCTTAGTTATGAACCCGATATAATTAAACTTTGTATTTGCTTTTAATAACAGGAAAGAGAAAAAGCTTTTCACTTTTTGTGAAGGGATAATTTTCTTAAGATAAGGATTCAAAATGTACATTGACAAAATTTAAATATTAAAAAAAAACATGTAAATTAAACAATTTTACTACATTATTCAAATATTTAAATACATTCCCTACTCAATTATGTTAGATCTATCAATTTGATTCCGCGTTTTTAGCATCTTTGTGTATAGCTGGTTGGATTTCTTGTATGGAGACATCAGACGGAGGTGCAATTAATGTAAATATTACTGGTATATTTGTTAATACTGGATTACCATATTTTTCAAGCAGTCTTATCCATGATAATAGTGAATCTCGTGATGATGTGCCTGTAAAAATCAATCATCAATTTCTATAATATTAAATATATTCCAATGCAAAAAGAAATCTATTCTGTGCAAGAGTGCTTTTTATTTTACTCCATACTTATAACTTCATTTGTTGCACAATGCTCTATTTTAATATAACTATGTAATAAGTATGCATTTTGTCATATTTGGAAAAATTAATCTATTGAACTATATTTTGCCATAACTTTAAAGGGTATTTCATCGAGGTACTCATGAGAAATGGGAATATGGAGCAGGTTTTCATGTTTTTTATGCAAGAATATAAAGTACAGTTTTTAACATACAAATGTGAAAGTATTGTTTGTTCTTTATAATGGGAATTGTAATAAACTGATTAACATGATTTTTTTTATTGCATGAGTTCAGCAGACAGGCAGACGGCCCACTTGATGGAAAGCGGTTACCATTACCTATGGACATTTGCAACACCAAAGGTGCGACAAATACGCTACTACTTTTTTAAGAGAGTCTGGAACCTGGTCACTAATGCCTGAACCCAATTCAAGGTTTTTATGGCGCATACTCTAAACCAGGGGTGGTAACCATCCAGACAGGCAAATGCCCTACCACCTGGTGAATCATGAATACTTAATTTTGTACATTTTCATCCTTGCAGGAATGGAGAAAGAATACAATTGCCTGTGGCCGGGTTGTGTGTCATGAGAGGCGACAAAACAACCCACAGCCAGGTGGTAGGGTATTTGCCCATCTGGATGGCTACCACCCCTGATCCAAAGTATAACAACTTGAGTTGTGTTTCGGAATTAGTGGCCAAGTTGCAGTCTCACTTAAGAGAGCAGCAGCGCATTTGTACCACCTTTGGTGTTGCAAATGTCCATAGGTGATGGTAATCGCTTTCCATCAGGTGGACCGTCTGCCTGTCTGCTGAACTCATGCAATAAAAAAAATTGATAAAGGGAATGAACATAGCATACTTTTTATCATGTAAATTGTGATAGTTCTTGCGAGATTGGGATATAAAGTTTACGAGTAAAGCTGTTTAGCATATAGCAGTTGAAAAATATGATCAAATCAATTATTTACCAGTTGCACAGATTGCGACAATCGTGCCATCATCTTGTTCATGAACTGTGCTCTTTACAGCTACTGCTTTTGTAGTTCCCATATAACCAGGAATTCCAGGAGGCTTCTTCAAGTTCGACACGTCTGAGGAATATGAGGAAAAGTTAAAATTGTAATCTAGTCTTACTACCGTACTTCAGAGGCAGATAGGTAATAATAATCCACTAAACTCAAATATCAGTTATTTGAAGTTTCATTTTACTCTTTACAGATACTAGCAAAGTGAATAATAATTTTTGAGCATTACAATTACACTGAAATTATTAGCCACTAAAAAAGAATATCTTGTGAAAGAAAGTTTATGTGAGTGAGATCACATTGCATACCATTCATTCCTTTTAATTATTATTAGCAAGGTTTTGCATTTTCCAGTATAATAAATCTGAAGAAGCCATAAGTCCACAACAGATTATTATTATTCATCATAATTACTGAAGAATTATCCAAATTGAAATAAAGAGAAATATTTAAGCCTTACCATCTACATCAGTTTCATCCTTGGGTTCAGGCCTGGTCTTTCCTAATAGCAAGAAATATGACACTATCTGTTCTCTCAAATATACTTGGAAAGGTCCTTTTACTACAAGAGGGTCTTCTGGTGGTTGCTCACTTAACAAAACCTTTTGAATAGGACTCTGTGCACTCACTATCCAAGTTTTGTCTAATGATGCTTCTACTTCTTCTGTCTGACAAACATATAAGTTGTTTAAGCGATTAAATAAAAAAAAAATGTTCCACTTGCTGGATCAGGAGTTTAACACAATCTGTTTTTACTTTTAATTAAATAGAGACAAGAGTTTATAATGTGGGTAATGCCATGTTAATATAATTGATATCAAAGTAACTTTTGGATGTTCTTTCTTTCAGAGCTTTGCCGACTTCTTTTATTATAATTATGTATGTACTTTTTGTAATAGGGATGAATATGATACTTTTGTCAAATTAGCAGAATAGATATACAAAGCTGAATAAATTGTCATAAAATGTAAAAAGTCTATTATTTGTTAAAGGGAAATACCATATAATGCTTTTTGTCCCAAAACATCAAATAACTTTATGGCATATGAGTGCTAGTTAGCGATGAGTATTGACCATGAGGGCCAAGCATAACCACTCTTGTGTCAGCCACACTTAGATGTCAATCTAGATCTAACCTTTTACATACTATATTATGATAACAAATTGTTGATTGTTATCTGTTGTGTTGTCCAAATAAATAAATAACTAGGCAAATACCTGCTGGAGAGAAATAAAGAAGATAAAACAAGAGCTCACCTGCCAAACATCTATCTTCATAACAGGATCAACAGATGTTATCCTTGCAACGGCTAGCTTAGCCAGTTCTAAGACATCATTGGGTAGTTCATCAGGCAAATACCAAGGGCTTAAATTCCTGAATTTAGGCATCCAATACATCATACGCCAGAACTTGCGGAGTGGAATTCCTCTTTTGCCAAATATATTCAACAGCATTTGCTCCATTTCAGTATCCGGCATCACCTCTTATAAACAAATAATGTTAGATGTCAATCTTTATATTTACTATTGTCAACATTTTTTTAATATTTAAGGTACTTCTTTAGCATTCAGCTTTTGTAAAATAATGATGTGCTTATTTAAGTGTAACAAGTTATATAAACATATAAAAATAAGTAGATATATGTATGTCAACTTGTACAATGAACAAAAGCCTAACATGGCCATTTTCACAGATTCATATTGCGAATATGACAAGTATATATAATTATATGTTACAAGTTTTTCTTGAAAATAAGATATGAACACCAAGGTGACTGAGGGGAAAGCTTTATTCAGTAATAAAAAACATTAATATCTCAAGAACTATACATATTCTCCACATAGGAATTGCAGAAGGGGTAAGTTTTCCTCCCTGCCCTTCATTATTTATAATAACCCAGGCTTATATCTATACCACACCTATATATTATTTGAATTAATTTTTAAATTCAAGGCACAATAATACTACTGTAATTTTCGACAGATTCTGTTGCATGACTTACTGTTATCTTCCATTTGTTCTAATAAATCAACAGCACACTGTTGTTGTTTAGGATAATGCATAAATTCTGCCTGAAATATGTTTGTGGGTATAAATTTACCCTTAGGCAGTACTTCAACTAATGCTTTGTATACTTCCAAGTCTTTTTCGACGCCAAATTCTTTCATACGGGCTAGAGCAGCATAAATAAATTCTACGTGACCCCGTCGTCTTGTGTCCCGACCTTCGAACATTTTTACTGCTTCTAAATAAGTTTTTTTGTCCTTCTTCGGTGTAATTGCAAATGGATCAAAGACAGTTACCCCTTTTTCTGTGCTTGACCAACGCTTTAGCAAAATATTAGGCGAGTTATTCCTTAAGATATGTCTTATAAACCGGGCTGCCATTGTAGGGTATGTCTGTTGTTTAGTGTTAACTTTTTCACGGTACCTATGTTTATCAATTATAACCGAACTTTTTATCCTTACATTACTTGATATCAAACATTTTTTTAACAATAAAAAGGCTGTTTTACTTTCATTTCGAAAAATAAATGTAATTGCAAATTTGCGAGTTTCCTAAAATATTCCTTGCTCGTGAACTCCCGTAAGCTCTCGTTAGAGAGTTTATTACTAGTGTTCTCAGCTCTGTGCTCGTAAGTAGAGGTGTTAACTCCTGAGTGATTAACTCCAAAGATATATATCCGACGCGAAGAGTCAAGAACTCCGTTGAATGGTGTGGATTGTAGCCTAGCCTACAATACAACTGCGTCTGGCTTAAAAGCCTAGTTCCCAAGCCTTAAACATTTAAAAAAAACTATCAATTTTTGTTTGTGGCTTGACAACTAGGCCTTTTAGCCAGGTCAGGGCGTGTTCTTGTGTAGCTCACAAAGCTCAAAATGCTCCTTCAGCTGTTCCCCAGAACGACTCCACGGTCGTCATGTTCAGCATGAAAACGTCATTAATGATGTCATAATTTTTGATCATGCAGCGCTCAAACAATCAGCTAGTATCTTTGACTGACGGCAAATTAGGAAATTCTGGTAAAAGCTTGTACCAACTTGAAAAGGCACTATTCGCTGAACGCTACGCAAATCTCCGTTAAAACATTTAATATCTATTATTATACACTTTTGAAAAAATATAACTGTACAGCAAAATGTTACTCTTGAAGTTAACTCGGTCACTGAAAAAGTATTATATAATGATCACTATGTTTTTAGTTTCTGCTCTCTTCCACTCACGCTACAAGCTGTTGCAACTATTACCAGCATATTAATTTTAAAAGAGTTCTGTTATTCTTAAAATGTAACCCTACCCCAAAAATTAGTTTTCAAATTGCCGCCTAAGAGACATTTTTTCATTCGCTGCATAGTTCTCCATCTGGATCTCGATTCACTTGGGCGAGTTGACGAGTTCATATAATTTCATTCATTCACCTATCAGTGGCATAAAATAACTTGGTTGAGTAAGGTGTTTAGTCATCTGACCTATGAAGTTGCTCGAGCTCTTTTACGAGTATTATAAATATTTGAAATTTAAAATATGAACATTTATTTAAACTAATCTTTTTAAAGTGTTGGTAACCATCTGTAGTGAAAGTACATATTTCTAAAAGTGTTTAATAACAGTAAACTTTTCAAAGTGTGGCAAAATGTCAAAAGAAAGTTTTATTTTTTGTTTTATTTCATTGATAATGCTGAGTTATACAGGTAATTTTGCCAGTTATATTCTACGATATGGAATGTAGTTATTTAGAGCTGGTATTATATTAAATTTATTTACTAATTTTTAAGTAGAAGTATTTACCTATTTAACGAATAACTTATTTAGTAACTAACAGTTCAAATATATGTAAATGTTTTATAATAAAATTTAAAATGTTATTTATAAAAATGTTATTAGCATTTGAAAATGTAAAAACCAATAACTTTCATTGACTGAAGAACCAATCACAACATTATACCTTCAAGGTTTTGTTTTGCATCATTCAAGGCAATTCAAGGTTGATTATCTGTTTATTTGTAAGTACGTGGAAACTTTAGAAGTTTAAATTATTATAACGACTTATAAACGGATAGCTTATTAATATTACTTTTTTTAGATTATTATGCGTTAGTTACGTAAATGTTCAGAACTTAAAAAGGAGGTTCCTATCTAATAAAACTAGTAAGTTAAGGTATGACCACATACTATTAGCTATTATAAAAGAAAGTTTTTATCAACAAGGGTGTCAGCAATGCACTTAGATTATATTATATAGTAGATATTGTAATGTTTTAAACGCTAAGTAAAAATATCATATATTATATCGTAAAAACTTGTGGTCTATTTATACATAATTTTTAATTAGAGTGGGTAGGCGTTCCTGGACGTGTTCCAATATGAAATACACAACGCGTCGTTAACTGCATCACATGTATCTATTTAAAATAAAAACTAAAGCAAACAACTTTCGTCACTGGGCGTGGTAAACAAACTCAAATGCAAATTATGTCTAGGCCAAAAGAAATGTGGTTAGGTTAGATAGTACGCTGTCTGAGTTTTTTTTTATTAGCGTTGCGTAAAATTGTTTGGCTCAAATATTGTTTTTCTTTTATACGTTACAGTCATTTTATCATAAATTACTAAAGTTGGTATAGATGATATGGTGCTTAGGGTTGTAAACCGTACTATAATATATAGTATCGTACTATATTTTAGCCAATTGTATTGTACATAAAAGTTATATTATATCATATATTATACGAAATGTACTATATTTTCATCGCAAATTCAATTCTCGCGCTTTTTGTTCAGGTACTTATTATTATTTTAATAATAATAGATCTTTGCTGGCCAAAGCAAAAAGTAGTATTAAATACACATCGTAAATACATTAATTAAATAAATAAAATATAATATTTTAATACATTATTTTTATCCGTGCAGGAACGGAGAAAAGGCGACAAAACAAGCCAGGTGGTAGGGTATTTGCTCGACTTGATGGCCACCACCCCTGGTCTGGAGTATGCCGCCATAACAACCTTGTGTTGTGTTCCGGCATTAGTGACCAGGTTCCAGTCTCCCTTAAGAGAGCAGCAGCGCATTTGTAGCACCTTTGGTGTTGCAAATGTCCATAGGTGATGGTAACCGCTTTCCATCAAGTGGGCCGTCTGCCTGTCTGCTGAATTCCTGCAATAAAAAAAAATGTCTACTCTTTTTTTCACCTAAAACTTCAAAAAGTATTATATACTATTTTACAGCTTAAAAACAAAAATAGTAGATTTTCTTCAAAAAATGGTGGCCACACTTTGCGCTACACATTTTTTTAGTCAGCAGACAAACACACACATCGTATATCCCCAAGGCCCAAGCTAAGCAATTTGCGCTAGTATTATAGGTATTAAACAACGATCCAATCTGAGATCGATCCCAGACACCCAGACAATATATCAATATTGTCTGGGTGTCTGGGATTTCAGTTGGACCACATCAGTGGTACAACTGTAAAATTAAAAATTAGGGATGGTTATCATACATGTAATTGAGGATTGACATTTTTGATCTACAATAGCCGTGTAAGGCATTACTGGGGTGACGCTAATACCGATTTCAGTAACACCTAGACTAAAATAAACACACGTGTTACTAATAGAGTCGTGGACTTTTTCTTGTAATACTCTAATGTCGAAAACGTACTAATACTCGGATCACAAGCTTGTTTATTCATAAAACAAAGTCGCTTTCCTTGTCTGTACTACCTGTGTGCAAAAGGTTTGCCGATAGCCTCATGATGTCATGCGTTGATGGTCAGTAGGGTTGACAAAAAAGGTTACATAAATAATTGTTGCAATAAATTTATTATTGTATGTATATATTTTACATAAGTATATACAATAATAGTAAGTAGTCATCGGCAAACCTTCTGGCTGGCATAGTTATATATATATATATATATATATATATATATATATATATATATATATATATATATATATAAACCTAATTAAGTTTTTATGTACGTAAATTAGAGCTACTTCCTGGAGTTTTACCCCCGGCGTAAGCAAGGAGAAAACTAGATAATATGTGTCACTTTTATTTAGTAATAGTTTATTCATTTACTAAAAAACATCGTACGGAAATCATATAAACCGTAAATAAGTTTACTGTTCAATTTTTGTTATTACATTTCGTCCCAGGAGACTTAGTAAATTCCATTACCAACCCAGAATATATTATGTAACAACGCCTTTGATGTAGGTAATTTCTATGAAGACCTTCGAAATTCTGCCAACTGCCTGCAAGCTAGTTCGACACTAATTCACAAAGAGACTTTTCTACCATAAGTTTAACGGCCCGGCCATGACCTTGGAGTTAGCGGCGGGCGACGCGAAGAAGATTTGCACCGAGTGTTTTCTTCGCTCGTCGCGTCGCACTTGTGGCTCAGCCACGACCTTGTCTACTTACGAAATTTTACAAAAGATCTCAGGGGAAAATATAAATTAACCATTCATGTAAACAAACTTGACTAATATTACTAATTTTAACCCCTTTCGTACATGCGCTTCAGTTCCAAGGAACACCCCTTACCACATCTAAGAGTATTGGGATCTTTGGTGTCGACATTGCAAACGATATACAGTTCAGGGGCCACCTTGAAGTCAAGGCAAAACTTGCCTCCAAGAAGCTGGGAGTGCTAAACCGGTCCAAGCAGTATTTCACTCCGCGGCAACGCCTTGTGCTTTACAAAGCCCAGGTGAGGCCGCATATGGAATACTGCTCACACTTGTGGGCCGGGGCACCCGCCTACCAGCTAAACCCCCTGGACAGTATTCAACGTCGAGCCGTTCGCATTGTTGACGATCCCATACTCACAGACGGTTTAGATACGCTTGACCTTCGGAGAGACTTCGCGTCTCTCTGCGTATTCTACCGATTATACAACGGAGAGTGTTCCGAGGAACTGTTCAGAATGGTGCCTTCGTCTTCTTTTTACCACCGCACCGCACGCCATCGGCTGGGAGTTCATCCCCACTACCTTGAGCCGCTTCGCTCTTGTACGCAACGGTTCTCTAGAACGTTTCTCTTGCGTACCGTGGGGATTTGGAATGAGCTCCCAGCCGAGGTTTTCCCACAGCGCTACAACATGGGGTTTTTTAAAAAGGGTGTCATAAAATTTCTTCGAGGCCGGCAGCGCGTTGGTGACACCTCTGGTGTTGCAAACGTCTATAGGCGACGGTAACCGCTTTCCATCAGGTGGGCCGTCTGCCTGTCTGCTGTACTCCAGCAATAAAAAAAATAAATAATAATAATAATATGGACATATTCTATGTGGTAAATGTAAACAATTTTAAAGTATTTTTGACAAATTATATGACCATAGCCATGTTTTTCTTATAACACTACTTCATTATTTACATAGATAAACACAATTATCCTGGTTGAGCCTACATATTTTATCAACCGATTTTCATGAAGTTTAGTGTAATACTTACTCCACGTGGATCATTCTTCCTACAGGGGCTGTATACAATGTGTGTACTGGTTAGTCGTCCATACTGCAGACTGCTGTACTGTAGGTGCATTGCATTGGAACTTGCATTTCACCTGACGACACATGGGTCATTAAAACATTATTATGATATCTCTTTTTTAAAAAGTTAAGCAAACAAGCTACCAATTATAATTATTACTACGTGGTAACCACTCTATCAGTCATGCTACTAGTTTGACTGGACTGCAGCAAAAGGCCAATCATATGATATAAAGATAATGTCAATAAAACTATTGCGACGATTTTTGATCTCAATATTTTACTTACATATAAAACTTCACTATGAATAAAACTAAAACTACAAAATAACATAATTTTACAAGTAAAAATAAAAACACTCCAATTCGCTGTCGCAGGAAGGGTTCACACTGCCACATTGGATGGCAACGCTGTGCCAAGTACAAGCTAGCTTATTGGTCAAGCGAAAACTCAATCAGACACGTTGACAAGTTTCTGTAGAGGAGATGGGCCCCAGACACATATTTGCGGCGTTTCAGGGCCGCCTGGTTTGCAGCAGCAGGCCCAGCTGTAACGGCTGTGCCCGAAAGATATATTAATTATTTAAGCGCGTATAATATTTTTAAAACTAATTCTGTAAAAATTGTAAGGATCTAAGTTGGTTTAATTTAAAAATTCATTTCAATACCGTATATCGGCTAGTTCTATTTATTTTGTGTTGTTTTTATATTGAGGTGTGTCGGCGCCGCACTGGGCGACATTCCAAGACGCCCACGAAACTACTGACACGTCTTAGGTCTGTCCTCATTGATGCATTTCAGAAATTGAAAAACATATCGGATCATATTCTAGGCTACATTAGATAAGTATTTTAAGAAAAATGTGTGGTGTTACAATAATGGATAAAGAACAAATAAACACTTTCATGTGCGATAGTTCGCACGTGTGAAACTTATCACTCACTATGTTGCCATGCAAATAAATAAGATTGTTTCCAAATTGAAAAGTAACTAACTATATTGGCTCAAAGACCTGGTTTCCGAAACAAGAATACGCCACCGCTCTCTATCCTATGCAGTTTGTTGGCAATTATGGGCTTGAAGCTCTTACAGGTCAGCTTCCACTCTGTTCTTCCACCGATATTGAGGCGACCAACACGACGTATATGATCCGATCGTCCCATATATGCTTTCTTTACGCTTCAATCCTCTCCTATCCGTTCTACTTGGCCGAGCCAGTGGAAGCGGTAAGATTTTATATGTCCTATTATGTTACGATCGGCCACAAGATGTTCGATTTCAAGATTGCTTCGGACCCTCCAGATGAGGCCCAAAATCTTAGGAAGAACCTTTCATTCCGCCACTAATTGTTGATTTTATTCCTTGAGGTTAATCATCTAGTTAATCTAGGCTTCGCAACAGTACATCAAGATGGGCCGTATGTCGGTTTTGTAAATCTTGGTTTTAAACAGGAAGCCGGAAAAATATACTTACCTTAATACAAACAATAAAAACAAATACTATAATATTAAGGCATAATGAGAAGTAATATGCAAGTGGAGT
This sequence comes from Dendrolimus kikuchii, assembly GCA_019925095.2. NCBI lineage: Eukaryota > Metazoa > Arthropoda > Insecta > Lepidoptera > Lasiocampidae > Dendrolimus > Dendrolimus kikuchii. Next base: position 13,212,734 of record CM034398.1, on the reverse strand, counting down.
GGTAAGATGAAAGTTATGTTGCTATGACTGTGGTAGGTACGAAGAAATAGAAGTTTGAAGGACATAAAAATTTTCTTATTTTATTCAATTGTTCTTCTGTCTAAGAATTCTTACAGATTACGTGCTGAAAATTGAATTAGTATTGAAAAACTTAACGTCTGATAAAAGACAACGCCATAGGCTACACAAATTTGTCTCTATATAATATGATAATAGCGTTTATTTAATCATTTTATTGTTATGTTGGTATCATAAATTGCTCCTTATGAAACTCCACGTTTTTTCCACGGTGCAGTAGCGCTCTGCTGGCTAGCCATTATTAATGGCGACTAATGCACGCCTGATATATTCGATGAGAGCCTATTGAAAATAATTCAGGAATTACACAGGCTACACAAATGTTATTTCAAATATTATGTTTTCAATGAATAAATAAATTCACGCCCATTTATCGCACAGGCATATCATTAATGAAATCTAAATGTTAGTCATTTTATTTAGACTGTTTTTATTTTATTACGCACCATATTTTTCCATTCTCTTTACTAGAACGTGATTTTTATGACATACTATTTATTATATTGAACATCTAATCTTTTTTTACATGATGTCCAAAACATTGTTTTAGCTTCATCGATATTATTAAAAAATGAACTTGAAATGAAATAATAATATGCATACGCATAAATGTGATAGATAGTAACCGTTTAGACATTTGTTTGTACCTTCTTCGCGGCCTTGGGTATGATGATCTCGAAACTTTGTGTATAGCTATGTAAGCTCGATAGTGAAATAATAATAATTTCTACGGAATACTGATTTGAAGTCGAAAATGTTCATATTAATTAAATGTAGATATGATAATTGTTAAAAATAAAAATATTTTTGTTGAAATTATATTTCTTGCAAATTTTAACCAACCAACAAGGTGTTAAGACGTCACAATAAATGTCAAGGCGATAGATAATATTAGACGTACTATGTATTGTTTGTTATTCACGTCAAAAGCTAAATGACGTAAGAAAGTTGAATTATAGAAGGCGCAGATCAAAAGCCATTAACATGAAAGCACTACAAAAACGGAACAGTTTTTTTATGTTTTCTGCAAAAAGACGAATACGTTACTACATAATATAAACAGTTTATAGTCTAGTTTTCGACGCGGTTTTGCTTCCGTAAGTTTCTGACCCATATATGGCTATGATTCCATTTTTCGGATAAAATTTTTATACTAGGCTTATTCACTTTACCGAAATTACACATATTATAATTATCAATATTCTGATAATTGGTTTAAAACTGTGAAGAAACAAATTTTACAAAAACACAATACTCTTTATTACATCAACGTAATAAAGTAACACGGTTTGTTATTTTATTTAAATACTATGAGAAAATGAATAAAATCAATGGGCAGTGCGATCTCTTCCATTTATGTCATCTTCAAGTTTTGCCAGACTATTTCAAAGCCTAGCAAATAGAGACCATTCGTCCCAAAGATAATCAATTGCTAAACCACCTGATACCAGTATTAATTTCCGCTCTCAGTCAGAAACGTTTCCTAAGTACTGGCCGTACTACAATAGTCTCAAATTGAATTTCGAATCTCATCTGAGGGTCTGTCCCAAGTAGTTCGAACTTAATTTGAAACCTATCATAATTAATTGTTGATGGATGCTTGAAGAATGAGATTAAGCTGTGTAGTTATATTAAAAAATAAGCATAATATTGTATTTTCTTAAGTTTGCGCGACTTGCATACATAATAAAACTACGTTTTAACGGTTTTAAGCGCGGTAATTTATTTGATTTTTGTTTTCCGACGTTTCGGCCACTTTTCAGTGGCCGTGATCACTTACGGAAGACAAAGATGTCAAGTATCAACGAGTATTGTTAAATAAGTTAACGAGTATTGTTAGTGATCACGGCCACTGAAAAGTGGCCGAAACGTCAGAAAAACAAAAATCAAATAAATTACCGCGTTAAAATCGTTAAAACGTAGTTTTATTAAGCATAATATTGGTTATAATTAAACAATTGTTGTAGGATATTGATGTGTGTGATTGTTTGTCCTGAAAATCTCAACTATTTAATGAATGTGCTTTTTCAAGCTGTCGCAAGAACTCTTTTTTTCGTTTCGTTTCCCCTCAGTCTAAGATCAAAATTTGGCCAACACATCTCTTAACTAAATCCTCCATTCTCTTGCTATTTGCTTGAAGATTTTTTTTTTATTTGTGAATACCTTATACTGCCTATATACCTAAAGCCTGCAAAACCATATTTAAGAAAGAAGAATTGATAAAAATATCAGATATGAAAAAGTGTATACTACGCTTCCATCTGATACTTGTTTAATAACCATTTCATAAGTTATAATTAGCTCTTATATTCTCAGATATTAATAGATCATACAACTTTAGAAGAAGGCAAGTCCGTTGAAACTCTCAGTTGAATCTCCACAATATTGACAATATACAATACTTAGGCTACCCACACACGCAGTATTTATTGGCAACAATGTAATCATGTCGTATAATAAGCAATACAATACAGCCCGCAAAGGAACAACATTATTAACAATTTCATTTCCAATAATGTTGTGTGTGCGGGTAGCCTTAAAATAATAGAATTTACAATATATTATGTCCTTGATGTACACATTTTACGCCACTTTGTCCTACCTGAATATTGCATGAAAATATATAAAGCAGAATATAATAAGGGTATATGATATTATTATTTCGTTGGTATCCCTTTCCCTAAAAAGGTGTAGGATGATTACCTTAGTGACCGGAAGTTTCCCCGGGGGATAAAGTGGGGCCCTTGTTGATTTTTCAGCGGGTTTATTCTAACTTTATTTTTATATGGCAAGATATTACAGCCAATCCTGTCTTATACGTCGGCCACTTTAGAAAATAATTTAAAAGATAATATGGATATGGTTTTGACAAGATACAAATTGGAAAGTCTATTTCAAAAAGTACGAAGGAGATTAAATCATAATTTCAATATTGTATGTAGTTAAGCTCTGAAGAAATTTTATTATTTTATTCTAAAATGTATAAAAAAATATATATAATATTAGTTTTAACGCATGTCTATTTTAAAATAATTTCTATAAATGATTAAGGTAAAAAAAATTAACTTTTAATTGCTTGTTTTTTTTTGTGCTTAATAAAAACTTGCTAGGACATAAATTTTTAGTCTTAAGGTACTGAATAATAAGAAAGTTAATAAGAGTTGCTTTTTCGAATTACCTCTTACCTAAAACATTTTATTTAATTGAAATATCACAGGTTTTTGTACAAGTAGTTTTGTTACTTAATTTGTACAAGTGTTCTTCCTTATTGATTTCGAAATTAACCGATTATCAAGAAATTTGATATATAATAGTAGATGTTTGATTACAATATTAAAGGTAAGATAATTTTAAACTACCGTCACTGTTCCTAATCATATTATTTTACCCTAAAGGTATAAATGAATATGAATCTAAGATTTTTCCCTAAACGCTGTCTTGAAGACATGGTTTTTGAGCGATAAGACCGCCCGTTATATATGTATAATATTATTATTATAATAAAAAGTTAAGTAAGATCTGCTTAGAATTTGAATTCTGAAAAAAGGAATACCTTCCGCCGCAAATGAGTCCTAACTTTAAGCAAGAGAAAGCGCTTGTGGAGCCTTAGTATAAAATCTGAAAAAAAAAAACTTGTTAAACATCTTTATTTGTGGGATAAATAAATATTATTGTTGAGTAATCTATTGATTCATTCTTTCACCCGGGGGCTAATCGGGATTTATGAGGTAAGCCGCATAGTTTCGGGTGCTATTCCAGTCAGATGGAATTGTTTTATCCAAATTTATTGCCCACAGGAGGGCAGCTTGAACATTTTCCCTGAAAATCTGATACCACACAAATGTGAATATGTTAAAGTTAGTAGCGTCGTTAATGTTGTTGTTTATAATTGTAATTTCATGGCATTTTTATGTACATACCTCGTCTATAAACGTGTAGGTTCGATACTAGCATGGTAAATTTTGTAAACAAATTTTCCGTTATATACTATTGTCTGGGTGTCTGTGATCGGCCCCTGAGTTGTTCGTTGTATGTCACCCATAACACAATCGTAATTTGTTTATGGGGGTATACAATGCGTGTGTTTTACTGTCGATTAATTTAAAAAATATAATTTAAAAAAATGTGTAAAGAAGTGCTTATTAAACGGAGGAAGTCTTATAAAATGGCATTTTGGTCCATCTGTCTGTATATATCACAGCCGTTTTTCTAGATAACTGCTGCCCCTAGCATTTGACAGGAATATTATTTACATAACTGAATTATGAACAAAAACATCGGTGTATACAGAGTTATAGGCTTCCCTGTACTAAGCCGAAAATATGTGTAAGTACATATCATTCTGAACAACTTTTGTTCTTACAGTTTTCTAAAAAGACCCAATAGTTTTTGAGATATGGAGGTTCAAAGATTTAATTAGAAGATTGGTCACGCAAACCTAGCAAACAGCCGTGAGATTATTTGGGGTCTCGAAAAAAGTAGACGCGTTAAGGTGGTTACACACTACATCATTCTATCGAGTCATGTCATGCAATCATAACAATCGATAAAGTATGAAATGGATCAGGGGCCCAATTCTACTATTTCAATATCTTGGCATTGCGAAAACATTCACTAAATTCACAATATCTTATCGGTATCGTTTCGCGTGGAATAATAGTAAAAAAAATAAAAATACTTCGTTTAAAAAAACCGACTTCAAAAACTAAAAAGTATAATATAACTTATTTCTAAAGCTATTATTATTAATATATATTATCTAAAACATCTTAAAGTCGGTGCTTAGTAATTTTCAAAATATAGTAATTTTTATGTTTTACTTTGCACCGACTTCAAGGTGTTTTAGATAATATATATTAATAATAATAGCTTTAGAAATAAGTTATTTTATACTTTTTAGTTTTTGAAGTCGGTTTTTTTAAACGAAGTTTTTTTATTTTATTTGTTACTTTTTAGTGTCTAGCTATGTATGGATAGACGTACGAAAGGTGCCGCGCTCCTTAAAAAATATAGGTCCCAAGAAACGGGAACTAAAAATGTTCGTAAAATGAAACTACTAGGCCAAACTATGTTAAATTTTTAGGGGATCAAATGGCATTTATTCCGAATCAAACTAAATAAGAATGACGTAAATCGGATCATAAATCTCAACGTAATTGGTGTACATATGGAACGGAATGGAAAATTTTTCATAAAAAATGTTCATAAAATGAAAACTACTGGGCCAAAGTATGTCAATTTTTTAGGGGACTAAATGGCAGCTATTCCGCGTCGAACAAAAAAAGAATCACGTAAATCGGATCATAAATCTCGGAGTAGTCGGTGAACATACATAAGAAAAAATATCCCGACGAATTGAGAACCTCCTCCTTTTTTAAAGTCGGTTAAAAAAATGGTATTACCCTTAACAGAAATGGCGTTAGCCGAAATGAATATTGAAAAGCTACCGAAACTTTAAACATTTATTTCGCTTAAAAATATTTATAAAGATAGAGTGGTGTGCGACGGGCACGCCATTGGAATTAACAGAATAGCGAAATCAGCAAAACTGCGATTGAGACGATAGTGTCCGGCGATTTTGACGAGATAGTAATAGCAGAATTGGGCGCGTTCTATGAAGAACGAGTTTATTTAGATGCGAGTGCGACTTAGTTTAGTTTTTTGTATAGTTATTTTTCTGTTTCCTCTTCTAAGTGTTGAAGTATTCTAATTTTCGTGAAAGTTATTACATAATATAATTATGCTTTCGATAACAAAGATGTAACATGTACGTAGGATGCTTGTCAGTCAAGCCGGATATTTAAATTATACTATGAGATAAAGTTTTTAAGTTTACACAAGTGAAGCTGTCTAAGTTGTTACCTTTATAATATTTACTAGAGTTTACCCCGCGGCTGTGCCGCGGTTCAACCCCTGATAATAGTGCGTGCCTTTTGTTTAAAGACGTAACAACACCGGTTACATTGTATTAATTTTTTATGTTACTGCTATTTGCCCCGGAAGATTCACTTCATTTTATATCGCGAACTATCTCATCTCTCGAATGAAAAGTATCTATACCAATTTTCGATATTAAAACTACAAGTGTACACCAAAATGACAACATCGACCACATCATAAAAATAACACAAAATAAAAATCTATCGTACTACCGGGGATAATCTTTACATAAATCTATCCCCAAACTTATCCTATTATCCGTAATGAAAAGTATCCCTTGTCGGTATTAAAATTACATATTATATACCGAATTTCAGCCCAAACGGTTCAGTAGTTTTTCCGTAAAAGCATAACAGATAGAGAGACAATATATTTTTATCCCGGAAACTATCCCATTTTTCAGGATAAAAAGTATCGTGTAAAGTGTTCATTCTCGGCATCGAATATATATATATATATATTATATATATATATATATATATATATATATATATATATATATATATATATATATATATATATATATATATATATACTAAGATTTAGCCAAATCGGTCCAGTAGTTTTTCCATGAAAACGAAACAGACAGAGTCACTTTCGCATTTATAATATTAGTAAGGATTATAGAAAAATAAATTTATTTGCCAAATACGACACAACAAATAATGAATCTCAAATGTAAAAACATTTTTAGTTGTGCTCCACTGGGTTTTTTTTCCTGTGTTGAAAGGTTTTCTTTTATTGTATTAGTGTATAATATTCTGTATATACATATAAGGAATATTATACACTTTTGTTAATAGGGACAAATATAGGATCATTTTATCCCAGACAACGGAAAGTTTTAAAGGTTCCAGTTTGCGTAATTTTTTTTTTTTCAATCAGTCGCGTAGAAACCTATAATTATAATATGAAACGGATAATGGTTTTAAAATCGATTATTTTTTTTACAACTTATAATATGTATATCTATAATCATTATAGCATATGAAAGTGACCCAATAAAGAAATTAACACTGAAGAGCTCTAAAATCATACATGACTAGATGTCGCCACATTTAATTCTTTTCTCGCTTTTTGATGTTTTAATTTTAAGTAGCTACCTACATAGCGTTCGCTTACTAGCTCGCGCATCACCAAATGTTTGAAGACAAATCTATATTACGTAAATCTCAACAATTAAATTACGAATGTTTAAAAATAATAATTTTATTTTAGACAAGGTTTCATACATAATTTTTTTTCACAATTGATTTTTGTGTTATAGAAATGTATGTGAGATAAAAAAATATGAATTAAATTAAGAAAAAAGATTTATTTTAAGTAGGATTAAAAAAGAATTAATTAAAGTAATTTTACTTTAATTAATTCTTTTTTAATTTTGATTTCTCGTAAATTACTCATGTCAATTTATATTTTCAAAAATATGGTGAAGGCCTTAAAACATATTTTCCTGTACCAATTTAAAAATTCAGTCTTAATAATAGTTTTTCAAACTTCAATGTTGGCAACTGTACCATCTAGTCATGTAGTATTTAAGCGCTTTACAGAGTTACCACAGTTACCTAAACCAGTGTTCCGCAAACTTTTTGTGTTCAAGGTACATCTAGGAAAACGAAAATTTTTGGAGGTACACCACAAATAAAAATAATTTTTGAAGTAATATTAATCAACAGTTATTTATTAATCCTCGAAACAATATTTATTATTAATCAACAAATCTAAAGTTTAAATTGCAAAGTCACTTTCCGAATCTGTCTGTCTCGCAACGGATTTTTAAGCGGTTTTCACTATCACTTAGATAATTTTTCACTGAAGGTTTATATATATAAAAACCTACTACAGTCCTTATATAAGTAAAAAGAGCTCCTTGCTAGAGGAGTTCTGATAGAGAGTATGACCCGCGGCTATATAATTACTTAATAATACAATGTAGATTCTTGGTGGTGCGAATTCATGTTGCCTATTCTATAAGGTACGTACGAAACAACCAAAATTTTATTTGGTAATCGATGGAAGTTAAAGCACAGGAATCATAGAGTACAATTGACTATATTACGTCACTGTCAATGTGATAATACGGATCGTTTTCTTACAAAAGCAGAGGTGGTGGAATCAGCGAACTGAATAAAAAGTCGTGCGACCTGGGCAATGATAAATGATCAAAACGGTGAGACATCACTGAAACGGTCGATTTGCTCCGTAATCATTGGAAGCTTTTGTACTGAGAACTTACTAAAACGATGCCAAGATATGTTTTCATTAAGCCATTTTGCCAAATCGCTCTTTATCAAAGTCATTCAGGATCTGTGCTGTTTATGGAAATTGATGGGAGCTATTTACTCGAAATATGCTACAATATGTTAGATGGATCTCTCAGAGGGTGCCTTCTATTAAATTCCTATCCGGTATACGCGGGTACGCAACCACAAAGTCCTCGCCGCGACCACTGTCATTTTTATTTGCCTCCTGACTGTGGTGCCCCTCTCCTAAACTTTTCAGAATTTTCCACTTCTTAATTAAAATATTAGAGGGTTGAAACTATTTTTTTGACTGCAAGCTAACATCTCCTCATACATTGACTTGAATAAAAAAAGACATTAAAGAATATCGTCACAGTTTTCTAGATCACATCAAAGGTACTCCGCTCTGTGTGTGATTAAAAATACTTTTAACCTTTAGCTACTTGTGATGAGGCCACCCTTAATTTTAGCTGTTTCGTAGCTTTACTACACCACAGGTTAGCCCCATAAACTACCTACGCCTTATTGAAAATTTTCAGTGATAAGGCTCAAGGAATTTCTAAAAAATTACTGAAATACAAAGAAGGACGGACGGATGTAAAGAAAACATAAGGGATCCGTTTTTGTTAAAATGGCTACGTAACCCTAAAAATTTACAACAATTGACAACATAATCTTTCATGTAAAATAAATAAATAAAGCAAATTCGCAAAAATACCTTTATCACTGATAAGTGATAAGAGAAGTAGTAAATATCTATGTTGTTACTTTTATAATATGTAATCGCACTTATTGATAATGGCGGATCATGATGGCGGGAAGACTACCTTGAAGAATTATTAATTACACGTCAGATAGTAACTGAGATTTATTAATTATAGATTTTTATTCACGTATATATTATTGTTTTGTTATATTGTATGTCCTTGAAGACCATGGGCCATAAAAATGGCCCGGACTTTTGGAGGGCTTCTGCGGGGACATGGGAAGGACAACACGTAGAGGACCCTTGACAAATTTAATGTATATGTGGCGTGACACTAACCGGCGATTATCTCTGTCTTCACCATATAATAAAGTACCTAAGGACAAGCCCCGGGCAGTGTAGGACTTGTGGCTAAATGAGAACAAAAAATACCGGGCTATTAGAGTGAACTGCTAGTGGTACTAGGGGTCTGGGAATATGGGGACTATAGCGCCTGCCCGTCGCAATGTTCGGGAAGCATGAAAAAATGGGCAGGCGGTGATTCGCCACTCCCTGCATGGTCCCCAAAAAAGTCATAGAAGACATGGGCAACATGGGTGTGAGTGGCTAACGGGTGTAGAGAGGTGGGTTGCAGGTTCACCGAAACTACTTCCGACGTTAGGCCATTTATCACTTCCACCCCTGGAGTATGAGTCTTAGCTCTAGCGATCTCCACTCCGTGTCGGCTGGCGAAGGCAAACACGGAGGAGGGGGCTTTTCCTTGGCCCCCGAAGTCAGATCCGAGGTGTCGCTACTCACCTAAGGCTTCGCCACAAAGCCCTCCTGCGAATTTGTTTTGTTTATTGTTATCTTCTTCTTTTTTAAATATCGATTTGCATGATTTGTGTAGAGTCAATCCTTTTTTAGCGAGGGGAAATTCGGCTTAGGACCTCCCGCCGCGGGGGAAGCCGGTGGGGGAGTGTGGGATTCGTCACGTTGTGGTGGGACTAGTACCCACCCCTGAAAAGGTATTATTGTCACCCAAGTCGGGGATATCCACTAAAACCCATCGGTGTTCCGTCTTTCGCCCTTATGCCTGGACAATGGGTACACGTCCTCACCACTCCGCGAGCTCCTGGCACGCGGTTGCCTATCAGCTTTACCTGTTGCAGAGGAAACCACGCCCCCGGCATCTACAAAGTATCATTGGTATATAGTCAATCCTGCGTCAAGTCTTTAAGTTTTAACATTGTCTTTTAGATATTAGGATCAAATAGATATTATGATTGACACGCACTTAGGCGAATTTAATTGGCATAAATGTCTATAATATCCAATACTGCTTATTTTTAGCAAGGATGGAAGGTACACCGCTGATATAGAAAGAAGAGTGAATTTGGGGAATAGTGTGAATGGAGCGTTAGGTAAACTTCTAGGCGCTAAGAACCTCAGCCAGAAGGCCCAGCTTACCATACACAACGCAGTGCTGGTACCTACGCTCACTTATGGAAGCGAGAGTTGGGTATGGAAGAGAGCATGAAAGTAGAGTAAACGCGGTCGAGTTGCGAGCACTGCGCAAAATCTGCGGAGTGACGTTCGCGGACCGCATTCGTAATACCGAAGTAAGAAAGAGAGTTGGTCTGAAAGAGAGTGTCGGGGAGAAGGTAAGGAAAGGAATGCTCCGGTGGTTAGGGCATGTGGAAAGAATGCATTATGAAAGAATGACTAACCAGATATACAATGCAAAAGTGGATGGATGCAGAAGTCGTGGAAGGCCACGACACACCTTCCATGATCAAATTGATCGTGTACTAGCAGAAGGTGATGTCAGGAGCCTTAAGAACAGACGAGCGTGCATGACAAGAGTTATGAATGTCAAAGAAGCAAGTGAGGTGTGTAAGAATAAGCCTAAATGGCGCTCTGTTGTCCGTGCCTACCCCGCAAGGGAACTGGCGTGAAGTTATGTATGTATGTATGTATGTATTTACTGTTTATTTTTCAATGAAATTCGAGTTGATAACTTGAAACAATCGAAAATGTATTCCTAAGTAATTGGAATAAATTGAATGAAACTCCAGTACATTTCACTGGTTTCAAATGAAGTCATTCCCTTCATTCAGAGGCCCTTTTAATGGGAAATATACAAATAGGCCCTAGTTAAGTATTCGTCATGCATCATTCATCTGGCCGTTTCTATAATTAAGTGCCGTTTTAAATATTCAATTTGAAATTCGATAAATGAGTGTTTTGCTGAATTCGAAGGATCACTTCCTTCGAATTCAGCAAAACACTCATTCACTGAATCATTATCCATACATTTGAACGCTGATAATACGAACGACATGAAACACCTAACAGAATAATCCATCAGTACTATATAATAATAACTACCATTATTCTATTATATACTAGGATATGCCTGCGACTTCGTCCACGCTTGATTTGAAATTCCTATGGAATTTCCGAGACACAAAATGCCACAACATTTAAAAAAGAATGTAAGTTATCATTTTAGTGAAAACTGTGTCGGAATAAGCTAATAGAAACCTCCTAGAAAAATTCCCTCGGGATTCCCAGGAAAGAAGTAGCAAAGATTTTAAGTCTAAAAATTTGCTATCGATCAGCGAAAACCGCATCGAAATCGGCCCAGTTTTGACGTGAATCTCGAACAAACAAGAAATCTAAAAAATATTGCATCGTGTTGTTCATCGTTTTTATAGTGTATTCCAGTTTTTTTTAATAGTTTCAATGTACATACACGGCATATTTAAAATTTTATTATATATATATATATATATATATATATATATATATATATATATATATATATATATATATATATATATATATATATATATATATATATATATATATATGTAGATTATTGGAATTACAGTGTCAAGAACTTTCTTAGAAATTGCATTATCGACTGTAGCTGAAATACTTTTAATAGGTTCCCCTTAAGCATTTTTAATGGTAACTGACTATTTAAGATCCGATGGGTAGTATAACATTCTTCATCGTTTACAAACTATTAGTATCATTTTCGTGGATCGTTAAGATGGTCTGAAAATAAACATACGTGATACAAACCCCTTATATTGCATAAATTCTAGACAAAACAAAAAGATTATGTTCGGAATCTTCTTTATGTTGACGTTAACATCGCCTCGTTTTATGTCACACACGATGCTTCGATACAATCTTTCAATTGGCTGCTGTTAAGAACACGAGTCGTATATTAAATTGTTCTTTGATTACCATGCTCCGATTGAGTGAGAGTGTTGTTCTTGTGTTTACACTGTTCACACACATATAAAACATCGTACGATGGCTGGCATCCAATGAGAGATAGGAGCGTGGTGGGCTCGGCTCCCCACCACGCTTTAGGAATGCATACCTCTAGAACGGCACTGTTAAAAATAACTACCTGTCTAACAGGGTCTACACGATCACAGACGATGTCCGAGGCCAACTTCATAATATATTTTATGAAATATTACCTTCACTATATCATTTGCTTATTACTTCTTTTTATTTTTAAATTTAATTATACATTTTTAACTGATATGAATTATTTCTCTTGTATCTCTTTATGTAAAATCAAACAGTTAGGTATGTATTTTATTATTGTTTATAAGCAAGCTGTCGCTGTCAATATAAGTATTATAGTTAAGAACGGGAAAAATCTATACGTGTAAATAAAAATATAAAAATTGGGGGAATATCTTCTAGGAGTATATTTAAGAAATACTACTTATTATACATTGATCTGTCGGTTCTATGTGCGCATCATGCAAAAATACTGATTTAAATTTGAAATAGAGGTAAAATATATCCTGGGTCAGGATATATGCTGCTTTTTATCCGGAAATATGATAGGTTTCACGTGGGATAATCAAGCAAAGTTCGACCACAACCAATCGAAAATGCTTTTATTTCGTTCTTATTTATAATTTTTGGAATTACCTAGGGGTTAGATGGCATCGTTGATACCTCAAATCCAACAAGAATTGTTTCAATTACAATAATCCAGCAGGAAATTTTTTATGCATTTCTATTACACACAACATTCATTTATGAATGTTTCATCCGTGCGTTCTTTTTGCATATTATTATTATACTTGGGTACTAAAAAGATTATAACATCTTTATTATTTTCAAACTACCAACCTTACCTATTTGCTATTAAATGGGTATTTGCAGTGATTTGTAGTGATGTAGGCAGAAGAACATTGAATATTAACTGAAATATGAGGTCAAATTAAAAGACATATCTCGAGATAAAAATTATGTCTGTAACCACATGTATGAACAGCTGATTGCGTACAGGCCACGTGAAGCAAGAGAGCGTTTGCGAGTGACGCACTCGTGCGCAGTACCGTACTAGTGATAACGTAACGCAATAGTCGGTGACTGTAATGAGAGTCAAGTAATGAGTATTGACTGACCGCAATTGAACGAATGATCCTTTTGAACTCTGTTATTGTGTACTATATACGAGGTGCGTTTACACAGAAAGAAATGTACAATCGTTATAGTAGTGATAGGTTACTCTGATTAGGTTTTCCTTAATGCTGGGGCTTCATTTGAGTTAGTTTTAAAGATTAACAACGGTCTTATTCATATTGAGTTAGAGTAAGTTTGTAAAGTACTTTAAGGTTCTTAATTGAATGATTCTTATTTAAAGCGTTAAAAATAACGCTGTTAACGCTTAGCCATATTAGTTTATACTAGCTGTGTCCGCGACTTCGTTCGTTTGGATTGTTTTTCGAGGAACCCTAATTTTAAAAGTAGCCTATGTTACTCCTTATAACTTCAGCTATCTACCAGTGAGTCTCATCAAAATCAGCCCAGTCGTTTCATAGATTAGCTGGAATAAACATACAGACAGACAGACCAAAATTTTAAAACTTGTTTTTTTTTATATAGTATCGTATATACTCTCAAATGTATATAGTAAAAAGCTGTTATTTTGGCATTACAAACAGACACTTCAATTTTATTTTTTTGTATAGATATATACGTACGTGTTGATATTTAAAGTAATTAACAATGTCGCATCCTAACGCATTAAACACATCGCCATATCTGCGTGAAATGGCCTAAATCTTGAACACTAACATACACCTTTGCCATAATAGATTCATTTATGACATTTTTCTCATTAAAGTTTATGTTGCTGTTCTCTGCATGTTTGTTTTTTTAATGTAAAAACTACTTTATCTACATATAGGAAAATATCAGTTTTAGAAAATATGTCTAAAATTAATAGGTAAAACAGGTCTGTCGGACTACGAATAGTGAAAGGAAAGGAAAGAATTTTCACTTCTTTTGCGATTTTGCTACGGAACTCTAAAAAGTACTTGGCCCATTATGAGCAAATAATTTTTTGTTGACAGTAAAAATCAAAATCAAAGTGGTGTCACTTTGATTTTGATTTTTAATATTCCCCCTTATAGTATGGGGTATTCTTTTTCTATGATAAGGGCCACAAGTTTTTTTTACACTATCGAACACATTCTCTAAGGTTTCATTCAATAAGTTTATTATTTTTCGTTGCTGAAAAAACTTTCATGATTTGGACTACACACCTTTGGTTTTATTTTTTCAATTGCATTCCCTTTTTGTAAAGTGGTTTCTAGAAGTCATGTGACAGGTCTTCCGAATTATATCTAAATATATGTTGTTTTAATAATAGTCTCCGAGTAAAGTGGATGTCATAATTATACGGCTAGACTGACGGACATGGCGAATTTAAGGGTTCCGTTTTATCATTTTGCTAGAGAACCCTAAAAACTTTCCGCCCTTCAAATATTCTTAAAATAGATATTTTTATTGCTTTGTAAAATTAGGGAACGGATGTTGTACTTGAAGCCTCTTGATCAATAATGTGATACCGGTGTTCAAAGAAACGATGCCGGAATTGTACAAACTTGAGTATCCTTGAGTGAACACTTCGAAAATATCAAGAAAAAGGTTATTTTTATTTTTTTACACCAGCCTTTATCACTTTTTGAGCTTTAGAATCACAGGTACTCATTACATCATATAAGATGAACTCCATTTTAGTATTTGTTATTTAAAAATGAAAAAGTCTTAAATAATTAATGGTTTTATCTTAGACTAACTGACCCGGCAAACTTCGTACCGCCGCAGAATCAATAAGTAAAAAAGCTGAGTGATAATTGCAGAATGTTTCAACTTGAATGAAAAATGTGGTCAAAACTTAACCGGAACTAACATCAAACGTTTGACATTCAAAACCAAAAATGAAAAAAAACTTCACTTTTAAATTTCATTTGATTTTTGAACGACTTTTAAATTTAATTGATTTATAGTTTAAATATTACATGTAATAAACTCGTAAGCATATTTTTGACTGTGTTTCTTGTAAGCTTATCTCTACTAAGCTTTTTCGTCTGTCTTGCCATCGGTTGAATTTTAACTTTACTTCTATGGAGCTTATGTCAAATTTAAATCGATAATAATGAACAGTCGGTAAGAGATGGCCATTAATTCCCACGTTCTGACGGGGAAGCCAAATCTCGTGAGGAAACCTGAATATCTATATTACTGTTATATTATATGCAGCTTGTTAGTTCGCTATTGACACGCATGGTGAAAATATATAACTTGATAAAAATATATTGATTTAAAAATTCAATCTTTGTAATTGATTGTGTTCACAAAACTGAAAAAATAGTCTATGAATGGATTGACTTAAATCTTTTACATAACGTTGCGTTTTGTTACAAGAATCTTTTTGTATACTAGATATTACTTGCGTTTTGCACTCATTAATGTTTGCATGCAGCAATACTTTTATTTACTTCTCTAATCATTAATATCATGTTAACCCTTAGCGAAGTGTAGCCAGGTGTAGCTATTAATCTAATACAAATATATAATTTATTTACACAGGTGCATTGAAAGAGCACTGTAATCGAGAAGAAAACCTGTTGCAGCGGTGTTCAATGGCGCTGCCGGTGTTGAGCTCTCCGGAGATATCGTTTGCGCTCACACGAGAGGAGCTGGATAAAAGTTGCATGTGAGTAGGGAACATCAATTCAAAGTCATGCCATTATTCCCTAGCGTACATATGGAGTAGTACACTTCAACATACCAAAGTCGATAAAGTGGGAATCGTTGTAACTATGTTATTCCTAGATGATACTTCGGGTTTTTACGTGTTTTCAACGTATAAAGTTTAATCTCAAAACCCGAAAATCTCTCCTCATATGAAATGAGATAAATTTTACGTATCGTACACATTTGAACCCTAACTTCTTTATATAAATTTAATGGAAATTGGTATAATTATTAATACGAAACACATATTACAATGAGTATGATATCTCAATGAATATGAATAAGAAGTTTAAAAAATAAATAAAATAGTAATACGTTAAACGTTATTGTTACTAAAAAGACTATACTGAATTCAATATTTCTGTAAGAGTTTGTTCAGATGTTTTTCCTTTTTCTGACCTTCCATGTGAATCAATTACTATTAAATTTTGTATAAGCATATTTTAAAAACTCTAGTGTGTAAATATATTGGGCAGTGTTTTGAAGCCACCTCATACTTGTCTTTTCAACTTATCCCAGACGAAACTTCATACACCGGGTTTCTATATCTTACTAGCCATTCTATCTTCTATTAATTTAAAATCCTAACATCGCATTGATAGAAATTCACATTATATATTTGTATGCAGTTTATGAGTAGTAAATGAATGGATAGTAAGATAGAAACCGCCTGTTAGTCGACCGTTATATAAAGCTTCGCCGGTCGGCACCCCAGTGTCTTAGGTATTTTTCCTTATTTCTACTGAGGTCATCGAGTAGATGTTATCTGTGGTAATAAGTAGTGTAGTGAGGCTTCTTTGATTAAATATGTAGGCCGACATGCGAATGAAGGAACACGGGATATGGATTAGTTATACACAACACGTAACATTGATGAAACTATTGTTTTCCATTAACTATTCAATGAAGATAAACATAGATTTTAGAACGATGTATTCGTGAAAGGTTGTAGGTTAAATAAATTTTGATAATGTTTTCCGTATATCAAATAGTTTAGGGGTTATAAAAACATTATTCAGAGACGTTTTGTGTATTTAGTGGCAAACGTTGTGTATATTGCCCTTCTAACAGAATTAGGCTTAGTGGCTAAGCTGTTCACAGATACATTTCCGCGAACATGTTCCTAATTGCATAACTGCAGATTACCTACTACACACAAGAACATCAGATCCAAGAGTTATCTTATGGAACCTTGTTCAATTTAATAATAATGGTATTGGTACCCATTACAATCAATGAAAAACAATAAAGAGCTAATTTGAGGTGGTAAAGGACATGGTCATATTCATAAGTAGAATATATTCAAATTAATAGTTCCGTATAGTCAACCAGAGTAACTGTGGAAACTTTTGTTTTTTTGTTACTTTGTTAAGATTTTAAACAATATTTTTTGATTTTTAAACATAACAACAAAAATGTTTATCGCAACAACAAATGACAATTTAACAATTCCTATGTAATTAATGTGAGAATTAGTCAGTAAAAGCAATCTCTAAAAGTCTATTTATAATTACTCATCAATATTAATTATTAGGGTAATAGGAAACTACCAATATGGACCTGTAGGAGATAAATCCATATTACTTTTCTTTGATGGATATTTTGCAATTTTTGGTAGCTGTATTAATATGGCGTTAATTATATATTTATGTTCACTCATTGGTATGGTACGGAAAAGGTTAGGGAAAACGGATTTACAAATGGAGAAATGGTGAAAAAGCTTGACTAATATGGACTTTATTATAATGCAGTAAATGGAAATAATTTTGATGCGTACTTTGACAAATATGGCCATTGCCAATGGAATAAAGTTGTGTTTTCCGAATTACCCAACTTCATTATTTTCATATATAAAGAGGATTTATAACAACTATTTCGAATTGGCCTGGTTGGTCCTAGTTAAAACCCACAAAGGCCGTTTGCCAAGGCACAACTAATTAAATTAACGATTGTTAAGAATGACCTACTATTCCCAAGTTTATTAACAAAGATATCTCGGCAAAGCGATTTGGTGTACTCTCATTTACGTTCTGGTAACTTTACGAAAAGTGGGTAAGTTTTATTAAAGACTTGGCGAGATGTCGGTGGCAGGAAAGCTAGGCAGGACCAAGTTCCAGCGCCCGGGCGGCGCGTTCGGCACGCAGTTAGCTCATCTTAATTTAGTGCTCTTGTTTGCGGTAAATAGCAATTTGGAACTAGTTGTCCGACTCGCTAACTTCACTCAGCGCTGGAGCGGCTGAATAGCCAATGAAGCACTTTCATACGCGATTGCCCACTTCCATTTTACACGTACATTATGCTCTGACCATATTTAAATGTATATATAGTCCATAAAGTATAACGTACATTATGTAGCATTGCCGAAAAGAAAATTACACAGTGAATTTTGGATGATGTCCAAAAGTTATACTGTTGTACCTACTTGTTTACTATTGTTTATTACCAGCTATGAAATATAGATGTGGTTATTTATCCTGTTTGCTTATTCATAGCTGTTTTATTCTGAGAAAGTAGTAAGTTGGAAAATAATACTGAATGTGGGTATTATGTACCTATTTCTTTTATAGTTGATAACATAAGCTTACCAGTTAATACATACATACATACATAACTTCACGCCAGTTCCCTTGCGGGGTAGGCACGAACAACAGAGTGCCATTTAGGCTTATTCTTACACACCTCACTTGCCTCTTTGACATTCATAACTCTTGTCATGCACACTCGTCTGTTCTTAAGGCTCCTGACATCACCTTCTGCTAGTACACGATCAATTTAATCATGGAAGGTGTGTCGTGGCCTTCCACGACTTCTGCATCCATCCACTTTTGCATTGTATATCTGTTTAGTCATTCTTTCATCATGCATTCTTTCCACATGCCCGAACCACCGGAGCATTCCTTTCCTTACCTTCACCCCGACACTCTCTTTCAGACCAACTCTCTTTCTTACTTCGGTATTACCAGTTAATACATAATATAATATCATCCAAAACTAAAATATTATTATTTATTATATTTTATGACCTTTCCAGAATACATAACCGCAGATAATTTCGCAATTATTGGCCTTGGATGAAGAAGGATTTTACAGAAATATTGTTAAGCAAGATAACGTGCGAAGTATTATTAAATAATAAGAATTATTTATTTTCAGTGAATTGCGTGCGGGAATTAAATGCATAGACAATTACACAAATGTGTGTATGGAAAAGCAAGAGAAAATGATGTTCTTACGTATATATGCCGGTATCACGGAAGTCGTGCATGAGTTATGTACAAGGGGTAAATATCAGGACGAGTTCCTGAAACATGCAGATTGTGTGAAGAAAGTGAGATCGAAGTATGAGATATGTAGTCAAAACTATGAGTTGACCCTCACGACCTTGAATCAAAACCAACATACAGAGTACCAGACGGACCAGAGGGTGGCTTCCACGCATGAAGACTATTTGAGGACAGTTTGTTGGTGAGATAATGTTTTACTTATTTAATAGATTTATAAGACTCAAAACTTCCATGATCTGGAAGCACGTTGGTAATAACTCTGAGGTTTTAAAAGTCCATAAGCGACGACACTCACTTCCTGGCGAGTGTGCCTAAAGGTTTTTTTTTGGACCTTATCAAAAAAATGTCATCATTCTAATGTTAAATCCCAGTTATATGAGAAGCATCCTTTTTAGTTTTTGCATTCCATTTTCTCGCTTTTTCACAATTTTCGATTGCTTGTAGCTAACGGCCCTAAGCCCTCGTGATGTTAAATGGTTATCGAAGCCCATGTTGCAGATGTGACCATAAGGGAGCCTACGTAATGCCTATCTCGTTCATTCTATATATGTCTATTTTTCCTTTTTTTTTTTTGAAGAATTTCATATTGTAGTGTTTAGCGTAGAGCGTAGATGCACAAATGTATTCCATAGCTTGGACACGCGTCCAATTATCAGTATGCCTTATTGTGCGACCATTAGCACGCATTTCATTCTAGCGACTTCAAGACAGCATTTCTTGGGTCTACACACTTTAGCAGGACCTGGCGGGGAAGGAATAGCAAAATACTACTTTCTCACATAACTTACTAGTTCCTGTAAAATGCGGCCGTACAGATGTAGGTAGGGTAAAACTCAGCGTTTGTATAAAATATACCAAATCCAGTTTTCGATTCTGTTTGAAATGAAATCAGAATGAAACTAGTTTCTTCTTTGGAAATAATACTTTTTGTTCCTAAATTCGGTTAATTTTATAACCTTTTTCCTTAAATAAACTTACCAACTTCTTTTTTATTGTAACAAATTGGAAATTCAATTTATAGAGTACAACTATTCCAGAAGATTGTTTATTTTACGAAATGTAGATGAAGTTCATCGAACAAAATAGTCCATCCTATCGCTAACGTCGTTTGGCTGTATAATTTATTTTGGGAGCCTTGGACCGAACTATCGCAGAATTTATTTATTAATTTTCTTTTCTTTTTTTATTCCGCCTACATTTTGTAGCTAGAGAAATTCAGCTTTGTAGCAATATATTTTTTGCAGATAAACTTTAACTCTATGTACATAAATTATAAATATAATAAAACCCAAAACATTCAGACGTGATCATTTTAACCGTAGTTTTTTGTTCATATGTTTAGCTATACTAATAGAATATAATATATATTTATTGCGTAATGCATGTACAAAGATGTTACGGTTTTTACAGTATCAATGCATTCGGCCCATAATTGGGCGTGCAAAATTAAAATTACAATATTGATTTATAAACATATTTTTACAAACAATGAATCAATACAATTAAAATTACAAATTAATAATAATAATCAAAGACATACAATATAATAATAATCTATAATTAATCTACATAATAAAATGTCTACTATTAAAGCATGTCAAATATATTTATGTCAGATCATAGTGTTTCATCGTCCATAAACATGTTTATATTATAATAGCATTTAGTGGTCAGTAGCAAAGTAGTAATTACTTAATTTATTCCATATCTACTACAGTTTCATCAATTTT
This sequence comes from Dendrolimus kikuchii, assembly GCA_019925095.2. Lineage (NCBI taxonomy): Eukaryota > Metazoa > Arthropoda > Insecta > Lepidoptera > Lasiocampidae > Dendrolimus > Dendrolimus kikuchii. Next base: position 13,191,682 of record CM034398.1, on the reverse strand, counting down.
AAGGTATAGTATGATCTGTCCGTACTATATTGAAAGGCATTCATGGCCGGTTGCTATACCTTACTATAATATTCATCCACTAGCCTTACCGTCGGTAAAAAATTGACACTACTATGGAGCTTATGTGAAATTTTAACCGCTCGTAAGGTCATGAACGCTTAGGTATAGGAATCGGCCATTAGTCAATCAATAATTTACTTGCGAAAAGCATGTTAATAAAAGGTGTTTTACTTTTAAAACGCTCAAGTTTTGGTTATATTGAACATCTGAAATGATATTTTATTATGACAAAATTGAAATATAAATACTATGCGCCAAACTATTTGCCCGCTATTAGCTAGCAACAGACGGCTTTGCCATTTGCGATTGTTAGTAGAAAATCATGAATGTGACGAGACGACTATATGAAGTACACCGGCCTACAAAAATAAGTGGTCTGTACTTTTGACCAGACCTATCTATTCTTATGTATTTTACCCTACCCTAAAAATTTTAAGAGTATATAGTAGGTGGGTCTGGTTAAAAGTACAGACCACTTTTTTCTGGGCCAGTGTTATTAGAATAACGCAAGAAAAGGTATTAATTCAAAGTAAAACGTCCAGGGTCTGTTTATCATGAAAGCAATCCCATTGAATATGTTACACCTATATTTATTATGTTTGAATTTTTTTAGTTATAAGTACTTTTTTTTAAATACTTACATAATTAAAGTTATCAAAGTTTAAACCATTTATTTCTCAAAAATTAATACAATTCATTTACAAAAAAAAAATACTTTATAATAAGTCTAGTCAAATACATCGAGTGTACATCATACACATAACCCAACTTATTTAACAACTAATTAATATACGTTATTATATTATATTTATAGGAATCGTGATACAATATCAGAGTTAATATTTATCTGTTTGTCTGTCGGGTCTTGAAAATCCTGTTTAAACATAATGAGTGCAATATGATTGATACTTTTGCATTTTTAATAAAGCCGCCACTCAAATTGTGTCCCACAAATTAAACTGCCATGGAAGTTATGAGGAGAAGTCCTAGCGGGGGCGCTCAAAGGCGCGGCCAATCTTGAATATTGAATAGTCCGGGTTAGTAAAATATTCAAGAAATCGAAGTGGTTTCCACAAACCTCAGAACTAATTACTTGTCAGGAGAGTGATTCCAACTGATATTAATACTGGTCCGTATAATTTGCATTCAAATCATCCAAGAATAAATTAAGAGCTTCTTGAACAGAATCCTAATTTTGTGTAAACCGTTTTAAGCGCGATTTAGATAGTATATATTGGCAATGTTTTATCATTTTTGTGGTTTAGTTATTTTTGTGTATACGAAAGAAAGAATGGAAAAATATCTTTTAAGATTAGTTAGGAATAAGATAAACTAGAAATTATTTGATTCTAGTCATGACATAAAGGCGACATTGCAGCGGAACAGCATTGCCATCTAACATGGCAATGCAGCCAGGCTTCTGGGCTTCCTTCTTCTAGTGATGTGTATGTAGGTCTTTCGCCGATAGTATGTTCCCATATAGAACATTCTTTGATTAAAAAAACCTATATATTTTTTTATAAAAGGACATAATTGATTATCAGTTTAAATCGTATTAATTCTTAGTTTAATTAAACTGATGATGTACTCATGGCTGTCATGTCAATAGCACTTGCCTCAACAATCGAAAATAACTTAACGATAGTAGATAAATATATTATTACTATTTATTGTACAGTCAGCGTCTTATAGAAAGAAACAGCCAAGATGATCAAATAGATAAGAACATCGAAATTGATCATTAGTATCGGTACAACCATTGTCGTCTAATAGATCGAATCGGCCGTCTTGACCAAATACATCAGTACACCGACAACGCCAAATACATGAGTACATTCATATCGTCATTATTATGTTAACAACCACCTCGCCAAAACAAAGAGACACTCTAGAAAAATGAACTCTATTCTAAATGTGATAAGTGTCAAATCGAGATGATTTCATACTAAATCAAAATTTCAATAGTATGATTACTGTTATAAAAATCTTTTTCATTTTTATAACGTAACTAATATTTGCCCTCGACTTCATTTTCATTACTAAGATAGCAAAGATTAAAGTTATTTTATCAATATGTAAAATTAAATAAATATTTAATATGACAATACATGAATCCTAGATATATCCATAAACTCCCGATATTTGTAATGTTACTAAAGACTTATTCAACTACAGATGTTTCACTAAGGATTTCTAATAATTACAGACAGTGTCTTGTAATTTGCGAACATTGCGTCAAAGTTGGTCTAGTGGTTTGAAAGTGGAAGGAAATCCCGGGAAATCTCAAGAGTATAGTATAGTCATGTATAAAAATGTCATAAAGTATTTAACTATGCTGTAATAAGAGTAACACGACTAGTTTTCATGCTATATCTAGGCGCATTATTCCCAAGAAAATTTTGGAACTTTCCGTCACTAAAGTTAGAGTAAAAACATAAAAAAGTGAATCCGGTTTCCTGAAAAATTACACTAGAATTCCCATGATATTAGCTTTTTCAGCATTTAAGTAAAAAATGTCTGTATAATAGTGAAAACCTCATAGAAATTAACATATATTTATGAAAAAAAAACATTAATTGTTTCAATTTTCCATCAATCAAACAATTTGATCGCAATCGATTTTTTTAATAGCTTCAATGTACAGACAAAGCTATTTTACAATATTAACTTAATTTTAACATTTCATTTGACATAATACACTATGTATATGTGAGTATACTTTCTATGTATATATGAGTTTGTTGAAATATCTACTAAAGAGTTTCAATACACAAGAAATTTAGAATTCGAGATAAAACTTTTTTTTATCAGCAATGAATAATTGATGTTTCTTGGATACTGTTTTAATGTCTAATACGTATATGAATTCTCGTGATCTATACTTAGATCATACTATACATATATATAATATACCCCAGTCATTGAAAAAAAGCTTAATCTAACGTTCTGGTGAAATCGTATCGGAATCAGGCAATGTTTATGCAGTATAACGACTTTAAACCACTCCCGGAAAGTTTTCGCGGGATTCGCGGAATATAAACTAACGAAGCATTCGAAAAAGAACGTGGTTATCGTTTTAGTATCAATTGAATCTGAATCAACTAATTGTTATGCAAATAAATAATTTATACTATTCCCGACAAAAATCTCGCAGGATACCCGGGTCCATATCCATCAAAGTACCGCAGTATTTGAAAAAGAAAGTGCATTGTGTTTTACTATAAGTTGTATTCAAATCAGCTAATTTATATGCATACTAACCACTAGAAACCACCCTCGGGAAAATTTCCGTGAGATTCCCAGGACACAAAGTATTGCTGTATTTAAAAAATAATGTATCGTGTCTAAAATCGTGTAAGAATAAATAAACTAATTTGTAAGCGTCCTAACAACTTTAACCAGCTCCTGAGAAAATTCGCGGGATCCCCAGGATAAAAAGCATCACAGATTTAATTTCAGAAAATTTGCTATCAATGAGTAAAAACATCGCATCGAAATAAGAAAGCTTTTTTTATTCTGGCCTCTTCAAACCGTTCCCGGAAAATTTCCCGTGCGATTCCGGGATAAAAGGTAGCGCAGAATTTAAGTCTTGAGAATTTGCTCTGGCCTAGTAGTTTTTACGTAAATCCCGAACAAACAGACAAACCGACTAACAGACAAGAAATCTAAAAAAATTCACCGTGTCTCCATCGTTTATATAGTCTATTCCAATTGTGTTTTTTTAATAACTTCAATGTAGAGAGACGACATATTTAGCATATTATAATATTATAGACTATCGTCTGCCCGCGAAACTTCCTTCGCGTTTCCATGATGATGATACATTTGATAGTGAAGTATGTTTGAACAGTTCTTTATGGTGGTTAAAGAAGCGTTCAACCTTACTCTAACTCTCTATGAATAAGACAGTTAGTATTTAGTAAAAACGAAAACTCAACGCTGAAAAACGGTGTCATCAAGTATTAAAGAATGTTAACAAAAGTATGAAAAACCTGATTTAATTAAGAGAACTGAAATATCTGGTTAGAAACAGGAACTTGAGACTATTTATAAAATTTATAGGTTAATAATATATCTTTAGTTAACTGGGCTCGCCTAATATCTCTGTTCTATCTGAAATAATATTATAGTTAGGTACTGTGGCCAAATGCGTCTTAGTTATAAAGTTAAAATGAACGCCGTTAATAATTGGCTACATTAGAGTATATATGTCATCGTTAAATTGTAAAGACCGTTAGATTATAATCTATCTCGAGAGCTATTGAAATATTGTGAACCGGAACAAACTGCTTACAATTTAACGCATTATTTCCCGATAGATTATAATCTATCGACGTGAAATCGTTCTGTGTCCATAGAGTTACTAATAAAACAGGTGGGTCAGTCAAAAATACTAAAGATTCGATCTCTGCCCTTATGGGTTAGAAGTTTTAACAATGTTTGTAAGTAGTCAATAAATGATACTTGATTGAAAAAAAACTGGCGTTTCCTTCCAATCCCAGTGTTGACCCTGGATTAAACGTAATAAATATTATTATGCACATATCATCCTCTTCGTCAATCACACTGCTGTGATTAGGAGTTTTTTTTAAGTTTCAAACGCCTTCAGAATTGATTTCATTAATTTCAGATTAGAAAAGAAAGGTACTTTTCATTCAGTGCAAATTTAGCAATAAGTAATTCAATTTGAAATACATAATTCGAAATACAATTTTGGTTTAGTATGAAATCATCTCGATTTGACACTAATCCCATTTAGAATAGAGTTCATTTTTCTAGAGTGTCTCTTTGTTTTGGCGAGGTGGTTGTTAACATAATAATGACGATATGAATGTACTCATGTATTTGGCGTTGTCGGTGTACTGATGTATTTGGTCAAGACGGCCGATTCGATCTATTAGACGACAATGGTTGTACCGATATTAATGATCACTTTCGATGTTCTTATCTATTTGATCATCTTGGCTGTTTCTTTCTATAAGACGCTGACTGTACACCAAAGCATAGACAAACAGAAGTAGAGATATAAATACAAACAAAAGTACAAAGGGCGGTCTTATCTCTAAAAAGCGATCTCTTCCAGGCTATCCTTGGCAGGAATTGATTGATTTTTAATTATAAATCGCTATTAATGTTATAAATGCGAAAGTAACTCTGTCTGTCTGTCTGTTCCGTTTTCACGTAAAAACTACTGGACCGATTTGGCTGAAACTCAGTATATATATATTTTCGATGCCGAGAATGAACATAGGATACTTTTTATCCCGGAAAATGGGATAGTTTCCGGGATAAAAGTATATTTGTCTCTCTGTTTGTTATCCTTTTATGGAAAGACTATTGGACCGATTTGGCTGATACTCGATAGATATGTAATTTGAATACCGAGGGTGGCGAAGGGATACTTTTCATCCCGGATACTGGGATAGATTTTGGGACAGATTTATGTAAAGTTTATCGCGGAAACTAGGATAGGTTTTTTATTTGTGGTTTGCCATTTTCGTCATTTTGTTTATTTTGGTCAATTTGATCGTTTAGGTAGTTTTGGTAGTTTTGTTTGGTTTGGTTGTTTTGGTAGTTGTGGTAGTTTTGTTTGGTTTGGTTGTTTTGGTAGTTGTGGTAGTTTTGCTATTTTCCATAGTTTATGCTGGTAGTTATGGTAGTTTCGGTTGTTTTGGTGGTTGTGGTAGTTTTGGTAGTTGTGGTAGTTGTGGTAGTTTTGGTAGTTGTGGTAGTTTTGGTAGCTGTAGTAGTTTTGGTAGTTGTGGTAGTTTTGTTTTGTAGATTTGATAGTTTCGGTAGATTTGGTAGTTGTGGTAGTTTTGGTTTTTAGATTTGGTAGTTATGGTAGTTTCGGTTGGTAGATTTGGTAGATTCGGTTATTTTGGTTGTTGTGGTAGTTTTGATAGTTGTGGTAGTTTTGGTGTGTAGATTTGGTAGTTTTGGTTGGTCAATTTGGTATATTCGGTTGTTTTGGTAGTTGCGGTAGTTTTGGTAGTTGTGGTAGTTTTGGTAGTTTTGTTAGTTGTGGTGGTTTTGGTAGTTGTGGTAGTTTTGATTGGTAGATTTGGTAATTGTGGTAGTTTAGGTAGTTGTGGTAGTTTTGTTAGTTGTGGTGGTTTTGGTAGTTGTGGTAGTTTTGATTGGTAGATTTGGTAATTGTGGTAGTTTAGGCAGTTGTGGTAGTTTTGGTTGGTGGATTTGGTAGTTTTAGTTGGTAGATTTGGTAGTTTTGGTTGGTAGATTTGGTAGTTTTAGTACGTTTGGTAGTTTTGGTCGCTTGTGTATTTTACACAATATTTAGTTATATAAATAAAACTATAATGGGTTGAAATAGGGTACTCAAATTTGTATGGGGGAGCAATCATTTATCAAGTTTATAGATATAAAAATTCATAATCTTTAAAAAAATACGACTTTCACTCGATCTGTCTGTCTGAATACCGAAAATGGACATAGATATTATTCATCCCGGTAGATGGGATAGTTTGCGATATAAAATGAAGTAAATCTTCCAAGGGCAAATAGCACCAACATAAAAATACAATACAATATATCCTGTATTAACGCCTGTTCTTAAAACAAGAGGGACGCATTAGAGTTTGACGCGCGGCGGAGCCGCGGGGTAAACTCTAGATATGATAAATAATGAATAAATGTAAACAGTTATACACATACGTATACATATGACATAACTTATTTAGATTTATCTATTAAAATGTAATGAAAATTATAAGTACATAAATGTGAACGGTCAGTTTTCTATCAAACTTTTTACCACCACTATAAAAATATACATAATCTAAGTTGGTCATATTTCTTACATTAAATAATAGGGATATAAGGACAAATACTGCTCAGGGATCTCCAAGCCAAGAGTGAATAAATACTTCTAAATAAGCTTTTTTTTACGAGAAGAAATCCGTTTGAGGACTGTCTGCCGCTCCGAAAACGCGGCCGGAGCGTGTGGGATTCGCCACGTTGGGGTGGCAGTAGCACCGGTAAGAAGTGCTATTGCCACCCGAGTCACGGATACCCACTAAAACACTTCGGTGTTACATCTCTCGCCTTTGTGCCAAGGCCACAAGTATTTGGCGTTGCCATTCCGCAGGCCTAGGTAGGCGGCGGCCTTAAATCCTCTCCACTGCCAGGTAGAATCGAGCCCCCGGCGGCTTCATGATTATCATTTTGGCGTGGGGCGGTTTATAACGCACCCCATGGAAGGAGAGGTGAGCGCGCTCGAAACACCAGCATGCCACTGTCGGAGGCGTTGCAGCGAATGAGGACCCTTACCCGGGTAACTCACCTGCGCCGCCCGCTCATGGTGTCCGAAAGTCTAACAACGCCCTCTGGTATCCACGCATCCTCCTTCTTGCCGCCTCCTCCTTAGCGAGCATGATTCGCTCATAAAAGGAGGAAAGGTAAGCCTACTCCTTATACCGCGTCATTCCTTAGCATCAGGGGAAATAGCGGTTAAACGTGAACCAATAGTACCAAAAGAAATATATAATATGCTCGAAAAGCTGGAATTTGCTTATAATAACCGGTCCTTTTACATTTTTATATACAAAAATCCATATAAATCAATGGAGATATACTGAGTGTCATGAATTTTATCGCCTTTACGTTTGACTGAATTTTGTACGTTAGCTGTAGTCGAGATAGTATTCAAACGACATTTTTTCCACCCACCACCGACCATTAAAGGCTGATTAAGATTCAACTCGGATTAACTTTCACATTAATAGCCTTTTTAGTGAATAATGACTTATTTATTAGTGCTATTCTGAACAATTGAATCTATAGAAGCGTCTCCTTATTGGTTCATAAATATCTTTTTATTGCTTTCCTCGATCAATTTTAACAAAACTAAAGCGTACCTAAGTAAAAAACATCATTTTGTTATTATGAAAGAACCAATCTAATACAATTGCGCGAACTTATGCCCTTGCTCCATCTGCGTTAATGTTAGTGACTGTGGCCAAATGTGTCTTGTTAATAGCGTTAAAAAATAACGCCGTTTATGATTAGCTACATTAGTGTATACACATGAGTTATCTGTTTAGTTTAACGTCATTAACAATGCTGCATATCAAATAACGCATTAAACCCTGGTCACAACCTCTATGTTATGTGTGGCGGGGATATTAAAGATACGTACATTTAAAGTAACAATTAAATGAATGGTAGGATTTTATTGTTCTCGAGAAATTAAAATTAGGTGTTTTAAAAAAATTTATTATAAACAAAGACCAGCCTTATATTAAAGCAATAAATTAACTTGATAACTACTTTGTTAGTAATGTCTTTAAATAACACTACTTATAACATTCATGCTGTTGATAAGTAATTTGAAATATTAAATAGGCATCTAGGAAGTTGGTGTTTTCTTTAGTTTAGATGCTTACAAATTATTTTAATCAGCGTCGGAGGGCCCTTAACAAAATTTAAATCTGAATTTTTCGAGTATACTTAATTATATTTTGCACGTTAAAATTGGGACTGTATTTCTCTATTTACATAAAATGTTTCTACGTTATCACAGGATTTATACTTCGTTGACCATGCACAGACGTAATAGCCAAAGGAACAAAACTGTGCTATTTACTGTAGTGCAAAAATTACGGCAAATAAATTATATCCGCATCTGAATTTAAACTCATTGTATGCATTAATTAAAAAGTATTTGAAAATATATTTTTATATCATACAATATTTTATAATTTATCCAAGTTATGCGCCATCCAGCCCCATGGTGCTTTCTGCCTCGCGATTGTGCAGCTAGCATTGGTGATAATGTAAATCTTAATAAATGTCACACATTTGCTAATGATGAGAGTCTGTCACTCGCACACTGCAAGAAGATCGGGAATCGTAATCGCCAGTAAAAAATGTAACTCGAAAACTTATTCATTTCAAGTCTGCTTTCTCTAGCATTTCTAACAAAACACCAATATTCTGCTTGATTTTGCTTTCAACTGACTGAGATAAATTTATGAACGATATGGTTTAAAATCATTTTTTAAATAATAAAAATTCTTTTTGCTTTTGCTTCAAAATGTAGTGGTGTATTTCCATATTAAAACACAAGAGGAGAAAGGCTTGCTTCCTCTATAAATGTAAGGTGTCCAGGCTTTTTAAGTTAAATTTTTTTGTCCGGGGATTGTTATTCCTAGATAGTTCCATAATTATGGCGGATAGAGAAGGATAGGGGTGGTTTTAGTGAGCATCCTAATGCAGACACTGAATTCCGGATTACGTAATTATTTGTCTTCGGAATGCATGGAAAATCGGAAAAAATCGGAAATCTCACATGAAAATTTATACTGCTATATTTTTTGCTAAAATGTTAATGGGCTCCTGAAAAGTATCCTATGTTTATTTACATCTGTTGTGGAAAGTATTATTTGTATGTCAAACTTGGGTTTGTTGTGTCCAACAAATATTAATCTTTCAATATTGTATCACATTTTATAAGCACTATTGTGACAAAGGGACTCAGTTAGGACTACTTTGTGTGAAAAATGTAAAATTTAACTTAAGTCCAATGAAAGGTTAAAATGATTAAAATGTACTTATTACCTTATTGCGTGGCTGTTTATGAAAATTTGGATCGTAACGAACACGGCAATTTGAAATAGGTCTCAGTTTCTAGTTAGTAAAGTGGTATAAAATTGGTTGCCCACTTTGGAACTTTATACCGAAGAGTCACGTATTTTAGCGAGTTACTTTTAAATATTTTTGGAAATAATAATTAGGTTACTTACCCACACCTAAGGTATCTCAGACCCGTTCAAATTAGTAACATTTAGATCCATAGGTATTCTAGAACAATATTCATGGGTAATCTTTGACTTAATAATACAACCAAATTAAAGAATATTTTCAAATGTAAAGTCAATACTAGATGATTAATTACAACCAGTTATTTTCTTTGTTTGGAATTATGGTTCCAAAGCTTTTAGGACTGATTTTTTCGAACCAAAGTCTATAATATTATAAAATTCTAAATATACAGGGTCTGTACATTAAAGCTATTTAAAAAAGCAACTGGAATAGACTATATAAACGATGACATTTTTTTTTTAGTTTTCTTGTCTGTTCGGAATTCACAAAAAAGCTACTGGACCGATTTCGATGAGGTTTTCGCTGATCAACAGCTCATTCTTAGATTTAAACTCCGCGCTACTTTTTATCCTGGTAATCCCGCGGGATCATTTCTGGGAATGATTTAAAATGGCCAGTTAAAAAAAAAACTCATTCCGGTGTATCTTTTTTTACTTATCGATAGCAAATTTAATGTAATAAAATGTGTGATATTTTAATCCCGGGCATTTTCCCGGGAGCCATTTCAAGTTGTTCGGATGCATAAAAATTAGTTTATTCCGCCAAATTTTTCACTAAAACGATAGCTGCGGTATTTTCTGTCCCTAGAAACCCGCGGGAATTTTAAATCAAGCGTGGAAGTCGTAGGTATATCCTAGTAATCCGTATACCTAAATATAACTTGAATCTTTTAGTGTTATTGAAAACCGTCCTATCTTTTTAGTGTTGTGCATGCCAAATAAAATGATTTAATTTGGTTGACCCGTGTTAATATCGAGGGCTTCATAACATATAGGCGTATACGCAAAAATGCCATTTTTTTGTTGTTTACTAAAGTCTATGACATGTTACAATTTAGAAAGTTTTACCAGTATGCAAGTTGTACCTAAAAAGAAGGGTATTCCAAATTTCAGCCTTATACAATCATCAACTAGTTTTGTTTTATTCACAATCTATTCCCTTGTGTAAAACTGCACTTTTGTCTGTACGCCAATTTGTTATGATGCCCTCGATATCAACTTAAGGAACACAAAGCCCCGCGATATTTCAAATTTAACGATTATAAATTAGCGGAGACTAAACAACTATTTGCAAATTATCAAACATTTTGAAAGGTCATAATTATTATATTTTGTTAATGTTGTGACACTATTGTTTTGCAGCTCCTTCCAGGAATACCTGATGTGTTCAGAGCAAACAGTACAAAGATCATGCGGCGATGAAGCGGCATTGTTCACCAGCCAATTTTTGAAGCGAATGGCCTCCAATATTATTAAGGTAAATATTAAATTTCTAACTTCTTTGTGTTAAGCTCCATTATATGACAAAAATCTAATGAAACGAAAAACTCGGCAAACTATAGTATTATACCGTCTTTTAAAAAGATACGAAAACATTACATTTGTATGAGGGTTTGGCGAGTGTTTTATTTTCAAATTCCGTTAAGTTTATTATTTGTGGGACTTCCAGTTCCCTAAACCAAACAGGGAAATAAAATAACTCGGGCAACTTTTTCGTATCTGTTTGTGACCCAAAAGCTAACGCTGTAATAATATATTATTTTTGTCTGAAAAAAGGAATTACAGATCACTAGATACAGTGTTCCGCGAACTTTTTGTGTTCAAGGTACAGTTCAAGTACTAGGAAAACGAAAATTTTTGGAGGTACACCATAAATAAAAATATTTTTTTAAGTAATATTAATCAATATTTATTTATTAATCATCAAAACAATATTTATTATTAATCAAAAACCTAAAGTATAAATTGCAGTATAATCTTATTTTTCCGAGGCACGCCAATTAATGACCACGGTACACCAGTGTGCCGCGGTACATACTTTGCGGAACACTGATACACCCTACTATATTAACAATTGCATATACGTAGAAGTAGTAAATAGTATATGAACACTGTATATGGAGTACGAATTAAACTTAACTATTAGAGTATGACTCAAAAAAATGGCTACAGCTCCATTTAATTTGGTTTGGAATGTAAAACCTTTGAATTTATATTAAATCTAGATTTTTCTGATTTTTTTTCGTAAATAAGATTCTATTTCTCGCGGCCACAGTTGAATTTTCTAGTTTTTTTATCCATTAAATGTCGATGTTAGTCCGTTCAATAACAAGACGAGAGGAAATCAAATAACTAGCAAACAAAGCCACCTAGACGTTTGTTTCATATGAACATAATGACGAAAGTAGTGTTTAAAAAGTGCATAACAATTAACAGAAAGGGAAAAGTAGAATTATTTGAAATTAAACCAATATATCGCCTCTTTGGTTAAATAATGTTCGAAAATTGAAATTTTAGAAAAGAAATTAACCGAAAATAATAATTGTACCGAAACGAATAACGTGGTTAATAAAACTTTTCTAAAATTTAAATTTTGAAGATAACACATAGTTGAAGCAGAGGCGATATTCTTTAATATAAAGTTTAATCATTAGGAAATTGGGTATTTCACAGTCAAGTCAACTGAAACGCGTTTTACTGTCGCACAAAATATCATAACCTCCTAGATTTCGTATGTGAATTCTGGCTTATGACTTCACAATTTTAATGAGTCAAATGGCGTATTAATTGTTGTTTAAAGTATAATTATAATTATTTCTATAATGAACTGTTGACGGTAAGATGATAACAAGATATTTTGATCCCTGGTCTTTTATATGAATACTATTTTAGAGTTTATTCTAATATGAGTCAGATACCTAATTGTCGGCGAAACTGGACAGAGCGAGTATGCCATGTTCGCAGAATGTTATGTTCACATCTTACTCGCACTATCTAATTCCCTCGTCATTTATCTGCTTGCTGCTTTGAAGGTGGTTATAAGATATAAAAAATGTATGTCCCAAAGATCGTACAGCATATTTATATTACAGATAAATTAGCCTCCAAACGTTTTTGCGTTTGTAGTAGTGTACGGTCAGCACATAAATAAATAAACTAATATTTTTATTATTTTTATAGGCAGGTACTTAACATCCAAAAATTTCTTCAACTCCAAACATTTCGTACTCATCCTCAGCTTCACTTTTATCTGATGAAACATTTGTGTTAATTCTAATTCGTTCGGTATTTTTCCATTTCTCTACAGTTTGTTATTAATTTTTTCTTAGCTAATGTAATTATGGCATCCATGTTCATAGTGACATTTCTTTTGCAACGTAAATTTTCACTATCCCCCATATATTTTAAATTGGATTAAACTGAGGGCGATACGACGGTAAACGGAGCACAGTATGACCATGCTGCCGTAATATTTCATTTATCTTATACTCTACAAATCTCGCAGTATTTTTCAGAATCAATTAATTAATCATTTAGCAAACTGAAACCAAATAGTCAGACTTCACAACAATCAGCGATGTAAATAATAATTATTTGTTTGACTTTCACTTATTGACGTTTGAGTGAATATATATTTTCTTCTCAAAATGTAATGAACCTCTTTTTGCTGATTGTACAAGGAAATCTAAATTTCAAGTTTAGAATTCCTGTAAATATACAAATACTACAAACGTAAAAACTTCTCGAAGCTAATTTACCTGTAGTACGGTAGATAGTATATTTGTTAAGGTAGTGGTCAGTTTATTTTTGTTTCTTTTTCAGAACTTCTGCTTCGAATACCGTGGCCCCGAATGCGGGTTTGCAAACAAAGCTTCACCTCGATATAGAGATACTTTATATTTCTTAATTGGCGTTAATGCGGTGCACTTAGCACTGTATTCATTAGCAAATTTAGTTCCTACGTAATTATTGTTTATGCATTACCCAGTGTATAATAGAATTATGTTAGATATTCCATAATGGAAGAGAAACTGCCGACTATGAACCTGTCAGATGTTCTGACATGATGCTCAATGAACCGCGTCAAGGTAATGAATGCGGGTAACTGGTACAGTTCCTCACTTTTATATCTGTCGCATCGCTGACTTCGAAACATTATTTATTTGAAACTTTTTTTCTAAAAGTGTAGTGAAACTATTTAGAGAAATCTAATGTTGATATTTAAGGAGTGTCAACTAATTTACAAAGGTGGCGTAAATTTGGCAATGAAGTCATGTTTTATTTTTCTATGGTTTGAAGTTTTTTTTCATGAAGACAGAAAATTTTGTAAGTAAACAATTTTGTGGTCATTTTAATACAACTAATACAAAATACTGTTTACAATATATGTAATAATTAATTTGTCTCTATTGCGACATATAACCAGTCATCGTTCACAATAATTATGATTATGTACTAAGTATTGAAAGAATCCTAAAATATGTTTCATTATTTTTATCACTCAATACCTTGTATATAAATGAGAATTTTGAAAATTATACGAAACCGTAGATAATATGAATAATAAATTTAGTTTATTAATAACAACGCTTTGAACTTGAAGTAGTAAGTCATTTCGCATCCTCTAAATAAACGCAATATTTTTTTGTTAATATTCAGAACAAGAATATTGTTATTTTTTAAAATTCAAATATTAAGGGCCGCTTGCATATGGTTGCTTAAATTTATTTAAGAAATACAAAACGTATTTAACACACTTAAATATAATTAGCGTCTTGCACAACGCACAATATGCCGCTAAATACGTTTAAAGAACTGTCAATACGTTTTGTGTAAAACGTATTTTGGAAGTTTAATATGATTAACTAATTTTATTTAAAGGCGATCGTTATGCAAGCGGCCCTAAGTTCTGTATTCCAGAATGGCATTCGATTTTCATAGGTTTGTGAAATTGCCGAAGTACCCTATCTGGAACGCGCGTTAAGCATTCGGAAAGGCTTTTGATTTTAACCGGTTATTATTTAAGCGTCAATTTACAACCGAGTGGTGCTCTAGAATCGCACTCGGGGCAGGTTACCACGTTTTCGTTCCTAATTAGTGATGTGACAGATATCATAAGCAAGTGAAAGTATTTATTGTAGATTACAAACGGTATCTCATGAGTTATATTTTCGTCCCATGTAGTAGTACAACACTAAATAGTGTAGTGCTATTAAGTTTAAGAACTGAATGTAAATATAATTTTAAGATTAAAATATAATAATTGTTGTTGCCAAATATATATACAACTTAATTATTTATCCGCAAATTATTAACTGAACAGATTTTATTTTTACTGATCGTAATACGATGGATTTAGCAACTCTTCTTTCTTTTATTATAAGCTTTTAGCCGCCGAAACAAAAAATAAATAAAAGATTCAAACGCCCTCAATAAAGATCGTAAGTATTATGTGGTAAGTCCCCTTGGTTTTCAATTTCTCTAAAGGTTGACTTTCAATCACCACATAAAAGTGATTGATCTAAAACATAAAATATATGTGTATGAATAATACTTTTGTATTGATTCAGGTTATAATTGCTTGATAGAACTTTTATTTCTAAAGGTACAAGTACATTTTTGCATTTCTACGACCATAATCCCTACATAATGAGATGATTACAATTATATTAGTATTTGTACATCACAAAAATTAAACAGTTTCAGAGTATACTATACTTGAAAATATGAAATATTCACTAAGAATTAGTTGACATTTATACGCAAAACCGCTTTACAATTCTTAAAACTATTGAAGTTATACAGTTATTTCTTATGTAAATAATTGAAAAGTATGAGACTTTTATTTTTAAACAAACCTTTGCCGAGTTTTATCGAGGAATTTGTAGATTTATGCGCTTTGATATTCTTATACCGCACCACCTGTTACGTCTAAAATCGAAAAATATTTACCAATTTTCTCCAGAGCTCAAGGGAGTTAAAGGCCGATCACTAAAGGTCGATGCTAAAAATATAACTGATTGTTCGTATGCTAAGAATGTTACGATAATTAATAAATCAAACAATTGAAACCTATTAATATATTAAGCAGATAATTATATTCATATAATCCACAATTCAGAACTTTCTCTTAAAAAAAAAATCTAGCCATTTATATTTAATATTTTGCAATTGAATGGTTGCTAATACAATACAAACTGTATTGAATGCTTAGCTTCTTATTTTTTTACAGTATACGTAAAACTTTGGATTAGTTTACAAGTTTTAGAGGTAACACGCCTTTTGTCAATATATACTTAATTCACCATTAGCTAATATAATTAATGATTTTCTTTATATAAAATATGAGAGAAACGTTTGCTCAAAGTTGTTACCAACGAGATTTAAGTTTTTTTAATCTTAGGCCCGTAATCAGATGAATATTTTTTGGTCTATAATGGAATATATTTTAGCGCAAATCTATATTTGGGATGATAACCCATCCAAATAAAAAAGTTTTTCGATTGATAGACTTTGTAAAACAACGCGGCTGACATTTAATTTTCAGATTATACCTACTCTCAAGCGTCGACTAGCGTTTTCTTACCTGTAATATACGGAATACCGGACCCTATATGTTTATAAAATAAAACTTCAATACCACCCAGGCAAATCATATTTTAATCAGTCAACATTGTTTATATAATTTTAATAAAAAAGCTCAGAGCATCTTGTGATAGTACTATATAACTTATAATGTGCCAGTTTAATAACATATAAATTTTAATTTTGCTTTAGGCCACACTTCGTCGCGATGATCTTGATATTTTCTATATACAGTATACATATTAAAAACCATGGTTGAAGGGTTAATAACGGTTTTTAATTTAAAATACTGTGTTATTTAGAAAAAAATATCGGTACTGACCCTTAGATATCGTTATTAAACAGACATTTTTTTCACATATCATCGGTTTGATAATATGATTTAGCGAATACTTTTGAATGTAATGTATGTACTTTATTTATTTTTTAAAATATATTTACTCTTAGTAAAATTTATTATCAACAATATTTAGGGTAATGTCCAATTACGGCTTTTAAGTTCTACCTTGTACATAAAAAAGTTCATAAAGTCAGAATCCTCGCGACGACACGGCTTATGTTGCTAAGACCGATAACTTCTCGTATTCACGATGTATGTGTTCGTATCTTAAAGCAGATACACAGAACTGTAAGAATTATACTTATGTAACTAATAATGATATTAAATTATTTGAACAAACTGAATTATTTTCTCTTCGTGCATTATTGCTTTGATAGGTACTTGTTTACGTTGTCTTGTATTGTAAACTTTGAAAAGTTCTATAAAAGTTGAACACTATTTAAATGGTTATAAAAAATAAAAAGTATACAAATATTGTATAATATATTACAATGAACATTACCGATATATAAAAATATCTTTTTCTGTTAATTACGAAAATGATGACATAAGTTTCACATATCAGTAAAATAAGATCATAAACCAAAACAATGCAAAGCATGTTCGTTACATAAAAATGTACATATTAAAATAAATAATTGTAATATAAATGTTTATGGAATTTAATTAGTCAATCCGTATCCATTGTTAACGAGTGTATGGGAAAAGACATAGTCTTCTAGAGATTATTAAAAATTATAATATATACTAATTATAATTTAAGACATGTATGTGTTTTAATTGTCCTCATCCATTTTATTATTGCATGAGTTGAGCAGACAGGCAGATGACCCACCTGATGGAAAGAAAGCGGTTATGGACATTTGTAACATCAAAGGTGTTACCATTCTGCTGCTGCTCTCTAAAGAGGGACTGAAACCTGGCCGCTAGTGCCGGAATACAACTCAAGTCTGTTATGGTGGCAGGCTCTAGACCAGGGGTGGTAGCCATCCAAAAGGGCAAATCAACATGGCTGTGAATTATTGTGGCGCCTCTTACGACGAGCCGCCCGGCGACAGGAAACTGTATTCTTTCGCCATTCCTGCACGGATAAAAAAGAAATTATATTATTCTTAGTGGTGACCCGAGCTATAAGCTATCTCTAAGCTATTTATTTAATAATAAATAAATAAAAAATAAAAAATCTCTGTGTATTCAGTTTCATTTCAATCCGTTGAGTAGTTTCCACGTGATGCTGTAACAGATAGGCATAAAATTCTGAAAGTAGTGTTCTCGAAATTTGCTGGACCGAATTAACCCGTTTTTTTTCCACACATTTAAACGCATTGTATAAAGTCGTGTCCTTCGTCCACGATTGATTTGAAATTCCCGCGGGATTCCTAGAATACAAAGATTTTTGAAAAGAATATGAGCTATCGTTTTAGTGAAAACTGTGTCGGAATAAGCTAATGTTTATGCACCCGAACAATTACAAACCGCTTTCGGGAAAATTCCCGGTATGAAAAATTTCACACATTTTGTTACATAAATTTTCTACTGATCAGTAAAAAAAATCACATTTAAATTAAATTTGTTTTTTAATCTGGTCATTTTGTAATTCCCAGAAATATTCCCGCAGCATTCTTAGGACAAAAAACAGCACAGATTTTAAGTCTCAGAATTTTCTGTCGATCAGTGAAAACTGAATCGAAAACGGCCCAATAGTTTTTACGTGAACCCCGAACAAACAAGCAAGAAATCTAAAAAAAATTGCATCGTGTTCTCCATCGTTTATATAGTCTATTCCAATTGGGTTTTTTTTAAGCAGCTTCAATGTACAGGCATGTATACTGACATAATATTATAGATACACAGTGTAACAAAAGGGGTGGGTCATCGGTGGCTGGGGGGTGGGGGACCTTAGTACCCATCGATTTAATCCCCCTGTATGTTCTGCGATATTCAGTGGTTCAGAAGTTATTTGGACTTTGGTGACACTGTTTTTTTCTTAAACAAGATCATAGGCCTTTTGTACCCATGCACCAATCAGTCTTCTATTTATAATATTATAAAATTCTAAACATGCTGTGTTTGTACATTGAAGGTATTTGAAAAAAGCAACTGAAATAAATTATATAAACGATGGAAAATACATGGAATATTTTTAGATTTCTTGTCTTCGGAATTCACGTAAAAACTACAAAACCGCATCGAAATCATCCCAGTGATTTCGATGCCGTTTTCGCTGATCGACAGCAAATTCTTAGACTTAAAATCCCGCGGGAATTTTTCTTGCGGAAATGATTTTAAATTGCTAGATTGAAAAAAAATCGAATTCCAATGCGATTTTTACACTGATCTGAGCAAATTTTGTGTTATAAAATGTGTGATTTTTTTTATCCCGGGAATCCCGCTGGAATTTTCCCGGGAGCGGTTTTCAGTTTTTCGGTTGCATAAAAATTAGCCTATTCCGACACCGTTTTCACTAAAACGATAACTTACATTCTTTTTTAAATGCTACGGTATTTTGTGCCGCGGAACCTGGAGGAATTTCGAGTCAAGCGTGAACGAAGTCGCGGGCATATCCTAGTAGATTTATAAAAATCCACATAAAAGTACAATAGTAATTTTTTTCAAAATCTAATGTTTATATTCACTTTCTATGGTTCTAAAAATATATTACAGATTTTGGAAATAAAAGTTTTAGTGTATGCGAGCCTAAAATTTGATAATTTTGTTCATCTACAGTCTTCATAAATAAGTTTTTGTATTGCGTTCTGCTTAGCATCTGACGAAACCAAAATGAAAACGTGCATTCATTGCAGAAAATAGCAAAAGTCGGTCAGACCTGAACAAAAAAGTTTCTTCTCAAGTTCTGTTTGCCAAAAAAAGGTTGTAAAAAAGCAAAGTCATCCCCATAGTTCGTACCTTTGTATCTTGTCTTTGTTCGCCGACCTTTTGTGGATCAAACTTCCGTTATAGAGTAAAATTTTAGTTAAAAAAAGAGCCAACGCGATGTGCTTAGTGGGAAAGTTTTTTCATTTAGTCTCAGTTCACTGGTAATATCATGCAAATATTAGGATAGCCTCCACCAAATTATTAATTTAAGAAAATTGAATTATTTTAAAACACATTATACCTGGAGCCCAATTCTGTTATTTCAATATATTGGCGTTACGAAGATATACAAAGTACGATTTCATTGCGACAATGTCAAAAATTCGTGTTCTACTAAATCCGCAATATCTTCTCGATATCGTCGTGGCGGAATAATAGTGGAAAAAAATTGTATTAACATGAGCAGAAATGGTGTTATCCAAAATGAATATTGAAAATTTAGTCATTTATTTCGCAAGACGAGTGTCGAGCCACGGGCACGCTATTGGAGTTAAAAGAGTACAGAAATCAGGTAAACCTACGATTGAGCCCATAGTGGTCCCGCGATTTTGACGAAATAGTAATAGCGGAATTAGATCCCTGTGCGGAAAAACCGTAGAACTTTAGTGATTAACATATTACGCGAATACATAACGCCCCTTATTACGTAAGTTAGAATTGTCGTTGGAAAGTATGCGCCACTTGGACAGTTTTCTGAACTAATGGGCTTATTGTCACAATGATCGTAGTGCTGAAGGTAAAGGAAAACATCATGGTGCAACCTGCACATCGAGATGATATATATTTTTTATCCCGGGAATTTTCCTGGGAGCCGTTTTGTTCGGGTGCATAAAAATTATCTTATTCCGCCACGGTTTTCACTAAAACGTTAGTTTACATATTTTTTTTTTAATAATGGGAATTTTAAGCCAAGCGTGGACGAAGCTGTAGGCATATCCTAGTTATATTATATAGATAGATATAAGACTTCCGTTTTAGTCATGACTGTTACGGAAGCCTAAAAACAAAACTTATTTACTTATATATTTAAGTAAATATTCCATAAGAAATAAACGTTTAATTGAAACTCATTTCAAAATCCATTCAACGGCACATATTATATTCTAATACCATTGATACCAGTGTTTTTTCACGTAAAAATATCATCATCTATACATTTTGCATATTATATATCAGAGTAAAACAAGATAATCAAAGCTGCTATTAAAGTTTAACGAATAACGTGACTCTGAGTACTTACTTCATAAAGTATCTTTGTTACTTTTTGATGAAGTGCCACGTAAATCCTAGATCAATAGTAGCTTACGCTCAGTAAACGATATTCTAACTAAAATATTATGTTTATTTTATTTTATTTATTTATTTTTATTGCAGGAGTTCAGCAGACAGGCAGACGGCCCACTGGATGGAAAGCGGTTACCATCGCCTATGGACATTTGTAACACCAAAGGTGCTACAAATGTGCTGCTGCTCTCTTAAGTGGGTCTGGAACCTGGTCACTAATGCCGGAACACAACTCAAGGTTGTTATGGCGGCATGCTCTAGACCAGGGGTGGTAGCCGACCAGTCGGGCAAATGCCCTACCACCTGGAAGCTTCCACTTAACATGATATATAAGATAATCTTCCCAATCCAGGCGAAATAGCTTTCTAGATAACAGATGGTGGTTAAGTTTCGGGATCGGTAAAGGCACAACATCTCAATTAATGGACTAGGTTGCACTGGGGTCTTTCCATTTAATCAATTACGGCGCGGCCCGAACATTTTCTTTTTTTTTGTTTATTAGGGTCCTACACAATGTATTTATTTCTAAGAACACATCTACGTGAGTTTTTCTTTACACATTAATTTTCCCGTAGAAATAAATTTGTTTTTATTTGTTACGTTGCTATACTCATGTTACTTCTTGATGCCAGACGCGAGGAAAAAGAGGCCGGCCCTCCTATCGTCATAATCTACAATTATTATGGTGGCATTTTAATATCCGAGGCGTGATTGCATATTCCGGAACAAAATAGGCTATATAAGCGACATAGGAATATAAGACTCGTACGCAAATCGGAGTTTTAATAATCACAGTACATAGCGTTCGCTGTAACCGAAATCGGTTTGGATAGTATTACTTCAGACGAATTATGTGGTGATGTTATATTTTTGAAGTAAAACTTCTATATAGACGGGGGCAATTAGGATTTTTTCTGTCACGAAAAAGCGTTACGGCCGCGTGGAGGGGCGGCATAATTTTAGAGTAGACGAGGTGAGAGGCGGCATAATTTTAGAGTAGACTATGGATGCGTTTTTTGGTTCCTGATCGAATTCAGTTTTTTTGTTTGCTAAAATAAAATATGTTTAAATAAAAAATACATTCATTAAAATGTACCTAACCTAACCAAACCTAAATTTGCAGTAAACCTGCGAAAAATCGAAATGTGTGCTGGGACACATAGTAGAAGTGACACTTCAACGGACAAGTAGAAAAACGAATGGCAACGGACAAGTGGCAAAACGAATCACAACAAAATTTTAACTTGAAGTTTTACGTGCAGATTGTTAATGTACTTGTCCAATTTGAAAATCTGCTCGTAAAACTTCAAGTTAAAATTTTGATGCGATTCGTTTTGCCACATGTCCGTTGAAGTGTCACTTCTACTATGTGTCCCAGCACACATTTCGATCTTTTTATGAATGACGTTTAGACTTGTTAATTTTGGATTACAATGAAGCATTCGGGACTATATAGGTATAAGACTGTGGTGTATGTGAGTGTAGTTCAAGGTAATATAAGTATATTCCTCCTTCCATATAAATCACAGGTTAATCTGTGCTGAGTTTGTTGACCGACAACCATGAGGGCAGAAGTAAATAGTGGTACGCTGGCACTACGATCTGAGGGACAGAACAGCACATTGTATGGATGACATTCTAAGTATAACCGGAGTATCCTACAAGGACAAACCCAGAAACCTAATTCTGTTGGATCTTCAGCGCAATGAAACTGATGAAATGAATTTATAGCAGATGTGAACAATGCAGATCTCTTATATAGCCTTTGTAACTTCTTTATTAGACAGAACATCAAATCTGGCTAGTAGTTTAAATACAAACATTAATAGTATATTAGCTATGACGTAGTAAGTTAACAAGTTTTTTGGTAATTTAATGAAGGGCTATACTTAGGCGTGTGTGGTAGGATTAACAGAAAGACCTTTAGGGCCAGTTGGCGATGAACTAAAGAGGCTTCACGGCAGGTATTCCATAAGGGCTGCTAAGCTTAATTGCAAAGATTTAAGGGAATCCTGTGGTCCCAAAGCAACATAATGCGGGATGTAGTTACTACATTTAGTCATTATTGTATCTTACAAATTACTACATTGCACTAAGGTCAGTTCTTTTTGATGAATTTTGAGAAAAGAAGGTAACTATTTGATTGTGATTTTCTGATACCTATATCTATTTAATTGTGTTAAAATTGCCACGTATTCATGAAAGAAAACTTGCAAACCGTCCAATTTCTGTTTGACATGCGTTGCGAGTTGTACGGTACATCGTTTAAACCGCGTTATAGGGTAACATTGCTGTTGTAGCAAAAAAGAAATCCTTATCAAACCTTGACAACTAATCAGTGATTTATAAATTTTTTAAGTGAATAAGTAACGAGGTATAAAATCTCAGACGTAAAAATTGCCCCCCCCCCCCCCACCCCCTTTAATAAACTAAGATGTAAACAAATCTTGAGAAATATCAAGGTGGCAGAGGTAAAAAAATATTTTCAATGACAGTTTGTGGGAATAAGATTCCTTCTGTAATTGTTGATTTATGGGGTATTTTCGATTAAATGTTTTTTTTAGAATTTTATAGGCAAAGTAATATTGGACGTTCAATGTGCGTGGTCCGGCACGCAATTAGCTGATTTATTTAATAATGTAATGTAAAATGTGCTCAATACCTAATTGGACTTTACTGTAAAGTGTTTTATTTTAACGGTATGGCTTCAGCTGGCTTGAAGTTAAAGGTATATATAGGTCGTTTCACGCAGATATGGCGATGGGTGTAATGCGTAATTTGAGATGCGACGTTGTTAATGACGTTAAATATTGACAGATGAAGTATGTGTGTATACACTAATATGGCTATGCGTCAACGACGTTATTTTTTAACAGTTTAAATAAGATGCATTCGGCCACAGCCTAAATTTTTAACAATATGAAGACGTAGCTTAGGATACTTTTTATCCCGATAATGTCGTTTCCGTGGGATAGACGAAAATAACGAAAAAGATGTCGCTGCAGTCGCACCTTTTTAGGAAATTACTTAACCTATATAAATGAAACTCAACATAGTGCTGGCTTATAACCCGAGTTAACTCTTAGGATACGTTTTATATCGAGAAAAGACGTCATTTATTTGGAATAGACATATAAACAAAATAGATGCCGCTGTAATTGTGATGTAGACAACCATCGCTGTAATTCAATACAAATACGTTGTCAGGTTGCTCACGTGTCATTCATTACGTATTAGGTACTTCAAATCAGATTGGCTACGACTTTTCTTTATATTTTGCTGTACAGTTGTCTACATTATATTGATTTAGTTTCTTTGTGACTGTAGTGAATTCAACAAGAAACTTAAGTATTGAACGTTTATATATATAAAACACCTAATTAAATTTTTATGTAAATACGTAACATAGAGCTACTCTATCTAGGGTTTTACACGCGGCTTAGCCGCGGGGTAAGTTCTAGTATAGTCTATAAGTGAACTTTTATTTTGTAAAGTACGCTTGTAGCCTTAACAAACTTAAAACAAGTTCGATGAAAGGATTGGAAATTTCTCAAAGTTTTCTAGGAGATAACTGAATAATTTATTATTTTAGTCCTTTGTAATGAAACAATAACTTCAGTCCTGTACATTTTGGGGGAATAATGCTTTTAATTTTATTTTCTTACTTGTTTTATTTATAGTCTAAAGTCTACACACAATGAAGGACTTCCTAGAGGTGATCAATATCCAGTATTTTTGTCATCTCGCCACAGAACGGTAAAAAAGCATATATGTGAGAAAATAGCCATTGTCTCAAAAAATACTGAACGGAATTTGTTCCGATCAATTTTCCTTTAAAATTTCTTTGAGTTCTATCACGTTGAAATATTTCAGAATTTTCCACCGCTAGCTCAAAATCAGAGGTAAGACACACTTATTTAGAACTAGGTAATTAGGTGTTTTACCTAAAACTTTATTGTTTCTTGCTACTAAGAGTGAACTTAGTGTACGTAGTGATACAATAACAAAGAAACTAAGTCCATATAGTCTACACAACTGCGCAGCGAAACATAGATGCGAGTCAAAGCCATCTTGATTTGAAGTAATACAATGAACGAGATGTTGTTTATGATAACGTAGGTATTTATTACTGAATTGAAATATACGATTGTAGTGCCATCTATTTTTCTAATACGTTTATTCCATGGAAATGATGTAATTTATCGGGATAAAAACTAACCTAAGTCATGCCCAGGGATATGAGCCAGCTTTGTGTCGAGTTTCATTAAAATCCGTTCAGTAGTTTTCACGTGATGCTTTGATAGACAAACAGACAGACACAACTCCTAAAAATTGCATTTTTGAAATCTGCTGGTTCGAATTAGTCCCGCTGTTTTTTTTTCACATTTTTAAACGCAATGTACTACAAACTCGAACCATTTACAAATTTATTATAGTATATATATATAGTAGTATAGATAGATATATTTAAAAACAAACAGGTATTTTTAAAATTCCCCACTTAAATACAAAATTCATTGGAAATATCATTGTATTTTTAAGTACCAGTATACCGATACCCACCTGTGTACACTGAAAATATTCTTTTTATTTTTGAATTATATGTAGGCTAATGTGGGTATGGTAGCCACTACTAACTTTTAGTTGTTTGTCACTAAATATCATCTATGGGAAAGTATACTAATGTTGACACCCCGCCCAATCATTGGTATCCAATCAATTTATTCAAGATATTAAGAAATTACGACGATTTGGGACTCACATATTATCTATATGTAATTTATTATTTTAATGACATTATGTTTATTTTAGTTTGTATATATAGTTTATTTTTAGTGTTTAATTTTATTTTAATTGGTTTAATTTTAGTGTTTCATAGCTAATATGTTATATATATTATCTTAAATAATAACGATGAATAAGTTACCAATAATCCTTGGGTACCAACAGTAATATAGTTTCCTATACATTCATCTATATTTTATCTATTGAGAAAAATTACTGAGACAAAAACACATACAAAGACATACGAAAAACAGACGTGACAGTTTTTAGAAAGGATCCATTTTTTCCACAATGTGTATCCAAGCCCAAAAGATTAGTATGAAAAAGAAAATCAGTAGCCACGTGACAGATTTACAATGTAAATACGTTAAAAAATGGACTTTACCAACCCAAACCGCCAACCCTATCTCGGCACGCGTAAAATTAGCCACTGGGCTTGCGAAAGTTAACTCATTTCCTTGAAAAACTCCTTTTGTTGCGTGCATCCCGTCGACACGTTCCGCATTTTCCGGAAACTTTCGGAATATTACCTACATTTCCCGCTCGTAATTAGGTTTGCAAATATTTTTGTTTGTCCCATCTCAATACATAATATATATCTTCTGCGGCTGTTCTGGTGACCCACGTTATTGTGTCAGTAGATTGAGTGGAGTACTCGACTTGTTTGTTTTGGAACTCAACCGTACCGGTAAATAAAGGAAGTATTTTCCCCATTTCAAAGATTGTTACGGAATACTGAGATGTATTTGTTTCTTAACTTTTAATTAAATGTTCTATTCCTATTTACAGAGTGGCAAACTAAAATAGAAAATAATAGGGGCGTCAATTTTCGCAAATTTGTCTAAACTCTTAGCAACTTTAATATTAGATTAAGAGTCATTTCGATACTTAGTAGTATTTTTAGTACCCCATCAAACATCGTGCAAGTATCAAGTTACTTTAGTTACGGCGTACGCATTTTGTTAACATAGCCTATGATGTTTACTTTAATAATACTGTCTATAATTTTATAAGCAAGAGCTTTAACATCTTACGGTAGTTAACAGAACAATTATTTGTTTAAAAGACAGTAAAGTAACCATTACAAACCTATTTAAATAACGAAAATATTTTTGCTTCGAATTCCACTAGACATCCTTGGTAAACTTTGTTAAAATCACTGCTCACTTGAAACTTGGTATTATTACATGCGTATTTAGTTATTTTTTTAGCAGATTTTAAACTCGGATCAACGTTAAAATTAAAATAAAATGGATAAATTCGCTTTGTTTATGATTTTTTTTTATCTTTAAGGCTTGGCAACTAGGCCTTTAAGCCAGGCGCCGTTGTATTGTAGGCTACAATCAACGTCATTCAACGGAGTTCTTGTGAAAACTCGAAAGGCCACATTTGACTTTATAGTTCATATTTCTCACAAAAACACATAATTACTACTCAAAAACTATCAATATCCTACAACTATTGTTCATTTTAGAGTAATTTAAAATAAAACTGCACAGCAAAACGTCCCCTTTCAGTTCCCGCCAAAAACTCCTTGTTTATGAATCACTTACCTTGACTATAGATAAAATAGAATATTGCCAGAAGAAAAAGAAATACATATCTTTCTAGCTAGACGTTACGGTCAGCTTATATTCAAAAGTACTTACAATGCTGTAATTGAAATTAGAATAAAAATATCATGGTATTTTTTTAAGTTTTCGCGACTAGTATCCATTATTAAAACTATGTTTTAACGATTTTAAACGCGGCGTTTTGTTTGATTTTTATTTCGGCGTTTCGACTAATTTTAATCATAAAAGACGAAGATGTCGTGTCAATGAGTAATGTTAAAGCTATCTATACAGATAAATAAAATTAAAGTGTCTGTTTGTAATGTCAAAATAACATCTTTTTACTAAATGCATATGAAAGTATATATGTTGTGGTGCTTATATCAAAATATCAATTTATAATTTTTTTGTCTCTATATGTCTAGATGTTATCTATATGTCGGCTAAACTCCGAAAGATTTTTTTTATTTTTATTGCAGGAGATCAGCAGACAGGCAGACGGCCCACTTGATGGAAAGCGGTTACCATCGCCTATGGACCTTTGCAACACCAAAGTTGCTACAAATGCGCTGCTGCTCTCTTAAAGGAATCTTAAGGGATCTGGACCGATTGTGACGGGATTTTCACTGGCAGATAGCTGATGTTGTAAGGAGTAACTTAAGCTACTTTTTTTAGGATGCCGCGAACAAACATTCCACGCGGACGGTGTCGCGGGCGCAGCTATAAATACAATAGCCTAAAAATGGCTACTCCAACTTGTACATTTTATTTATTTAATTTGATTTTTTGTTTATCGAATTTTTACTTACTCTATGGGAGTAATCTAATCTATCTAAACTATAAAATATCATATTATATTGTTTGACTCAATCGGTAGTATGCTAAAAGGGTCTATTTACAGTTTGACTTAATTCATATATCCATTGTTTTTCTTTGGAAGAACATTTGGGTACAATATACACGATTTTTGCAATCATTTACTCTATTTAACGCCGATTAAATCAAATTAAAGAACATTAAAAAATAGGTAATAAAAAGAAAAATGTGTAAAATTAAACCAGATAAACAAACATATAATTTAACGAAATTTCATTCAAAAATTTATCTTGTAAGAAAAAACGGATTACGCAAGACATAAAATTTTTCATCAAAATTTTGGAGCTCGATTCCAGCGCCAGCTACTGGAA
Source organism: Dendrolimus kikuchii (assembly GCA_019925095.2). Classification (NCBI taxonomy): domain Eukaryota; kingdom Metazoa; phylum Arthropoda; class Insecta; order Lepidoptera; family Lasiocampidae; genus Dendrolimus; species Dendrolimus kikuchii. The sequence goes on along the minus strand of CM034398.1, from coordinate 13,163,388 downwards.
ATAATAATAAACCATCCTGGACCAACAACATACACAAATGTTGTTTTTATCAAATTGGTCCAATGGTTTCGGAGGCGTTCAGTGACATACACACCGCACAGAAAAATTATACATAATATAAAGATAACAAGATGACAAGAGTTATGAATGTCAAAGAAGCAAGTGAGGTGTGTAAGAATAAGCCTAAATGGCGCTCTGTTGTTCGTGCCTACCCCGCAAGGGAACTGGCGTGAAGTTATGTATGTATGTATAAAGATAACATGTTATTAACGGCCGGTTCGTATATGTTTTTTTTTCGCCTACTCCTCCGTCATGTGCCAAGACAGAGTCTTTTACTTACTAATATATAGTATATATACCTACTATTACATTTATTTATCAAATGTTTTTTGTTTTCTGCTACATATTTATCTATTACTCTATATTTCACTATTATATCATCATTCCTATTTTTACATTTATAATTTTAGCAGGTGAGTTATGTACACTTTTTTATTACTAAGTATTTGTTTCTCACGCTGTGTGAATATATACAATTATATATCACCAGTGTGACTTGATGACCCATTTCTCTTAATTACTGTTTTCGCAATTTTTACTGCGTATTTTATTAATTCCTCGATCTGCTGGTTAGTATACGTTACCGACCGTTTATTTGCCTGACTATCAGTTAAAATATGAGATAAACTCCATACAGGTAATGTCAAAATTAAACTAATGGTAGGGCAAGTGAATGAATAGTAAGTAATAAATAAATAGTTAGCTAAAGGAACCGGACATAATCCCATATCAGAAGGTTTTTTTTGTGTCCAAAGTAAACCAGCCATACTAACACTAGTAAGTAGTAGTAGAAGTGAAACTTCAACGGACAAGTGGAAAAACGAATGGCAACGGATAAGTGGCAAAACGAATCGCAACAAAATTTTAACTTGAAGTTTTACGGGCAGATTGTTAATGTAATGTCCAATTTGAAAACATGCCCGTAAAACTTCAAGTTAAAATTTTGTTGCGATTCTTTTTGCCACTTGTCCGTTGAAGTTTCACTTCTACTATGTGTCCCAGCACACATTTGGATTAGATTAAGACCCGTTTATATAGAAGTTTCACTTCAAAAAGCGGTGCTTTAGGAGGGCTCGCGAAGTTTTCTACCTAGTAATAGTTAATTAATTCCTGATTATTTATTTGTGGTTAACCAAAAAAATCCGCTGTATTTTTAATTAAACAACATTCTGTTTACATGTTTACATGGATATTAGTTCTTTAATTTTTGAACAGGTGGCGTTGGAAATTCAATAAAATTCTAATTAATAAAAATGTTATATTTTCTATTTCTTAATGTGTATAAAATAATATTTTTATGATAGAGAACACATCTAAAAATAAATTTAAATTACTATGTCAAAGACTAAATCTGATACTGTGATAATTTCACAGTAAAGTGTACCACAAAAATGTATAGATTGGTCGACAGTGTAGGGCTCGGTTCGTTCGCCTTGATAAATACAAATTACAATCATTCAACATCTTTGAACAGCGTCGTTTCCTTTTAGTTCTGTGCTTTCAATCATATAGAAAATTTAATAAATTTTCTTATCTGTCTAATATCAACATTATAATACGATTTTGGCATTTAATTACTAAGGACTGCAGCAGAGAGAGGTTGCGTTTTATTGAATACTAGTTCGAAATCCATTCAATTTTACTCGTCGTCAAGAAACGTCATTTATTATAGTGCTGAATGCTAAAATGCGGCATAAAGCTATAATAGTTTTACCTGCATTAAATCTTTTTTCTTTGCATTTCACTGCAGAATTGGAACACGAGCGTAATAATTGATTGGATTATACCTTTCATCGGGTCGGCATGCTACGTGATCCCAGTACATGATTGGTGGATGCGAGAGAATTTATTTACTAACTGTGACAATAAAACGCGTTATCTACGTCATACAAATTCATTGGTTTTGATCAGTGAACGCTGCGACATGAATAAAATATACATTCAGCTTCAAAGTTTTTCGACGTGAAAATCGAGTTGTTTTTAGTGTTCTGTAGGTAAATTGCAAAATTGGAAAGGAAAATGGTTCATCTATCTATCTGTCTATGGTTTGAGTTGGGAACTAAGTGATTGTGAATTTTATCGACAGATGGATTTTACAATTTCTTTTTTATTCGTTAAAAAATGGTCAACCTCATAATTGATAGGACCCATATTAAGGCCATTATCAATTGAGATTGTTATAGCACAACACGAGAGAAGCTTATTATATCGCATCCATGCATTGAAAAAAGTTATATTTTTAAACTATTTTTTTTAATTATCATTCTTACCTCCAATCTGTTAGTTTTTTTTTCAGAAACTACAAGTCGAATATAGATAAAACTTGTCAGGAAGGGATCAATAGTTCATAAGCAGTTATTATGATGTTTCTTAATGGCTTATTTATTTAAATCAATAGCTGGAACATTCATTTACAGAGTCGTAAAAATGTGTGTACTTTTGAAAAAATTCAAAAACACTTTCAATGATGAGTTTGAACAAGATCCATTATATAGTTCCTAAATATAGAGTATTTTCTATTATATTGTTTAAAGGTTTCATAGCCAAATGACAAGAATAGTGGACGTCCGTCACATCTACGGAATCCTTTACTGTGAGGGCACTGTTGAGCACTTGTGGCCCGTTCCTATCTATATATCTTACCGATCGAGCATTCGCCTTGCTATCGGTTAAAATTTGATATTACTTGTATGGAGTTTATGTCAAATTATAATCAATAATAAGATGTTGCGTCAAATTTCATCCACCAATTTATTGATGTATAATTTATTACAGTTAAAGACTATGGTCAATGCACGAACGTGAGCCTACGCATAATAGATATCGGTGTTAGAGCTGTCGATAAGATTGGACATCTGTATATATAGTTAATTAAGCAAGTAATTATATCTAATGTACAACACTAGTTGTCTTATTGTATACTCCCCTCACGGCGATTGAGCCATGGGCTCTCGTCAGTGGTGCGTTACCCTATCCAACAGGGTAATCATCATCGACGCACCACAGGAATTGGTCATTTGTCGATCGTCGATTGGTATCAGTAGACCGCGGCGAACATAAGCATGTGACAAACCTGCGACTAAATACGCGTACTTATGTCTCGACGAACTTTTTCGCCTGTGAAAGTTCGCGTATTTATGGTGACACCGGACCAAAAAAGTCATCAAACCACAAGTAGGTACGCGGAATTACTGTACGTCTATCGCCCGCTTTACTATAACCATATTCCAGACATTCTAAACATAGGACAGGCAAATTTCTTTTCAACCAGCGTGCATACAGTATTGCATACTCGTATATGTGAGCCTAGAGATTAATGAAGCGGAAAGTTTGAGCTTTGATCGTAACAAGTGGGGATGCTTTGTCTTTCTACTGGTATGCAAAACAGACGTAAAAATATACATGTACATTTTTCAAGTAGGCCTCTATGGCCAAATATGAAACTATACGAAGTAATGAATAACACTCAAAGGGGTTTCTGGACCGATTTGGATGAAAAATAAAGTGGTATCATAGGTTTGTAAAAATCAATTAACTTACCTAGAAATCGAATCAGTCAATTTTGTAAGTAACACTTATACAATAAAGTAGACACAAGGACCAATTTTGCACCATTTAAAAAAATCATCCGGATAATTGTATTTATCTAAATAAAACATGAAACAACGACTCAGACTGCCTTTCCATTGTTATGTGAGTAACGGACAAGAGTAGACGAAATAATTCGAAACAAGACAGCAAAGGAAAGATCAAAAAAGGTAAAAAAGGTAATTTCTCTATAAATCCAAGAGCGTTTGAATTCTCAGAGATCACTCGACCCCAAAGTATAATTCAGGTCTATTTGTCTTGTGTCGCAGTAGACATGTATTTTTGAAGTAGGTAAAACCTCTCTCAATTTTGTTAATACTTTGTTTACTTGTGAATTTTTGCAAGCTTTTTGTACTTCCTTCCAGCACCTGTATTTCGACTTTGTACATAAACCATAATAAATAACTATTGCAATATGTGTTGTTAATTTAAATTTACAAAATAATTACTATTATTATGCCAGAAAATCAGTTGTGCTAGCGTAACGGCTAGCGCACGCGTCCCAAATGAAAAGAGGTCGGGTTCGATCCTGGTCGGAACGCATGCACCACTTAGACAGTTTTCTGACCTAATGTGCATATTGTTACTATTACCACGTGCTAACAACGGTGAAGGAAAACATCGTGATGCAACCTGCACATCGGGATAACCGATGTGTCAAATCTGCCAAGCCCCGTTGGACAAACGTGGCGGGTATACTGTCCCCCCCCCCCCCCCATAATGAGAGGTCCGAGCCCAGCAGAGGGACATTTATTATATCCTCGCCATCAAGGAAAGAATAAACTTTCAAATGAAGAATGCGCAATACAAGACCTTCAACTTAATGTCAGTGCTGTTACCGCAATATAGTGAATAAATGATTGTTGTAACACAAATAGAAATAAATCATTATAATTTAATTTAATTTTCCTAAGCAAATCCTAGTGACCGTGTGAACCCTCGGGGGACGATTACAGAGTGGCGGTGTTAAGTATTTTACGAATGATTAGATCATCAGTTTTTGAGTAAATCATTGAATTAACTTCGAAAAGACATAACTATTGGTTTAAAACTTTCTAAAAATAACAAACCTATAAAGACACTTTCGCATTTATTATATTGTTAAAGGTAAAGAGGCAAATATCGGGGTTGAAACGGGTAGACGTATAGACATGCCTTCTTGTAGGCTAAGTCACGGTAAGTGGCAGTTACTAGTGAATATACTCTTAGCTAGGGTTGAAAAAATAATTTATAGAGCTCTACAGTACTATTATTGTACTTAAACTCCTCTTTTGTTGGTATTTTGGGATATTTTTCACAACACTCGTGGACTAGATTTCAGTTAGAATAAGTACTTTGTAGGTTACAATCTATTATACTCGGCTTCATATACATTTTTTCTTAAAGTTCATGTAAAGAACAACTCGTATCTCCTATAAAATCCCACTTTAGGTATAGTTTTTCAAAAACGCTCAAATTCGTACTTATCTTTATATAGTACTAGCGGACCCGACAGACTTCGTTCTGTCAAAAAGATTTGGATGGGGCAGTTTTTTGTTCCTACCTATTTTATAGCCGGGGCAAAAAATTCTCCTGAACAGAACCGTCACTCTGGTGATAGGGCGGTGTGTGGGGTTCAGCTCGGGTAACCAAAGTATCGTCGCTTGCACGAACTTTGGCCACCCTTCTGGGACCCACTAAAAAACCCCGACTGGGATGTCTGCCAGAGGACTTCAAACTAATAGGCGAACTTAAGGTTCAAACCTGATTGGAAAATAATCTAAAGGGACGATGGGAACCTAAAGGTGACTAATATTTAAAAAGTGGGTGGCTGCTGGGATAGTGAAGATAATGATCTGCAAAGGAAGTCATGGGGATTCAATAAACATACCTACAATAATCAACAACTTAGTACAACACACAAACTCATCTATGATTGAATTTGAACTTTGTTCAGCGGTAATAAAGTGCAAATTGACTCTTTAGCGTTAGGAACACACCTACATTGCTTAGACAACAGTAAAAGCTTGTAATTTAATATGAACTTTATTGAATAAAGTTCAAATTGACTCTACATTTTAGTTAGAAAACGTTTGTATGGGAAAAAGAAAGGGCTGTTTTTAGGGTTTTCCCGGCAATTATTCGAATTTTTCTCACCGTAAAAACCATCCTTGGACTTCAACGAACATTTAAAAAAAAGAATTGGCCAAATTGGTCCCGGTGTTGTTGAGTTATACGCTTACCAACACATTTTGCGATTCATTTTTATATATATAGATAAAACAAAGTCGATTTCCGCGTCTGTTTGTAGTATATCCACTAACTCCTCCTAAACCAGGCAGTGAATTTTTAAGCGGTTTTCACCATCACTTAATCATTTTTCACTGAAGGTATATATATGTACTAGCGGTTCCGGCAGACGGTCTCCTGCCCTAAAAAAATAAAAATATAGAACCCGATTCCAGCGCCAACTACGGGGTCTAATTGTAAATCTAAACCATCCCCGGACCCACTCAAACACTATTTTTTTACACCTTGGGTTACATTATTGAAATTTTAGTAGGGATTCCTAATTTCTTTTAGTAATAAATATAGTTTATATTAATTTGGGACAATGTAGCATTGTAATGGTGAAAGAATTATTGAAATCCGTCCAGTAGGTTTTGATTTTATTCAATACAAACATACAAAAATACAAATCTTTCCTCTTAGTAATATTAGTATAGATATAAAAAAAATCAAAGTTTTTATGTATGTAAGATAGAGTTACTTTCTAGGGTTTGACCCGCAGCTTATGCGCGGGGAAAACTCAAGTTTCTTTATTTTTTATCAAGAATTTACATGTGAATTTTTATATTCTTACCAGAGTTCATTTTTTATTGTGAATCTGGCAAACAGGTAAACGACCAAGCTCATGGATATTGGTTACCGCCGCCTAAAGACGTTTGCAACACCAAGGGTAAAGTCAACGCGTTGCCAGCCTTTGGGATGGGATAAAGATAATGGGATAGAGCGATGAGAAAGAGGGATCAGACAGGAAGAATGGGATACAAGGGATGAGAAAGAGTAATCAGAATGGGATAGAAGGGATGAAAAAGAGGGGTCAGACAGGAAGAATGGAATAGAAGGGATGAGTATGGGATTGGAGTAGGGATTGGAATAGAGCGATGGAATGTGGGCTATCAGAACATACATGTAATGAGTGACACAATTAGCATAAGGGTAACAGTTTCATGCCGATATTCCGTATAGCGTAGTATCATACCAATTGAGCAAGCTAAGAACTGCACTCAAGATAATTCCAACCCGGCTCTATCTAACAAGTAAAATATTATGGATATATTATCATTGTTACATATGCCGTAACTATAGAGAACAGTAATAAATAAATTCTTTACAATTTTAAATATTAAATTATAAAACATATATTCATATGAAAATTATTAATTGTTACGCTTAAATAATTACATATCATAAAGTAAGTTTTAGCAACCCTATTTTAGTTATGTTCGTACTCTGCTGGCTGCCCGTCTGTGTTGAGACATTTGAATTATCAATAGGTGCAACTTCTTTGACGATTTAATAACAGTGTACAGCAACTACCTATTTTAACATTTATTTTACGGTCTTAACGATCTTAGTATCGTAATTGGTTTGCTAATGCTGGCAGATAAAGTACTATATAGGATGTAGGTGCATTCCATACAGCTTCGCTTGCATAAATCCTGGATCGGTATACTGCATAGCAAAACCTATTACTACCACTACAACTAGAAGAATAGTAAATGGAATAGGGTATGGATGTAATAGTGGAATGACATAGGAGGAAGGAGAAATGGGACACCAAGGCTAACCGTTTCACGAAGATATTCTGTGAAAGCATGGTATCACACCGTTCGAACCGGGCCCTAAGAGCTGGAATCATGATGATAATACTACGTGAAATAACAGACCGTTAACAATAACAACCGCCCGCGATCGAATTCTGAGTATAAGGCACCAGGTCTTTCTTCTTTTGCTTCTGTGTTTCATTATATAAAACAATTTTTTTTAACCATGTCGTCAAAAATGGAAACGTTTTAATTTACTTTATTTTTTATTTAATTAACTTTATTTTCAATTTTTGTATGAGTTGATCTATTCTAGTTTTTATTATAAAAAACGTCAAAAGCGAGAGAAGATTTGAGGTGTCATTTAATCATGACACAAGCTCCCATGAATTACACAAAGTACGTACTTCACATGGCCATTGTCATTCCTAACATTCTTCTTTGTCACACGCAACGTCGATGGAAAGTCATAAGCAGATTTTTAGTCATTTACCTTCACCTATTATAAAAAGACAGTGGTCTCTGAAAGTGCAAATATTGTTGCGAAACGATCTCTTGTTAAATTCAATGGGACGTATCTTATTGGCTGCCGCCGTAAGGAGCCACATACGAAGAACTAATCGGCTTCAACAGAATGAAACTGCCGGTTGCAACTATTGCCTTTGTTGGAGCTGGTGCAAATTAGAAACTACACAATTTTTATGTTTCTATTTTCATTTGTTACTTCAATATTTTCTGGCAATTTTTTCTAAAGGATTGTCTAGATTCCTAGATTTATTTCTTAGTTGCTGTTCTAACATATAATTGTTTTCATTTTACATTATGATAGAAAGAAAAATCTAAATGCTTGTTATATTTAATATAAAGAATGACTTAATAAAATTGTACCAATCTATGAATTTATATTATTAGATAACAGCAGTTAGTTATTTATTATACACAAGGAAGCCTTATAGGTAAGCTAATATAACACCTAATCGGTCTATCTAATGCAAAAAACTGTCTGGATTCAATTATGCGTAAGTATATATTGATAATAATTATGTAACATAAACATGCCCGTTTGTTATAAATTAATATTTTAACACACGCGTTTTTATATGCGTATTTATACAAAAATAAACTGTTTTCTAGCTACATACATTTGAAATATCAGCATTAAGATATAAGGCCTTATTTTCATTGACGTTGAGACGAATAGAGAAATGAAGAACAGATTGGTGAGAAACGACGAGTAATCTTTTACTTTGCAATATGACGAAGACGAAGCTCAGCAGCGGACATTAAAGGAAATGAAAATATAAATTAATGTGTTATATTTACTTCAAGATTGAATTATACAGATTACTTATTGGAAGTCATGAGTTACTACTTCAAAAATAATTTTCGTTACTGTAATCTACTTATTCATGTTCAGGGCTGTCTCTACCCGGAGGAGCAATGGGTGCCTGGAACCTAAACGTAGAGACCTAAGAGGCGCAATTAAATCTAAGAGGCTTTTCAAATTTTGGTAATATAAAATTTTGAGAAAAAATAACTTGTCATATAAAGGCAGACATGACGAAACGAAGAAATTGGTAGGAGTTAGTTAAAAATGAAACGTAAAAATTAAAGACATTTTTGTCGAAGTGTTTAGTCGTCCGGTAACCGGACGACAAGACTATAGGGCACTTGCTAGCCGATTAGGGGACGACTAATGTATCGTAACCATAACTTAACCATTTTCGGTTGTATTGTTGCTCATGTGTTGTGGCTCTATAGCAATATCGAAACATCAATTTTTTTAATGTCAGCACTAACGAACTGATCGAAGCGCAGAATGGTAACACCAGTGCAATAATGACACCCGAACGATACACACGAAACAAAATGGGTGCACAGAAATTCGAGTGATATTCCGTCAAAATCTCGACATCCAGAAAAAAGGTGCTATCTGCAGACTCAGGTACGTACAGTACTTGTATTGTTTCTGCTGGATCTAGGACCTTGAGCATAGAAGCAATCTAAAATTTACCCAGAGTGGTATCCGATCGCCATTGTATGGAAATCGGATACTACAACTAGCAAGTTCTTTTTTTATTGTTTGTTGGGGCTCAAACTGATTTTCCTAGATGCTTAAGATAGCTCTGTTTATGATCTCGTCCTTATTTAATCCGACAACAAGATGCACCGGCATGCAGCAACGATATATTGTGTGGTAGAAATACAGCGTTTGGCATCACTTCGTATCATACGCACCGAAGTACAGTGGAAGTTTTTGCCGATGTCTAAAACCTGGATGTCTTTAAATTCAACCTGAATAGGACAAAATGCTTCGTCCGCTTATCATTAAGCCGTGGTCAAACAAAAACCTATATCAGAATTAAAAAACTTGCCTCCTCTTACTGAAGGATTACTGAACACTTGAGATCAAAAGTGCCAGCGGAGTGACAGCGGTATGTTATAAAATATTTCTGTATATTTTATATATTATCTCTATAGTTTCATTTCATTTCATTTACCGTCCCGCTCTTGCTACTTACGGGACGTTTCCACAGAGCACTCAACCTCTGTGTATAGTTTTTTTATATGGCAACGCAAATGTCAATGTTATTTTAAAAATACTTGTTGTCATTACTGTCACTTTTGTTATTTTGGTGTAGTTGTATTTTAGGGTATACGAGCCTAGAATATTTTTTTGTTCTTCTTCTTTCATCTCTATAGTCAGATGTGATCTTTTCGATGGCGTTCTAAGATTGGCACATTCTATGTGTCAACTCATATAAGGAACTTAAAGTGTTGCTAAGCGTGTCCTTTTCAGACGGTACACGTATTGTTTGTGTCAATAAGTTGTGCGGCTAATGGGTTTTATGGCACTCGAGCCCTGTTTATAGGCCGCAAGTGACCTTTCTATTATCTCCTTCACTTTAGGCATTTCATGGTAACCATGTATTTCTGTGTTCTTTGTGTACCATGGTGCAAGCTTAGTGTCATCAAAGATATATTTTGAAAGCGTTGTAGGAAATCTATATTTGAATGACTTGCGGAGCCCCAATGCTCGATTCCATAAGTTCAATATAGGTTTAATGACAAACTGAATAAAAACTACTTATTAAAAATGCATTCCGCAAGTCATTCTTATGTATGATTTTCAAATTTGAAAAAAGCAACATAAGAAAGGCGCCACAATCAATGAAAAAGGTTATTGTTCGCGTATTGTATAAATACTCTATTTTAATTTCTATTGTTAAAGGTATTTTTTTAAATGGCGCGCTTTTTCAGCTTCTACTTTAATAAATCAGCCCTTATATTAATGTAAGCGTACCTGTGGAGATTCTAGACACCTCCGGGTCGACAGTATTGGACAAATAAAAATCCAGAGCACATGAACAGATTATACTTGTTTATTCCCACTGGCAGAGCGTCACAAAAGAAGACATTAAACTACAATAATTGGTATTAATTATTTACAACGATTTAGCCGGAAAGAAAGTACTTTTATATCTATGTCATAATATGACAGCCTTATTTTTTCTTCTTGGTTAGTGATGTGTCGCGCAACTACTGCTGTGCACATAGTGCCGCCACATACCTATTGCCTAACCTTTCCCCTTCTGCTCCGCTATCGGTTAGTTTACAACGGTGATTGGGAACCCAGCCTTATAAAGCAAATCACAAAAAATCATAACGACGCCCCCGGGGAATAAAATCGTAATAGACAAAAGTAAATTTTACAGGACGAGCAAAAAACTGTTATTCTATTTTAGCTCATAAAGTAACTGACCTATATTATTATATGATATACCATTTTATTCAATATTTTTTCTTAATAAGTGGCTATAGAATAAAATAAAATATAATGTATACTTTTGAAGTTATTACGAAAAATATATAATACCGATTTTATATTTAGGTGTATCCTAAGTAACGGCATATAACCATTTTATTCTCGTAAAGTTGTAATATAATGAAAACCATAAACGTATATTACGATCTTTTTCTAGAGTACTTTCATGAATGAAGTGTAATTGTAATAAACCAATACGATTTTGTTCTTGTAAAAGTTACCACTGTCTTTTTTCGTATAGCTATATAACCACTTTGTTTTTGTATAAATGCATTCAACGTTAACATCGTAATATGCAGTAATGTTTATGAATTTTGATTATAAATTACTGTAACTGTTACTGTTATACCACTACTGGGTACTTGGTGGGTGCCTTTCTACACTTTTCACATTATTTATTTTATAGAGTGTCTCAGTCAGTACACGTAGCGAATATAAATTAAAAAAAAAAGAAATTATAATAAACATAATCTTTATTTAGGAAGATCACAATTGTTACAATAGGCATTAATCACTAGAATTTAGATTAGCATCAATCAGTCTTACTTATAAAAAATCAATCAGTCTGCTTCATTGCTCTCACTTTCAAAGTCATCCTCACCTAAAACGGCTTCAGAACTATTTGTACTTTTCAACGAATTGTAAAAACTGTGGTAATGGAGATGTATGGCGTTTATCCTACAAAGGCTTGATAGATCTTCGTGCAGAGTTTTTGAAATTGAAACTGGACCGTCATAGGCTGGCTGTAAGACCACATCAGCGATAGATGAAACTGCTGCGGTAGAGGCAGATTTTCGTTTTTTAATGTTTTTAGTTGATGTTAATCCTATATTCATTTCACTAAAGTTGTCATCATAATCATACTTAAAGTAAATAGATTGTGGGTATGTGGGGGCCACTTTTATTTCTTTGATCTTTGACCAATATATTTTGTTACCTTGTGTATCATTTAGCCAATTCTGTCCAGTAATCAATGATTTTATGTCATAAAAATCAGTTTGTCTCATTTCCTTGACTTGGTATTTTTCACCGGTTTTTTTAGCATTCATAACTATTTCGTATAATTGATCAAGTGTATAAATTTGTTTATTTTTCATCGCTCGTTCTATGCATGCGTGCATAGAATCACCTTCATTTTGGCTATGGCCAGATTCAAAGAAACGATGAATAATCTCTAGCTTGAACTTATTAGCAGCAAACAGATAAAGAGCAAACACGAATCTATTTTTATTCTGTCCTGTGCAACCATCAGAATAAAATGAAATTTTATTTATTCGTTTATGATATTGTTCTTCAATGAAATTATAAAGACAGCTACCTACCTCTGTTGATCCTCTTTTAGCAATATGCAAATGCCACATGTAACAGTATCCTTTCTTGCTTGAAGCATCGAAAACAGTGAAGTTATAAACGGGATACATCCGTTTATAGTGAAATATCCCTACCTCTGACTGAGGTACGCCTAAAACCTTTTTTAAATCAAAAATAGCTAGAGTGGAGTTTGAGTCAAGGTCTTTTCTTTTCTGAATTTTTGATTTCACGAATTCTTTTTTTATTGTATATATGTTTTGTGTATTTATCTTTTAATGATTCCTTGTGCTCGTTTTCAGCTTGTTCATAAAGCGTACAAGTGCCACATAAATCTTTCCTAGGATGAAAAAAAGAATAATTAAACTTTGTATTAAAGATACTCTCATACTGTCTTTTGGTAGCGTCTGTCTGTTCTTTGACTCAATCTGTGTATAAACGGTACATTTTTGAAATATTTAAAGTTTCGCATAAATACTTTCTTTTAGAAAATTTTCTGACTTAGTGTGCTTCTTTTGCTGGAAATAATTGAATGTGTGATATGATTATCTCTTCTGTTGGCACTGACATTTTGCGTGGTCGATTGTTATGTTTAGCTTTACAGTCAGTTTTGTCAGAATCACTATTGTACTTTTCTATGGCAGTGTAAACCATTTGTTCGGATATTCGTAAAGAATTTAGGAAAAACACCTTACATATACGAACTTTATTACCATCTAATGGCAAATAATAACTTATAGTTTGAGTACGGTTTTTATTTCGAGTAACTTGAAGTTTTTCACAGATTCTGACATAACGTATTTAGTTATAAATTGCCATTGCAACTGATGGTTATTAAATTTATAAAATGTTTCTAAAATGACATTCCTACTATTATATGAAAACGTTTCACCACATTTCAATTTGCATTTACAAGAAGGTACTAATGTTATTTTGCAAGAAACTGTTATTTAGAATGACATCCAATATAAGCTTGGCCAGAGTTTTTTAAAGTTTTGGATTTATTGGCTATCCATTCTTTTTCATTTCGACATCGCTTACGGGTTAAGTTGTTTGTAGTGATAGAGAGCTATCATCATCATTCGTAGGTTCCATTGAACTGCTTGGCAGTGATCCTGATACTGAAACTGTAGTGAGCGATTCTGATTCAGATGTACCTAATACTTGAAATGTTTCATTCTTCACTAAACCTTATTGCTTTGGATTTCATCTTTATTTATTTGGGGCGTTAAAGTCTTATACATATTATATTAATAATTAATACTGCCATTGTCTACATTGATTGCATAATGTACAAAATTTTCATTATTTTCAATAGGTTTTAGTGTTTCATCGTGGCAGACAGGCAGACGGCCCACTTGATGGAAAGCGGTTACCATCGCCTATGGACATTTGCAACACCAAAGTTGCTACAAATGCGCTGCTGCTCTTTTAAGGGAGACTGGAACCTGGTGACTAATGCCAGAACATAACTCAAGGTTGTTATGGCGACATACTTTAGACCAGGGGTGGTAGCCATCCAGTGGGGCAAATGCCCTACCACCTAGCAAACTTATAAAAACTTGTAGAAATTCAAGTGCAAAAGACAATAATAACCAATACTGTATTAATTGAAAGAGAATTAAAAATAGTATCGCGTTAATACATGTTTTAAAATTCATAAAGAATATTGTAATATGTGTTTACGTGAAACAGTATCGAAAATTATGTCAATAATAAAGCAGTAATATACGTTTACCTTTCAAAACTTACCGAACAAATTTAGGTAAAGCGTGTTATTGAAAAGAGATCAATTTATTTACGTGAATAAAATGGTATAACGCCTTGCCGATTTATCGAGACATATGTTCGTTCCGTAATGAACGACTACGATGTTTTTATGGGTTAAATTTGTTACATGATTTCCGGAGAATAAAAATAAAAACTGTTATACTGGACGAGAATTTTACAAAAAAAATAATTTAAAAAAATCAGTAGGTGTATATCGACCCACAGATGCCGAAAATACAAAAACATTAAAAAAGTGGTAATAGCACATTACCATTTTATTCTCCGGGGGCGTCGATAATATCCCACATTAAGAACTGAATTTATATTAATGTTCAAAATAGGTTTGCCAGTAATAGCTGAAAAAAGGGAAACAGGCTTTGAATACGTGAATATTTTCTTGCGTAAAAATAACATTTTCGTTTATGATTCCTCGGGTTTCGTTTATGTTATAGCGTATTCCAATTCGCTTTATATTTCATATAATTTTTATAATTCTCCCTTAAATATAAAGCCAATAATAATATAATAGTATAGACAGAAATACTTTTATTCTTCAAACAAGAATATATTGGTAGGTAAGGTAACAGTTTGGAATGAAACATGAATATTATAAACTTAATGTCAACGAAACTTTTGAAAAATGAAAACTCTTTATGACTGTTTTGTTTGAATATTGGTGTAAAAATGTAAATTGTCTAAAGTTATCTCTATGAAAACCAAATAAAACTTCCAATTTATTTGATTAATTTATCTTCCATGTTGAATAAAAAAATACATTTCAACAAAGATTAAAAAATGTATTTCTTTTTAGTTACTATTAACTTATAGACGCAGACCACTACTGATACTTGCATATGTTTCTTATTATTTAATGACTCAGCACTCATGTGTCTGAAGACGACTCATGGCATTCGAGATTGACTACTACTTTGTATATAAGTATGTGCTAGTGGTTATGGTGATAGCTAAATAATAATATATATATATATATATATATATATATATATATAACAATTACCATTACTTTGATAGGATAAATACAATAATAGCAGCTGACAAACGGTATACCTACTGCTGTGTTCAAGTCAACCTAATTCAGGGGAACAGACGTCTATAACTTGTTTATCAAAAGTAAATTAACATGTTACTAACTCATATATTAGTAAAGTAGATGTACCTATACGGGTTTCCTCTAGGTGTTTTCTGTAGTCGTCAGCAGGTAGTAATTGTAACAATACGTAGGTCAGAAATGTTGCCCGGTCAGGATTTAAATCCGCGTCATTTAAACGAGACACGGATGCCTTACCCGTTAAATCCTTTACGACTTGTTAATAAGTAAAATACTGTTTAAAAAATGAATTAAAAAAAACAAGCCCTCATTTTTTTATTTCAGTCCTCATGAAGAGGATGAGTTCGTGTCGTTTATTATTAATTGAAATCGAACAGTTAACGATTGACACTCCGTTGGTTGGTGCGATTCAAACGATTAAAAGCGTTTTCTGCTGTTATTTTAAACACTTGTTACGATTGATGAATGCGACATTTATTTAATTTTAAAATGTACACAGAATTACACAGCATTCCTCTTTTCAGGGTTTCATAGCAACTGTGAAAAAAAATATACAAAAACAAAACCAATTTCAAACTAAAAAACAAAGAATAAAATTAAATATTTTCTACAACATCTTGACGTCGGTGCATTTTGCAGTTTTGTTGTTGTTTTTTATGTTTTACTTGGCACCGACTTCAAGATTTTGAAGAATATTTTTTGAAGTGAAACTTCTTTAGAATCGTTGCGATTTGAAACTCGATGAAACGAAAAAGCGCACTAAAAAAAGAAAACACATAAAAATCAACCTATTTTCATTTGAAATAAAACACGTTTCTCTTTACCCGTTAATATTAATGTTCTCTTTAAATAAAACTTAAAAGATTTCAAATGAATTTTAGCTGTATCTGTATATATTTAAGACAGATATTCTTTTATACGTAGATTAACAGATACGTAGATACATATACGTGCGAAACAGTACATTGGATATTGAACTTTAAACTAGTGACATAAAGTGTAATTTAGATTGAATTATTACGAATAGGGTTCAAAATACCTAAGAATAAATACGTCTATAGTAGAATAGAAATGCGAAAATATGTATGTGCACTTCATACTTCTCTACTAAGCGATGTAGATATAATTAGGTTCGCCTGTATATTCTCTGCAGTTTCACTTTTTCTGCGTGTAAGTGTGTGCGCACACACATTTTTTTTTGTTTTTAATCTGACCGGTTTTGAACGATAAAAAATATTTTCTACTTTTTAGATGCTTGAATAGCTTTAGAAATAATATTTTAAGCGCCTGTAGAAATTGTATTACTGGCATGTGTATATACAGTTTGCTTTTCAAATAGTGTAGTCCTCAATAATAAAAAAATGCATTTAATTTTTACGTTACATTTTTAAGGAACCCTATTAATTTCTTCGTAGCATCATGTCCGTCTACCCTTATATGTCACAGTCATTTTTCCCAAAAACTACTGGGTCTATATGGACTAAATTTGAAAAACCATATAACATTATTTCATGGCTTTTTTATTTAAGTCAATTTGCTTGCACCCCTTAGATCTTTGCACTCCGGTGTCAGACACCCCTTGCAACCCCAGGTAAAGACGGCCCTCACTGCTTGTCTCGGACTTCCTACTTATAGGATAAAGGATAGTACATCCGTCACGCTTATTTAAGGCCGATTGATGGATTCGACGTAATAGTTATCTCGATATGCAATTTTCATCACGATGTTTTCCTTCACCTTTAGTACATGGTAATTGTTACTAAAAAGCTGCCTAATTGGTACAAGCTTTCCGACCAGGATTCGAATCCGCGCCCTTTGAATTTCAATTAACCACAAAATTACCACGGCTTATTACTTAATCTTTATGCATAAAATTAGACAATAACATATAGTTACACAATGGTGTAGTAAATCCAATTACATTTATTGGTATAGAGTTATTGGTTAGCCTTCGGAGAGACTGCAACCCTCTGCGTATTCTACCGCCTGTACAAAGGGGAGTGTTCTGCGGAATTGTTTGATCTGGTGCCAACGCTTCATTTTTATAACACTTGCCATCGACGGGATGTTTCAGCCCCAGTTCGTTACGTTCCACGTTGTGTTTTCTAGAGTGTTTATTCCGCGTACAACAATGATCTGGAGGTAACTTCCCGCCGCAGTTTTCCCTTTGCGCTACAACATGGGGGTTCTTATACTAAGGTCGGCAACGCGTTACCGACACCCCTTTTGTGCGAACGTCCACACGCGATGGTCACCGCTTTCCATTAGCTTCAGGCAATAAAAAACAAATTATTTCAAGCATAAATACTATGGACGCCACACGCTAGTTAAAGTTACTCAGCGGTGTGAATATTCGCCCCGGTGTTCACTTGTGCAAAAATAGGAGCCGCTCGTTATTTACAGAGGCTGCCGTTTGTTTAGGTTACCTGTCTATTTGTTCTCAATTTGTTCGAATTAACATCCTAATCTAACATCGGAGTGCCTTTGTGGAATAATTCTGTTAAATAAAATGTTTTTCTTACATACGCCTCCGATGAAAAATTATGTACAAATTCTAGGGAAACGACGTTCTATGAAGATTATAGATACGTATATTCAGAGAATATTATTTGATATCGTTTCCTAGTATATATAATTATTAAAGCTTTTCACTTGGTTTCGCTGTTATGCACTTAACGATGTACGCGTATCCCGGGAAAATGTCACATTAACACCGTCCTATATTCGAGATCATTTAGAAAAGTACACGTAATATAGTACATTTCAAAATAATCCTTTAATTACAGAAGAAAAATCCTTGTATTGAAGAAGGAACATATAAACATCCAAACAAAGTTACTTTCATATTTATATTATAATACTAGCCATATTTATATTATACTAGCGGCAAGTCCCGGTTTCGCACGAGTGGACATTTATTTTTTAAACATTTTGGGATCAACGTAAATATATTATGTAGCCTATGTTAATCAGGGATAATATAGCTCTCTAATGGTAAAAAAAATTGAAATTGATTAGTAGTTTTTGAGTTTATTCGTTAGAAACACACAGAAATAGAAATCTTACTTCTTTATAATATTATAGTATACAAGCGGCCCGGCGCGGTTTCACTCGCGGTCTGTCCCGCTCCCGTGGTATATAGCGTCATGTTATATAGCCTATGACACTCCCTGTTAACGTAGCTTTCCAACAGTAAAAGAATTTATAACATCAGTTTAGTATATCCAGAGATTACCCCCTACAACGTCACAAACTTTACCTCTATATAATATTAATATAGATATGGTATAGAATACTAGCTGTTATCCGCGCGGATGTCCTGTTTTAATTTTTATTTTCAGAATAAATAAAAACGCGACTGTAACGTGTTTGTTTATTTATTTATCGACATTTCAAAAATAAAATGTCTAATTTAAGGTCTTGGTTGCCCATACAAGTTTTCATCCCCTGTTTCACTTTTTCCAATATTTTGTTTTAAGACAAAAAGTAAGTAAAACAATAGTGTAAGCCCTTCCCTAAGATAACATCTATTTCTTTGCCAAATTACCAGGCCACTCAGAAAGTATTGCGAAAAAAGTTTTTATGTATGAAAGACCGGCCAGTTAGAATCTATTTTGAAAATATGATTATTTATAACTAAAAATAGGTACGTTCCGATTTCAAAATTTCCCACCACATTGTTTGCGAGCTAATTTAAATTGTCGTGTCTCATTGAAAAATGGATATGCGCCTGGAACATTTTCGCGCTATGATTTTTTACGATTTCAAGTGTCGCCTGCGACCGGACGAATAGCACGATAGACTTCAAATGGCATTCATGGACGAAGGCCCTTCTAAGGCAACCGTGTATCGTTGGAACAACGAATTTAAGTGCGGTTGACTAACTTTGGGGGATAAAGAAAGAAGTGGTCGCCCTTTGACGGCTGTTACGGAAGAAAAGGTGCTAGCAGTGAAAAATGTAATCCAAGACAATAGGCGAGTTACGTATCAAGAGATTCAGCACGTACTGGAGATTGAATCGGGAAGCCTTCACGAGATTCTACACGTGAATCTTCGTGTGAGGAGAATAGTTTTACGCTGGGTGCCGCACAACCTCACCGATGCTCAGAAGCAGGCCCGGGTAGAATGGTGGCCTGATATGATAAACAAATTTGAAGCAGGCTCGTCTCGGCGTATTTACGACATCATTACAGGTGATACATCCTGGATTTATCAATACGACCCAGAAAGAAAGCACCAGTCGACGGCTTGGATGTTTCAAATGAATCAACGCCTACCAAAGTGAAGCGATCTAGAAGCGAAGGGAAGATTTTGATCGCGAGTTTTTTTACTTTGATTTATTTGGTGCTAATTCCTTTACGGAACCAAAGAAGCATCAATGCCGAATAGTATGCTACCAAATCCTTGGCAGGAGTTTTCTCTGTTGTGGGCAACAAGCGACCATACACAGTACTCCGCGGGTTACTGCTCCACCACGACAACGCGCTCGCCCATTCCGCGCTCAAATCGAGGGACTTCCTGGACAGCACACCGGTATAACTCCTGGGGTCACCCTCCTTATATTCATGACCTAGCACCGTGTAACTTGTTTTTATTTTTGAAAATAAAAAATCAGCTCAAAGGGATACAATTTTCGTCCCTGGAAGATGCGCTGTCAGCGTTCGAGCAAGCTGTAAACGAGGTGTCTGCGGCGGACTGGAAAAAGTGTTTCGAAAACTGGTTTAGACGCATGAAACTTTGTATAGAGGCTGGTGGAGAGTGCTTTGAAAGGATTTGATAAAAAAAAATATTTACCTATAGAACATTTTTTTTATATTCGCAAAACTTTCTGAGTGTCCCACGTAGGTAGTACACGATCGACACAGAAAACTATTTTGGCGATAGTTCGTGTCAACCTATTGTAACGTAAAATAGGGACCATGACTAGGAAATATATATAACTAAATAAAAATTATCACATGTAAAACAAGGAATAAAGTCTGTTTTTTATTTTATTTATTGTTTTATGGATTTGAAAATGACGTAGTATATACCTATATAATAAACAATATTAGTATTTACGATCACATGATTACGAGTCGAGAATTAATTTTTAAATGAAAATGAGAATTCTCAATCAACTTTACATTGTCATTAAACTAACGAAAAGTCAGCAATGAAAGTCCGAGTAAAACATTTTTACGTACACAGATCTACAGGTATTCAGCTAATCTGACTCATCAGAGGGGTTTTTAAGGGGGATGGTGCTGAGGGCAGAGGGTGGTGGTAGAGAGAAGTAGGCTAATGAAGTATTTGGAGCGCCCTCCCGTTGAAATGTCGTGATTGGTGATGGAATACTAAGCATGCCCCGATGAATAGCTTCGCGTTTTATTCATTCTGATTGTATCGTAAAAAATACGCCTCTCCTTAACTTTACGCGGGGCGCAATTTAAAAAATTAGGTTTTGAAAATATTCTATATTATAAAAAGAACAGTGTTATATATTCTGTAACATTACATGTCTTCGCGCGGAACTTGCGACTTTATATTCATATTTTTTGTAGTACATCGATACAAAACGTTTAAAAATTGAGATGAAACTCCTGTTTTACTCCCTTAATATGTCATGTATTTAGTCGTTTCGGAGTTTTATTATTGTCTAGGAGGCTGAACACTATTTAGATTTTGAGAATATTAAAATATCTTTGAATACCGCTGCCGCTGCCTATAGATCTGACAGCCATGATGTATTATTATTAAGGTTCATGTAAAAATATTGCACTTTTACTAGAAAATTGATAATTTAATATATTTATTTTAAAAAATTATAGTTGTCATCATGATGGTCTTTCCGTTATTGCTATCGGTTGAGGTTCTATTCCTGGAAGCTAAATTATTGTTAGCGAACTTTCTATTTACTCTGATCTGGGTTTTAATGGTGCAGTTCGCTCGGCGAACTCAACGCAGTAACAGGAATTCAAAGTTCTTTTGTGAAATTAGCATGTGACATAGTATATTTGCACATAACTTACTTGAAGCACAGGCTTGAATGTCATTGAAATACTGAATCAAAATTCAATCAAAACGCTTTAATGAGAACACGCCCCCATAGTGTCCATATTGGCACATAATTTAATATTAATAACCTTACGTCGTTGTGGTAGTGTAATAACTTAACTCAAAGGGCGCGGGTTCGAATCCTGGCCGGAACGCATGCACCACTTAGGCAGTTTTCTGACCTAATGTGCATATTGTTACAATTACCACGTGCTAACAACGGTGACGGAACACACGTGTAATACTTGCCTACCCGCTTTGAACAAACGTGGCGGTTATACTGTCTGTTCTCCTATAGTGGGGAGGCGAGTCCAGCAGTAGGACGTTTATGGGCTATTGTTATTATAATCTTTAGCTAACTTGTTTGATAAATTAATGTCGATAAATAACACAAAAAATACTTATACTCCGAAATCCAAAACTTATTTTCTTGATAAATAAGTAACTTTGTGGAAGTTATATTAGACTTGTTATTCGTTTCTCATAGAATTCATAAGAAATATTAAATAAGTTGCTATAAACTACGTTGATAATTGCTTTGATAACATAAACGGTATAAAAATATTATTGTGCTTACAAGTTACGAGCACAATTTCTCAAGTTGCAGATACTTTGTATTTACTTGAATATGGAAATAGGTATAAGAGCTATATATATTTGTATCTGTTGACTGAGGTGTTGCTCTGCAAATTTAATGTCAACTAATATATAAAAACAAGAAGAAATTAGGGTTTCGTAGCCATTTATTTTCGCAATACCGAACGCTTAGTTTTTTTTCGTCATGCTTGTCTGACTGTCAATTAGTCTTGGATAAAGTCACACCACTTTTTTCAGAAGCTACTGGATGTATATAGATGAAATTTTTCATGAAGATGTTATACGTATGACGCTATACAAAGCTGTAGTAAAACCTCGAAACAACTAGATCATGGCGATGTTCAGTGATGACTTCTTCAATAAGTGGCTTGATTGATATTTAGCTTTCAGGAGTCGTAAAAATACAAACAAGAGTAAAATTTTGAAAAATTAATAATTTGTAGAGCTTCAAATATACTTTTAACGATAATTGTTTTTCATTTTTTGAATCTCAATATAAGTTAGCTAGTTTTTTAAATATGGAGTAGGCATTTACGCAGAAACATTTGTTATAGCTCTGTAGTCAAATGACAAAAACATGCATTGCCAGATTTTTATTTATGAGTATATCTGTTAGAATAACTGCTGGTTATTTTGTTGTTTGGTTTAGCTAAGAAGCAATTTTTTATGATTTTTAAGTAATCATAGTTGTATAGACTAGACTTATAGACTTAGTTTTTTTGTTATTAAATATATAAGATTAATCAAACGTAGTTTAGTTATGTACAATTTCATTAAAAAAAATACAAATCCCAAACCGCTGTCGGTTGGGAACGTGCCCAAAACGCTGGGCGCATTTCCGCGCTGAACGGCAACGCCGATACGTTGTCTCAAATACAGACCAGCCCTTTGGTCACGTGAGACCTCTATCAAACGAGATGACAGATCTCGATAAAACCGATATGATTCGGAACCCCATGGCCCTAGAGTTTCGACACCAAAGATCACAAATATGTATTCATAGCCAATAGATGCATATTTATGACGTTTTAGGATCTCCTGTCCTGTGGCAATTGCGCCAACTAAAACGGTGATTGGAAGGTGAGACGCAGCTAACGTGTCAACGCATGTCGCGTGCTACACTTTTTTTTTATTGCGGGAGATCAGCAGACAGGCAGACGGCCCACTTGATGGAAAGCGGTTACCATCGTCTATGGACATTTGCAACACCAAAGTTGCTACAAATGCGCTGCTGTTCTCTTAAGGGAGACTGGAACCTGGTCACTAATGCCGGAACACAACTCAAGGTTGTTATGGCGACATACTTTAGACCAGGGGTGGTAGCCATCCAGTCGGGCAAATGCCCTACCACCTGGCTGTAGGTTGTTAAGTCGCCTCTTACGACAGGCCGCCCGGCTGCAGGAAATTGTATTCTTTCTCCGTTCCTGCACGGATAGTTAAGTAGTTACTTAAGTTAACTTAAGGTCGTTCCGTTTCCGTGGTACCAAAGACATCCCGTCCGGTCTCTTGCCATCGTCGCGGCACTGTCCATTCGGTTCTAAAATGATTTTCAACATATTTCTACAGTTATTTATACCATACTAAACGATATTCTATCTGAGCAGGAACGGAGAAAGAATACAATTTCCTGCGGCCGGGCGGCCTGTCGTAAGAGGCGACTTTACAACCCACAGCCAGGTGGTAGGGCATTTGCCTGACTGGATGGCTACCACCCCTGGTCTAAAGTATGTCGCCATAACAACCTTCGAGTTGTGTTCCGGTTTTAGTGACCAGGTTCCAGTTTCCCTTAAGAGAGCAGCAGCGGATGTGTAGCACCTTTGGTGTTGCAAATGTCCATAGGCGATGATAACCACTTTCCATCAAGTAGGCCATTTGCCTGTCTGCTGATCTCCTGCAATAAAAAAATAAAAAAAGATATACAATGCAAAAGTGGATGGATGCAGAAGTCGTGGAAGGCCACGACACACCTTCCATGATCAAATCGATCGTGTACTAGCAGAAGGTGATGTCAGGAGCCTTAAGAACTGACGAGCGTGCATGACAAGAGCTATGAATGTCAAAGAAGCAAGTGAGGTGTGTAAGAATAAGCCTGAATGGCGCTCTGTTGTACGTGCCTACCCCGCAAGGGAACTGGCGTGAAGTTATGTATGTATGTGTTTATATCATACAATATTTTTAAAAATAACTATGAAATTTGGTAAGTACCTACAGGATTATACTTTCTATACTTATTGAAAATAAGCCTTTCATCTTTTTTCTTTGAAAACCATGTTTCCTAGAAATAAGGCAGCCTACTGAAAGTATATTTTTCTGTACTATAGGGGCTTAATATTTTTTAAGAAAAAGATAAGGTTCGCAAATATTGTAAGTAAAAGAGAGCAAGATTTTATGGTAATCTCTTTAATATTTATGCCGCGGTAAACTTTTAGAGAATTCCCGTAAAAAACCTTAATATTATCATTTTATGAACAATTTTCCTTATAAAAATGAGCACTCACATGCTCCTTACACATTGTAATGAAATGGAAATGTTGGTTTTACTGCTAAACTTACGTAGAAAAACAATTTTACTGAAAAGACTATGAAGGAAGTCATAACATGATGTTACCATGGTAAAATGGAAAGAGAACATGTTCAAATTAAATATAGCTAAGTAAGTCTTGCTCTAGGATCAAGGAAGGATTCCGCGACGAACTGTAATAAAGTTGTACATACCGCGTTTCTATTTTGTTTAATTCAATTGTAAACCAATTATCGAAGAGAGTCAATTGGCCCGCTGTCGCGGCAACACGTCCAAATTAAACCTTTTAACTACAAAACTGTGTGTTTCACTTAAAAATAACCCAACCACGAGCTGCTATCCTAACAGAACGCCTACTATTTTTGCCATTTTTTATAAGCCTATAAACGTCCCACTGCTGGAGTCGGATCTCCCGTTTATTGGGGAACAAACAGCATACCCGCCCAAAGCAAATTGGCGATTTTAACACAACATTTATCTGTTAGGTACCATGGTGATTTTTTCCTACAACGTTATGACGTAATGATTGTAATAATAATATGAATATAAATCAGAAAACCTCCTAAATGATTCATGGTTTCAGCTCAAAATTAGAACTCGCGTTTTGAGTTTGAGACAAAAAAAAAAATTAAATTGTAATAAAAAAAATATCAACAATTTGTAACTTTATTTTATACCTATTAACTTTTCATTAAATTATTATTTAATTTACATAAATATCAGATAAGTATTTACTATATCAGTGTAAAAAAAAACTGGCTGGCAGAATGTCACAGAAATAAAATGACTTGGCGTTTCATATGTGACGTATATCAGATTTATTTAATTAGAGAAGTAGTTTGTTTAAATAATCAGTTATTTTATTTACTTTTCTCATATTCGAAGTGAAAGTGCAGTGTTAACCTCGTACTATTAGCGACCTCACTACGCTCGTGTGCCAAACTATTTCATGCTTAAATAGATAATTTTCACCTCTCGTGTAACAATCTAATATTAAAAGTTGCGTGCTATAAATTTTCAAATAATCTATTAATTAGTTTCTTAATTAAAAACAACATCCATTAGAGTATTTTGTATTCGTTTATCTGTAAACAAATGTACGTGTTAAGTTTCACAACTAGGCTATAAATATTGGCAAAGTTTGATTTACAGCTTGTAGTTCAACACACGCGAATATCCACCGCCTGTTGTTGGCATTACTGACATAATGTGCCATTTACACCGGAGAAGGGTGTTAACAAGAAAAATGGACAGGATTCATAATTTACTCTCCTTTATTATAACAGTCCAAAATGTCGTAAAAGATGGACGAGAAACACGAGGTTTTTTCTTCTAATTGTTTAGTTATAAGGAAAAATGTACTTGATTTTTATACTTAATTTAGATAAGGCTTTTTAATTTAAACCCTACTGTTATATGCATAAGGAGCATATTAAATGAAATAAAACATAAAAATCTATACTTTTTCAAAACGGAAAATTTGGGTGGATGTTTATTGCTCAATCACGACAGAAAGCACAGAGATAGATTATAAAGTGGAATAGCACATAGGCTACTTTTTATCCCGAAAAAATATACGGTTCCCGTGGGATAACGTTAACGCGCGAAACTGCGGGCAAAGGCTAGTAAACAATAAAATCACTTTATGTAAGTTTTAGAATAATCATCAAGCGAATAAGCACCATGTTGAACAAAGTTGTAAACATTTCATTAAACAGATAAACACATAAAGTTGGCATAAAAACCATAAATATGCTAGAAGTACTTGTTAATTATTAACCCAATTTAACGACAAGTTTTTTTGAAAATATACTGCACAGCAAAGAATAACCCTTCAAGCTTAAGAGCTTGCTCAACAAAAACTACAATCTTACATTGAATGTTAATTTAAAATATCCGTTGTGCCAGAATTAAACTGCCAGTTGGCAAATTAAATAGAAAAGGAATGTGAACAGAGAACCTTGAAATTGCAGAGGGAGTATTATATAGAGGTGACATGCTTTTGAAATATTTTTAATAATAAATAAATAATAAAATAAAACTAAACCGACTTAAAACTAAAAAACAAAAAGTAGTAATTTCTACAACATCTTGAAGTTGATTTTTATTCTACTTTTCGGTTGCACAAATATGTACACTACATGAATAGCTTTAGACATAATATATTAAGCGCCTGTAGAAATTATACAACTGGCACGCATATAAAAGTTTGCTTTTCGAAGAGTTTAAGCGCTGTTCAATAAGGGTTTCTCTTGATTTTCGTAGGATCTAGTCATCAGATCCTAACTTAGTGACAATGGGATACCTCAGGAGTATACTATTCTAAATAAAAAAATATTTAACAATCGGTCCACAATTGACGGAGAAATCGCGTAACAAACATACAGTCGAATTGAGCACATAAAATCAGTTAAAAATAGTTGAAAAACGCTTTTTCGGAAGATATTGCTCATTGTTATTACTATGAAAGAGATGCCTTATATGATCGCAACCAAAACTCAAACCCACGCGGTTCAAGTCCTGGTCGAAAAGCAAGCACCTTTTAAGCAGTTTTCTGACCTATTATGCATATTATTACAATTACCACGTGATAACGGTGCAGTAACATATGGTGATGAAAACTAAAAGTCGAGAATACCGATGTGTCAAACCCGCTAATCCAGTTTAGATAAGTTTGGTGGGTATACTGTCCGTTTTCCCATAAGTGGGAGGCGCAAGCCCATCAATAGGACGTTTTGGGCTGTATTTTTTTATTATTATACGTATAGATAACAGCAATTGTAGTATTTTATCATGCTCAATTTTCGTATTATATGACAGTTTTGAAAAGTTTCTGCATCTGAATCTGAAGTCTAAAAAACGTCGTTAAAGTGTAATAAACATTTTGAGTTATTCTTCGTCTTTACCGTGTATACACGAAGAAGGTAGTTTACAATCAAATTAAGCAAGACATTTTTTATTATCTTACAAAACGCTAAAGCCACCTAGATTTGGTACGAGCGTTGCAAATTATAACGTTATATTTTATTTTATTTGTGGAGCTAACAGCTATAATAATATTAACTAGAAACAAGCTAGATCAAGATAAGCTATTAATAAGCCTCCACAGATGACAAATTATAGTTTAAACAGTAATCTATACTAATATTATAAAGAGGTAAAGTTTGTGAGTTTGTGACGTTGTAGGGGGCAATCTCTTCGATCTACTAAACCGATTTTAAAAATTATTTTATTGTTAGAAAGCTACGTTAATAGGGACTGTCATGGACTATATAACATGACGCTCTATACCACGGGAGCGGGACAGAGCGCGGGTGAAAGCGCGCCGGGCCGCTAGTTAAAAATATTTCTAATACGACATTTTAAAGTTATGATGATGACATGGTAATTGGACGCCAACTTTCTTGTATAAGAACATTGTTATAGAATGTTGTGGTATGTGTCAACTATACCCTTGCCTCTCTTTAGAAATCTCTCTCTACTCCTTAGGTAAATAAAGCAAAAACAAAGTTTATTGAGTGTCTCTCCGAGTCTCGTTTGGTAGTTTTAGTGACCCTTTTATAAATCAAAGCACAACACTGTAATGTAAATAAATGAAATTTGTTATTTTATCCGGATTTGAATTCGTTTGGAAATTTTAAAACTTTTTGCTTTTTCAAATTAGGGTTGTTTAACCTTTTTGGAAAAAACGAAACAATAAGCAAGCAGCTGGTAAAGACGAGGATGTTACGTCGGTACCCAGCTCATGGAAAGTGGTTAGCGTCGCCTATAGACGTTGGTAACACTAGGGGTGAAACCTACGCATCGCCAGATTTGAGATGCGGTAGGCAGATGAAATAAAGGGACCAAACAGGAGGTGTGGAGTAGGGGGAAGGGACAATGGACCGTCGTAACTCCAGTAATGGCACGAATATACGATTTGCTCAAGTCTAGTTTTTTTAGGTTCTATAACATACATACATACATAGCTTCACGCCAGTTCCCTTGCGGGGTAGGCACGAACAACAGAGCACCATTCAGGCTTGTTCTTACACACCTCACTCGCTTCTTTGACATTCATAGCTCTTGTCATGCACGCTCGTCTGTTCTTAAGGCTCCTGACATCACCTTCTGCTAGTATACGATCAATTTGATCATGGAAGGTGTATCGTGCCCTTCCACGACTTCTGCATCCATCCACTTTTGCATTGTATATCTATTTTGTCATTCTTTCATCGTGCATTCTTTCCACATGCCCGAACCACCGGAGCAGGTTCTATAACAATTCTGGCAAATTGGAAACATAGGTACATAATATAACATAGTCATGTTCATCAGTCCATCTTTCTTTCTTTGTCACACACGCAATTGATTTATTCATTTATTTTCCTTCCTAGGTGTAGTATAAGGTACTATGTACTCTTATCATTCGGAAGAAATTACGATTCCCAACTCGGTACGTATTGTAGCGCTCAGCTGCGCTTCAGGTCTCGAACTACTCAATGCAATCGTCATCCATCTAACCGATGGACTATTGCATTGAGTAGTTTAACAATGAATTAAATTAAAGACATTAACAATGTCTACTCTCGTAGATCAACGAAATAATTATGTACTGAAAAATATTCACGGTGGTAAGAATTAAAAAATTCTCTCAACCAAAATTTGTTTAATTATAATTTTTGAAATTATTTTATTGTAGAAGTATAGCAGACAGGCTGATGGCCCACAATAGCCCGCATGATGGCAAGTGGCCCCAAAGGGGAGACTGAAATCTGGTAACTAATGCCAGAACAGAACTCAAGGTTATTATGGCGGCATACTCTAGACCAGGAGCGGTGACCATCTGGATAGGGAAATACCTTAGCATCCCGCTGTGGATTGTTTTACTGTGTCTTATGTCAGGCCGTCCGGCCGTCGGCATTAGTATACTTTCTCCGTTCCTGTACAGAAGAACAAAGAGATAGGATAAGAAAATATGACCAAACGTCAATTAATCAGTCTGTAGATAATTCTCACATCTACCCTTGACTATGCGAAGAGTGACTGTAATTAGTCTGACTTAATCATAGCTGAATCTTCAAACACGATACGATATGATGTTTCTGTTTCGTGTACCTTTTCACATTCCCGCATATCTTGTGCAGTCCCGCCCGCAATTTAGTTTGCGGCTAACCGCTAACAACGTGCTATTATGTCGTTGACACTTGAGGCAATTGCAAATTCCATTACTCGCCTGATTTGAACCTAGTCACACAGATATAATTAGTGGATATATTCAGATATTCGAGTATTATTCTTATGCCCGTCTATATGCGCCTAACGCCACAGATTACTGTAATGCTCGAGCTTCAATTGCGATAGATTTATAGTTATTCACTGTGGTCAAATACGTCTTATCTATACCGTCAAAAATAACACCGTTAACGATTAGGCACACTAGTTTAGACGTTATTTGTCAATATTTAACGTCATTAACAATTAATAAGAATATCACATTACACGCTACGTGTGCGTGAAGGGGGTCAATAATTATAATATTATCACAGGTAAAGATGTAGCATAAGAAAAATAGACAAATAAGTTTCGTATTGTATAGTAACCATAATAATATATAAGCTCTAATGATGTAAAGTAAAAAATATAACTATGAACATAAGATAAAATATAAAGTGTACAAGTTTTGCAAAAAGATAAAGTGTAAGAGCTATAAGTTATCTAAAAAATCCCTAAAAGAGATCAATAAATTAGATAAAAAGTTAAAGAAATTAAATTCCAAAAATATGTGAGTCGGAGGGAATACAAAGAAATCATAACAGAAGTCTTATTACATTGTACCTGCCTATGTGTGCCTTTTTTTTTTTAACAAGGGGAAATCCCTTTGAGGACTATCGACTGCAGGGGAAATGTGGTGAGGAGTGTGGGATTCGCCATGTTAGGGTGGCACTAGCACCGCAAGCAAGCAAGAAGTGCTATTGCCACACCACGGTTAGGGATACCCACTAAAACCCTTCGGTACTATTCTTTCCTTCACTTTTATGCCAGGTCCACAAGTACCTATTTGGCCTAGCTATTTCGCAGGCCTTGGCAGGAGGCGGCCCTTAAGGCTTCTTCCACTGCCGGGGGGAGGCAAAGCGCCCGGCGACTTACATTCATTCCTTAACGTGGGGCGATTTGTAACGCGTCCCACGGGAGGAAAATATCTCTAATCTACTATACGTGTTGAAAGGCGAGAAAAGTCTACGGAAACAAACTTATATACCTACACCTCAAGTTCCCTCGTTGCTTCAAAAGGGATGAAAAGGCCACTGCATAAACTATGAATACATTAATTCATAACATACTGTTAAATTATAACGACTAGACATTTTTGTGAATATTTTTTCGCTGTTTTAAATATAAATTATTTAATTATTTATATTTCTTCACATAAAATACATGAAACACTTATAATATCACATTTTGCGGTTACATGGAAGTTTGGTTTTCCAAAGCATATTATTTCTTTCTTGATGAATATAGAGATAAACCAATTACCTTGAAAATGATTAATTAATAAATGTTATAAACCATTTCCATATTAAAACATTATTGTTTTTTAATTTTGTTTGAGAGTTTACCTCTATACGCTTTGAGGATGATTCAAATAATTGAAATTAAAATATTAGTGATTAAAACAGCAACTTTTCATTAAACTAGCAGGCCCGGCAGTCGTTGTCCTGCCCGGAAGAAATAAATTTCGAGAACCCAGTTGCAGGGCCACCTATTCAATTCAATTGTGCATATAAACCATCGTGAGATCCATTCGAACACACACAAAAAATCATCAAAATTATATAGTCCCGCAGTTTAAGAGTTCAATGACATGCACATATACACAAGCTTTATTTATTGGTATATATAGATAAATAAAACTTTATTGTACAATAAAATAAACGGTTACAAAAAATGCATATTCACAATAGCTACTTACCTACCTTCGTAAGTAAGTAAGTACCTTCAAGGCTATAGGCGGAGGATCTCTTCCAGGCAATCTAAATTAAAGGAAATTATATATATGAGTGTATCAATCAAGCATTATCTGCTCCATTTCGATATCTTGCAGGGTTCAGAAGATATGAATACTTTTAAAAGATCCATATCCCGCGAACGAAGTGGCGCGCACAGCTAGTTCTAATAAATGAACTCTTCGACATGTACCATGTGTTTTACCCTGGATTATAATAATAGCAGCAGTACGTTGCGTTACTTAATAAGTTTTACTCGTATGGGGATAAGAGCGTGTACATACGTAGAGGGAGTAGAACCATTATCTCCGCTTAATGCAAGTTGCAGGCAAATTCAGGCCGACGACGTCGTTTAATAGCCCAAGTTTGAGGAGCCTCTAAAGAGGCAAGGCTGCCAATAAGGGCGATACAAAGGCACACTCAGTTTCACTTCACGCAAACTTTCATGTGAAAATGCGAGAGACATCTAAGTTTCGTCGCGTGTGGTACGTATTTTCATGTAAAGTCGTTTGCGTTAAGGAGCCAAGTTATGGTATAAACTTTTGTTATAATACTGCGAATCTATTTAACTTGTTTTGCCTATGAGCTTGGTCACTTTTCAGCGTTCCAGTATTTAATAAAAAGCAATTTATTTTAGAGACTACTATATCTAGAGATATGAAATTATATAGTTGCATATACAGTTATACACTTATTGAAGTGTCGTTTATCCCTCTGTTTTCTTTCACCCTCTTCCAATTATGGGGGTCGGTACAATATATCTTTTTCTTCCATACTCCTCTATTCTGACATACGTGCTCTGTCACACCATAAATCATCATATCATCCTTCAAAGAATCCATCCATCTCTTTTTTGGTCTACCTTTACATTTATATCCATCAATCTTGCAGTTTAACATTCTTTTTGTCATTGACTTTCATACCTCCTCATTACATGCCCATACCACCTCAGTCTTCTTCTTCTCAATTTTTCAGTAACGGGTGCAACTTACAAAGATTTACGTAACCCCTTACGTAATCATTTCTTACCTTATCCATTCTTGTAACACCACAAGTCCATCCCAACATTCTTATTTCATCTGAGTGGAGTCGTTTGTGGTCTATCACTTTAGTGGCCCAACATTCAGACCCGTATAACATGACCGGTCGTATGATAGATTTATATATCTGACATCTGACATTAGGTTGTCGCATGTTATACCGGTTACCTGTCTCCACTTTAGCCAAGCTACATTTATTCTTCTCCTTACATATTGTCTATTTCACAATTACTCTGCAGTAGTGAATCAAGGTATATGAATTCGGCGTTACACGGTAGTGTGGTCGATTCTATTTTAAGAGGCACAGCACTAGAGGTTTCGCCGAAAACGCAAAACAGGTATTCGGTTTTGGTTCTACTGATTTTCAAGATAACGTCCTCTAGCGCTTGCCGCCACCTATCCACTTTGTTTTGAAGTGCAACCCTATTTTCATCTACTAGAACAATATCATCTGTGAAGAGCAGGGGGCTTCATCCTGTACCCCTACGGGCAACGCATCCATGACCAGCAGAAATTAGTAAGGACGCAAGGCGGATCCCTGGTGCAAACACACCTTCACAGAGAACTTGTTCGTGGTTCCTACTGCAGCGAACTTATCATGTTGTATATCCATAGTTAAGTAATGTCAAATTTGTCAAAAACGTTTTTTACATTGAATGAGGGAAAGTTTTGAATTTGTGCAATATGAATGAGTGATGATTGGTTATTTTGGCACTCTTAAAATATTGTTATTTAGATTATTTGAATATTTTAAGTTTTATTCCAGTAGTAATATAAATTTTAAAAGGTTTAAATGTACGTACATTTCAAATTCTTCTTTATCTATTTTCATCAAATCTCACAATAGAAGCTGCTGAAAACTGTAAGAAGTCGTGGAGAATAAGTATGAAAGCGGATCTCGAGCTCCAAAGCGGACACTTGCAACGTAACCGGAACTAGTTTAATTTAGCAAGCCATAATGTCCATTGTTGCAGCGCGGAATACACAATTTTTAGAAGAATGATTGCGGATTGTCAAATTCTGCTTACGGGGATTCTTTCGCTATTAGCACATAGTATTTGTAACAATGTGCACATTGGAAAGACTGTCTACGCTGTATAAACTTCCCGACCAAGATTCGAATCCACGTATTTGCATGACATCTGTCTCTGAAACACAACTGAATATTTTGTCAGAACACTCGCACAAAACACATATTCGCAATTTTTTCTACTTTGTACAGTACACCAGCACCTCGTTAGAAGCTATGTGAACACATGAATAAATTCATGAACTCATTTATTACCTGCTTTGATGTGGGTAGATAATTTTGTATCCGCGGTTAATTACCACATTCTAGGTTTGTGTCGTTCTACCCTTATTATATTATGTAGCGAAACGTACCGAAATTGTGGCCGAACTATTTATTTCAGTAAAACGTTGTAAAAGCGTAACTTCTAGCTTTGGGACAACCGCTGTTTGGCTAGTTAGGCCATTGTTATTGGATTTACACATAATT
Source organism: Dendrolimus kikuchii (assembly GCA_019925095.2). Taxonomy (NCBI): domain Eukaryota; kingdom Metazoa; phylum Arthropoda; class Insecta; order Lepidoptera; family Lasiocampidae; genus Dendrolimus; species Dendrolimus kikuchii. The sequence continues at coordinate 13,129,280 of CM034398.1, read as the reverse complement.
CACGCTACACTCGAGTTCGGGGAGCAAATTACTTGATCCTTGGGAGAATAATTGGAGTCTGCAAATGGTTGAACATGAATAAAGGCGGTGCCTACTTTATTTTAACGATATAATTAGGAGGGAAGGTGAAAGAAAACATAACGAGGAAAACTGCGCATCTGGGGTAAATGTTGAGTGGGTCTTGAGCCCATCACAGAGCTATCAAGGCGTTACAATAAAAGCGTAGTTAAAAGCGAATGTCCCGAAAGCAAACTTTAGTAAGAAAATTGGGATCAAATTCGAAGTTCAATTTGTTGTTTGCGGGTTTATAGTGTATGTACAGTCGCGGTATGAAAAAGTTTGGCACCTTAAAGCCGACTTTTACTTGCACGAGTACAAGAAACGTCACTGCCTACATTTTAAAAAACTTTACGTTTATAAAATATATAAAAAAGTAAAAAAAGAAAATTGCAATGTTGACAATAACAGTGATTAACAATAGGGAACAAAGAGGGTAAAATCACATCGCTTGTCATAAATATTAAAACCAATAAAGGGGTTTAACATCTCTAAACAATCTTCTTAGATACGATAGAAAATCAAATAACTTTGATCTAAGTAGATTTAAACTTTATTGTCAAACAGTTAAATATATATTTTTGTCGAGAAGTCTGTTCTGTGACTTAGTTTGAAAATGTAACATTAGCTCGCGGAACGTTAAATTAATCAGTTTGATAACTAGCGAACATTTTCATACCATGACTGTACGTGTCAGTAAATAGAAATAAATGGAAATAAAACTACAATAATAGATGTTCGTCTGAAAGCAAAAAATATATATTTCTGCTTCTTACTTTGAATTTGTCGGATTTAGCAATGCAAACTTTCGTACAGACACAAATAATGCGAAAGTCATATTTTTATATATATCAATATTAAGATTTTCATTTCTTGACAACGCTTTTAGAATCTTTTGGAAAAAGTCGCCCCTTATCGTCCAAAGTTTCTAGAAGTATAAAATAGTTTTTACGTCGTTAAACGTTGTGATGTTCAAAGGCTAAAGGACCTATAAAGCAATTAATTTGAATAGACCAACTATCAAGCTTACTGTAAACTTAATCGGACTAAATAAATACTTTATTATTGGTTCAATCTTGGTTATTCATGGTTTACTTATATTTACCTAAAACTAACTTACTCATGTAAAATGGAAACTTCTATAATGGTAAGGTCATTCGGTCTTATTCATATTGAGTTAGCGTGAGTTTATACGTTCATATTTTGCTAGAGTTTACGTAATATGAATTACTCCAGTCGCCTTGAGTTCTGTGCACCGTAAAATACTGGACCTCTGCCCTAGTTTGTGTTTTCAGATGGCTACAAACTGGGTGTTATTGACTTGTCTAAATAGTTTCCTTCTAAAGTCTATTTCAAATAGGACGGTATGGCTGACACATCCGTAAAACGTAACGTGTAGCGTTATAGTAAAATTTCCTTCGAAATAATTATCAGCATGAGTTCAGTAGACAGGTAGACGGCCCACCTGATAGAAAGCGGTTACCATCGCCTATGGACACTTAACTCCAAAGGTGATACAAATGCGCTGCTGCTCTCTAAAGAGAGACTGGAACCTGGGCACTAGTGCCGGAACACAAATTCAAGTTTGTTATGGCGGCATACTCTAACCAGGGGTGGTAGCCGTCCAGACGGGCAAATACCCTACCACCTGTTTATTTCGCTATGAATTAAGTAAGTAACTAAGTTTAAGTAAGTAATTTCTCAGAAACCGCCTTATTTGAAATATACTTTAGGTAAACCTAATTCCATCCTAGAACATACCATCGCTTACCATTAAAGGGAAAATTGTCATGTAATAATCATGCAAACTCAAGCCAGAATAAAAAAAAATATCCGAGGAAAATATATCTGTTGACAAAGTGATATTTAAAAGAAATTCCACTCATTTTATTGCAAATAATAAAATAAAATTATTAGCTCATTTCTACAACACTCGTTATCTTGTACAGATGTTCAAAGCGTCAAAATTTCTTTCTTGTGAGAACCAATTAGGCTAATGACTCCGATCTTTTTATAAAAGTTACAATTAGCACCTGCCGAAAGAAATCGTGTTATAAAATATTTTCTCCAATTTTCAACACTCGTAGAATCTTATTTCAGGGGTCATAGTTTATGTAAATGTTATTAAGGTATAAAAGGGGAATTTTAGAGAAACTAAACGTACCCGCAGTTATACCTACGCATGAAATGTTCACGTACGTGTTCTGTTTGAGACCAAAAACATTATTATTTCTTTTGTGACGTCAAAAGATACTAATTTTCTTTCCTTAAGCCAATTTTAGACAGTTCATTTATATCTTTTAATTTTAAGTGATCCATATAAACATAAACTTGAATCATTCAATGCCATTAAGTACCGTCATTTCCTTTCATTTATATGCATTGGAATCAAATTAATTCAGTTTGGTTGATTGATCACGAGACTTCTATGGATAAAGTCTGCAGAGTGCTGAATCGTTATACTGTTACGAGGTAGGCAAAAGATCTTTTATCACCTGAAGAGTCGATTAGACGTTTTGAGAGATAATTATAAAGCTGTTCGAAGCGTTAAAACATCAAACGGCACAAACAAGTAACTCCCACTGAGGCTTGAATGCTACTCGAGTAATTCAGCTGTTACCGCCCCTCAACTGGCTGATTTAGGCGTATTTAGGATAAATCTATAGTTGTGTAATACATGAATTTTAAGTATCGGGGTGGTGGAGTGGGGAGGGGGAGGCTTACTTATCCTTACCACGGCCGCCGTGGTCCGGAGTTCTGGAAATATTAATTTTTGAAAACATAACCTCACTTATCTTTTCACTAATATTGGACTTATATACATAGGTCCAAAGTTGAACAATCTATTCAAAGTCCAAAAGAAAGCCAGTAATCAACAGAAAACAATCAAAATAACCAAAGAAAAAACATAAGTGGTCAGAAAATGAACAAAAACACAACAAAGCACATTCACATACACTACAAGAGTAACTATGAAAATCTTCAAAATACGAAAAGATATATAGATATAAAGACGAAATTATAAATTGATATTTTTTTACATAATCGCATATATTTATTTTTAACCACTTATTAAAAAACTTATAAAAGTATAAACTTATTAAAAAATTTGGATTTGTTCTGCAATGTATTTAAAAATGTTTATTATATCATTAATATACCGATACATTGACATATTAAACGAGCATCTAGCTAGTCGTCCGCTAAACTGATGAATAAAACAAATGTTTCGTACGAGACGTTAAAGCGTCACAACTGTTCATGTATATAAAATAAATAGTAAATAGTACCATTCGGTTCTGGCACTCACCAGCCGCCGCCGTGGAACGCTCGCTTTGGTCACTCGGCTCGTGCGCGTTAGTCTTAAGCTACCTAATTCAACCTAAATCTCTATTCTAGTCACTAGGAGCAATCTTCCACCACTCATCCCACTAATATTAGTAAAAATATTTCAGGAACTCCGGGTTACAGAAAGGGTAAGTATACCTTCCTCCCTCTCCACTCCGCCCACCCACTACTTAAATTCGTGTATCGGATTTGATTGGCAGCCGTATTTGTAAGTGAGATGTGGCCAGTTTTATAAATACCTATAAAGAATTTTATTTTTTAACCGAATTCAAAACGGAGGAGATTCTCGATTCGACTGAATGTATTTTATGTATGTTCGTTAGGCGATTTCTTCGTCTTTCGTCAATTATAGATCGATTTTCAATTATTTTTTAATGAATATACTTCTGAGGTAGTCCCATACTCACCAAGTCAAGATTTGATGAGTGGATCCTAGGGAAATTGGGAGCAACCCTCAAATATTATAGGCACATACAACGTGTTTCATATTTTTTTTCTAAAGCAAGTATTTGCGTAAGTAAAAAGTAGAAAAATTAAAAAATTACAAGAATTAAAACCGACTTCAGATATAACAATTTTTTTCTATAACATCTTGAAGTTAATGCAAAGTAAAAGGTTTTATTTTTTCTATCTAATATGTACATTATTACTTTTATTCAAGATAGTATAAGATGTAGAAAAACTATAGATAATAACTAAATCGACGTGTTACGCATATTAGTCGATTTAATTGTGTGACCTAGTAAGGACTTTACGGTGCGGTATGGTTATAAATTAGCTCAAATAGAGACGCCACCTAGTGTCCAGGTGACATAATTCAATTAGATTGCGAGCCATTTGTTATGCTGCCGAGCGCAAGCGTGAGTTATGCGATGTCTTACCATTGAACAATATCATAAAGGATATCCCAGTGAGCCAGTGACTCTTAAAATAAAGATGGAACTTTTTGGCTAAGCGAAGACAAGCTACTATAAGTTAATAAGTAACTAGTAGTAGTTAATTACAAATAACGTTATTATTTCAAAATTCGTAATTCGTAATTCTTAAATTTTATAAAAAGTGATTACAGTGACAACATGCCCTGACCTACATGCTAGCAGCCAAAAGTATAACAATATGTTTCATTAAAATTTTCTATATGATACAAACATTTTTTTCATTAATAAAGCTTATGATAAATTGTGGTATTTTGGCTAACGTCGCAAGTTGAACTATATTTATTTTTTTAAATCACAGCTATTTTGATGCATTATAAGAATAAATAATCATCGCCGTATATGCACTCGGTACAAAGTTTCATGTTATGGCTTCCAATTCTTACCCTCTTTTTTAGAATATTCACATTAGAACTCCTTTGAAAAGTGGCGCTTGAGACCATATCCGCCAAAACAAAAGGTATTTCTAAATACATGTTACAACGCCACATAACATTATAATTTTAAGAATTCTATACTTTAATTCTTATAATTATTACATAAGTCTGATTACTTACCTTTCTAGTACATGAAACAATCTGAATGTTAAACATGGACCTACGACGTGTCAGAAAATAATTCCAGTAATCTCTTCTACTCATATTACTTAACATTCTTTCCCTTGCCTCTCCCAAATGCAATCCTGATAATTATTATCTATGTCAGTAGAACCGCAATATATTTTACAATATTATTAACTGGAACAATGTTATGGTTGTGCTTTAATTATAATTTTCCAGGACGCTTATTTTGCGTGCAAACGAATCGTAGAAAGACGGGGTGGAAATTTTCATGAATCAGTGGTTTCAAATAATATTAATTATTGCCCTTAATCTGTTTTTTATCTGATTTAATAATATACCAAATGTGTGTAAACGTAACATAAAAAGTGCTACCGGTAATACTATATTACAGGTGGGTTATTAAATTTTATATAAAACTAGGATATGCCCGTGACTTTATCTACGCTTGACTTGAAATTCCCGCGGGATTCCCGGGACAGAAACTACCGCAGCATTTAAAAAAGGATCTAAGCTATCCTTAGTGGAAACTGTGTCGGAATAGGCTAATTTTTATGCATCCGAACAACTTCAAACCGTTCCCGGGAAAATTCCCACGGGGCTCCCAGGATAAAAAATGTCATACATTTTATTACACAAAATTTATTATCGATTAGTAAAAAAAAATCACATCGGAGCTGGCTTTTTTAAATCTGGCCTATTTAGATCATTCCCAGAAAACATCCCGCTGGTTTCTCAGAATAAAAAGTAACGCAGAGTTTAAGTCTAAGAATTAGCTGCCGATCAGCGAAAAGCGCATCGAATTCGACCTATTAGTTTTTACGTGCATCCTAAACAAACAGACAAACCAAGAAACAGACAAGAAATCTAAAAAATTGTATTGTTTTCTCCGTCGTTTGTATAGTTTATTCCAGTTGTTTTTTTTAATAGCTTTAATGTACAGAAACAGCCACACATGTTTAGGATTTTATGATATTATAGATAATAATAACATCCTATAAATGTCCCACTGCTGGTCTTGGGCCTCCCATTAGGGATGGAGGAAAGTATACCAAGGCGGCTTGGCAGGTTTGACTCATCAGTTACCTCGATGTGCAGAGTGCATCTCGATGTTTTCTTTTCGACGTTGTTAGCACGTAATCAATGGTAATTGTAACAATATGCACACTAGGTCAGAAAACCGCCTAAGTAGTGTATACGTTCCGGCCAGGATCGAACCCGCGCCCTTTGAGTTTGGGACGCGTGCGCCAGCCATTACGCTACCACGACTTGTTAAATACCACGACATATTAAATTAATACATAACTTTGCATTGAAATTGAATGAGCCATGTCGGGGGTATTCGAGAGAATATTTCAGACAGACTAACAAAAAATCGAAATGTGTCCTGGGACACATAGTAAAAGTGAAACTTCAACGGACAAATGGAAAAATGAATCGCAACAAAATTTTAACTAGAAGTTTTACGGCCAGGTTTTCAAATTGGACAAGTACATTAGCAATCTGCCCGTAAGACTTCAAGTTAAAATTTTATTGTGATTCGTTTTTCCACTTGGCCGTTTACTATGTATCCCAGTACACATTTCGATTTTTCGCAGGTTTACTGTAAATTATGATTTGGTTAGGTTAGATACATTTTAATTAATGCATTTTTGATTTAAACATAGTTTATTTTATCAAATTAAGAAACTGAATTCGATCCGGAACCAAAAAACGCATCCATACGCTTTTCCGCGCGGCCGAAACGCTTTATCGTGACAGAAAAATCCTAAGACCCCGTCTATATAGAAGTTTCACTTCAAAAAACCCTAAAAAGGCTTAGTCATGACAAAGCCATAACTAGTATATAAATTAGCAATCTTCACTATTTATTTTGTAAACACAGACATTTGAATTTTAATAATATAGATAGAATTAATTTAAAATAACATAAACATACATTGTTTTATAGAATACTTAGAATAAATTTAGAAAATAATTGTAACATAAAAATACTTCAAGTGTATTTTTGTATTTTCCATCATTAGCAAAATTGTATTATGCAAGCTATTAAAATAAAAACCGCTGTGTTACGTCGACCTTTATTAATGAAGCTGAATTTTAATATGAAATAATTTCAGACATTTAAATATGCGCAAGAAACCGTGAAAGAATGGAACAAATTTATCCACGGTGAACAATTTATTATGTTTTAGGATTGCTTGCGAACATGTGATAGGAAACATGACACATTATAAAATTTTACAATTTAATAAATATAAATTATACATGTAAGCAGTCCCATAACATTTATATCTTTCATGGTGTACCATCATGGAAAAAGAATTCTTCATTCATTGTGTGAGAATATATATTGGAATAGCATGAAAAAAGAACTAGGAAAATGGAGTAGACCCTGTCGTTCTGAGCGGAAACTAAGCGCGATGCAACACGCGACGAAAATAATTATATTTGTTACCAACCATTCATTTACCTTACCACCCGTTAAAATCTGACTTAAGCTCCATACAAGCAAGATCAAAATTCAACCGATGGTATGACAAGGCAATAAATAATAGTCTCCCATGGCACCAACCTCCATTGTCTCTCTCGTCGCAAGCCAAAGGTCGTGGTCGATCCGTAACCTGTGGCGTGACATCTACTCGTAGTCATACAGGATTCAAAAGCTTTGCAGAAATCTAGTTTTCACTAGACGATTGTTATTCCTGTTACAGTAATATTAAATGTGAAAGTGAGTTCATAGTGCCATCCTATGCCTAACATTTGTTATTTTATTTATTTTAGAAACCAGATGAACTTTTTGTCCCGAAAACGATAAGATAATAGGATTATTGCTAAATGTATGAAATAAAATTATAATTGTTAATGTCATGTAGGTACTCCATTTAATAATTCACACGTTATTGTTCCTATAATTGATATATTTTAACAATGATGCGGTATTTTCGTTTATATACCGCAGGCAACGGTCATTAATAATATTTATTTACAGTTATTTATGTAAATTTTGTTTATGCTTTTGACTTTTGCAATTTCTACTACTATTTATTATTTAATCAAGTAGTCTGATAATAAATACCTCTGATTTTAATTGTAAAATATTTATTTGTTTATTTAAAATTGAATAAATATTACAATACGACACTAACGTGACCGCAGATTTTTCGGATTCATTAACGATTTTGTCAAAAACGGAACCCTTATAAAATTCTCATGTCCTATTCGTTTCTTAATTACGTCATAGTCATATTTCTTAAAAACTACTTTGACCTATACAAATGTACAGGTAGGTATAATTTATATACGATTATAGCTACAGTAGTGTAGTCAGCAACGTACAAGGTGTGGCTCTCATATTTGTACAGACGTTTAGGTACTGTAACGACTAACCTCCTTAGTAGTCATAATAAATGAAGAAATATAATGTTTTTGAATTTAATTCGAGGAATGCCTCCCAAAGCAAGAAAAGACGATTGTATCGGGCCGCGAGCAGAAAACATCTCATGTAAAAGTATCTCGATTGCGAATATAAACTTATATCCTAAATCAGTCTCTCATTGAAGATAAAGATCCCGGTCAGCTCTGAAGCCGCTGGCCGTCACAATACCTTATGTAAATAAAGGTTGATTTTTTAAAAGTATATCACAACGCGTATGAGTATCATCAGACAGGTCTTAAACTCACAAGGTGGTAAGACATTCTTTTTAAAATCATTATAAGCGACCAGGCAACCCCCTGTCTAAGACCCGATTTTTCAATCATCAGATAAAAATTGTCAGTCGAATAAATGAAAATTCAAAAGTGGAACAATTCAACTGGTTTATTCTTGCAACTGTTAATTTTAATTTTCCCATGTTTTTTATTCCAGGAATAACTTTTATCTAGTGTTTGAAAAATTGACCTTAAAAGTTAAGAACTATGAAATCAGTCATTTTGAATTTTTAAAGGCGTTTTTTAAATATTATAATAATAACATTCAATGTATCGTGTTTATTATTTAATAGGTATCCTAGAATTTGTGAAAGAAGATACCGACTCTTTAAACGCCCTATTTACTTGAGCATGAGTTAGAAATTGTTACTTTAAAAAATGATGAATATTCATATAATTAAGATTTTAGAAGTAGTTATCATGTAATAAAACTACGTTTTAACGGTTTTAAGCGCGGTAATTTGATTTGATTTTGGTTTTTCCGACGTTTCGGCCACTTTTCAGTGGCCGTGATCACGGAAGACAAAGATGTCAAGTGTCAACGAGTATTGTTAAAGTTTTATTTAGCCTACCGCCAACTTATTAATTTTAATTATTTAATTTTGTTTATGGTTATTATTTACTCTATGGGAGCCTAATCTAATTTACTACCGCTTCTCAACATGTTATGGCTTGAAGAGAAGAAGCGGCGCAAGAAACTCTTCAGCAAACATGCCTAGCTCTAATCTTAATATATATAAATCTCGTGTCACAATGTTTGTCCTCAATGGACTCCTAAACTACTTGACCGATTTTAATCAAATTTGCACACCGTGTGCAGTTTGATCCGACTTGAAAGATAGGATAGCTTAGATTTGGATCCGGTAGGTGGCGCTGGAATCGGGTTCGAAATTTTATTAGTTCAGGGCAGAACAACGTCTGCCCGGGCAGCTAGTAATTTTATATAATATTAAAATGGGTGCAAGGAAAAATAAAAGTAATTATCAGTCAAGTTGGTTTGTGTTTCGTTGTACGCAGAAAGAGCTCACAGTGTCTTGAGGTCTGGCAGCTGGTTTTTGCTGAGTTTGGGTCTTAATAGTTTTGATAATTGGATCCAAAACAGGTGGTACTTGCCAACCATCTTCTCTATTGAAATTTGGGTGTTTTTTGATTTCAATAGCCTCACGCATCGTTCTAGGTATGAAACGATTCTCTTTCGCGAGGATTTGTGGGTTATCGAATCTGATGTAGTGGTTGGGTTTATCCAGCGTGTGTTCACTGATCGCAGACTTCGTAGACCTTGTGTGTTTCATGTCAGCAATGTGTTCTTTTACTCGTGTTTTTATGCTCCTCTTTGTTTGCCCAATGTATGACAATCCACACTCACAATCAAGCTTGTAAACCCCTGCATCCTGGAGTGGGATATTGCATTTCACAGGTCTCAGAAATTGGGTAATCTTTTTCTGCGGCTTGAAATATGTTTTGATTGAAGCTCGCCTGAGGATGTGACCAATTCTGTCTGTGACCCCCTTGATGTAGGGTAGGGTAGCAGGGCACCGCTCAACTGAAGGTGGTTTGGGGCCTTTGTGACGTTGGTGTGGAGTCTTCAGCTGATTGCGTTGTAGAACTCGCTTGACATGCTGAAGCTCTCCAGCTATGTGGTTCTCGTCACAAATTTTCTGTGCTCTCTGAAACAAAGATTTGCCCACGATAGCTAACTGACTAGGATGGTGGTGAGACGAACCATTAAGGTATTTAGCTGTATGGGTTGGTTTCCTATACACCGTATGACCAAGAGTATTGTCAGGGTTCCTTAGGATGAGCACATCCAGAAAAGCTAATTTATTGTTTGCCTCTAGTTCCATAGTAAATTTAATATTACTGCTAATGGAATTGAGATGATCTAGATTATTCTTCTATTATGATTTATGTGAAATGCAATATCCCACTCCAGGATGCAGAGGTTTACAAGCTTGATTGTGAGTGTGGATTGTCATACATTGGCAAACAAAGAGGAGCATAAAACACGAGTAAAAGAACACATTGCTGACATGCACAAGGTCTACGAAGTCTGTGATCAGTGAACACACGCTGGATAAACCCAACCATTACATGAGATTCGATAACCCACAAATCCTCGCGAAAGAGAATCGTTTCATACCTAGAATGATGCGTGAGGCTATTGAAATCAAAAAACACCCAAATTTCAATAGAGAAGATGGTTGGCAAGTACCACCTGTTTGGGATCCAATTATCAAAACTATTAAGACCCAAACCCAGCAAAAACCAGCTGCCAGACCTCAAGACACTGTGAGCTCTTTCTGCGTACAACGAAACACAAACCAACTTGACTCATAATTACTTTTATTTTTCCTTCCACCCATTTTAATATTATATAAAATTATTAGAGCTAGGCATGTTTGCTGAAGAGTTTCTTGCGCCACTTCTTCTCTTCAAGCCATAACATGTTGCGAAGCGGTAGTAAATTAGATCAGGCTCCCATAAAGTAAATAATAACCATAAACAAAATTAAAATTAAATAATTAAAATTAATAAATTGGCGGTAGGCTAAATAAAAACTTTAACAATACTCGTTGACACTTGACATCTTTGTCTTCCGTGATCACGGCCACTGAAAAGTGGCCGAAACGTCGGAAAAACCAAAATCAAATAAAATTACCGCGCTTAAAATCGTTAAAACGTAGTTTTATTATGTATAAAAGTCGCGAAAACTTAAGAAAATATTAGTTATCATATTTTAAACATTATTACTGATTACATTTATTATAAAATCAAAGAGAAAAATAACTCTTTAAATCTGCCAAATATCTTTATGGCAATAAAATACTATGAAGTAAAAATTTTCAATTTGCATACAATTTTTCGTAACGTAGAAAATTACAACAATATTTCAATACAGCGTATTTTTGATCCTTTCAAGTTCTCGGTGCTATAAAGGAAAGCGATAAATGATAGCATTGCCAACGCGATTCGATTCCAAGGCTTTGCATTTAAAGCAGAAACCAAGCGCATGCACTATCCATATTTAAAAAAAAATCTTATTTAGGATTTCTAGTACTCTTTCGAATGAAAATCAAATTTGATCTAATTTATAACCAAATGATCTCATATCTAAATTCATTTTAGGTCGAAAGAACAATGGGGATTAATCTATATTAATATTATAAAGAGGTAAAGTTTGTGAGTTCGTGGCGTTGTAGGGGGTAATCTCTGGATCTACTAAACCGATTTTAAAAATTCTCTTATTGTTGGAAAGCTACAAGAGTGTCATAGGCTATATAACATGACGCTATATACCACGGAAGTGGGACAGAGCGCGGGTGAAACTGCTCTGGGCCGCTAGTATTTAGACAAAGTGGTACTAATATTTGAAGAAGCACTGCACCTTATATCCTTTATTGCTTTCTGGTTCTGCTAAATACAAACTATTTATACTAAATCAGCTTTTGGAGATAAATAGTTCACTGCATGCAAATTTCTTCTATCACACTAAAAGAACAAAAATCAGCCAACAGTGTATTTATTTCTCTTGTGTGCAATAAAGAATATTCTATTCTAAAGCTATGGAATCCTATATATTCAATTTTGCTTAGTTCCGATTTAAAATTTCTTTTGACGCAGATAATAACATAAATTTACTGAATTATTTAAGTAAGTACATCTTTTATGTTTTATTTGTTCAAAAGAAAAGTATGAAATCAAAGCTAAGGATATTAAAAAATACAAAAAGGATTATGACAAAGGGTAGTAATCCGTAAAGAATATTTATTTTTAAAGTTCACTGTGTTTTATATATCTAGACAGTATGATACTTACTCGAAGGCCTTATTAGTACACAAATAAACAACGTCCATTATTTCGTTTATTAAACATAGAGATGGAATAATATTAAGCAAACAACATGATTTATATAACGCAGCGCCATTAGCTTGACTTTTATTTTTATTAATAGTTGCTCTTAAATTCTACATAAATATTTTAAAGTACACAATGGTTATTATACTACGCAATTGTAATAATATACACGTTTATCTTATAATGTATTTAATATATACTTTTATTGTGGTAAAAGATAACATTTAGTATTTGTACAAAAATTAAATGCTTTCGGTTTCTCATGTGGCTCACCGATCATAGAGTACCACACCCTGGAGTAATCGCCACCTGGGGTCCTAGAAGCATACCCTAAAGGCAATGATTGGCAGGTAACTTGCACTGCGAAGTTTGATTAACGTCAGGCGGTGCTGGGATACAGTGGTCTCTTTCCGAGAGGCTGTCATCTTGCATAAGTAGCCTTTTTTATCAAGGGAACATCCATTTGTCGCTAAGCCGCGGCGGGGTATTCGCGGTGGGGCATGCGAGGTTTGCTACGTTGGGGTGCATTAGTACCCTCGAGAAGTGCTATTGCTACCAGGGTCGAGGATGCTAATTAAAACCCCTGAATGTCCCCTTGACATCCCATGTCTAGGCTATAGGCTCGCTCACGCATTTACCTCCAGCCCAGATGAAATGCCATAAGTATCCTGTCGTCTATAATGAGTCTTTAACATACAGTTACCTACGTCGCTGTTTTAACTAAGCTATCGTCACACAACTCTGATTTAGGGTCACAAAAGGAACTCCGGGATGGTTTTAGTGGATATCTTGTAAACGCCATGAGCCGCAGGCGCATGCTGAGGTGAAGCAGAACGATAGAGCGGACGCTCTGGCGAAAGCCGCTGCTCTCAAACTGAAGATAAAACCGCATTATGACCGGTGTCCGGTCTCATTTGTCAAGAGGACGATCCGGATGGAGACCCTTGATAAGTGGAACCGGCGCTTCAGCGAGGAGCCAACAGCGTCTGTAACTAAGTTTTACTTCCCGGATATATTATGCGCCTACAAAATTGTTAGAAGCATCATCACGTCGAACCTGACAACCCAGATATTCACAGGCCACGGAAGGTTCTCTGAATACTTGAACCGGTTCAAGTTGAAGGGGGACCCATCGTGCGCCTGTGGACCTGGAGTACCGGAGACCCCCTTACACGCGATCTTCGACTGCCCCCTTTTTGCAGTGAACCGGCACAACATCGGATGCGCCCTGAAGATCGATATAGATAAGAAAAATATTAAGGAGCTACTTGGCAAGAGGCAGAGAGAGGAGTTTATTAAATACGCTATTAGCATCGCAAAAGTGGTCAATAAACGTAACGGTGCAACAAATAACACTGGTAATGTATAATTGTATATGCTCACACAGTGTGAATTAAATTTAGTATTATGAAGGTAAATATCCCAACCTGCTAACAACAAAAATGAAATAGATAAATAAGACAAACAAGTAGAGTAAGATAAAATAGTAGAAAATAGGCAATAAATAAACAAATGTTCGTAATAGAAGTAATAAATAAGACAGAAGCATAATTGTAATAGTATATAAGCAAATGTAATAAAATATAAGATTTGTAACAAAAAGAAAAGAAAAAGGAAAGAAAATAAAAAGATTCCCCCCTTACTATCCCTAGCACAGTAGATTAAGTTAGACTTATATAGAACAAGACATGAAAAAGAAAAGACTCTGTCTTGGCATATGACGGAGGAGTAGGCGATAATAATAAAAAAAACGCCATGAGCCTTATATTATCTCATAGTTTATCCCCGAACAGGGTGGCCTGTCGTAAATGATTTTTACCTGGCAAAATAAATAAAAATCACCTAGAAGGCCTCTATGCGGCCATTTTAAATCTCGAAAATGGTCTCTTAGGTATTTGAGTCTGGTCTGTGGTTACTAGAATTACCGCAAAATTAACTACTGCCACAATTGACCATTGATTTGGAAATATACAAATATAATGTGTGTATGTTGCTAATTATATTTACCTATATTAATAAAAATATTGAAAGTACATTATGAAGTCGTATTTTTGACGTTAGATTAATAAAGGAAGCTATAACAAAAAGAATGACAACTAATAGCCCTACCTTAGAATTTAACGCCATCCATATTTCAAAGCGCTCAGGTGGTTCATTTGACGTCCGAACCATAAACAACTCCTCACTTTTACGAGCACATTATAACTTCAGTCGAATAATAAACAGCTATTTCAAACCCTAAAATTCCATTAATCATTGCGCCACCAACTAATATCATTGATTGATTATTTTCTTTAGCTCATTAAGCTAATCCGCGGACGTGTTTTTGTTGTCTGCAAAGGCGATTCGGTACAAAGACTCAGGACCCTCGGCAATCATTAGAATTATCGGATTTCGTATAATTCGTAACCGTGATAACACCTAATTTTTTCTGGTGACAAGCTTGATAAATGAGACTTGAAGAAAAAATAGTCTGGTGGCTTTTCCAGAGATCGTTTAAAAATTGTCCTCCTTCAATCTGCTGTTGTTTAGCTCTCAGCTACAGTTGGGTGCATAATTGGCTGGTTTTGACTGAAACACAGTTGCTGCGACGACCACGACTTAAACTAACAATGATATGTTACTAAAACGTGTAATTATATTAATAAAATTATTATATATTCTACATTTTCTTGTCAAATATAATCTGGGAGGCTTTTAGTCACGCGTGAACATTTATATCTTTTAGGTAAGAATATTTCATCCTAAAGAACGTCATGACTTACATTAAGTGTGACAGTTGTCAAATGCAAACTTTACTAGTACAAACGTATAAAAGCTTTAATTTTGATACTTAAAAATCTTTTTCATTTGTCATATTCTGAAAGTGCGCTTAGAGTAAGTAGCCTAATCACAGGGATGAAAATAGCACTTTTCGTCCCTGGGAAAGGATTCTCCCGGCTATCATAAAATTTAGAAAACTATGCGAACCATAGATAATAATAATCTGACTCATGTCCCAACTTTTCTACAACTACTGTTAAATTGCGGTATGAATTATAATAAAAAATATCAACAATTCTGTAACATCATTTTATACGTATAAAGTACTTTTCAATAAGTTATTATTTAATTTACATACATTTGAGCTAAATATCCTCGGGTGAAAGGCCTATTTGGGCACTCGAACTATTAGCGCCCTCGCTACGCTCGTGCGCCAAACGATCTCCTGCCTGAATATGTCATATTCACCACTTGTGTAACAATCTGCTATTTCATCAAAATTCAACTGGAATAAAAAATCGAATTCGTATTTATATATGAAATACTTTTGTTTTACCAAAACTTACTTCGGGTTGAAGATAAAAAATAGATACAATAAATGGAATGATTTATTTTCCTAAAAGCAATTTATATAGTAGCCGAATCATAAATTTTCATTCAAAAGTATCAACGTTGAAAGCATTGCAATTGGAATGTTGTATGACATTGATTGGCGAAATGGAGTTATGCTGCTTGCAGCATCGAAATAAAAATGCGCCTGGCAAAATAGTGCCTTTGATCTCTCTCTCTCACCTAAAGTTTTAATCTCTATAGGAACACATACAGGTTGGAAAAAGCAGGCCATGGTTAGGGGGACAGGACCCTCTATTAATGACACCAAGTTTTACTGAGAAGACATATTATTTCTTTATTTTAACAAGAAATAAAATTAAATTCAAATATGTTTATTATATGTTTACCACTTTGAAGGTTTTGATAGAGACAAAGAACGTTCACTACGTCTGAATTGTCATTTGACTATGGAAGCTTAAAAAAACATTGAACCAAAATACCGCACATTTCAAGAAATCGCAAAACCAAATGGAATATCTAACATTTTTAATAAAAAATAAATAAGAAACATTGTTCTGATTTTTTAGCAAGTAACTAACGATACGACTGTGTATAATGATTTTTTTTTATCTTTTAACTAGCGGCCCCGGCAGACGTTGTCCTGCTCTGAAAAAATAAAAATCTAGGACCCGATCCCAGCGCCACCTACCGGTTCCAATTGTGTGTTTAAACCATCCGGGGACTCACTCAAACACACAAAACCAAAATCACCAAAATCGGTCCAGCTGATTAGGAGGGTTCTAGAACCCGATCTCAGCGCCACCTACCGGTTCCAATTGTGTGTTTAAACCATCCGGGGACTCACTCAAACACACAAAACCAAAATCACCAAAATCGGTCCAGCTGATTAGGAGGGTTCTAGAACCCGATCTCAGCGCCACCTACCGGTTCTAATTGCGAAACTAAACCATCCGGGAACCCACTCAAACACACAAAATCACCAAAATCGGTCCAGGTGATTAGGAGGATTCTAGAACCCGATCTCAGCGCCACCTACCGGTTCCAACGGGATAAAAAGTGTCCTATGTCCATGTCCTAGTACTAAGCTACCTCTCCACCAATTTTCTGCCAAATCGGTACAGCCGTTCTTGAGTTATAAATAGTGTAATTAACACAACATTCTTTTATATATATAGATTTTTGAATAGTTTTTGAAAGAGTAGTATACCTACAGGGTATAAGATGTTTCTGATATTACATATTATCTAGATTGAATTGTAGGAATTTCATAGATAGTGTGTTTTACATCAGACTTAAGAGAGATTATTATATTATATTTTTTTGCATGAGTTCAGGAGACAGGCAGACGGCCCACCTGATGGAAGGCGGTTATCAACGCCTATGGACATTTTGTAACGCCAAGTGATACCAATGTGCTACTGTTCTCTAAAGGGATATTGGAACCTGGCCACTAATAACGGGAACACAACTCATCGTTGTTATGGCGGCATACTCTAACCAGGGCTTTTAGCTCTCCAGACGGGCAACTACCGATATTATTATATAATATATTATAATACAAAAGTGTCTGTTATGTCAGTATATGAAAATTTTATATTTCTCGCCTTGCACAAACTCAAAACTGTATTGGGCGAAGTTATAAAACCGGCGAAGGTACAATTTGCAAAATTTATTTTTCTTTCTGTGGGTTGAATAAAGTTGCATGCGTCACGTAGTATATACTCGTACATACACTGTTGCGTTCGCTTCGACTCCCCGGTGAACGCTTTTACCAAAGTTGGACATAGTTACTTAATTTACGTAGCACTTGCTTCACAAGGGAATTGAACTGTACAATTTTGTATACAGCTCATCCCTTAAGAGTTTCATTCATGGTCATGATAAAGAATAGGCCATATTCATATGTTAGTCTACATACACTCTACGCACAGCGTAAGGTATTATAATGGAGCGTAATGTTTAAATACTGTTTTTATAATATTTTTAAGGAACTTTAAAAAGTGTGTTCCAAATTAATCATGTTAAGCTTTTGTTATGTATTGCATACAACGAATACCCGGGCGTTAAAGACTAGAATAACAGAAAGGTTGTTAAAAAAATTTACAACGCTCTGAAACTAATCCGGGCCCTCTGTATTCCAGTGAACTAAGTAGTCTAACGTTTACACAACTAGACTATCGAAAAATAGTTTTGTAGACTGTATGATAACCATAACATAAATATTTTGCATTTATGTATGTGTAGGAATCGTATTTGTTATTATAAAATAACCATATGACGGAAGTA
This sequence comes from Dendrolimus kikuchii, assembly GCA_019925095.2. NCBI lineage: Eukaryota > Metazoa > Arthropoda > Insecta > Lepidoptera > Lasiocampidae > Dendrolimus > Dendrolimus kikuchii. The sequence continues at coordinate 13,111,192 of CM034398.1, read as the reverse complement.
GTCAATAATCGGTTAGAGTATTCCTTCATGTAGTAATCGAAGTTGTTTAACCGGATGTCAATGTAGAAGCATTTATTATTAAGCTACCGGATATCGGAAATGGAGTAACCGGATGCTGGAAGTTAATACGTATGGCGGAAGTTGGTTTTATGAAGGAAGTGTAACTCAAGTGGCGCCACAGCGTTACCGGATATTGTCACTGCAGCGCGCTACGAGGACCTTATAAATACTGGGTGTTCGGGCAGAGGAGGGGCAGTATTGAACCAGCAGTCTTCAACCGACAGTCTCCATTGGTAGTGTTGGACGAGGAGCAGATAATATAACGTGGTCGATAATTACTGCTTGATAATCGCAGTATTCTTGAAGGGCAAATTGCAGCTCAACACTTGACAAGCATGGATGCAACTCTTGGAGTTGTCCTAATATTTCTGTGTATTAGTGTGCAGTATTTAATATCGTAATTGTAATAATTCTAGTGTAATAAACTTTGATTATAAGATTTCAGATTATTATTGTGTTATTCTCGGAGCGTCATCCGTTCGCTCCCGGCGTGAACCCGACATATGTATTTAATAAAAACTAAGCGTTAACTAGTAAGTACGCGTATGATATAAATAAAAATAAAAATAGCCTTGTCAGTCCACGAGTAATGAAGTGTTTCGCAGAGATTACAAAAGTCAACTTTTTGATTTTGTAATAGAACCTTAAAACGGAGAAAACATTCAAAGTAATTTTCATTGAATAGTATCGTATAGGTATTTTTTAAGCCCTACCTGCTTCATTTTGCCCATTTCCCCGTCCCCTAGTTTAAAAAAAAAAGGGAGGCAGACTACAATTTTAAAGCAAATATCTCCCCATCTATTAACTTAAAACTAAAATAAACTAGATAATAAAAATCAAAAACTTATAACAGATCCAGCCCTGCCATACCGCTGCCGTTGGGTAGTTTATCAAGAACATTTCTTCGCTGAATACAAAGGCTATTTATTTAAAGAGGTAAACTCTGGAACTCCAGTATAAGCATTCAATATGTAACATAGAATAAAACAACTGTACCAACTGTCTTGTCTTTCAGTTATTGTGTTCACTTCGTCCTTGCTCATATTTTGATACCAGATGCTCGATGCTGAATTCGCGCGCACCTGTAACCGCTGTCTTCATTATGTTACAACGGTTGGGAGATATGAATAAATCAAAACAATTTCAGCCTAACATGTTACTCAAGTTAAAACATGCCAATATATTTTACGCATCTGATTTATAGTACTAAAGTTTTTTCCATGAGGATGGAAAGTTTTTTGGTAGGTATCTAAAACATCGCTTAAACATTTGGTTTACTTTTACTTACAATATTTTGAATTGTTAGCACTAGCAATTATTATAACACTAACATTTAAGACAGTATTTTGTTAAGGAGCGTAATAAAGATGTTTGACACTATGGACGCAGTAACGCAGTAATGCAGGTCGCGTTACAGTTTTTTTTTATGGTTCCGTAGTCATTTTCGCAATAACCCTTATATACTTATATATCCTTATAGGCATGATCATCCTTCCGTCCGAGTGTTTGTCTGTTTTATGTTATACTAACTGTACCCGCGACTTCGTCCACGTGGAATTCTTTCCGCGGAACCCTAAAAATGTAGTCTAAGCTACCTGCCAGTGAAATTTCTGTCAAAATTGACGCAGACGTTTCAGAGATTAGCCGGAACAAATGGTTTTAATTTTTTTGCGGAATCCTAAAAAGACTAAATTATAATATTTTCTTAAGTTTTCGCGACTTGTATACATAATAAAACTACGTTTTAACGGTTTTAAGCGCGGTAATTTTATTTGATTTTGGTTTTTCCGACGTTTCGGAAATTACCGCGCTTAAAACCGTTAAAACGTAGTTTTATTAAGACTAAATTACTTATAATTCAGTCTTTTTTTAGGATTCTGCATTACTCCTTATAACACCAGCTCTCTTCCAGTCAAATTCCGTCAACGTCGGTTCACCCGTTTTAAATATAAGCTGTACCAAATGGTTTGTTTTTAAAGTAACCTAAGTTACTTATTATAGCATCAGCTATTTGCCATTGTAAGTCCCGTCAAAATCGGTCCAGACGTTTCAAAGATTATCCGAAACATCCAGACAGACAGACAGACAAAAATTCTAAAAATTATATTTTCGAAATCTCCTGGTCCGTATTATCCCTCCTGATTTTTTTTCACATATTTATTTTGAAATTACAAAAAGACACTTCAAAATTTTATTTAGCGGTATAAACACGACTGCCATTTTATTCATAACTACTCATAGGTTGAAATCTATCAAGTAGGGGAAAACCATACTGCGTGATTTATTTTTATTATACCAAATAGAACTTTTTGGATAAAAAACAACCTTTTCTCTTGGTTTGCCATTTGACATTGCTTTACAGAAATTGATCTTTACAAGCTACACTATAATTTAATATAATAATACAGAATATGTTACTTTTTTCAAAATTTGCCAATATCATTCCTGACAAGAGTAACTGATTTTTTATAAATCTGATGATACTCCTTTAGTATAACTATATATTATACTGTTACGAGTTGCGATACTCGAATTAAAATGCCGTTAGAATTACCATAGAGTTTATTAGAACTATACAAACACGTATAACACAGGTACAAATATAACCGAACACAACAAGTCCAAACGTAATGCAGAAGGTCGTAATTCAATAAAATGCGCAAAGTCCGTCACTATTAGATTCCCGATTGTAGTGCACACGTCTCGCTTTGATCGTGGTTCTCGCTCGACTGCCCCCCTCCCTCAATCAGGCCATCGTTTATATTGCACAAATGCAATGTGTCCGTCCGGTAACATGGACCGAATTTCCTAGAATCAGTTGTACTTTAAAATGCGTAACACCTGGATAATGATTACAATACAACAATAGACTGTTCTCTAGAAACGTATGCCAATAAATAAGTAAACAAAAGAAGACGATCATAAAAGCATTACAATAGTTTCAATTTATTAGTTATTAGTTCAAATGCCGACGGGTAATAAATGTACTACTACAAATCTATACGTGGAATTTGTCTTTGGCGGCGCCTAGGTTGTAACAATACTATACATAAAAACATATTATCCGATTTTAATATTGCCAAGTGCATGCCTCAAACTGTGTAGCATCCAGTGATTACCTAATATAATTAATATAACATGTATGCCTGTAATAGTTTTCTACGCCTTAAAAACTGCTCTAGTATGTAAATATTAATTATAATTAATATTTACATGTATTAGTATGTAAATATTAATTATAATTAATATTTACATACTTAATATTTCTGTTAATATTTCGACGAAAAATTGAAACCAGTGTGCAAAAAACACGGTAAATACTATATACTAAACCACATAATAAATACTAATTATAATTAAATACACTAGATCAATTTTTATGGTGCAGAACTGTAGATATTATTTGTCCATCTAGCAACCATTATGTGGTTTACTATATAGTATTTACCGTGATTTTTTGCAGACGAGTTTCAATTTTTGGTCGAAATATGAACAGAAATATTTCATAAATTAGTCTTCCAGTGTAATTAGATCCTTAAACTAGAAAGTCATGAAAGGTTACTACATAAGTAGCCATTAAATTTTAACTAATTCTACAGTGCAGCAGCCCCACAGAGGTCCAGGCTTTTTGGTAACGGAATTATTTAATTACTCGTCTGTATGTAGCCTAATAAAACTTCTTTGACCCTCCAAGCGTGTTGAAATTAATTCCTCCCAGTATTTATTATTCTTTAATGTTAACATGTAAATGATATTCAATATATAAAACTATTATATCACTTCAACCTGAGACCTGAGTTTTTATAAAATTAGGCAGTAGTAAACTTGTTCATATAATCATGGTAGGTTAAAGGTTAAAGTCCGCATCACGTTCAACGAAAGTTATATCTTTAATCTTATGTGCATATTGTTACAATTCTCACTTGCTGGTGGTGTAAGAAAACATCATGAACAAACTTACATATCGAGATTATAAACGTCTTATGATGTTTTTCTATAATTAAAAGTTTTTCACTGATACATTTATTAGTACCAGTACTTGTATTCTTTATCCGTGGTATTCACTCAGTGTACGTTTTTCTCTAGCGCAGTAGGAAATCAATCAGCACAAGATAAATGAATGAATTGGATAAGGAACAATCCAATATTATCCACCAGGTAACTGCAATTGGCTGACGATGAAACAATAAAAAATTGTTTTCTTGAAACCAAGTCTAGGTATTGTTCACCAAATTCGTTACCGTTTAGGCTCGATGCACACTATGATGCCATTCATTGTTCATAATAGAATTGTATTCTTTTAAAACAGAAATTGTTTCATTGCATAACAAATACATAGGTTTACCACTGTGCAAGATAAAAAAGTGTTCATCAGTCTATTTGTCTTGGAATTGACGACATTTTGTGTTCAAATTCCGCTTTTTTAAATCAGTCATGTCGATAGAATTTGCTGGAATATTTCCCGCGTCGTACTCTTGACCGTACGCGAATATGCGAGGCCAACTTTATCAATTGTTAAGAAGTAATGAGTTGATTTTTTTTTATTGGACTTGAGTTTATGTTGTTGGTCCGAATACCTTACCACTTTACCGGGGTTTTTGGGGCGAGTGCCTTCGCGACACGCGCGCTGAGCGATTTATATATTACCCTAATAAGCAACTAGAATACTCTCGATCATACGAAAGTGTTTCAAGCGTATCGGGCGGCTTCCCGAATATTTATCTCTTTGGCTCTTTACAACGACTATTTCTGACTCGATCTGTGGCATTCCACTACGTACGCTTAATATTATTATTTATCGATTTGAATTGATATCGTTATTTGAATTTTCTGAATTTCTCGTGAGCCGAATTGAAACTGGTGGTAGGCCGGATTTGGTCCGGGGACCGGGGGTTGTACATATATGTTTACCTTATGTAACTAAACAACATTATCATTTAAACGAGCTGTTTTAACTATAAGGTGCTTGTATGTCTGACGTTGTGAAGGGTGAGCAATTTGCATATTTGTACTTTTATAAAAAGCCAGCCCGTAATACGTTCGAGTGACTTGATTGGCAATGTGTGTTTTATTTAAATAAATATTGACTTCACTCGTGTAAAATTTGATTTCGTATTTCTACGAGAACTTTTACATTTTCCAGAAGAAAAACATCTTATGTTTATCGTTTGTTTCACAAGTACCTATATTTAACAAATGTAGGTTTACATAGAACACTCAAAGAGGGCTTTAACAATCGTACAAAGTTATTCATATTTGTGTAAGCATGGATATACATAAAAGTCGTGGTAACTTAGTAGTACAAGAACCCGCGACTTATTCCGATCACAGTTTCGAATCCTTTTTTTAATTAAATTTTCATATCACTACCATTACCTACCACATTTATCTAGAGAATAACATCATGGCCATATTATACTTGGAAATTTATGTTGTGTGGTATCAGCTAATCTCTCTTGTAGAAGGGTGCTGTAGTATGTGCCGTCTATTTCTCTACACGAAGAATGCCCTAAGCCCAACGGTGTAACGTTTATTTTAAATGTTAATTTATCATCATCATTAACTTGATAGTTAAATATAAAGATAATCCATCTAATATTTCTGAATATAATTTGAAGTATCTCTATATATATTAAAGTGCTCTGAAAGCTTTTGTTCAAACTATAAATATTGAACTTCGTATTAATTAAATCCTTAGGTTGAAAGTCTGAAACCTCTAAGGCTGCCAAAATTTGTGAGCTTTGAAAAGTAAATTTTGTGATGTTTTTCAAATTTCTATAAAGAGAAAATCTCATAATGGAAGAATCTAATCTAATTTTACGATAGATTTATATTTGTATTTCGACTTGTCAAAGAATCGTTATAGGTGGAAAAGTAAAAGTAGAAAAGTCAACCCCGGGGTAGGAAGGTTCCACTTTCTAAAGTTTCCCGATTTTTAGTTTTCACATAAGATGCAACCGGGATTTATGGCAAGGAGAGTATGAGATGAGTATGAGTATTGGGGGTCATGTCAGAAGCGTGCTCGTCGCGATCCCCGCTGGCCCAGAGGGCCACAATTTTGACCAGAATTCACCCGAGTGCAGTGCACGATAGGGCGTCCCCCGCAGGCGACGCTCACCGATGCGCCCCCGTCGGTGTGGATTCTCGCGCATGCGGCGAAGGGGGCCGCCACCCTTCACGCAGCGCCAAACCTGGCGGGTCGAGAGGAGCAGAGTGCCGTATAGGCACGTGGAATGTGAGAGGTGGAATGAAAGATAAGATAGACGAAATGATTGATATAATGAATGAGAGAAGCCTGGATGCCTTATGTCTGACAGAGACAAAGCGGAAGGGGTGCGACGTCGATGACCTCCCCGGTGGCATGCTTGTTCTGTGGTCCGGCGTGGACCTAGACGAGCGTGCAAGTGGGGGGGTAGGCGTCTTACTCTCATCCCGCTTTGTATCTGGAGTAAAAGCTTATTGTCTGGTGAACCCGAGACTTCTCTGGGTCCGCCTAAAACTGGGGATCACGCGAGTTTTTCTGGTCGCAGCTTATGCTCCCGTAAGCTCAGCGGATCCCCAAGAACTCGAGAAGTTTTGGGAGTCTGTGAGAGAAATTCTGGATCTGGCTGAAGGGAACGAAAGACTAATTATGTGTGGTGATCTTAATGGCTGGGTGGGGACCAAACGAGACGGCCTTGAGGCTGTCCTTGGACCCTATGGTGACAAGAGAGTAAACGATGCTGGTAAGCCAATCATAGACGTATGCATGGAAAGAAACTTGCTTGTGTCGAACACCCTATTCCATCATAAGGATATTCACACGTATACATGGAGAATGAATGATCAGAAAAGTATGATTGATCTGATTTTAATTGATAGTCGCCTCCGAAACACAATAATGGATACAAGAGCCTATAGAGGCCCCTCTCTTGAAACGGACCACTACCTGGTGATAAGCCGGTTTGTGGGCCTTTTCAAGAAGTGGAGACACTGGCGAGTGCGTACCAATTTCGGGGAGCTTGAAAGAATAAAGTGTGAAAAATTGGAAGATGTTAGTGTAAGGAGTATGTATGCGCGCCTAGTCGAAGAAAGGCTTGCAAAAGCGGACTTCTCCGACTTAGATGTGGATAATGACTGGGATAGTATGAAAGAAAGTATAGCGGAAAGCGCAAAAGAAGCATGTGGATGCGCGAAGAGGCACATAACAACGAAAGGTGATGAATGGTGGGACGCGGATGTTAAATCCAGCGTAGAGAGAAAGAGAAAAGCCTGGCTGGATTATGTTGCTTCCTTGCAACAGAATGACAGTATGAAAGAGATGAAGAAAGAAATTTATCGCCTCTGCAAGAATGAAACCAAAGCTTTAGTGAAAGAGAAGCGTGAAAGAATAAAATTGAAAGAAGAAGAGAAGCTGACGGAGAACTTCGAGGCGAATACCAAACTCTTTTGGAGAGAGGTTAAGAAGTCTCGGGGTTGTTCGTCAGCTTCCAGAATGGAAAGAATAAAATCTAAAGCAGGGGACGTTCTTGCTAACCCACAAGAGGTATTAGCGCGATGGAGTGAATATTTTAGAGAAATGTATGATAATATCCCGGATGCTGGCACCACGACTGAGTCTGTGACCGACTCCGAGGAGTCAGCATCCGAGATCACTTTGGAAGAGATGGAATGGTCGATAAGAAGTCTGAAAAATGGAAAGGCAGTAGGAATCGATAGTGTGTCTGCTGAGATGATCAAATATGGTGGAACCTGCGTCCGGGACGCTTTCCTGTCCTTATGCAACTTGTGCTGGAGGACGGGAAAGGTTCCCAAGGACTGGAGGCGCGCTGTCATCGTGCCCTTGTATAAAGGCAAGGGGTCACGTATGGAGTGCGCCAGCTACAGGGCCACCAGTTTGATCAGCACAGCATCTAAAGTGTATGCGAAGATTATTGAAAAGAGAATGAGAGTTGTATCCGATGGATTACTGTGGGATGCACAAGGTGGTTTCAGAAATGGAAGGGGATGTATGGATCAAGTTTTCTCTCTCCGCAATATCGTAGATAAGCAGCTGGCTATGGGCCGGAAGGTTTTCTGCGGTTTTGTGGATCTAGAGAAAGCATTTGACAGGGTTGTGCAGAAGGACCTCTGGGACATATTGCCCGGGTATGGGATTAATGGCCAATTGATGCGTGCTGTGCAGTCCACTTACGAGGGCTGTATGGCATGCGTGCGAGTGGAAGGCAGCCTGTCGCCCTGGTTTGACGTCAATATTGGCGTCCGCCAGGGCTGCGTGCTGTCGGCTTTGCTGTTCATCCTATACCTGGACGATTGTCTCCAGAGAATAAGATTGATGGATGTTGGGGTGCGGATGAGTGACCTAGTTGTAAGCTACTTGCTTTATGCGGATGATGCCGTGCTTTTAGCCGAATCGCCATCAGAACTGCAAACACTAGTCACAATGATGAAAGATGACTGTCAGGCGAGAGGCTTACATTTGAATGCGAAGAAAACAAAGGTTATGGTGTTTGAAAGAGAAGAAACCAGAACGAATGCAAGGATAATGGTCGATGATGTTATGCTGGAGCAAGTGAATGAGTTTGTATATCTTGGATGTGCTTTTAGCAGGGATGGAAGGTACACCGCTGATATAGAAAGAAGAGTGAATTTGGGGAATAGTTTAAATGGAGCGTTAGGTAAACTTCTAGGCGCTAAGAACCTCAGCCAGAAGGCCCAGCTCGCCGTACACAACGCGGTGCTGGTACCTACGCTCACGTATGGAAGCGAGAGTTGGGTATGGAAGAAAGAGCATGAAAGTAGAGTAAACGCGGTCGAGATGCGAGCACTGCGCAAAATCTGCGGAGTGACGCTCGCGGACCGCGTTCGTAATACCGAAGTAAGAAAGAGAGTTGGTCTGAAAGAGAGTGTCGGGGTGAAGGTAAGGAAAGGAATGCTCCGGTGGTTCGGGCATGTGGAAAGAATGCATGATGAAAGAATGACTAAACAGATATACAATGCAAAAGTGGATGGATGCAGAAGTCGTGGAAGGCCACGACACACCTTCCATGATCAAATTGATCGTGTACTAGCAGAAGGTGATGTCAGGAGCCTTAAGAACAGACGAGCTTGCATGACAAGAGTTATGAATGTCAAAGAGGCAAGTGAGGTGTGTAAGAATAAGCCTAAATGGCACTCTGTTGTTCGTGCCTACCCCGCAAGGGAACTGGCGTGAAGTTATGTATGTATGTATGTAGAGTATGAGAACAATTATTTACATTTTATTGTAATTATTAAAACACTTTTTTTGTACATCTTGAATTCAAACAAGGTTCTTAAAACTAGATACAATTTAGGCCCCCTAGACTTATCGCAAAAAGTTTGTAAAAGACAATAGGCAATAGGTAGAAAATTTTTGTCTGGTCACTTAAATAAAGGTAATGGAATTCATTATATATAATATATATATAATAAGCCTAAATGGCGCTCTGTTGCTCGTGCCTACCCCGCAAGGGAACTGGCGTGAAGTTATACATGTATGGTATGTATGTACATAAATATAATATAAATAATAAAATTATTTTACCCTGTTTTCTATTTATAGTCTTCCTCTTTGTATTAGTTTTAATATGTTCAATATTTTAATATACTTGTCGATTTCTTTCGACCACACATCAAATGAATAATTTTAATATATTAACACATATTTATCAAAAGTTAGACATTAGTAACCTATGCTAAATATCTAATATATTTGCTCCATTTCTGCAGAAATATATACAATATTCTGAAGTGCGTAATACGTGAAAAGTTTAATTTGTGAGAGGTTTCCGATATTAAAAATTCAAAAAAAAAAGTTTATCCATTAAACCCTGTTTCAATAAAACAGAAAAAGAAACATTGGAATAAAAATCTCGCCATCCTTTCAGGATTTGTTATTCTTTTTATAAATTGGATAAACAAACTCAATGAAAAAATATAAAAACACGGTCAGGCAGCAAAGTCAAAGAAGAGAAATGTATTAGAGTGGGCATAGTTGTTCCTTTAGAAATGTACATGTTATAAAATGTTGTCTTATAAAAATTGTGGAACATCAGATTTACAAATGCTGTTAATTATAATACCATATACATTTATGTTCTTTGAATTATTTCGCCTTTGTAGTATCTGTATGTCGAGCACATTTATCACAAATATGGAAAAATATAGACATATTTATTTCCAAATGTCTTTAAAGAAACTTTATAATTTTTAAAGACCTGTCTAATGATATCCCGAACGTTTGTGTACCCTGTCAAAACACTGAATTCATGTGTGACAGCCACCAGCCATCATATAAGTTATATCTTCCTATTGAGTCGTATGCGTATAAAGTTTTTACGAATGTCAGACATTTTCTCGAAAATTATAGTCTAAAGTATAGACTCAATAATTAAAAAAAAAGTCTGTTCTAATTAGAATTAAAATCCAAAAGTTATTATTATTTACTTTTACTGGAAAACATTTCTCGGTGACGAGACTCTAGGGTCATGGAGTCCTCAAGCCTATCTGTTTTATCGAGATCTATCATCTCGTTTGATAGATGTCCCACGTGACAAAAAGGCTGGCCTGTACTTGGGGCAACGCATCGGCGTCGGCGCACGAAACACTGCGTTTCATACCCTGGTCGAGTGCGCAGCATGGGCACCGCAGAGATTTAAACTCGAGACCCTCGTAGGTCCGATCGATTCGCTGGGCAGTTTGGTGCAAGCCATGCTGCATAGCGATGATCATTGGGTGGGTGCGGCCAATTTCTGCGAGACTGTCATATCTCAAAGGAGGTCGCGGAACGAGAAAGGGAGAGAGGTGCGCATGCGTCTCGCGGGTACCGACGTTATTCGGGGTCCCGGAGGCGCAGATATGCGCAAGATCTTCTCCCGTAATACAGCTGCAGGGGCCCTCTAGCATCTAGGGAGCAGAGGAGTCTTCACCCCTGTTGACGAAGTGAGTTTGCCTTTCCCGGGGCATTCTCAAGCACTGATGCGCTAAGATCAGCGTGGGCGTAATTACGTTCTAAGTCTCACGCTCTTCCTGCCATAAGCGCGGGGCACATGAGAGGAGGGTGGTTTTAGTGGAGTATTGAGTCTTCGAGTCTCGACACGAGCCGGCGATTTGACTCTGGTGCGCCCATTCGTGGGTGACACCTCTCGTCGCTTTGGTCTAGTAAAGGACCCGGTAGTGTGCGAAAAGCATTTCCCCCGCCTCAAAAAAAAAACGCATTGGCGTCGCTATCCAGCGCGGGGATGCGGCCAGCGTTTCGGGCATGTTCCCAACCGATGGCGATTTGGGACTCATATACTCTTTGTATATTTTTTTTTACGAAATTGTATTTAATACATATTCCCTTATATACTATAAATAAATGTGTACTAAAATTTTGAAGATCATACATAAAGTTAAAATTTATGTGTACTTCCTACTCTATGTATACCGCTTTGCATGGTTTTATCTAGATATACAGACAAGCAGACATAACAAAATTATTATAAAGAGTTTTTTTTGATAAAATGTTATACGAGACCCTAAAAACAAAAGCACTTCAACTTCATACGTTGTTACTTGAATGCAGATGCTACTTTCTGCGCTAGCTGAGAAAGTTCTGCAATCATAACAAGGTATAAATCTAGCTCCCACGCAGTCAGTTCTTCGATTTAATAAAGTGAGCATTTGTTTTTGGAATTACGTTGTGATTTTGGCAAAATAATCAGGTCTGGCTTTTCGTCTATCAGTGCACATCAGTGTCTATGCGAACGATGATGACGATTTAATAGGAAGATGTGGGTAATTTATATGCTACTATAATATTCTCTAGTTAAATAGAGGAAATTTTATTAATAAGGAGTGGCTGCTATACATGAACTAAGGGCTGATTTTTTCTTCGTTGTACAACATAGTCGTGTGGACGATGTGGAGTATCGTTAGTCCGATCTTGAAAAAACATAACGATATTTCTTAATAACTTTTTATTGCAGTAAAGAGGTAGCAAGACATTAGCTACCAAACTCATCAAAATCTTGTCCCTACCTTCAATTTTTAAACTACGAGGTGGAAATTTCTGAAATAATGAAGGTGGTCGAGCTTAAGCTTGTCCTGAACAAGATCCATTTAGTAGTTTCTAAGATATTTTGACTTAATACTTTGGTACGTACCCAATTAACGAAAACTGGGGGTAATTTTTCACCTATAAGGAATCAAGTGATCAGAGGAGTGGTGCCTACCTTATTTTTTTGAGGGCAAACCCGATTGAGGGCAATCAGTTGCGCAGTAAACTTGGGAAAATCGCGGCCGGTGTGTAGGATTCGCCAGGTCAGGGTGGCACTAGCTATCTCTAGACAAAAACAAATATGGTATTGCCACCCCACGGGATACCCACTAAAACCCCTCAGTATTCCGTCCTTCGCCCTTAATGCCAGGGCTACAGATAAATGTACAAAATGTGACGAACCTTTTTTTGCTGATTGTACAAGGAATTTTAAATTTTAAGTTTAGAATTCCTGTAAATATTAGGTTGAGGAAAAAGTTTCTTCGCATTTTATATAAAAATTCAAAAGGTTTTTTATAAAGTTTATTTGCATTTGACTAAAGTATGTAGGTGCCATTTTGTTGGATAACTTTTTGCCATCTTGCAGGTAGGGACGTGATCCCATTGCTATAAAAATTTTGGGGCTTCTGATCAAAAAACTGCGACAAGTGGTTTTGGCAGTCCTCTCGTGATGTTAACCTGACACTGCCTAAGGAATTCTGCAGAGACCAAAACAGGTAAAAATCTGAAGGTGCAAGGTCAGGACTATACGGCGGATGCATTAAAACCTCCCAGCCAAACTGGTAATTTTTCCTGAGTGACTAAAGATGTGTCAGGTCTAGCGTTATCATGGTGAAATACCACACCCCTTCTGTTGATTAATTCCGGCCGCTTTATCTCAACTTTTTGCTTTAATCTCATCAGTTGTTCGCAGTACAGTTCAGAATCGATGGTCCTGCCTGGCGGTAACAGCTCATAATGAATAATGCCCTTCCAATCCCACCGTATGGTGTGTGTATACACAGCATCACCTTGTTGCGAGTTAACCCGGGTTTCGCCACAGTCTGTGAAGCCTGACAGGCCTTTGACCACGATCTTTTTCGCACGTCCTTGTCGTACGTGATCCACTTTTCATCACCAGTTATCAGCTTCTTCAAAAATGGTTCGGTTTCATTTCGTCGTAATAAAGAATCACAAATGAGTACACGGTTCATTAGGTTTCTTTCAGTGAGCGCATGAGGCACCCAAATATCGAGCTTTTTTGTGTACCCAGCTTTTTTCAAATGCGCCAAAACCGTTTTGTGGTCAATTCCTAGTTCTCCAGCTACATCGTAACTACTAATATGTCGATCTTGCTCCACTTTTTCAAAAATGGCATCAATTTTGTCCGTAACAGGGCGACCAGAGCGACGGGCATTTTTGATATCAAAATTTCCGGATTGAAAACGCTTAAACCAAATTTACGCTACTCTCATAGATATTGCATTAGGTCCATAAACATCACAAATTTTTTTCGCGGCTTGTGTTGCATTTTTACCTTTTTTGTAGTAAAATTTTAAAATGTATCGAATTTCTTCATTAGATTCACTCATTTTAACAATAAGAAAAACAAATGAAAATCACACATTTTCCTAATTTGAATTTGGAATTGTCTTCTTTAAAATTAAAACTTTTTAATGATACCAAAACCAGCCAGATACAAATGGTATAGCCAAAGAGATCTTATTAAAGGTTCAGCAGACATACTATATGAGAAAAGACTTTTTCCCCACCTATTATACAAATTCTACCAAAAACGCAAAAACTTCTCGAAACTAAACTTACCTATTTTAACAGATAAGTTCCTTTTTTAACAGATAAGCGTCCTTTATTGATTTTTTATTTTATTATTATTATTAACATCTCTACGGACTCGAGTGCCGTACCTTTTTTTACTACTTAATTTCTATGAAAAATTTTAGAGTCCATACACGCTTATTGTTTATTTTTGTTACTGTGTGTGATATTAATTTAGTGATTTATATGTTATGGTGTACCTTAAGATTAACTTATTATATTAATTTATCCTATTTTTAATACTAAATTTATACTAATGTAGAGTGTATCTGTTACATGCTGGTGTTGTGAGGAAGTGCATGTGCAGTGTTGGCCTTATATCTATACTTATATATAGTCCTATCTACTGCCATGTGTGTTGGTTTTTTCTTTTCTGTGCCCCTTTACTGATTAAAACTTAACAGTATTCATATCTTATAACTTTTATTAAGTATAATAAATAGCCTGTGCAATCTTGGGTCACGGACGGTAAAGTGGTATTATCGTTGATTTATGATGAGTTGTGATGTTATACCTGATATTCTGATGAGCGTGTTGTTACATTCCCTACAAGCTAAGTAAAACTAAACGTGGCTTATATACCGTACGTTCTCCTAAAATGGGGACTCTACGTCGTACGTACGTACTTTACGTGTATATATATATATATATATATATATATATATATATATATATATATATATATATATATATATATATATATATATATATATATATCTCTGCAGACGACGTAGAGTCCCTTTGACAAATTTAATCCAAATGTGGCGTGACACTGACTGGCGATGGTCCCTGTCTACATAAGGTGGTTTTATCCGTGCAGGAACGGAGAAAGAATATAATTTCCTGCGGCCAGGCGGCGTGTCGTAAGAGGCGACAAAACAGCCCACAGCCAGGTGGTAGGGTATTTGCCCGTCTGAATGGCTACCACCCTTGGTCTAGAGTATGCCGCCATAACAACCTTGTGTGGAGTTCCGGCATTAGTGACCAGGTTCCAGTCTCTCTTAAGAGAGCAGCAGCGCATTTATCGCACATTATCCATAGGCGATGGTAACCGCTTTCCATCAAGTGGGCCGTCTGCCTGTCTGCTGAACTCCTGCCATAAAAAAGGTGGTATTATTATTATTTTTATTGATAAAGCAACTCTGATGATTCATGGTTACCGTCGCTCGCCTATCGACGTTTGCAACATCCGGATCGTTGTCGACTTCCAGGAAATGTTATGACACTCTTCTTAAATGACTGAATTATAAAGGTTTAATATAGTCTTATTATGCAAAGTTATAGCATAATATAAAATACCACGATAATAAAAAGTGTGGGAGGTAATATTTCCAGGAAAGTAACGAATCGAATATTCAGAAGAATCTTATAAGAACATAGTATTACCTTTGCAATAGTACGTGTAAATATGTATTGGTTTGGTTTGGAGGCAGTAAACAGAATAAGTTCTTGAAATAATCCCGCTGCCGGCACTCACATTGATCCTTAACCCAAATGTAAACCGGATACATAATTTATGTAGGATCGTCTCAGATCAGATTCACAATAACATTTTTCTTTTTAAATTTTGCACTCTCAATTTAATAAGGTATTTACAATGAAAAAGGAATTGAAATGACAATCATCCAGCGAAAAGTGTAACTTAAGCCGATATGCGACGTTATATTTCTGTCTTTCAAATTAAATGAATCTACTAAAGTGAGCCATGTAACACGTAAACTTGAATCATTCAATGTCAGTGAATACCATCGTGTCCTTTAACGTGCTTTTCAACCAAATGGATTCATTTCTGTTGATCCGTCCAATATCAGCATTAGATAACGTTCTGGCGTCTTCTTCTACAATCTACATCGAAATGTAATGCCAGGGTAAGGGTATTAAGGGCAGGCCCTTATAATTGTTTTAAATAATAAAATGTTGATTCACAGTCCAGCGAAAATTTTCTTTTACAATGTCTTTGGTCTTTTGATATCAAAACGCAAAAGAAAAAACGTTCTGGCGTCTTCTTCTACATCGAAATGTAATGCCAGGGTAAGGGCATTAAGGGCACCTGCCCTTTTTGATATAAAAATAACAAAGACATTGTAAAAGAAAATTTTCGCTAGACTGCCAATCAACATTTTATTATTTAAAATTATTGTATTTTTAGAAGATCTTATTCAAAAATCAAATTCAATCAAAATTATATTTAATAAAAAAAAACCTTTTAATTAAATAATATCAAGTTAAGATTTTTTGGTATTAAAAACTAGTTTATACCTATAATATAATACAATGTGGGTTGAAACTATTGGCGAACGAAGAAAGATTACGGGTTGTATGGAAGAGATCGCTTGGGATAAGGTCTATTAATAGTAATACTACTTTAATAAACTGCCAAAACTACTAAAAACATTACTGTGGGGTTTCAAGTAGTGTGGTGCTTCGGTGGTGGATAACCCCTGTTGTATGTTGGTGAAGCATCACTAAGCGCGAGCCCATGGCTCCAACGCCGCAGGAGCTAGGCTCGACCGCTTGAGAGGAGAGTACAAAATAAGACGACGAGTGTTGCACTCTAGATGTAATTATTGCTTAATTAATTTAACATTCAACTTAAGACTATATACAGAAATCTTAACATATTCGTAGATGCATCTCCGAAGGTTTTCTGTTTTCTGTATTAACAGATTTCGACACGTACATACATGGACTTCTCAGTTATAACCTTGCTAATTACCTATTTAGCAATAAATTATTGCATGTACGTGACGTACCAATTACCACTAAATATATTTACAGTAAGACTAAAAAACTTACTAACGGATAAATCATATTACTCGACAAACAAATTCCTTAATGACTGAAATTTAATCTATATATTAATACGCGAAGAAAAAACTTTGTACTAATTTTTACGAATTTGCGCGGACGGAGGAGTATAAAATTTCGCACACTTATTTTCTTATATATAAAAATGAATCGTAGAAATGTATGTACGCACATAACTTGAGAAAGATTTTACCGATTTTGATTAAACTTTTTGTGTGTGTTTGGGTAGGTCTCCGGATGGTTTAGATTTACAATTGGAACCGGTAGGTTTCAGGGCAGGACAACGTCTACCGGGACAGCTAGTAGTTTATATAGAGAAGAAGCGACGAATGCTAATATTTTTTAAAAATTATGCATAAAAAATACAGTAAATCAACAAAAAAAAACATTACACACACTACCATGTATTTGACACACACGCATATGTACTCTTTTGTTTATTGTTCAAGTCAAATTAACAGTGTAGCCTTGGCCAAATCTGTGGTTATAGAAATATAGTCATTGACATTAATTATTATGGTTGAATTTCGACCCCGGGGCGACCACTAGTATCAATAAATAATTAATGATAATAATTAAACTAAGTAGTCCAGGAGCCACTGTCCATTTGTGCTTTCGATTACTATCAAGCCAATTTTCTGTGAGTAGCTTCATTTTAATGAGACGCCTAACTTTTTCTGTTACCTAAAATTTCGATTGTGGTAGCTAACAGGGATAAAATATGTCGATTTGATTATTCTCAAAAATATATTACTGAGTTTTTTTTTGTTAAAATCTCAAGATAATTATCTGAATTATTCGAAAAAATATTTGTCGTATAAAATCTATGGTTTGATCAAAGAGTCCTTCCAACATGTATCGATAACGAGGTCTTTAAAAATGTAATCAGCAAAAAAAATTTCTGTTGCTTTTTTCATATTTATGTAATTTAACACCCAAAATGAGGAGGAGGTTCTGAAGTCGTCTGTATGTTTTTTTGAAATTGTGATTATATTATTATATTAAATACAACTTTAAATTATATTAAATTTTATATCCTTTTCGGGCCGAAAACGCTCACCACTATGTTTTTTTTTTCATGACTCAGTCATTCACTTACTTAAAGGGAATTTTACGCAAATATATTTGTTTACAAAATCAGTAAAATACCCTATTCTTCCTGAACTTGGTACCCTATTCTTCCTGAATTTGATTTTGAGCGTATGTAGTGTACTCCATGTGAAACGTGCACTGTTAGAGTAACAAGGTTAAGATCCTTTAGCTACTTCAGTTACGCTGCTGTAAACTCGACGTGCAAGCCAATTTTGTTTCTAGTTGCTGTTATTCGTAGAGACCGTTTACTGGGTTCATTTAAAAGAAATTTCGTTGTATAATTTTTTTATTATCTTTACAGATTTTTTTGCGCAATCGACCCTATGATCTATGAATCAAAATATATCGAATTTTCTCCTTCTTCGGGCCACTAATATCAGCCTCTAAATTCTAACGGTCTTATTCACAGAGAGCTAATGTAAATTTGAACGCATCCTTACGGTTCTTAAAGAAGCGTTCAAACTTACTCTCTCTCTATAGACAAGACCGTAAGTGAATGTGAACACCACTGGCGTAAAATTAAACACGATAGTAAATAAAATATAGATAATATTAATTTATCTATAATATTATAAAATTCTAAAACTTCTGTATATTGAAGCTATTTAAAAAAAAATAACTGGAAGCATATATATAAACGATGGATAACAATTTTTTTTACATTTCTTGTTTTTTGTTGGTTTGTCTGTTTGTTCGGAATTTGCATAAAAACTACTAGGCCGATTTTGACGCGATTTTCGCTGATCGACAGCGAATTCTTAGACTGCGCTACTTTTTATCCCCGGAATCGGGCGAGAATTTTTCTGGGAAAGATTTAAAATAGCCAGATTGAAAAAAAAAATTGTGACGCGATGTTTTCACTGATCGATAGGAAACTTTTAGTTAAATCTCGGATGCATTCGGAGTGTTCGCTTAGACGCCCAGGTTCCGCTTTCTTACTTTTTCTTCTCCACCCCGTGCGGTTTTCAGCATCCCTTCTATTGAGATCATTTGTACGCTTTTGCTAGGAGTTTTAGCTACCTATCGACTATACTTAATCAACACATCAAAATACTCATCGTTAAAGAGTTCAAGTGGGTTTTTTAGAGGTCCAAGGTCAAACACTGTGGTATTTATGGATTTTACTGATTTTATTATGATATTGGAAGCGAATATATAATCACCTATCGACCAATTCCTAAGAAATATATTTATAATTTTTGAAAAGTCACCCCACTCGCCTATGTGAATTTTTTTAACCCTCAGTGACACGTATAGCGGCCACCTCTAATGGTTTTTTTTACAATGACGTAATAGGTTTCGAGAAAAATGTAAGTTGTCGGAGTGTGACTTTTTATAAGGTTTCCATGTTACCTAAAATACTCCTAATAATATACGAACCTCCTAATAATAACTGCTAAATAATATACGGAATCCTAAAAAACGTCAGTTTCATCCCTTTTACTCTTACAAAACTGTAACAAAGTTTACATTTTCGAAACCACCTCAAAAAATATTTGTGAGATAAATTATGGAGGATAAAAAATGCTACCCTAAAAATATCAAGTTATCCTTTTTCGTAGTAACACGGACCTTGTGTATATAACGATGTCTTTCATTTTTAAGCGAAACGCGAGTAAATAATGTGATTTTTTTGCGGTGTCCCCGCTTTTTCACCCAAACCCCGCTTTCCTTGGCTTCCCTCGAACTGCCGTGAAATATGTAAAGACTCTTAATAATAAAACAACGGTCGGCCGATGCTTGCATACTGTTGCGAAACGCGGAGTCGGCAGCCCGCCGAGCCAGCTTTAATTAGCACAGACTTTTGGATATAAATTCATGGTTTATAGTTTCAGGCCAACTGTAGCTTTTTGTTACATTATCACCGTACAATGTTTTTGTAGCATTTTCATTTAATTTACTGTTTTCCCAACTGGCTACTTATGTGCGAAACTTTATAGTCATGTCGGCTCCAACCAAAGAAAAGACAGACCCAAGAAATGCTGGTTTCATATGATGAGAAATACTTAATCATGCTTGCGAATGATCTAATAGTAAGGGATGCCGTAGACCGAGCGAAAATAAAGGAAAGGAAAGCAGACTCCGGGCTCCGAAATGAATGTTTCGAATACAACCCAATTCCAAAGCTCACTTAATAACCAACAGAATATCACATGTTTAAATAAAAAATGCACCTATTTTTTTAATTTGACCAAGTGAAACCCGATTAAACCTCTTTAAATATTTTTTACAAAAATGTAAACATAAGTGCCGATTTTAGAAGCATAAATTTTAAATCTATATTTGCTATACTAGGTATAGTATAACATATTTAAGATAAACTATTTATTTAATTAATTTTATTTACCTTATAACACTTGAAGCCATTTAGTAATCCAAAAAAAATCCATTAAAATCGTTCGCTATAACTAAAATTCACACACATCATTGAACAGCCTTATCATTATTAGGTAAAATTCAGAAACATCTAAGACTTACTTGAATAAATATACTAAATTACTTAAAGAAAGAAAGAAAAGAACGCTGAGAAACCTATTTTTTTTTTTATTACTTATTGAATAATTTATTGTATGCTTGCAGAAAACGGTTATTTGTATATAAAGCTTTAAATATCTGTAATTTTGTAAATTATATTGACACAGAAACAAATTAAACTCACTTTGTGTGCGTTCGTAAATTTTGTATTACCAAGTTACTTAATTCGAGTGTCCCAAAGGCGCTTGAGCCACTCAACTCGTGTGTGCCGAGCTATCAAGAACTACGCGGATGCTGAACTATCTTGCGAAACATGGAAAGGAAAACAAATGAATGTCTACTATTTAAAGATTTACAAGTCTGTATTTACTGTTTTAAATTGCGTAAAGCTTTCGCGTCTGTAATTTTACTGTGAAGTAACGGAAGTAAGTAGTAAATCTATACCTTTAGGGTAGGTTCTTCAATAACCAGTTAAAATTTATTCGTAGAATAAAAAACAATATGATGAAATAAAATAGAATTGCGTGAATAAAACTGTTTGATTTACATTCAAAGCAGATTATAATTTTTTCAATAGTGAAATTTTATATGATGATTGAAAAATCACTTTACTTTTGTGTAATTTTAGTAATGTATAAATTCTTTGGAGGCCGGCAACATGTCTTACAAATGTCTTTAAACGGTAAGTGTTCATTAACGTTGACTCGCGGTCGCGGTGGCGGACGCGGTCGCGGGCGCGGGCGCGGTAGACGTAGCGAGTTCGTGTTCACATTCGCCGCCAGGCGTTTGCGCGAGTTTGACGTGTTTTCAGAGATTGAAAACATGGAAGACGATCTTTTATTTTTAACCGAAAATTCATACCTAAAGTGGGAGATGATAAAAATTAGAATTGGTGTGCATGAAATTAATAAAGAAGGAGAACGGTATGGTGAATTTCACACTTTATATAGTAATTTGAGAGATTATCCTTCAAGATTGCCAGGTGCCAGGTTGCCAGGTGGTAGGGCATTTGCCCGACTGGATGGCTACCACCTCTGGTCTAAAGTATGTCGCCATAACAACCTTGAGTTGTGTTCCGGCATTAGTGACCAGGTTCCAGTTTCCCTTAAGAGAGCAGCAGCGTATTTGTAGCAACTTTGCTGTTGCAAATGTCCATAGGCGATGGTAACCGATTTCCATTAAGTGGGCCGTCTGCCTGTCTGCTGATCTCCTGCAATAAAAAAAAAGAAAAAGATTTTTTGGATATACCAGGATGACTGTTAACTGTTTTGATTACGTATTGGATTTAATAAAGAATGAGATTTCAAAAGAAGACACAAATTTTCATAAAAGCATAAAGCCCGAAGGACGACTATTTGTAACTATAAGGTGAGTTTAAAAAAAAACATAGTTAATTATCATTTTTTTATCAGGATACCTAATAACAGTAATTCAAATTCAAACAAGGTTCGTTAACATTTTTTGAAAAGGCTTTTGGGAATTGCAGGAGTTAAATTATTAACTCCAGCAATTTCCAAAAGTCTAATATAAAAATCAAAATAATACTGGACGCCCTGGACGGTTTTTGCCGTTGTATTGTGTCGTATACCGATAAAGTGCGTTAGTATATATATTATGACTGTTGACTCTATACCCGTATATATAAAGTACTATGTCGTTCATACTGGTTGAACTTACCTGACGTCGCTGGTGAATCGCGCGCTTCTCCGCTAGTTCGCCGTGAACACACGCATACGACTCATGCGTTTGTTATTGCCGCGAGTGAAACGCGCGCGCCAGTCGCTAGCTTGCCCGCTACTTAGACCGCGCGTGCATTTTGCAACGTGAAAACTTGGATATTACGCCATATGTTTGTTATTTCGTGACCGCGCCCGCCACCGCGCCCGCGAGTTAACGTGTTTGAACACTAAGTATATTTAATCAGGTATAAACAATTATATATTTTAAAAATACTACCTGTAGTTGGAATATGATATTTAAACTCATTTATATAAATTGTAGATATGTATTTATAGGGTATGTATATCTTATACTAATATATAAAGCTGAAGAGTTTGTTTGTTTGATTGAACGCGCTAATCTCAGGAACTACCGTTCTGATTTGAAAAATTCTTTCAGTGTTAGATAGCCCGTTTATCGAAGAAGGCTATAGGTTATATATCATCACGCTAAGACCAATAGGAGTGGAGTATCAATGAAGAATGTTTCAAAATCGGGGGGTTTTGAAAACAAATTCCACGCGGACGACGTCGCGGGCACAGTTAGTTAAGTATATATCTATGTAATATATAAAATTTCTGTATCATCATGTATCGTTTATGTATTTATTATTAATATGTAAGTAGTTCGTACTATATGTTACGTATACCACCATCGCCATTATCATCTCAATTCATTCCTGGAGTTGTGTGGAAGAGATCTCTTTTTAGCGATAAGACCGCCCTTTGTACATAACTAGATATAATTTTAGTCTTTCAGTTCATTATTGTACTGGTATATAATAAAGTGTTATTTATGTAACTATTATTGATAAATAATAACCGATTTTGGTATAGCAATTGCATAAAGTACAATAGAGAAAAATTTACTTAGCTGAACCATGGAAGAATACTACTAAAATAACCTACATCTTGTATTACACCTACGTCCTACAATCCCAGTAAGCTATACGTAGAATACTGAGCTTAGGCATCTTCTAGATGATTTAATTCAAATTATATCTCTAGAACGTGATACAAACATACGACTTTAAATAACCTTTAACGACGTGGGGACTAAAACCCAGAGCGATACATAAAATTTATAATATTTCACTTTACAACGTATTAAATTTTCCATCTAGCTCACGACGGCGCCGTTCGCCTCTTGAATTGGTACAATATTTTCTCATATAACAATTTTAGAGTAAAATAACACTTTTCTGGGGAAGAATCATATGTTCTCTACGGTTTCTATTATCTTGAGCATTTAGAACTTTGTCTTATAATACTAGTGTTCTACTGGTAATAGTTCGAATATTTAAAAAAAACTATAGGCTACTTTAATAGACCAGGGTCGATAAGTTTTGAAATCAAAAAAATAATAGTAGGATGAAACACATTGGAAAAGGAACAGAATACAACAAAAATGAAAGGAATAATAATTTACGGGCAATCTGAGGTCGGTAAGTGGAAGGGGGTATGTATTTACACTTTTTTCACAGAACCTCCAAATTTATATGAAAAATTCAAATAACCTTTGTTATTTTGGTTTTTTATTTTTTACTTTGAGGAAAAAATTTTTTTCACGAAATTTGGTGAAAACTTCCCTTTTTATATCCCAAATACACTGTAATTTTTTGTTTTAAAATACGTATATGAGCAAAGGATTAGCGTTACCATACAACGTGGGAATGCGGCCAGCATCTGGATCAGCGATCTGGATTACATCTTTTACTTGTAAATAAATATGTTAACAATAGTATTTAATTTCTAAGATATTTTTTTGTAGTGTAATTTATTTATAATTTAGTTTATTTTTAAGTATTTAGTTTTAATTCAATAATTAAAGTATGTATGGCAGTAACTTGAACTAATATAAAATAGGTAATTTATAAAAGTTTAAGTTATTAGATCATTCTAAATTACAATATTTTTTAATTTTATAATAGATTGGGGAAAAAGTCTTTTCGCATATAGTATGTATGAACTTGTAATAAGATCTCTTTGGCTATACCATTTGTATCTGGCTGGTTTTGGTATCATTAAAAAGTTTTAATTTTAAATAAGACAATTCCAAATTCAAATTACGAAAATGTGTGATTTTCATTTGTTTTTCTTATTGTTAAAATGAGTGAATCTAATGAAGAAATTCGATACATTTTAAAATTTTACTACAAAAAAGGTAAAAATGCAACACAAGCCGCGAAAAAAAATTTGTGATGTTTATGGACCTAATGCAGTATCTGTGAGAGTAGCGCAAATTTGGTTTAAGCTTTTTCAATGCGGAAATTTTGATATCAAAGATGCACGTCGCTCTGGTCGCCCTGTTACGGACAAAATTGATTCCATTTTTGAAAAAGTGGAGCATAATCGGCATATTAGTAGTTACGATGTAGCTGGAGAACTGGAAATTGACCACAAAACGGTTTTGGCGCATTTGAAAAAAGCTAGGTACACAAAAAAGCTCGATATTTGGGTGCCTCATGAGCTCACTGAAAGAAACCTAATGAACCGTGTACTCATTTGTGATTCTTTATTACGACGTAATGAAACCGAACCATTTTTGAAGAAGCTGATAACTGGTGATGAAAAGTGAATCACGTAAGAAAAGAACGTGCGAAAAAGATCGTGGTCAAAGGCCGGTCAGGCTTCACAGACTGTGGCGAAACCCGGGTTAACTCGCAACAAGGTGATGCTGTGTATACACACACCATACGGTGGGATTGGAAGGGCATTATTCATTATGAGCTGTTACCGTCAGACAGGACCATCGATTCTGAAGTGTACTGCAAACAACTGATGAGATTAAAGCAAAAAGTTGAGAGAAAGCCGCCGGAATTAATCAACAGAAGGGGTGTGGTTTTTCACCATGATAACGCTAGACTTCACACATCTTTAGCCACTCAGCAAAAATCAGGAGAGTTTGACTGGGAGGTGCTAATGCATCCGCCGTATAGTCCTGACCTTGCATCTTCAGATTTTCACCTGTTTCGGTTTCTGCAGAATTCCTTAGGCAGTGTCAGGTTAACATCACGAGAGGACTGTCAAAACCACTTGTCGCAGTTTTTTGATCAGAAGCTCCAAAATTTTTATAGCAATGGGATCACGTCCCTACCTGCAAGATGGCAAAAAGTTATCCAACAAAATGGCACCTACATACTTTAGTCAAATGTAAAAAAACCTTTTGAATTGTTATATAAAATGCGAAGAAACTTTTTCCCCAACCTAATATATTACTAGCTGTACACGGCAGACGTTGTTCTGCCCTTAGAAATAAAAATCTAGAACCCTATTGCAGCGACATTTACCGGGACCAACAGTTAATTTAAACCATCCTCGAACACACTTTAATAAAAACAAAAAAAAACATCAAAATAGGTCCCACCGTTTAGGAAGACTTTAGCGGTGCCACCTACCGGTAGCGGTAGACCTATAATCTTAACCATCCCGGGACCCACTTGAACACACACAAAAATAATTTCACCTAAATATTGGAACCCGATTACAGTGCCATCCATCTACCTCGTTCAAATTTGAATCTATACCATCCCGGGACCCACTTGAACACATACAAAAATAATTTCACCTAAATATTGGAACCCGATTACAGCTAAATTAATTATTTTATCAATAACAAACTCCGACCGAAGTATCTGTTTTAAACGATATTCAGTTTTTTTACATCCTCTTTGACAAATATTTGCAGCACGCATTCTGTCAATTCTATGTTAAATGTCATAAGGATAAATTAAACAAGTTTATATTGTCCAAAGCGCTAAGGTTAGATTAGAAATAATTTTATATAGTGGTTAAGTATTCTTAAATTTTTTAATTTTCCTAGTAATTTTCTTATTTTTTTCTCCCATAAGAACCTTCTCTGACAATAACAAACACAACAAAAAAAGAATTAGCAAAATCGGTCCAGCCGTTCACACGTGATGGCGTGACCAAGGGAAATAGGGGTTCATTTTAAATATATAGATATTATATAAAATTATATTTAAAATTCCACATGTAATAAAATATTTATTATTTCATCTTATTTTGACTTAATATCGAAAAAGCACCCTAATTTTCTATCAAAAATTCTCCCGTCAAAAAATCAGCTTCTTTAAATAAGTCGGTGGGCTTTTTGTTCCTTGAAATCTCTACTTTCTGATGGTGTAAAAAATATACATTAAATATTCTTAGAAAATGCAAAGCAATAACAGGTAGTAAGGCCAAGACCCTCCTAGCCCCTTCCCCACTTGTCTATGAAATACCTTTTGATGGGCTAAAATTTTCCGTAGGTCATTCAGGTATATAAGTTATCTTAAAATTAGCAGTAAATAGGCATCTACGCAAGTAATTTAAACATGACTCTACAACTTTCTCAAAATACTGTAGACATTTGATTCAATATTAACTTATTTGTCTGTTAATTATAGTAGTATATTTCGATTTTTTGTTTATCAATGTATGTAATATGGAATCTTACGTTTTTCGAGTAATTAAATTTTAATAAATAGCTCAAAATTGCAACTCATGCAATAAAAATAACAATTTATTATAAGTGCTATATAAAGATCGATGAAACCTAGCTTAGTACCGATAGGCAATGTACTCGTACTTTTAAGTTTTCTGTAGTGTGTCCAATTGTTCTCGCTGCTTCGTTTGTAAAACTTCACTCCCAGGTCCCACGAAAACGATCCCATTTTCATCAATAAATAGTATCCAATGTTCATATTGTATTGAC
The DNA here is from genome assembly GCA_019925095.2 of Dendrolimus kikuchii. Lineage (NCBI taxonomy): Eukaryota > Metazoa > Arthropoda > Insecta > Lepidoptera > Lasiocampidae > Dendrolimus > Dendrolimus kikuchii. The sequence continues at coordinate 13,084,467 of CM034398.1, read as the reverse complement.
ATAAACTTTAATTCTAAATATTTACTAACTTTCAAAGTTTTCATATGCGAGTTTAGTGTACGTATTTTATAGAAAAATCACATATTCACAATTCAATTCGAACTTGTTAATAATAAAAAAGAATTGATTTTACCTAAATCTTAGAGATCAATCTTCCAGAGTTGCTCACTGCCATTTAAAAACTGTATTAATTTAACTGCCTGCAACATTGTAAATTGATAATTCGATTTACAACCCGCTCTATAAATCCAGTGTTACATCATTCACAATATAAAATTTAATGACAGCTTGCACTTGTGAACCTCCGGAGTATTTATACAGGCAGAAAATGATCCAACTTTGTAAGTTAAATATTTCCACGCTTTTCAAGTTAGAGGGAGTATTTCGCTTCTCAGCTTACTGATGCATCATACTGCATCATTTGAAACTGCTTCGAATATACGAACTACTTGGAAAGTTTACTCTATAATGTTTAAAAGTTTAAGCTAGATTTACGCTTACACTTCTAGCATCGCAGTTACTTGTGCCTAGCAAATTATAACATAATTACAAAAGTTATATAGTAAAGAAGATTAATTTGAGTAAATATTATAGCAGTACAATTCATGTATCATATATGTTATGCCTTTGTTTTATTTTTATCTTCGAGTATTTTTTTTATTTACTTATTTTCATTTTCATGTAGGTATTATCACATCAGGAACGAACAAGCATGCTAAATTACGAAGTCGTAAGTGTAAAGAAATTGGTGCTAATTATAATAATCGGTGGTATGAGTAAACGATGATTCGATTAATCAAGCGCGGATACATACATCCGCGCTTGATTAATCGAATCAAGGCGATAAGGCTGTTACTTAAGCTTTACAGCCGTAAAGCTTAAGTAACAGTCTTATCGAGCCTGGACCACAGCGCGGGCTCATCAGTATCCAACTACTACCGATCTGAAAAAGAGATACAACGCTGCCTCCAGACCCCTGAAAAAGCTGCTTGCGGGGCGCAACGTTTAAGTCATTGTTCATGGTTGCTGCTCTAGCACCAAGCCCTTCAATGCTGGTGCGCTGTCGCCGACGCTGTTCATTTTGCATTTCAATGGTATGTTGTCCATTGACCACATGCTCTTGTACGCAACAGTTCACTAGAATGTTTCTCTTGGACACCGTGGGCATTTGAAATGGAATGGTTTTCCCACAGCACTAGCGTATGAGATTTTTTAAAAAGGGCGTTTTAAATTTCTTCGACGCCGACAGCGCGTTGGCGTCATCTCTAGTGTTGCAAACGTCCATAGGAAAAGGTAACCTCTTTCCATCAGCTGGACTGTCTGTCTGTCTGCTGTACTCCAGCTATGAAAAAAATAACAATCGTAATTTTTTTTGGGTTTATGGCTTAACAGCTACTAACCTCTAAGCCAGATCTTAAATTACATAGTTTCTTTATTTTTATTAGCCGACGTATAACTTAACTGAATTGTAGGTTAATTAAAAAAAGACTTAAAGACTATCAGTATCGAACGACTATTGTTCATTTTAGAGTAATTTTACACATTTTTTAAAAATAAAACTGCAAAGCACAGCGTCCTCTTTCAGTTACCGCCAAAAACTCCAATAATAAAGAACAACCGAGAATCATAGTGATGTGCTCATTGAGTTATTATTAATTGTTAGTGACGTGTGTTAACGGTACGTATCTCCATAAATATTAAAATAGCCAAAAATCTATCAGTATAATAAACTGCGGAATCACAACACAATCCACAATATCAATAACATTCAACGGGGAAACTAAATAACTTTGAACATAATCAAATAACTCCACTGCTCTCAGTTACCAGCAACGGTTTTAGACACTGAAAAAATGAAATTGCAAAAATCTGTTTGAAGTTTACTATTGAACCTATCAGCGTTGTGTACAAAACTATAAATTGATAGAATTTTTTATTTTGGACTAAATATAGAACAGTCTAATGGAAAATCTATAGTTAAAACCTAGTCTATATTAATATACTTATATTATAGATATGAAAATAACATTGTGTTTTATGTTTTACGTTGTTTTGTATGATCTCAAACGCTCGGCTGACCAGGGTGAGGTTACAAGGTCGCGAAGACCACAAAGCCGCTCATAGGCCACCAGAAGCCACAAGCGACCACCTAAAGCGTGAGATGGCCACCGAACCCCGTTGAATGGCCATATAAACCACAGAGAAAACCAACGCAAAGCCTGCGTCGACCATCACATGCCGCAGACTGCGGGATGCGAGAAGGGTCCAACGGCTCAGGAAGTAAGCCTTCCTCAAGGCCCTAAGTTCCTCGTCGCCTCTAATGGCCAAGAGGATGACTACCACAAAGGTATATATAGATAATAATAAATAAAATACATTAGATTCCGCTGGATACGACAACATGATGAGGGGACCTATATATATATGAAGGACCCGTAGTTTATGAGATAATGTTATTTTATCATAATATCAATGGGTAATATTATCTAGTCATATAAACCTATGTATTCGTGTATTATCATTATATTAATATATGAAGCAAAAATGTTGTACCCCTTTTTACGAAAATTGCGCGGACGGAGGAGTATGAAATTTCGCATACTTATAGTTTATATTATAGAGGAGTGCAGAATGCTAATATTTTTTTAAATTATGCATAAAAAATTCAGTAAATCAATAAAAAAAAACATTACATACACTATGTATTGGACACACACACACATTTATACTCTTTTGTTTATTGTTAAAGTCAAATCAACAGGGTAGTCTTGGCGAAATCTGTGATTATAAAAGTATACTCTTTGACAACGGAACTTTAATAATGTTCAAACTTATAATTTAAATTAATTTTGGTTGAATTTCGGTCACTGGGCGACCACTAGTATTGTATAGAATTATCATTATTTATAAACAGCACTACAACCAATATGTGAAATCTATCAATTTGCTCTTTAGTACAAATATAAATATAGACCAAAAAAGAGATGGATGATTTGTGTAAAGGATAATATGACGATATATATTGTGCCGACCCCAAATAATTAGGAGAAGCTCAAAGAAAAGAGAGAATTCGCTCTTTAGTGATAAGACCGCACATTGTACTTCTGTTGGAATCAACCTTTTTAGATAGTTTATTTCTTATTATTTGACACTGTCGTACTTTTTTGTATTTTCTTCATTACATATATATTTTCTCCTTAATTTACCGCGTATCTTTGTAAATTAAATATTATTATTATTTTAAAAATCCGTCTCACTTCATTTGTATGTATACAGGGGCCCAATTCTTTTATTACTATCTCGACAAATCGCTGAAACTATCGTATCTATCGTAAGTTCATCTGATTTCGGTATTTTTTCAATGCCAATGACGTGTCACGGACACGCTACCTGATCTTTATAAATATTAATAAGCGAAACCTCGCAAAATATTTGTTTAAAATTTTGGTAGATTTTCAATATTCATTTCGGTGAACTCCATTTCTGTTAAATGTTATACTATTTTTTCTACTATTATTCCACCGCAACGATATTAAGAAGATATTGTGGATTTAGTAGAATACGAATTTTTGTCACTATCGCAATGGAATCGTATTTTGAATATCTTTGCAACGCCAATATATTGAAATTGCAGATTTGGGCCCCAGTTGACGTCCTCTCCACATTACCTATATTTATTTTTCTTTATTTGTAAATAAGTTTTGCTATACAATAAATAATTATTTATCTATGTAATCTAATTTTTCTATTATGGTATAGGTATGCGTTTGATCATAGCCTCGCCTCGTGTTAACCGAAGATTGGTTTGCCATCTCTAAAATTTGACAACCTGGACAAAACGCGTGAAATCCCCGGATTTTGGAGCCTAGAACTCGGACATGTCAACAGGTTTTTTTAAACTTAGTCAGTACCTATAGTAAAACCATTGCGTTGCTCGGCGCAGGCCCACGACTTGAAATTTTTAAACCCGGACTATAAATTAAACCCCGCCCGGACGCCCTCTAAACTAGGAAAAATCCGGGGAAACCCGGACGGATGGCAACCCTAATTGAAGATATTTAGTGAAATGAGACTTGATACCTGTGTTGTGTCAAAAATATAGACTCTGGCACGAGTTCCACTCTTTTGCGGTGCGAATGATAAAAATACGCGTGATCGTACATCGTTGACACCGGTACTTCGTGCTAGTGCACCCTATATCTTATTTTTTCCTATGAGATAAGTTGGTGGATAAATTAAATTGTGTCAAAATATAGCCAATTTGAAACATTTTCTACTTCACTATGTAACTATAGATGTTTTTTAAGTTTACTAACATATTTAATTATTATCCGTGCAGGAACGGAGAAAGAATACAATTTCCTGCGGCCAGGCGGCCTGTCGTAAGAGGCAACTAAACAACCCACAGCCAGGTGGTAGGGTATTTGCTCGACTGGATGGCGACCACCCCTGGTCTAGAGTATGTCGTCATAACAACCTTGTGTTGTGTTCCGGCATTAGTGACCAGGTTCCAGTCTCCCTTTAGAGAGCAGCAGCGCATTTGTAGCACCTCTGGTGTTACAAATGTCCATAGGCGATGGTAACCGCTTTCCATCAAGTGGGTTGTCTGCCTGTCTGCTGAACTCCTGCAATAAAAAAAAATAAACAAAATTTAAACATCATTAAACTATGTGAAAGAATGCAAAAATCGTAGAGTATGAAGTACTAAAGTGATCTTCTAAAGAAAAATAAGGTAGGTATAGTTGTTGGATAGTGGAAGGAGATAGTAGGTTAGACTAAAAAGCTCCATTGACAATTGATCTTTACGATTAACCTATGGGAGTAAAGTCAGTTTTTGAACAGCCAAGCGGAACTCTTTTAATTATTCTCGACTCTAAAATTTGCAAGGAAACTTTTACGGCTAGCGTTAATGAACTCCGATGGCTAATGAGCTCTATGTAAACCAACTGAAGGTAAGCTCTTTACTTTTCACTGATATAATTAATTAGCTTGAAGTTTACACAACGAAAGGTCACGTTTTACAAAAAAGTTTATTACTATTAAACGAAGGAAGTCCTTCCTTACTGGTTTTTAGCGTTTAATTAATTTTTAAAAATTCGCACTGAATTTAATACTCTCCTCCGATATTAGCGATTGGTTAGTTTTCACTTAGTTTCGGGGGTAAACAATTTGAATTAGAATTTAAAAAACTATAACCAGAAGGCTGGCGTCTATTTTGCTCAAAGGGTAAGCATTGCTATTCAGCGTGATAACGCCGCCAGCCTTTTGGGAACGTTCCCGCTAAGTGACAGTGGTTTGGGACCAATATTTTATCTATAATTTTGCTCTCCTTTTTTATTTAGTTTTAGTATTTAATTTTAGGTTTCTATTTTATAGTTTAGTTTAATTTATTTCTAGAGGTGTTGTTATCTATACGAAGAAATTATATTAAAAACTATAATAAATATAGTTTAAAAATGAAAAAACACACTTAAAAAAACTCGAACAAAAAAAATATAAAATAATTTTTAGGTATAAAGAGTGTTCTATAGCGTTATTATGAAAGGCGTGGGATTTTAGTATATACTCACAATAACTTTTTGATGTCAAGCAGCCCACGAATTTCACAATAACACCGTAGAACAAACTGTTGATAGTTAAAAATTATTTTCTATATTTTAGTTTTTTTAAGAGTGTATTTTCGTTTTTATACTATATATTTTTATCTATAACTTTAAGAACACACCAATAATTTCTTACTACTTATATATAGGTATAATAGTTGTATTTCGATGACAAATTCTTGTCTCGTAGACATAACGTACACATGTATTCGACTTCTAATAAAAGAACACGGGGAGTTCTCAGCCAAAGAAATGTAATGAGCTGGGGTATGGCTTAAGAAAGCGTTATATTTTTATATTACAAAATAGAAATCAACAGCCCTAAATTCTATCTGGAAGACGAGAAATCATAAAAATAAGGTTACAAATAAAATAAGTTATCGATTTATTCGAATGAATTTCATCAATTAACAATATAAAAACACACCACACTATTAATTCATTCAAAATAATTAAATTCATTAGAATTAAAAAAAAATTAAAATAAATGTTAAATCACTCTTATCTTTTTACAATTTGGGCCCAAGAACGTATAAAAGCGTTTCGCTCTCCTTTGTGATAATAACAATCTTTTGTCATCTAAGTGCGACCATAACTAAAGATAATATAATTCTTTACATTTTACATAGGATACATATTTAATTTCCTCTCGAGTACAGTGGTTTCCGCGTAAAGCTACGCCGTAGTCACGAATGCTACGAATGATTAATATCTCCAGGCCAAGATTTGCTTTGTGATAGGTTATAGTAAGGTTTTTGATTAAACATTTTCCATAATATAATTTACATTTGCAAGTATAGGACTACTAGAAAGAGTACATGTATATATGGTTCTTTACGTTTTCCTCACGAAAGAGTAAATTTCGGCAATGTATCTCGTGAAAAATATCCCATTTTTGGCTTAAAAATTACCCTCTATTCGCCATGTAACGTATGCCTTTGAATTAATATGCTTTATGTTGTGTTAAGATACTGTTAACAGAAATGACATATTCGTACCGATAGGTTTTTTATTTCGTTGTACCGATTTCTTTCAGACAACCTTTCATGATAATTGATTCGCTTTCAAGGCTGTGACGAAAGATAAATTAAATTCAAACTCATTTTTGCGTATATAGGGTAAGGTATAAATGTGTACTATAAGTCGTTAGTACATCTATATTCTGCCGGTAGCGGTGTGCAATGTTTTATACTAAACTATAAATAAACATATGAATACAAACAAATTCACTTTATAAAATTAGTATGAATATACATACGAGTGTATGATGGTTGGGTTCTTAAGGGTTTTGTTCGTTTTTAAACAAATGTATTATTTTAATAAAGTGATCTAATATAATTGACTAAAGGGAGAAATTATTTGTTCAATACACTCTCTTACTTCGAATTTGAAATAAATTAAAATTATTAAGGTACAGAATTGCTGACTTATTCAATCTTTTCTAAGTTTGTTTTAAACTTGAGACGCAATGCACAATAGCAAAGGTGAGCAATTAGTTTATTGTAGATACTAAGAGAAGTTTAAAACGATGTAAAGGTACATTTGGGTTTATTTTTCGTTTAAATGTTAAGTCAATTGAAAGTTATGAATATAACGGAAAATAAAATGTTGGCCAAGTGCGTCTTAGCCTAAGTTTGATGGATCATCATTTGAGGAATTTAAACTGTTTTGTTTTGTGCGTCGGCTAAAGAACCCTATATTAAAAAAAATTACATTGTGCTAAAACGCGGTAAACGTCTTTACAAAACGAGTTTTCAAAATTATCTAATATTAAAAAGTAAAAAGCATCCGTTGAGAAACCTTTGTTCAGGGTTCTTACATGTCTGCCTTCCCCTCCGTGCTGTGCCCTGGCAAGTAAACTTCTGCATACTGTATATATATTGTAATATTATAACCGTGACTATCTCTGAGTAAACTATTAATACTTTGAATGTATGTTACAAATTACAAAAGGAGTAGCATGTCGAGCATAAATCAAATACGTCGATCAATAGCGATGTTTAATGTATTCCCAAAGCGAACATATGTGGTACAATCTTGGTCAGTTTGTATACAATACATCAGCGAATAATCCTCCCGAGGCGTTTACCGACGGACACGGTAGCATTCGTATATTTATTACCCTTAACAGCTATAAAAATGTTGGGAACACACATTTGGTGAAACTAACTGGAGGCACGCGAGCAGCATGTCGTGATGACGGGCAGTTAGCGCCTTTTTACGCGTTAACGCTTAAATTATGTTGTTTTCACGCTTAAGTGGAATCTAGGTGAATGTTAAACGACCCTGATTTTATTGAGGGTGGAAATAAGATAGGCTAATAGCCCACTCAATAGCGATTACAGGTGAGTAATAATGGCTTGCCGATCTTCAGACACTTTATTGATTTAACATTATTTAAATTGACGATCATTACTGTGCTTGGTGGTTTTGATCGCAAATAGATTTTCCTTTACATAAGGCAATGTAGATCGGTGGGTCTCTTATACCGGTTATATGTGATGTTAATAGCAATTTGACTATTTCAGATTACTCTATGTGTGTCCATAATTACCCAACGCGCGGCGGGGTAATTCCGTACACAAAGGTTTTGCTTTTGTATCAAAATAAGATTTTGTTTTTAGAATTTATCTACAGTGATTATCAGAACTTTAAATTAATTAGTTTGAGTGAATAATATTTTCTTAAGTTTTCGCGACTTTTGTACATAATAAAACTACATTGTAACGGTTTTAAGCGCGGTAATTTATTTGATTTTTATTATTCCGACGTTTCGGCCACTTTTCAGTAGCCGTGATCACGGAAGAAAAAGATGTCAAGTGTCAATTAATATCGTTAAAGTTAAAGAAACCCAGCAAAAACTAACTTCATTGATATTTTCTTTTATTTTTCCTTTCACCTATTTTAATTTTATATAAAATTATTAGAGCTAGGCATCTTTGTTAAAGAGTTTCTTGCGCCGCTTCTTCTCTTCATACACAACATGTTGCGAAGCGGTGGTAAATTAGATTAGGCTCCCATAGGATAAATAATAACCATAAACAAAATTGAAACTAAATAATTAAAATGAACAAGTTGGCGGTAGGCTAAATAAGACTTTAATAATACTCATTGAAACTTGACATCTTTGTCTTCCTTGATCACAGCCACTGAAAAGTGGCGACACGTCGGAATAATATAAATCAAATATATTACCGCGATCAAAACCGTTAAAACGTAGTTTTATTAAGTGAATATTATACAACCCGCGCCACCAAAGAAGTTCCACAGACACGGCGCTGCAATCGCCGTACTTAATCTTGCCAGAGTATTTATTTGCTAATCCGTAAACCAATGTAGCTAATTACTGAATAATAAATTCAAAATATTCCATAATTAAAGCTGTAAGTTTATTTCCTGGCTACTTTACGAACAAAATTCTATTAAATAGCGGAGCCGCCACTTTTAAGTCCGTGAGGCTTCTTTTGCGTCGCGGACTCTAGCAATAAAGAATTTTCGTAAGGTCATCTAGTTTTGTGTTACTTTAATATAATACTTCTTCAACTATTCCCCAATCTCCCCTAATTTCGACATGCAAGTTTTCTCAAAGTAATTTTTTGCCATTGCTGGCTTGATTATATTAATAGGTACGCACAATTAGGCCGGATAATTTAGTGACGAACCTACTTCATCAGTATAAGAAGCGAATGCCCTAGCCACTGAGCAACTACGACAAAATAAAAAGTTGAGAACATAATGTAATACACCTACGTTCTGCTTACATAAGGTGAAATAAACTCACAAGTATGTTGCATGCAAACATACGGCTCGTAAAAAAACGTGAAAAGTATGTTTAGTAAGTTCCCGAAGTAAAAGTTTTGGTAAGGTTTTATTTGTGTACTAAAGTGACAAGTCGTGTTTCACCGAAATTATTGGATTACCTTGGCTGAATAGTTACAAATTGCTAGTCCTGAAAAAGTTTGACTAAACCGGTCCTTTGTCAAACAGATTTCGCACTGCCAAGCCGAGCCGATTTGATTATTTTACTTCATGACAAAATGGGATGTCGTTAGCAATACAGTTATACGAGCAAATCGATAATAATTCATACAAATGTAACTTGTGTTTCTTGGTAAGTTACTTATATAAATTACCAACATACATAAGTTACTGTATGTTAATTTTGAATGTATATTTTCAGAGTTAGGCATGAAACGATTGTTGCAAAATTCGGAGTACATTATATATTCGATTATAAGTGTCAATGATCTATCCTAGAAAATGGAATAGTTTATGAGGGATTGAAATTTTACAGGTCTTGAAAAATCCTAAAATATTTTTTTTTTTTTTTTATTGCAGGAGTTCAGCAGACAGGCAGACGGCCCACTTAGTGGAAAGCGGTTACCATCGCCTATGGACATTTGCAACAGCAAAGGTGCTACAAATGCGCTGCTGCTCTCTTAAAGGAGACTGGAACCTGGTCACTGATGCCGGAACACAATACAAGATTGTTATGGCGGCATACTCTAGACCAGGGGTGGTCGCCATCCAGTCGAGCAAATACTCTACCACCTGGCTGTGGGTTGTTTAGTCGCCTCTTACGACAGGCCGCCGGGCCGCAGGAAATTGTATTTTTTCGAAAATATTTTATATTTTCTTAAGGTTTCGCAACCAGCACATATAATAAAATTACGTTTTAAAGGTTTTAAGCGCTTTAATTTATTTGATTTTTACTATTCCGACGTCTCGGCCACTTTTCAGTGGCCGTGATCACGGAAGACAAAGATGTCAAGTGTCAATGTTATTATTGTTATTAAAGTTTTATTTAGCCTACCGCCAACTTGTTCATTTTAGTTATTTAGTTTTAATTTTGTTTATGGTTATTATTTATCCTATGGGAGCCTAATCTAATTTACCACCGCTTCGCAACATGTTGTGACTTGCAGAGAAAAGCGGCGCAAGAAATTCTTCAGCAAAGATGCCTAGTTGTAATAATTTTATATAAAATTAAAATGGGTGAAAGGAAAATTAAAAGAAAATATCAATCAAGTTGGTTTTTGCTGGGTTTCTTTAACTATAACAATACTCATGGACACTTGACATCTTTGTCTTAGGTGATCACGGCCATTGAAAAGTGGCCGAAACGTCGGAACAATAAAAATCAAATAAATTACGGCGCTTAAAACCGTTAAAACTTAGTTTTATTATTAATAAGGTATCTTTGGGACTACTGGTTGGAACGAAGCTTCGAAAAACACCAAAGATCATTATAGAAATTCTATAGTTATAAGGGTAATTACAAGACCTTCTAATTTCAAAACAACCGTATACAACCAAAAAATATTATAAAATACTAGTAGATATTATTTTAGTTTAGACGGTATTTCATTGCATTAAAGTTTGAATTTGTATAATAATATACAACAGTCAGCATTCTTCTTGTTGGTTACAAATTTTTTACGCCTAGCCGAGTAACGTGCGATAAGGAACTTCGTTCCAAAAATGTTGTATCAAATTTAGCATGTATACAATTTTTTCTATGGTAATTACGAAATATATCCTCATGACATTTTTATTGCACAGAAATTTTCTAACTGTCCAAAATAATACAATAAATCCTGTAAAATTTGAGTTTAGACATATGGGATGCTTTTGACTCTAGAAATTTTTGTGTCATGAATTCTAAATGTACCTAAACGTGCGAAATATATCAACCGAAAGCTCATTTAGCAAATAAATTTACTCGTTGTTAATAGTTGTGAGTTATTTATACAAGTCCCTATTTTAGAGTACATACTCGTATACGAAATATTCATAAAATGTTCAAATACACAGACAACATTTGCGCTGTTTAAACATCTCATTAAACAACGTTAAGTACTTTGTGTTTCGGCTCTAAGTGATAATTTACAATGATATTTATCTTCAAAATGAAAATGTCCCGTGGGACAATATTTTTATGTAAAATAACAATGCGGCTTCTCGCGTCGCGATTCTTTGCTTTTGTGTAAAATAATATGAAATAACTGTTTGTTCTGTATCAATGTATTGCTTTATTCTTTAGTATCACGTAACCGTTTTGGCAGAAACAGAAGTAATTTAAAGTCTTCTTCTCTATTAACGTTCGTTTCTCTACATATTATGTATCTAATCATAGTATATAAGTCGTGGTAGCGTAATGGCTAGCACACGCGTCCCAAACTCAAAGGGCGCGGGTTCGATCCTGGCCGAAACGCATGCATCACTTGGGCAGTAGTAACAATTACCACGCACTAATAACGGTGAAGGAAAACATCGTGATGCAACCTGCACATCGAGATAACTGATGTGTCAAACCTGCCAAGCCGCCTTGGACAAGCGTGGCGAGTATGCTGTCCGTTCCCCTGTAGTGGGAGGCCCGAATCCAGCAGTGGGATATTTATGGGCTGCTATTATTATTTTTTTAGGTACCTAATAGAGATTTTTCTAAAAAACGACTGCATTTATATAGAAGAAATTTTCCAAAAAAGAGCGTTCTATATACCGTTACAGGATATAATGATAAGCCCATAAACGTCCCACTGCTGAGCTCGAGTTACCAATGTATAGAGGAACAGACAGTATACCCGCCATGCTTGTTCAAGGCGGATTGGCGGGATGATACATCGGTTATCTCGATGAGCGGATTTCATCACGATGTCTACCTTTATCGTCAGTACGTGTTAATTGTAATATTGTACATTAGGCCATAAAAATGCTTAAGTGGTGCATACTTTTCGACCCGGATTCGAGCCCGTACCTTTTGAGTTTGGGTTAGCGCACCTTTTGAGTTTGGGAGGAGAGTGCGCTTACATACCACGGCTTATGATTACACGATGTAATAGTAAAATTGTAAAAAAAACCTAAAAATTAGGAGTGAGTAATTTGTTTCTAATGTAACAGTCATGTGAGGTATCGATAATTGGATCTTGAAAAAATATAACAGTCTTTCTTAATAGTTGGTTTAAATTTCTTTAATGATCTTTGAACCAAAACTGTTATTCATAATTAGGATGTCTGGAAGAAATCGCTAACTGCGATAAAATCATCTATTGTATTTTTGAAAGTAATTTCTGTTAACTGCGCCTCTTAATAAAATATATATTCATTAATAATTTATTTTCTCGATAGTTTTATTATACTTAAATTCATAAACCAGATATAAATTAAACTACACTAAAAATAAAACTACAAGCTAATTAAAAACTATGTACCACATCGCAACCAAAGGGAAGCATGCCCAAAAGGCTGGCTACATTGACACGGTGGATGACAATGCTAATTCGCTGTGCGAAGTCTAAACCAGGCTGGCGCCTTATCAGTCCGCAGTATCCGTGACCACCTAAGACAACGATGTCAAGTATCAATGAGTAATGTTATTTTAATGAGTAACATAATTTGTTTGAGAAATTAAAAATTATGTGTCACATTGCTGCTAAAGGCAAGCGAGCTCAGAAGGCTGGCTGCATTACCACACTGGAGGGCAATCCTAATTTTTAACCGACTTCAAAAAGGGGGAGATTCACAATTCGTCGGTATCGTTTTTTTTTTGTATGCTTGTAAATCGATTTCTCCGTCAGTTGTGAACCAATTTCTATTTATTTTTTTAACGAAAGGATACACTCCCGATGTGGTCTCGTTGTCACCATGTCAGGAGCTGATGAGTGGATTCTACAGAATTAGAGAAACCCATGAAAATTTATAACAGACTTTTTCATAACACGATACCTGTGTCAATTCTAAACCGATTTTCAGTTTTTTTTCTTTACTCGTAACGCTATACTCCCGAGATGGACCCAATGTCATCAAGTCAGGATTTGGTGAGTGGATACCAGGCAAATCGAGAATAACCATTACTTATTAAATAACGCCGTGCGCCTAAATTCTTGGAAAAAACTTTTATACGCGTGTAGGTATTACATTTTCTACAGGCGCTTAATTTTTTATATGCATATTCCGCGATCTCTCCGTCAATTGTGGATCGATTTTGAAATTTTTAACTTCTCTTTATACTCCCGAGGCGGTTCCATGGTCATCAAGTCAGGATCTAATGAGTACACCCCCAAGAAATCGAGAGTAACTCTTACTAAAAAAACTACATTTTCCAAAACATTTTTAACTCCCGAGATGATCTCATAATCACCAAGCTAGGATCTGATTTATGGATCACATGGAAATCGAGAGCCACCCTTGTTGAAGTGTATATATACCGAAGAGTGAGATGGCAAATTTGTATACGCGTGTCAGTTGTACATTTTCTACAGGTGCTTAATATTTCAAAGCAATTTCTAAAGCTATTGAAGTATTTGCGCAACTAAAAAGTAAAAAATGTTTAAAAAAAGAAACAAAACCGACTTCACACTAAAAACCATAAAATAAATATTTAACTGACTTCTTTCTACGACATCTTGAAGTCCTGTGCTAAGTAAATTAACATGTTTTTGTTAAAAAAAATGCTTTGATCAAGAATTTCTAAAAAAAATATAAGTTGGAATATGTTTGGTGCCACCCATGACGAGAAGGCCGGTTTACACTTCGCATAGCGAATTAGCATGGCCATCCAGGGTGGCAATGCAGCTGGCCTCCTGGACACGCATCTCTCTAACAACGATGTAGTACATAGTTTAACAAATAACATTACTCATTGCCACTTGACATCTTTGTCTTCCGTAATTACGGCTACTGAAAAGTGAAAATCAAATAAAATACCGTACTTAAAACCGTTAAAACGTAGTTTTATTATATGTGCTGGTTGCGAAACCTTAAGAAAACCCTATCATAAGTTTCATTGGAGATCCATGAAACTACTTGCAAAAGTAGAATACGTGTCTTTGAGTCATATTCAAAAAAAGGTTGGCTTAATCAGACCAAATCTACAATTCAAATACCTCTCTCCTGTATTATCGTTTGTGTGGACTTTATTTGATTACGTTACTGGAAACCTTTCATATCTCGGTATAAAAAGTTACGCCTTTAACTTGACCGCTATTTGCATGTAATGTTTCATTTTAAAATCTGTTCGGTACTCTTCGAATTTAACTCCAACGGACAGAAATCAATTCAATAAAAATATTAGAAGTTGTATTTTTTGAAATATGCTGTTTGCAATTAACTCGTCTAGGATATTTAAAAATATTATTAGGGTTTCGAAACCATGTTAATAAAAAGGGACAGACTGTCTGCCTGTCTTGGTGCGACATTCATTATTATGAGAGATGAAAAATAATTAATTATTGGCGTGTGAATTATTGTTATATAGGACTTGCGAAGTCCATATTTAGGTACTAGAATATGCCCGCGACTTCGTTCACGTTTGACTTGAAATTCCCTCAGGATTCCCGGGACACAACGTACTACAGCGCTTAAAAAAGAACGTAAGCTATTGTTTTAGTGAAAACTGTGCCAGAATAAGCTAATTTTTATGCACCCGAACAATTACAAACCGCTCCCGGAAAAATTCCCGTAGGATTCCCGGGATAAAAATATCACACATTTTATTACATAAAATTTGCTGTCGATCGGTGAAAAATCGCATTGGAATTCCATTTTTTTTAATCTGGCCTTTTTAAAATTACATACATACATAACTTCACGCCAGTTCCCTTGCGGGGTAGGCACGAACAACAGAGTGCCATTTAGGCCCATTCTTACACACCTCACTTGCTTCTTGCATTTTAAAATTATTCTCAGAAAATTTCCCGCGGGGTGTCCAAGATAATAAGTAGTTCAGATTTTAAGTTTAAAAATTTTCTATCGATCAGCGAACCAAATCGAAATCCGCCCAGTAATTTTTACGTGAATCCCGAACAAACAGAGAAAGAAACAAGAAATCTAAAAAAAGCATCGTGTTCTCATTCACTTATATAGTGTATTCCAGTTTTTTTTTTAATAGCTTCAATGTACAGACACAGTATTTTTATAATTTTATAATATTGATGTATATTAGTTACTTTTATTGGCTTTGGTGGTAGCTCTAAAGTATTTTCAACGATATTCAGTTAGAACAATTTTGGCGTTTATATACCTTACCTCATATTTTTGAATTATTACTTTTCTGGGTTTCGTAACCAAATGAAAAATATATTGGATGCTAGTCGCCTCCATCCACAGCTCCTTTCAATTTACGTGGACTAGCATGCCCAAGGCTGATTTTTATAAATATAAATTCAACCCTTATATTTTTTAATTAATTCATTATGATAATAAGACATTGTGTCTTATTACAGTACTGACTGCCAATTAATTATACTTAATTATTTTTTTCTTAGGTTTTCGCGATTTTTAGATATAATTATAATAATTTGTTTTTTATAACAATTTTTGTAGAATAAAGTATGAATATTTAAAAGTTTATTGCATGGGTACTTAAACTGCAAAAGGAATATACACTCCAAAAAAATGTTACGTCTTTATTTTTAGGGGAAAAACAATCTCTTTGGGCGTCAGTAGGATTATCTCTCTACATAAAATACTTTATGTGTTTTTATTTACTGACATTCTGACACATACAGTACCTGCTCTCTTGGATATTATTACATGGGTGACACAATAATACCGGTGGTTTGTATGACAATATTTCTGAACCAGGGTACTTTTCTAAAGACGTTATTACTAAACGTCTGATCTTAGACCTTTTGATATTGAATTAAAAAACCTTTTGGTAAATGAAAGATCAAATAAAATTCGTTTTCAAAAGGTTTAATTCTAGACAGGTCTTTATGTTCTTGTCTATACTTTTTTTTACAGCAGAGTATAAAAGTAGATATAATTGAAAAACGCACCTGCCTATTGAACCATCACTGAAAAGCTTTAAATAAGGTATTCTATAGCAATTGAAACTATTTCATAAGGCAAGCTGTTACATAAAATATATTCGGGACAGTTCAGTATCGACCAAATTACTTCCATAGCATTTAATACATAAAATCATAACTGACTGCTATAAAATTTCTTAAAACAACTTTCTCTTCCATTTATCTCTCTGTTCTGGTGTCTATATTTAATTAAACAACAATATAAAAAATCAAGATAGTTTAATGTTACCAAATATGCTATGCGCTTAGTCACCCCAGGTAAGACAATATACGATTTCTTTACTCACAAGTTGCAGCTGCCGACGTTCTAAGCACTGCAGCCCTATATAACTTATGCGATTATGACATCACTGTGATTTTGAGGCTCTATACCAAGATAATAAAAAAAGCGTGTCGAACCTACCTATACCGGGTCCCTAAATCATTGTAAAGTATTATTATGCTTATAAAGTGTAAATAAATATAAAGACTTATGCATTATATGGTGGAATAAAAGTCTATCTAAGTAAGTACTCAGACACATACAAATATACTTATGTTAAAAAGTTGTAAATCTGTATTATTGTAATTAGATAAATAACATTTAATAATAATCGGTTCATTTCCTAGTTCATGGAGAAAGAACAGAAAAACATTCAGCTTAAGTCAACATGGAATACTTCGAAAACATAACACTCCTTTTAGAAAGTCACGAATAGAGACGAAATGAGCTATGATAAAATCTCCATATAAATATTTACGTGTCTATGAAAATTTACGTTCGCACAAAAAGGGACAACCGGAAACTTACAGTAAGTAACTTTTTTAAGACCGAACCCTTACACATTAGTAGAGAAGCTTTTCATGTAACTTTTGACAATAGTACCCAAATCTATACTAATATTATAAAGAGATAAAGTTTATGAGTTTGTGTGTTTGTGACGTTGTCGGGGGTAATCTCGGGAATCTACTGAACCGATTTTAAAAATTCTTTTACTGTTCGAAAGCTATGTTAACAGGGAGTGTCAGAGGCTATATAACATGACGCTCCACGGGAGCAGGACAGAGCACGGGTGAAACTGCACCTGGCCGTTAATTTGGTATGAAAGGAATATTGTAAAGCGTAAATAAAGTTATTATACTGTAACGGTCTTATTGATATTGAGTTAGAGTAAGTTTGTAGGCTTCTTTAAGGTTCTTAAAGAAACCTACAAAACTAACTCAATATGACCCTAAATATTTATTTCATGTACTAGAAACTGTTACTTCGTTTGCATGGGCTTCGAATTGGTATTTACCTATCCCACTTTTCGGTATAATAGTAACCTAAGCTTATCCCTGTACAAAAAGTAAATACTAAACTTAATGATAGTTTGTTACATACATACATACATACATAACTTCACGCCAGTTCCAGTAGAGTGCCATTTAGGCTTATTCTTACACACCTCACTTGCCTCTTTGACATTCATAACTCTTCTCATGCAAGCTCGTCTGTTGTTTAGTGATAGTTTGTTCATTCCTGATAACAGAAGTACATAATTATGTATACACTTATACATCAAATTTCATGACGAGCACATCGTTTTCAGCTTACAAAGAAGGAACAAACGAAGATTGAAATAAAATTATATATAGGTATATATTATTCAAAATAATATAAATGGACTATTTCGGAAAATGGGAAACTGCTGTTTATTTTGTTAGATGATTAGACATCACTAATAACGATACATATAAAGTATACCTAGTGCGGCATTGAGGTATAATGTACGTAGTACATATAACTCGATATATTCCGACATAAAATTATTTACACGTTGGTTGAACCCAAAGAGAAGTAATCATTACAACCAAGGCTTGGAACCGGCTTAAAATTAACCAGTTTTAATTGGCTATAACCGATTTTAGTCAACTATTTCGTTCGTAGTGTAAATATTAAAGAGAGTGTTAAAGAAACCTGAATTAACCGGTTTATTTCGCGAGAATTACCTTTTTATTCTATCTCACACAAACACATTGTTGGAATAAGAAGTAATGAAAACTTGTTGTACCACATGGTTGCGCTTTGAAGGTGTGCACCAAAAACCGTTCTCTTTAACGAACTTTTATTACCAAAAACCGGTTGAATATAGTTAAAGTTAGAACAAAACCGAAAAAAAATATCCTATATACTTAGTTTGTAACTGGTCCGACTTTTACCGATTTCCAAGCTTTGATTAAGACAAGAAAACTCGAAACATCATTTTCAACATTGAAATGTTTATATCAGACCATTACCCGCCTTTTCAGAGAATATTCGTCGTACAATTACGCGTATGTCGTAAAATGAGTTTGGACTTTGGAGTGCTTTGAGAAAATTTGTCTGACTTTAACAAGACCCTTTTGTCTGAGAAGTCCATGAACTTAAAATTATACTTCGTTCGTACGTAAATGGTCCAAGTTTCTCGAAATAGTATATCAGGGACTCAAGAACTTACGCTTTGTTAGAATAATAATACCTTCGGGCCTCCTCAGAGACTAGTCTGTTAGTTACTCCATAACAGAACAACATAATTACAATAAAGGATAATGCCTCGCCACAAACTGTCTTCGCCTATAAGCCGGGTAAATAAGAAAGCTACCCGTAAGAGACGCTCGAGTATTTAGATGATACATCCTTGGGCCTTTAATAGCGGGCTCTTTGCCTTCTTTTTGTGAAAGTAATTTCATGGTTTTGTTTATGAACCAAGAGCCACCGATTGGTTTGGATAAGTAACTTACAATTTGCAAGGCTGGAAATGTATAATTTAATATTTTAGCATTATACAGCAAGGAATATAATAAAATTATTATAACCCAGCAGGTATGCAGCAATTGTATTATAATTATTTTAACGTTTTCGAAACTGTTTCTCAATGTAAACAACATAGCTTTAGTAAAGTTGTTATGGTGGTCACCAATGAGTAACTGGCTTTTTAAATGACTTCCAAAAGGAGAAGGTTTTTAATTTGACTGTATTTTTTTGGTATGTTTGTTACGCGATTTCTCCGTCGATTGTGGACCGATTTTCATATTTTTTTATTCGAAAGAGTATACTGATACGATATTGAGGTGGTCCCACTGATCCCAGGGAAATCGAGACCAACCCTTGTTGAAGATCGCCGAGCGCCTACGCTCTTCGAAATGAAATTTGTATACAGGTACCAGTAGAACAATTCCTACAGGCGCTTAAAATATTATTTCTAAAGATATTCAAGCTTGAAAATATTTTTTTACAAAAACAAAACCGACTTCAAATTATATAAATATATATTTTCTACAATATCTTGAAGTCGATGCCAAGTAAAACAGAAAATAACAACAAAATTGAAAAATACACAAAAAATTCCAATGTTAAATATTATGTGACATATCATGATTTTAAATCGGAACGTAAATATTTATAATAAAATATGCTTGGAATTAAATCTTATTAGTAAAACAAATAAATTATACATTAAATTAACATATGAAATTGTCTTTTAAAAACGAAAATAAACTAAGTTATAAAGTACAAGCGATTAAAAGCGAAATATTGTTATATTTTATGGTATAGAATATACTTTATTGCATTTACAGTTCAAGAAATATAAATACAGAAAACAATAGAAGGTCCTATCACTAACAGTAGTTGAGATATTCTACGAGTTACTTTTTTTACAATCTAGGCTATTCTAACAACTTTAAATTTCCTCTAGGTGAGTTTTACTTAGCAATCTGTCGTAAGAAGCGATACAACAACCCACAGTCAGGTGGTAGGGCATTTTCTACAGTATGCAGCCCTAACAACTTTGAGTTATTATACGGCATTAGTGGCCGGCCAGGTTCCAGTGACACCCCCCTCGAGACTGGCAGGACACTTGGTATTGTAAATATGCATAGGCGACGGTGACCACTTGCCATCAGGTGGGCCGTGGGCTGTGTGCTGTATTCCAGCAATAAAAAGTTATTAATACTCAATGTGTTCGTTATTGCTTACACATTTCCATTCTTTTTTAATTGCACGAGTTCAGCGGACTGGCTGACGGCCCACTTGATAGAAAGCGGTTACCATCGCATATGGATATTTGCAACACCAAATGTGCTATAAATGCGCTGCTGCTCTCTCAAGAGAGACTGAAGCTTGGCCACTAATGCCGGAACACAACTCAAGGCTGTTATGGCGGCATACTTTCGACCAGGGGTGGTAGCTTTTTTTTATCTAATAATAGCACATTATCACACTTGTTTATATTATTATACTAAACAGATTACACAGAACAAACAGTAGCTCTTCGTCTATTAGTATAAGTCTTCCCCTTTGATTAATACTCCTACACTCTAGAGCTGTCTATTTAAGCGAGTTCACACTTAAAGACTGTTATTTTACCAATGAATATATGTAATAATTAGATATATGCCGTTCGTATCGTTAAAACTGTATACCCGCGGATACGGATACGAATACGGATTGTTGGAGTCTAGATCCGTGAATACGGCGGACACAAACCTCGACTATCTTACCAATTCTTAGTAAGAATTTCTTACTCCGTCGGTGTCGGTGCGACGACGTTGTCACAGTTTTTTTATTGATTTTCTCATTATAAAATTAATTTAATGAATACTTGTCTTATAACTTTATATGATATTTAAATATTTCATTATTTTAAGCTTATCACAAAGGTTTGTGAATGATCTCGTTATAAAGATATAATCTGAATTGAGTTTAATATTGTTTTACTGTTACCTAACCACTTATATATAGAATTTCATCTATGTATTGAAATTTAATAATGTAAAAAATCCGTACAAAGTCCGACAAAAAGTAACGAATACAAATACGGTTACGGATCTTTCTTCTCCCTCAGATATCCGTGGCTACGGATATCCGGCACATCACTAGTAATAATACCCTTAACACAAATTCCAGATACCAATACTTATAGTAAGCTAGATTCTATATATTAAATTCCTTATCGATTCTTGGAAAAATAATAAATACTCCAAAATGCTTTTAAAATGTAACAGTTTACGGTCCTATTCATAAGTAAGTAAGTTTAAACGCTCCTTTATGGTTCTTAAAGAAGCGTGCAAACTTACACTAACTCTTTATGAATAAGACCGTTAATATTTAATCGATCAACAACAAGCACTACTTAATATTAACAAACAACACAGCGAGCTAACGAAGCCAGCCTTCTGGAAATCTTACTCACTGACTTCGATGACCTAGGCACAATATTCTATAGTAAATTCTATTTTATAGCCTTAAGGGATTATAGGTAGAATATAAGTCAAGTTTTCCTCGTTCTACTAGTTAATACTTTATTGTACTAAATTGTTAGCTTATTAAAATTCAATTGTACTAGTTCTTGAATAATAAAGACTACAAGTAGAATATCTTGCATCGTTTGGGAAACAAGTGGAAAGTTAACATACGTTAATTAAGTAGTCAAAGCCTGTTAATTATAAGCGTTAAAAGCATGTTAACGTGGCGCTGTGTAATTAACCTCTTGTAAATTTGGCGCCTAATCACGTCTTTACACAGATTAAATAAGGTAAGATAGACATTTATAACGAAAATTAACATGTATGCACGGGATACGGTGTATGATAGGTACCTACATCTAGATGAATTTTTCAAATGATCTCTGTACCCAAACCCGAAACTATAAGAGGCCTCTGTGGTTGAGTGGGCTAAGCATTTGCGAGCCGATGTCACTGGAGCGCAGAGGCTCCGGGTTTGATTCCTGGCATGGTAAATTTCGTAAAAAAAAATCCTTTATTTACTATGGTGTGGGTCAGGACCTGCCATAGCATTTTTGCCGCCGTAGGCAAACTCGAAAAATGCCGCCCCCACTGAAGTCTAAGAAAATTTCGTTAATCTGAAAAATTATATAAAATTGAGTTAAGACTTAAATATTAACACAGATTTATTATTAAGTATAGAAGTGAGTAGGTCAAGCGTTTTTGCTGAAATTTTTGCAGTCAATTTTGCTGCCCCTAAATTTTGCCGCCGTAGGCAGTCGCCTATCGTCTCGAGCCGCTCCTGTCTGGGTATATAGAATCTGGGTATATATATATATAGGATCGGTTCCAGAGAGGTCCGTTGTATATTACTCATAACACAAACGTAACTTGCTTAACTTGGGGATATACAATGTGAGTGTTTATTTGTCCATTATTAAAAAAAAGATATACTTAGCGAAAAAACTCAAAAGAGTTTTGGAGCCGATTTGCTCGCGTTGCCATGACGACGTAATTTGTCAGTGAATTCCAACGGCGGTACCAAAAAACGCGATCGCTGCGCCATCTTTTAGATTGTATTTGTCTATATCACGAAAAGGATATCATTTATCGGGATAAAAAGTATCTTACATGTTGAGAAGGGATATAAACTAGCTCTGCGTTCAGTTTCATTTCAATCCGTTCAGTAGTTTTGATGCTCTAACAGACAAAAGGATAGACGGACAAGGAGTTTAAGTTACATTTTTGAAATTTACTAGTCCAAACTTAGCTCCTTTGATTTTTTTCTGATTTATTAAATTCATTGTACAAACACAACACCTCTAACATATTTGTTATGTTACCTATGAATAGATAAAGAAATAATTATAGTGTTTTTCGTAATTATCGCTTGGTCGAACGAATTATTGACCACCGACCTATTAACGTTCATTCAAGCCATTAAATCAAATTATAAGGTCCAATAAACATACGAGAAACTGTAACAGCTCCATAAACAATATAGAAAGTTACTGAGCTTTACCTTACATCAATTTAGTTGATCATCCGGGTGTGCATAGAACAATTTAGTGAGATGTAGCCTATAATAGTTGTAATCCGATTAGTGAAATTAGTTCGTACTATACCCGACTGACCCTGCCAAATACCCTGTCTTATATGTGTAAGTACGTACGTATTTATATTTGTGTTGTGACCACCGTATATAATCCTATATTAATTATTACGTATAAGGAAATTAGAGGATTCAGAAAGCTTTGATGTATAATGATTATGACATATAGTATTATTATGTTATTGATACAATACAAAATCGATACCCATAATTACTCGCATAAACTAATGACCTTATTCATGACCATTTTCTTGAAACCTTCTAGATTTATTTACGCATATATGAAATAAGTTTGGCACGAAGATGAAAAGGCAGAAGAGAAGAAGATGTATAATTACATATAATATATTAGGTATCCTGTGTATAAAAGTGTAGTGTATAATAATAATAGTAATACCCGCAGGGGGGGGGGGCTTTGTGGCGAAGACTTAGGTGAGTAGCGACACCTCGTACCTGACTCCGGGGGCCAAGACAAGGCCCCCACCTCCGTGCTTGCCTTAGCCAGCCGGCACGGAGTGAAGATCGCTAGTGCTAAGACTCAAACTCCAGGGGTGGAAGTGATAAATGGCATCACGTCAGAAGTAGCTTCAATAAACCTGCAGCCCACCCCTCTACACCCCTTAGCCACTCACAGCCATGTTGCCCCTGTCTTCTATGGCATTTTTTGGGGCCCATGCAGGGAGTGGCGAGTCACCGTCTGCCCATTTTTCCATGTTCACCAAACATTACGACGGGCAGACACTATAGTTCCCATATTCTCAGACCCCTAGTACCACTAGCAGTTCACCCCAATAGCCCGGTACTTTTTGTCCTCATTTCCTGGCCGGGGCTTGTCCTCGGGTGCATTACTATATGGTGTAGACAGGGATAATCGCCGGTCAGTGTCACGCCACATTTACATTAAATTTGTCAAGGGGCCTCTACGTGTTGGCCTTCCCATGGCCCCACGGAAGCCCTCAAAAAGTCCGGGCCATTTTTATGGCCCGTGGTCTTAAGAGACATATAATAATAATAACAGCCCATAAACGTCCCACTGCTGGGTTCGGGCCTTCAACTTTCATAAGGGGACGGACACCGCCGCGTTTAATAAAAAAAAATATATAGCGAATTGACGAGTTTAACACGTCGGTTTTATCGCGATGTTTTCCTTCACCGTTAGTACGTAGTACTTATGAAAATATGCACATTAAGTCAGAAAATTGCCTAAGTGTTTTTTCTGGTTAGGATTCGTACCCACGCCCTTTGAGTTAGGGACGCGTACGATAACCACTAAGCTACCATGGCTTCTAGTGTAGTGTAGTGAAATCGCCATGATACAATATTTGAGAGTTGCTAAATCAATATACATGGACAGTAGAGGTATCGTTAGACCGTTTTTGAAAACCTATAAATAAGTTTGTACAAAAATGTCATTTTTTGAGTCCATAAGTAAGTGAGTTATTGGCTTCTAAAGTCCATGAAATTGTATCTTCCCTCTCTAACTTTGGATTAATTATAACAGGAAATTTTGCAAAAATTAAAGTAAACTTACTACAACAGAAATTCGAACAAGATTTTTTAAGTCACTATTATCAAAGTTCCGCAGCCACGTTATAAAAACAGTGGTCGTTTATTACCTCGACGGAACCCTCTACTGTCCAAAGACTAGCACACGTTTCGATTTTATAGTGTGTAGTTTTATAGTGATTCAGTCAATGCAGATGAAGTAGCGGAAAAAAGATATACAATTTACCAAGTCACGAGGTTTTAAATACCAAGTGCACCTGATTTTTTTAAAGTAGCACTATAGTGTTGATAACACTTTCGGTCAAACATCTTACATAAAAAATAAGGATAAACGTAAAAACCTTTTCAACTCTATAAAAATCCATGGCAGATCAACCTCATAAAGATGTCTACAAAGCTGAACGGTAAGCCACCCGTTGGCGTGTCAATTTATGAATCTGAATTTAAAAGGATTACTATATGAGAAGAAAACCGGACTTACCTAGTCGCTTCACGTTTGATTTATAAAATATTCAGATGTAAAAGGACTGATTTTTTACATTAAAGTGAAACATTTTTCTTGTGGTCTCAAGTAAGGCAAATGTTTGGACAATTGGCCTGATAGTAATTAATAGTAGTTTACCTAAGTGGTAGAGCCATGCTGGAATCATTATTTTGAATCCAACTCAGGGCCGGCTCCATCGGTGTGATACCACGCTCTCACAGAATATCTGCCTTATATGGTTAGCCTTGTGCTAATCGTGTTTCGTGCGATGAGTGAGAGTTCCGATGGCCCACTCTCCCTATACCATCCCCTGTTACAAACCCACATCCCATTCCTTCTAACCCTTTTGTCTGATCCCTCTTTCTCATCCCCTTATCCTTTACCCTTTATTCCATCCTTTTAATGCCGACCTATTTGGTCACCGCCTCTTTTTTTATTTTTTTTCTTTCACCGCATCTGTCACTATGTAATGTGACATAGTCTACCAAAGAGTACATTGTATATATAAAGCAAGGAATATATTACTCTCTTACGAGACATATAAAGATAGTCTACGTTCGACCGCTGAACGCGCCGCAGCTTCCGCGAAAATTTCGTCGCGTTTTGTGTGTTGTGCCGCATTCTACACCCGCTTATATGAACCCGCGTGCCGGAAGGTACTCGCTGTGCCTTTGAAGCTGGTCCACTCGTCGAAGGAACCGCAAGATGTGAAGCAAGGATCACGAGGAAGACTTGCCTGCCGCTGCGAAACCCGCATCGTTCGTAGCGTGTCTGGTACGGTGACCTATCCTGTAAGTCCTTTCCTTCTCTCTTATTCCCGATTTCCCGCCCACGCCAATACATCCTAAATGTTGGCAACGCTTCGCCCCAGTGCCCCAATTCTGCTATTACTATCTCGTCTAAATCGTAGGTTTGCCTGATTTCGGTATCCTGTCAATCCCAATCTATATTTATAAACGAAAATATGCGAAATAAATGTTTAAAATGTTGATAAGTTTTCAATATTCACTTCGGCTAACGCCATCTCTGCTAACAGAAATACTAATTCTTTTCTATTCTTTTTCTGCCGCGAGAATATTTTGTGGATTTTGTAAAATACGAATTGTTGACACCATCACAATGGAATCATAGTACTTTGAATATCTTCGCAACGCCAAGATATGGAATAGCAGAATTGGGCCCCTGGTATTCCAAACGTCATAGGCGACGGTTAGCACTTTCCTAGAGCTGGGCCGGTAACCGGTTTACCAGCTTCGTAGTTTAAGAAAATAGTAATTTACATTATATCTATTGTGTCGAATATAACGAAACTTATCCGAAAGTCAACGCTTAAAATGATACTCCAGAATATGTTCAAATTCAACAAACTTTATATGCCTGAACAATGAACAACGATACATTAAAATTTTACCAATTGCCGTCTCAGTGTAATGAGGTTTGTGGGTGAATATTCTTCTGGCATATGAACGTTAGATGTTTATGATACTGTTTTACTTAATTACTGATAATCATATTAGTAAGTGCAGTTGTAACTTAATCAAGCAGAAAGAGATACATCTTGTTTATTATGTCTTTTATGTTTGCAAAAGCTGTGCCTCGCCCTCAGCGTGACGTCATAAAACTTAAATAAAGAGGCAATGAAAGGCACAAAAATTACTATAACTATTTTTATGAAGACTGGCTTAGCTTAGCCTTTTAGCTATCAGATATGGATTAAAAGGACTATTTTTCACGATATACAAATTTCAATTACTTTACAACTGAAAACGATCGCTTGCTCTTTCGAGCTAACTCTTCCTAAAAACTAGAGCGCCTAATGCGGCCACTTTAGCTTCGTATGAACAACATGACTAATATCAGAATAAAGTGGATTTGCCGTGTTGCCTGGAAGAGATCGCTCTAAAGCGATAAGGCCGCCCTTTGTTCCTGCCTTGACACGAAATGACTGTAAATGTTTTACTTTATATGTTTGTGGGGAACAATAAAGTATTTCTATCTATTCTATCTATCTACATTATGCTGTATTTTACAACTTGAAGTATATATATCTAGGCACCTGTCAATTTCACTAAAGATTCTCCAAAGGCGCGCCCGTTATTCTTTTTTGGCATTTTTAAAAAACTGTGAGATTATTTTAATCCGAAGATTTTGGTCTAATTTCAAATGCTTATATATTTTGTATTCTATCTAATGATAAACAAATAAAACTACGTTTTAACGGTTTTAAGCGCAGTAATTTTATTTGATTTTGGTTCGTAACGTCGGAAAAACCAAAATCAAATAAAATTACCGCGCTTAAAACCGTTAAAACGTAGTTTTATTATGTATACAAGTCGCGAAAACTTAAGAAAATATAATGATAAACAATTTAAGAATTCATTGTATTGTTTAAGTTCAGGATTTGGAATATTTATATAAAATTCTGTGGAAAAACTGAAGCTTCCCATGGGATATAATAGATACCTAAATCTTTGTTTACCACACGTTTAAAATATGCCCAACAGTGCTTCTATATAATAACTACATATTAATGTGTTTGTGTAGTAAATTACAACGATTGTTAGACACTAGATACTGAAATTAAAATATCTACATATATTTTGTAACTGGCCCAAACTCATGGTCAAATCTGAAACTATAAATACAGCGATAAATACTCAAAGGAGTGTGGGATCAATTGTAATGAAAACTAAAACGGTATCATTAAATTTAAAAAAAAAACAATAATTCTGTGGCCCAAATCTGCTATTTGAATATCTTGGCGTTGCGAGGATATTCCAAGTACTAATCCATTGCAATAGTGTCACAAATTCGTATTCTACTAAATCCACAATCTTTTCGATATCATCGTGGCGGATAATAGTAGAAAAAATGGTATTACCATTAGGTGAAATGGCATTAGTCGAAATGAATATTGAAAAGCTACCAAAAATGTAAATATTTATTTCGTAAGTTTTCGCTTATAAAGATAGAGTGGTGTGCCACGAGCGCACCATTGGAATTAACAGAATACCGAAATCAAGTAAACCTACAATTAGACGATAGTGTCCGGCGATTTTGACGAGATAGTAAGTAATAGCAGATCAGAAGTCAAACATATACTGTATTATTACATCAAATCATAGTGTAGCTTGTAATGATCAATTTCTGTCAAGTATTTAAACATTACATAAATAGCAGTTGTAACTTATATTTTGGCTTTATTTGATAATCATAGATACATCTGTGCAGGAACGAAGAAAGAATACAATTTCCTGCAGCCGGGTGGCCTGTCGGAAGAGGCGACAGAACAACCCACAGCCAGGTGGTAGGGCATTTGCCCGACTGGGTGGCTACCACCCCTGGTCTAAAGTATATCGCCATAATAACCTTGAGTTGTGTTCCGGCATTAGTGATCAGGTTCCAGTCTCCCTTAAGAGAGCAGCAGTGCATTTGGAGCACTTTTGTTGTTGCAAATGTCCATAGGCGATGGTAACCGCTTTCCATCAAGTGGGCCGTCTGCCTGTCTGCTGAACTCCTGCAATAAAAAAAACATATTCAATTTTAATTATTGGCATATAGAAACGTAATTATTTTTTAACAAATTCATAGCAGCATTTTCCTACGGTACGGGGCGAAAAGAGAATGTAAATTAGCCACCGAGCGACGAAGCTTTAAGCAGCGGATATCGGTAAAAGCTTTTTGATCTCGCCACGCGATTAACACGTCCGATAGTGACGTCTACCATAGCAAATTGTACTTGTTTGTTTGCCGTGTTGTATTTTTACCGCCAGACGTGATGTAATTTTCTACTGCGGTTCCGTAAAGCCCGAGGGAGATGTTCAATTTCTAAACAAGAGATACCGGTAGAAAGTGGAAAACCGACATTATTAAGAATTTTCTTTAATAACCAATATCTATAATAGAATGGAAAATACGTTATTTTATGAAAATACTACACACAGACATGGTAATTACATAGATCCGGTCATCGGATATTCCTATACCTACTCATAAACAAGAAGTCGGTAGACAGTAAATAAGCATTGGGACAATAATTTATTTAAATAGAATGTTCATAAAATAGCTTAACACGTATTGCGTGATGCAACTTCCTCTAACTTCATTTTACGCGATAACGGGTGGTCATCGCTAACTAATTTCTATGCTATTCTATTTCTATAATAGTAACCATGGCGAAATATTTAGTATATACATGTTACTTATAGATACTCAAAGAAAATATAATTTTGGCCACGACATGAAATTCAAGTTTTGTGTTTGGCAATAAACGAGTTAATAAATAGTTGCACAGAATAATTACATTAATATATTGCACACATTATCTAATTTAGAATATTAGTAATTATAGTACATTATGTACAGTGGTGGAATGAAAAAGTTTGCCAGTTTCATTTAACGTTCCGCGAGCACATGTTATTTTTCAAACTAAGTCACAGAGCAGACTGCTACACAGAAAATTGTGTTCAACTATTTGACAATAACGTTTAAATTTACTTAGATCAAAGTTGTTTGATTTTTTATCTTGTCCAAGAAGATTGTTTAGAGATGTAAAACCTTTTTATTGATTTTAAGATTAAGATAACCGTAGTGATTATTATATCCTCTTTGTTTCTTATTGTTAATCTCAGCGTCTGTCATTGCCAATATTGTAATTTTCTTTATTGACTATTGTATCTGTTGTATTAAGTGTCTGTTTGTAACGTCATTATAACAGCTTCTTACTAAATGCATATGAAAGTATGCACCCTAGTACCTAGTATCTATATCAAAAATTCAATTTTAAAGATTTTTGTCTGTCTGGATGTTTTTTTTATTCCTCTCTCCGAGTGGACGAGATTGCTTGGGCTTTCAACCTTTTTAGGGGGTTTGTTTTCTTTATTTTATCTTTTTATAATTCTTCTGTCTGGACGTTCCAGCTAATCTCTAAAACGGCTGGACCGATTTTGACGGGACTTTCAATGACAGATAGCTGATGTTAAAAGTAGTAACTTAAGCTAACTTTTTTTAGGATTCCAAGAAAAAAATTCCAAGCGGGTGAAATCGCTAGAAGTAGTAGCTAGTATTTTATAAACGTAACATTTATTAAAATGTTGACAATACTTTTTCTTGTATTCGTGCAAGCAAAAATCGACTTTAATATGAGAAACATATTAATTCCGTGAGTGTACATAAATAGTAGATAACTACTAAACCTTAAAGGTGGGTAGGGTAACATATTCATTGTCAATCGCGCGTCGTCGAGATTCATCTACGTTTTACTCAAAGATCCGTCACGCATTGTCGCGTTATGAACTCATCTTTACACAGTATATATAATATAACAGTCTCACTTTCTGTACAAAAAGATATAATTTGCAACCGAGCCGCCGAGGTGCGCCTAGATACAAAGCAATGTAACCTAATTGAAAGAAAGCTTGCTAGCTAAATAAACAAGGGTTATGTACTGAGGTTTTCTCTAGTAAGCCATAATTTCTTTTACGAAATTGTTAACATATTGTTGACAAATTCGTAAAAGTTACATATTGTAACTCTGATTGTTAAAATATAACAAACTGATTAAAAACACGTATCTGAAATATGCAAACCAGAATTTATTACTGTCAATGGAGAGGATATAAATAGATACTGGCTATAACGGTACCCGATGAATGGCGTTCACAGTCTGTTGTGGTCATTAGGAATCTGTTTAATATATATGGGCAAATATCACAGGTAGTTGTATATCAACCTGCCTGTCCACCGCAGAGCCATAAATTATCCACAATACGCGTTTAGGCTTTTACCCAGATAGAACGTTAAATGGGGCTACATTGGAGTGTAATCGATTAATTACTAAAATCCGATAAGGCATGATTAAATCGCATTATTGTTCGTGATTGAATGATTATCTCATAAACGTCCTACTGTTGGGCTCGTGTTTACCTATTTTTAGGGTGTTGATGGTATACCCGCCATGCTAATTGGCGGGTTTCACAGACACAGATAATCAACACAACGCGATTCCAATTTTTTTCGCATTGTTGCCTCCACCGTTATTACATTATGATTGTATCGATTTTTGATATGAGGTTATATAATCAAAGGTATCGATTTTAGAGCTTTTCGAGGCTAAATGAAACTTTAACAATACTCATTGACACTTTGTTTGTTCGTTTTCCGTGATCACAGCTACTGAAAAGTGGCCGAAACGTCGGAATAATAAAAATCAAATAAATTACCGCGTTTAAAACGTAGTTTTATTAAAAATTAAATAATTAAAATTATATAACAAGTTGAGGCTATTTTTTTTTTAATTATGGCTCCAACACATTGATTTTGCCAATTTCCAAGTTAGAAAGTATTGGGGCTATTCTAAGTGCAATTTTAGACATTGAAATTTGGTCGGTGATTTATACGTTTTTACGACAAGTTGAGGCTACACTAAATATTATCTGTAACATTATTCACTGACACTTGACATCTTTGTCTTCCGTGATTACAGCGACTGTGGATCACGGATCACAAGTGGCCGAAACGTCAAAATAAAAATCAAATAAAATGCCGCACTTAAAATCGTTAAAAACGTTGTTTTAATTATGTATTCTAGTTGCAAAAACTTAAGAAAATACTATACTAGATGACACATGTTATAATAAATT
Organism: Dendrolimus kikuchii; assembly: GCA_019925095.2. NCBI lineage: Eukaryota > Metazoa > Arthropoda > Insecta > Lepidoptera > Lasiocampidae > Dendrolimus > Dendrolimus kikuchii. The sequence goes on along the minus strand of CM034398.1, from coordinate 13,052,584 downwards.
CGGTAAATTTGCATAAAGGCGGAACCCGAAAATTATTCGTTTTTTTTATATACAAGATTATAATTATGGTTTGCTATGGTACAATAACGAAATTAAAATTGTCGGAAAGCCTTCATTTAGGCACATAATTAATAAACAATACAATTAACTTAGAATATACACAGACTGCCTACTATGCATTGAGATATAACATGTCTAGAGAGAGCATTGCTAACAAACAACATCGCCAAAAACGGCATCAAAAACGCGAAGCATTGCTAAATTCACTCTGCGTTTTCGGGATATCAGGAAAAAAATATGACCCCATTTTTTATAATTAAATATTTTTTTATGTAAGTGAAAAGTTTAAACGATCGTTATGATTTTATAGCTTTATGTGTTATAATTTAATATTACTCAGAGGTTTCACTTTTTTTTTTAGTATTAGCAACAAAAGTTGTGTGTCTTGGAACGAACCATAAAAAAATACATGCCGAAATAAATTAATAACACATTCATAGCACATGTAGTAATTTTAATTCGCAATAAATGTCTGTACAGATATTAGTACATATTTATAAGTCTGTTAATTATCAATACTAATGTAATAATTCCAAAAAAAACTATTCATAATGGCAAATTATTTTTGTGTTACACATCATGTTCACGAAGGCTATTAGATGAATATTTATAACCCAAAGATTATCCTGCGCTAAAAGGCAGTGAAATCATTTGTAATAGTAGACTTGGAACGATTCGATAGGTTCATATTGGGTAATAGGCTTTATGTATAATCCAAAGTTTATATCAGTAGTAGGAACTACGAGGTAGGTACACGGGATAGTTTAATGCAGGGACTTAAGAGCAACTAAACCACTTGAAAAGGGCTATTATAGAAATAAAAATATTCATATCCAAAAGTTTTTATTCAAACTAGTTCAGTTTGATTATTTTCTGAACTAAAATTTGTTTTTTATCATACTAATATATTAAATTATTTCTTTATTAGGAATTAATGGAGATGCAGCTAACAGAATATAGACAAAATTAATATCTTAATTATGACAATAAAGAGTTATCTATAATATTACTAGCGGCCCGGCGCGGATTCACCCGTGGTCTGTCCCGCTCCCGTGGTATAAAGCGTCATGTTATATAGCCTATGACACTCCCTGTTAACGTAGCTTTTCAACAGTAAAATGTTTTTTAAAATAGGTTAAGTAGATCCCGAGATTACCCCCTACAACTTCACAAACTTACAAACTTTACCTCTTTATAATATTAGTACAGATAACTCCGACCGAAGCATCTGCTTTAAACGATATTCAGTTTTTTTTACATCCTCTTTGACGATATTTGCAGCACGCATTCTGTCAATTCTATGTCAAACGTCATAAGGTTACATTAAAAAGTTTATATTGTCCAAAGCGCTAAGTTTAGATTAGAAATAATTTTATATGATGGTTAAGTATTCTTAAATTTTCTAATTATCTTTCACACAACTTACATCTTATCGGTCACGATCATATATAATTATTTTAGGTACTTTATTTCAATACAATTGTGCCGTTGATAAGAAAATATAAAAAACATAGTGTAAAAATATCTCCGAAAATGATTCAAAATACTTCCTTTCAAAATCAATCTCTTTGTCCAACAATATGCTACAATTGGATCCGTAGGAAGTCTAAAACGTAATATAAACTAGTTTAAGAAAACCGGACACACAAACATTACATGTCTGTTTTCTATAGATTTTTTAAATTATTCAAATTTCATAAATAAAAAAAAAATCGTAACAAGTCCCCAAATTTTGGAAAATAAGTCACACTTTTCACCTGACCACATCAATCAATTCGATAACCTTGAAAATGTCGAAATTAAATTTCACAATTTACAAAGAAATCATGAGAAAAGTGTTAAGTTTTCCGATTAAATGACATCTCATCCTTATCCTTTCCCGTTTTAAAATAGTTCCGACACATTTTAATAGCGCAGGCCGGCATAATTATTTTTTTTGCGAGAGCTCTAACCAGTAAAGCAATGGAAACGACACTAACAGGCGTGGGAAGCCACTGAAGCCAGTGCACCAATTTTGGTGCACTGTTTTTGGGCCGTTTTTGTGCAATTGATGCGTGATCTAGACGTTTATATGATCTAAGCTACTATGCTAATATTATTATTGTAAAGTAATAGGGCACGTTGCTAAACACTTGTGATTTTGAGCACAAACACATAAGTTAACTTAAAAACAATCAATATCTTACTTTATTAAATTTTAAAGCACATTTTATTCGGTTAAAAACTACAAAACACTTCCCAGATAAAACCGCCATGCTACATAAAGTAAACTACACTGCTAAAGAGTGTTGAGACTGCTAAAGACAAATTTTTTTGTTGTAATTTAGTTCATCAGAGTGGCAGGCAAAGGAAATAAATCTATACAGCGTTGTCTGATGTATTCTTAATAAAAAATGGGCTGTTTGGATTTATTTCCTTTGCTTGCCACTCTTTAGGTTGGGTTAGCTTCACACTAGAGCTCAAATATGCAATGCCAATGTTAGCAACACAAAAAATAGGTTGTGAGGAGCGGTTGAAGGTTGCGACCAATGAGAAGGTCAGTGGGTTAGGTTAGGTTAGCTTCAGACCAAAGCCGCAAGCAGAATCGAATTTAACCATAATTAATGGTTAGCAGTCGGTTCTGCCACTTTGCTACTTGTTAGGCAAAGACACTAAATCCATACAGCATGAATATCAATATTTTTCAATCAATCTGAAGATCATGGAATGACATGAAAGTATGAAATTTTAGATTTTTCAAATTATTGTAACTAAGATAATTAATATATTTTTCTAGTTTGTATATATAAATACTGACTACATGCAATACCAATGTAAGCAGAATAAAGTATAGGTGTAAGGGGTGGTCGAAGGTGTAACCAGTGACAAGGACAGTGGGTTAGGTTAGGTTATCTTTAGACCAAAGCCCAAGAGCCGAGCGAGCGAAGCGAGCGTGCCGCGGCAGCGGCCGGCGAGTGGCAGAACCGACTGGTTTCCATTTATTCGTTGATAATTTTAATAAAAGTTAAAGTCGGTTTTGCCACTCGCCGGCCGCTGCCGCGGCACGCTCGCTTCGCTCGCTCGGCTCGTGGGCTTTGGTCTAAAGATAACCTAACCTAACCCACTGTCCTTGCCATAACCTTCGAACACCCCTCACACCTATATATTGTTTGTCTAACATTAGTATTGCATGTTGTCGGTAATTATATATACAAACTACAAAAATATAATAATGATCTTAATCACAATAATGTGAAAAATCTAAAACTCCGTATTTTTATGTCATTCAGATGTTCAGTTTGATTGAATAATATTGATATTCATGCTGTACGGATTTAGTTCCTTTGCCTGACATTTAGCAAAGTGAGGTAAAAACTTTGTCTCTCAATATTATTAATCTGAGGTTTTACTTACAAATTACAAAATGTCGTGATTTTTAGCAATGCCGTAATATTTGATTTTATAATTATTAATTATTTTGATCATGTCATATATGTTACATTTGCAGACTAATCCCAAAATTAAAATAATTGTGTTTTTATTATAATTAGTAGGTAAGTCGTCACGCTAAAATTGAACATTATTTCTAGCGATATAATGCACGTATTTCGTACCTAATTAATTGTATTGTTTATTAATTTTTTGCCTAAATGATGGCTTACCGATGATTTTAGTGTCGTTATTGTACCATAGAAAACCATATGTAAAGTCTTTGAATACAAAAAATGCGTAATTTTTAGGTTCCGCCTTTATGCAATTTTACAATAAATTCTATAATAATGTTCATATAAAAGAGAGAGCGTGTAATTATTGTCGATATTATCTTATGTTTGAAATATTGTGATTAAAATATTTTTTAATAACTGTTTAAACAATAATTCGGTAATAGGCTATTTGACTATATTAAGTTATGACGTTATAACTTCCTATTCTCGTACAATATCTAAGGGGCTTCGGCGGTTGGTCCAATAAAAAGTATCTTAATTGAAACATGTTTTTCAATTATCCTGTCATAATAAAATAAAATTTAGATTTTCTGGAACAGATCACTTTAAGCAACAAGGCCGTCTATTGTGCTGTCCAGAAAGTAAGAATTGTAAATGTTTTTTCGTCATTGTTTATTTTGCTGTGCAATAAAGTTCGTACTATATAACAAAACTACGTTTTAACTCCCCCAAGAAAATTCCCGTAGGCTTCTCGGGATATAAAGTGCCGCAGATTTTAAGTCCGGGAATTTACTATTGATCAGCAAAAACCGCATCGAAATCGGCGCAGTAGTTTTTACGTGAATCTCGAACAAACACACCAACGGACAAGAAATCTAAAAAAATATGCATCGTGTTCTTCGTCGTTTATTTATAGTCTATTCCAGTTGTTTTTTTAATAGATTCAATAAACAGACACGTTTAGAATTTTATAATATTATAGATAGCAAAAAAATTATTATATGAGGAATTAAGAAACTCCTTTTTTTTAACTTGATTACAATTTATACATATTGAATAGCAAATAAATAAGGTTTTTACATAGTGTTACGACCGACAAAGACAAATTCACACCTTCATTTTATTACCTTTCGGCTTTTGGACTTCTTTAGTTTACTTTGTGTTTAAAATTTGTGATAAAAAACAGCCTATTGTGTATTGTAATCTTTTACGGCCTATTGTTGTATTGTGATCATTGCCAGGTATCTCGGATTTAAAATACAAGATGATTCTAAGAAATTGCATCTGTACAGTATAAAGCAATGCCCAAACTGAGAGGTGAGGCAGTCGAGCGATACCCACAAGCGAATCAAGACTTGTGTTCATTCGGTAATCTATTTAGTGACGGACTTTGCGCCTGTATTTGAATTACGATCTTCTGCATTACGTTTGGACTTTTGCGTTCGGTTATATTTGTACTGTGTTATACGTATTTGTATAGTTCTAATAAACTCTATAATAATTCCAACGGCATTTTAATTCGAGTCCTGCAACTCGTAACAATATTATAATAATGATTTTTATCAACTTCTACCAAAAGTAGTGTGGAAACGAGTTTTTAGCCAAAACGCATGTTGAAAAACCTGGGAATTTTTCTCTAATTTATTTTTATACTTAATGTTCTTATTGTAAAATGAGTCGGAAAGGAAATATTGTCAAAAATCTGCTATAAGCCGCCTTTTTTCCACTATGACGGCGCTAGCGGCAATGATACGAGGTTGCAAAATTTACATTCGGAAAGAGCACATTTTTAAAACTCCCGGAAAATTTGCCGTGTAAACTACCAAATGATCGTACTATACCGCCAACTTGTTTATTTTAATTAAATTTCGGTTTAATTTTTGTTTATGATTATTATTTACTACCACCGCTTCGCAACATTTTGCGGCTTGAAGAAAAGAATGAAGAAAAGTAGGTACTATCTACAAATCGTTAAGTGCTTAGCGCCATCTATAAATTTATATAAAATATAAAATTAAATATGTATATTATATAGATAAATGTAATGACAAATTCAAATGGGATGGGAGACGCGAGGCTAAGCGGCCTGTACATATTAAATTTATCGACAAGGTTATGAACAAATTTGAATAGCAACCTAGACACCTTTAGTTTATATTCAAACAGTAACTTTAATAAAAAAGGATGTATTTTTTACTATATATTTTCTTTCCTGATAAGGGGTGCAAGTCGTGCAAGTGCACCCTCTTGCACTCTGCTGCCGGCGCCCATCACAGACTACTGTGATACGTAGTATCCATAGTAGTTTGTGCTACTGTGATACTACGCGCCCATACTTGGCGCACAACAAAAGGTTCCGTAGTGGTGACAAACTTCGGACTGTTTGTGTCTATTATATTAATGTACTTTGTGGTTTGTGCTATTTGACTACGTAAGTATCTAATTAGAAAGAAAGAAGAAAAATATTTTTTCCACTTCATCCGATATAATAATACAAATATATTTTTTGTCAGATCGTTGTTTTATGCTATGCGCTAAACAACAGATTTTGTGTGATAGATTCGTAGTTACTACTCTTCTATTATAGAAATGTACTCTGTGGGTAACCACAGATTTACAAGTTACACTTACAATCAAGAAGCTTACACACAAAATACTTAAAATCGTAGACAGAGAAACCTATAGACACCGCTATAGCGTGTCGCAGAAAAGGACAAAAAAGAATACGTCACTATATTTAGGATTACCCTGTGCGGAAAAATAACCTCAAATTTATGAGAATTAGAAATTTGTAGGTAAGGAAGCCTGTAAATTGAACCTGATAAATCGATTTTCATCGATAGGTAAAAGCATGCTATGCGGAGGAGAATACATGTTGCCTAACTCAAATTAATTGCGATGAGGGCAGGAGAGTGATGATGGATGACGATGATGTGGTTTTAAATAACTGCCATTTCTTATATGATAGTAGGATCTGGCTTTGTGGATAAATAATAGCACATGTTTATTTTTAATTAGCTTTTATTTAGTTTACACGTTATTGTCCTTTAAATAAAACAAGCTTCGTATAAATGTTTCTCATTTTTTGTTTAGGTTCAAATCCTTTCGTTGCGTGATGTATACGTAGTTTAAAATAGTGCACGGAAATTGTCAATGTCTACTGCAAATTTTTAATTACGGTTTTGGTGTCCAATCTGTTCGTCCTGTAGCTACAATCCAATTCCGACGTAAATTATCAGTTTCAGGAAAACTGCAACAAACCATTAAATTTTTCAGATATATCATTAATACACGATGCAGAACACATATTAATATTTCCTATAGTGGGAATTATTTAAAAAAAGTTAAAGTTTTTGGTTAAAATATATAATTGTTATTTTTGTGCTTTTCTAACGACGAATTTATGTCTAGAGTACATTATCCCTATTAATATTATAAATGCGAAAGTAACTCTGTCTGTCTGTCTGTCTGTCTGTCTGTCTGTCTGTCTGTCTGTCTGTCTGTCTGTCTGTCTGTCTGTCTGTTCCGTTTTCACGTAAAAACTACTGGACCGATTTGGCTGAAACTCAGTATATATATATTTTCGATACCGAGAATGAACATAGGATACTTTTTATCCCGGAAAATGGGATAGTTTCCGGGATAAAAGTATATTTGTCTCTCTGTTTGTTATCCTTTTACGGAAAGACTTTTGGACCGATTTGGCTGATACTCGGTACATATGTAATTTGAATACCGAGGGTGGACATGGGATATTTTTCATCCCGGATAATGGGATAGATTTTGGGATAGATTTATGTAAAGATTATCCCAAAAGTGGGACAGGCTTTGGTTGGTTTTGTGATTTGCCATTTTCATCATTTTGGTTATTTTGTCCTTTTGCCCCTTTGCCCTTTTGCCCTTTTGACTTTTGCCCTTTTGCCCTGTTGCCCTTTTGCCCTTTTGCCCTTTTGCCCTTTGGCCCTTTTGCCCTTCTGCCCTTCTGCTCTTAAGCCCTTAAGCCCTTTTACGCTTTTGCCTTTTTGCCCTTTAGCCTTTTTGCCCTTTAGCCCTTTTGCCCTTTTGCTCCTTTGCCCTTTTGCCCTTTTGCCCTTTTGCCCTTTTGCCCTTTTGCCCTTTTGCCCTTTTGCCCTTTTGCCCTTTTGCCCTTTTGCCCTTTTGCCCTTTTGCCCTTTTTGTCCATGTTGCTCTTTTTATCCTTTTTGCTGATGTTGTCCCTTTTGACATTTTTGTAGTTTTCATTGACGGGGGATAGATAAATAAAACTAGGACTGTTTGTAATAGAGGATGAAAGTTTGGATGAGACCAATCATTTTTCAAGTTCATAGATATAAAAATGCATCGTCTATAAAAATGCGATAGTAACTCGATATGTCTTTCTGTTAAGTTTTCGGAAAACACTGGGAATACTGGATCGTTTTTATTGTAATTTTGTTTAAATGTAGTTTTAATGCCGAAAATGGACATATATACTCATGCCAAGAGATCGGCATGAGAATATATCAAGCATCGAGTTTGCGATATAAAATGAAGTGAATTTTTCGGGGGCAAATGGCACTAACATAAAAATGGTGTACATTGTAACCTGTATTAACGCCTGCTCTTTAAACAAGAAGCAGGAACTAGAGGTTAACCCGCGGCGCAGCCGCGGGGTAAACTCTAGTACACAATATATGAACATCATAAAATGTTACTGAATGCCTAGTAACTGATAAACAGTAGTATACTTACGAATGAAAAGACAATCCTGGCATTTACGTTCCGCTATCACTTCTACACCTTTTAACGCTACACCGCACCATGTTTTATTAAAAAAAGGTTGAAATAGTAAGTCTAAATTGTTCAAAACGAAATATAATATAAATTATTTAACATAAACTACGTAAAAACTGTATTTTATAGGACAACGGTAACTATCTGCACTTCAGCTTTCAACTTTGTGTTTGTTTAGCAAACCTCTGTGCTAAACAGTGATACGATTAACTCCTTAGGGAGCTCCCTCGAGCAAGTTGCCCCCCCGGGCTCGAGCGCCTTCGCTTCGCGAAGGCACTCGCCCCAAACACCCCGGTAAAGTTGTAAGGTCTTCGGACCAACAACATAAAGTCAAGTCCAATAAAAAAAAAAATAAAAAAAAAAAAACAGTGATACGCTTGTGAAACAAAAAATAGAAGAATTCTGTCTCATTTCTTTATACGACATCGGCATAAGTTTCTCTTTTTCTTGTGTGAATGCGACATAACATATTAATTTGTCCATAGGTTTCTCTGTCTACGCTTAAAATTTATTATTCAAAAAAGAAAATAAAACTCTAAAGCAACACATTTGGTTACCGCCTAGAAGTCCTATTAAACTTTTAAAATACAAGGGCAATATAGTAGGACAGATGCAAGAAGTTTTTGGCTGAAAGTCAAAGTATGAAATTTTATTTGTGCAGGTTTATTTTTAAAACGTTCTAGTAGGCGGCGGAGTTAAAATTATAAACAATTGATGTCTAATTAATCAGTACAGTCTATTCATTTCCTTTGCTTATTATTAAATAGCTATATGAATGTCATTATATTATTGTCAATGTGTTAAGCTGTCAATGTCATTCCAGATTTTCTAAACAGGGTGACCAGATTTAGCGGGATTCTGTGGTTTTAACAGAATTACACCACAATTTAGGACTCAAGAGATTACGTCTAAGATTAAAAAAGTACCAGTTACTTAGCAGAATTTTATTAATCTTTAATAGAAACAGCAGGACCCGTCAAAGTTTAAATTAAGCTGCTATCTTACTCGTGTGTATGAAAACTTGTTTAATTATTGGGATAAACCATTTAAACAAAGCGTGCTCTTTCTTTATTACAACATCACGTCAATCACAATATTAGAAGTAAATATAAACAATATAAAAGAGGTTCTAATGCCTAAAAATGTGAACTTTGCAGGATTTTGGGATATATATACTGGGGTATAGACATAAACAAATTTTAATGGTACTTAAATCTCAAAAATGTAGTAAAAATAGCTTGGATGGGTAAATTTATCGTTATCAAAAACGTAATTAACTTATTCCAAAGTTCAACAACTTAGATACAAGATTAAAAATATCGAAAGTACAGGTAACACAGAAAATTAAGAAAATGCTTGTTTGGCTACTATGAAATAATATCTATGTTTATATTATATATTTTACACAAAAAATGAATTGACGTAAATTAGATAATTTTGTCAATTTTTATCAATTAGTAGCACAATTTTCTTTTTAAATTTGGTCACACTCACTCCCTACTACAGTTTACCACACAGTCACACTAAAATACTTCTGCTTGTATTATTTGTAAAAATTCAATTGTATAATTTGTATTTGTATATTTCTCTTTTATTTATTTCGAAATTCACACCTTTTGCAATAGATGGTTTTTATTTCTAAGATTAATTAGTAGTCTGTTTCGTTCACTTTCTACGTGAACTGTGTTTTATCCATTTTCAAAACTACAAGTAATTAATCGAAATGTGTGATAGTGATGATCCGGGGGACCACAGTCGGCCTGGGATGGACTTGACTGGCTTTTTGTTTGGTAACATTGATGAAAGTGGTAACTTAGAAGATGATGGCCTTCTTGACGGAGACGCGAAGAAGATGCTTTCGTCGTTGAACCGATTAGGTCTCGGTTCTATGTTGTCAGAAGTACTAGATACTGAAGAAATCAGCAAAGAAGATGAAGAAAAAGGTGTTTTAATGTTGGAATAATGAATAAAAGCCCTTAGAAATCAGTAAAATATTTATTAATTCATACTACAATAGAAAAGCTTTTCAAATGTTGTGAAAGTGTCTATACTGTGAGATAAACATTTTTCATAATAGTTTGTTTGAATCTATGCCTGTGAAGTTTTAATTATTCAGAGCCACAACATATAGGAACAGAATTACACTATAGATGTGATAAGTTGTCTTAGAAAATGCAAGATTGGTGGGGTATAGTTATGGGACTCCTTTTATTTTTATAAACAGATCTGAACTTTTTAATATTGGTTAGAAGGCTAAGACGGGAGTGAAGCAAAGAAGCAAATTCACTTTATATCTCAAATAATAAATAAAAGTCTCATATCTATACTGCACCCCTGTACATCTGTATAGACAAAAATGGTTGCCATACATTCTATTTTAGATTTGGTATAACCGTGTCAGCAAAATGAATGCTGAAAGTGTTATAGTAATAACCTCCAATCAAAGAAAAAAAAACTCAAGTCCAGCAATGGGAATTGTATTGACTTGTAACTATTATTTCTTATTATTGTTTCAGACTATGCACAGAAGAGTCCATCTGCTGTTGACTTTTTTGACATTGATGATGTAGCTGAGGAGGTTAAGGTAGATTTTCATTTAAATAATTTCTGTGTCTATTAATGGGTCTAAGATAGGGGTGCTCAAACTTGAACTGTAGGTGATTATCTACTTCAATATTGTTAAACTTCGTTTGAGTGACTGAGAGGCTGCAAGTATGTGTGAAACAGGATTGTCATCTAAGTAGGTAAGGTGTATCTTTTCTCGAGATCTATATAAAAAGCACTCGCAATCCATCAACCACTTGAGCACCCCTTGTCAATGAGATAAAGAGTCATAGAAAAAAATACCTTTAAGAATTATAATTGTAAAGCATGAGTGAGTTTGTTTAATTGGGATGTTTTGTTTTCTTTATCAAAGTAAAGATATAATGGACCTATGAAGGTAATAAATGTTTTCTTAGTTATGGACTAAAGAAAGTAACTTTCGGACAAAAAAAAGTGAACTCCTTTATAATTTGGTTTCTATTAGATTTTTATAAATAACATATCATATAATTATATCTTTTGGTTCTGTAGGTATGAAGATAGGTAATTTATTAGCTATTTTCACCTTTTTTTAGTCAGAGATAATGTTAAGTAATTTTTTTAGTTCTTTAAGACTTGTCAATAATTTAATTAGGCATGTCTAGAATAGTTTCTTTCTCCATATTTTGTAAGAAATAATATTTATCTCTGATCAGTGTCCTTGCCATATTATTGGGTTTTTATTTTGGACAAAATTGAAAAGATATAATACTTAAGTTGTATTGATGAGTTTTTAATTTTATTTTGTAACATTGATTATGTTTGGTCTGACAATAGGGAATTGGGGTGTGGTTTGGATATATGTTTATTGTCAATTGAATGGTTTTTAAAGTGGTGATTGGTACACATGTCAGTAAGCTTACATATGGCTCGGCCTCAGAGACATGTTACGCTGGTCTGTTACTGTAAGTACACAAAATTCCAGAAGGAAAGAAGGTCATGGAGCTATAAGTGGGTGCACTTGTTCACATTTCTACCAGCTTAACATTTGCAAGATTTGTTAGTATCTATTGGTGGGATATGTTTTGTAAAATAAAATTTGGTTATAATTAATTATATTTTCCACTATGTATACACATACACTAAATCATACAACTACTACACACAAAACTGATCTTAGTGTAGTTTCCATAGATAGAGGTGACATTTTGTGTGTACGAAATTTATAATTTATGTAAATGATGTCCATGATTAATTGGATTGGATTGTCATATTACACCGAGTTTCATTAAAAATAGTAAGTACCTGTATGAAAAGTGACTGAATATGATTAACTAAAGATTTTCTATATAGCATTTTGTAATAAACATTTTAGTCATTTTTTGCACTTTTCTGTAATCTACACTTGTATTTATTTAGCACTTAATAATTTGTAGCATCAAATTTTGCTCTTAATAATTTAGTAGTAGTAATAATGTTCTCTATTATAGTAATCATAATATCAACATTTATTATTGAAATATTAATTATGTTTATTTGTTCTTGTAAATTTTATCTTCAAATACCCTTATAACTTATAAGTACACTGACGGACTCATAAACTGCATCAAAGTAATAGACAACTTTGAAATAAATATTTTAAGCAAGTATGCAAACTTTCTATACAGATTTAAATTGAAACCTCTAGATTGGTTCGTGAACTTTAAAACAGCGTAGGGTCATATCCTTAAGTTTAAGTTTGTGTACTGGAAAGGACCTTAAGACTTTTTTTGAAGAAAAAACAGAAATAAGGAAAATTGGTTTAATTAAAAAATTGGTTTTAACAATAGACACAAACTTTATGCAAGGGTTTATTTATGTTTTAATAAGGTGTATTACCTCCACGTGCCCTTATTACGGATTCTAATCGGTTCCGCATAGATTTTATTAGGGTTATTAAAAGATTTTGCGGAATATTGTCCCATTCTTCTGAAAGTGCTGTTCTTAGTGCTGCCACTGTCGTAGGCAAAGGGTTTCTCGCATATACAGCTCTTTTTAAATTGTCCCAAACATGCTCAATGGGATTAAGATCCGGGCTGCGTGCTGGCCAATTCATTGTACGTATCCCAACCTCTTCGCAATATTGTCGAACTTGTGCAGCAGCGTGCGGCCGGGCATTATCCTGCATTAAAGTAAAATTTTCGCCTATGAATCCCATGTAAGGCACCACGTGATCTTCTAAGATCTCTGTTATGTAGCGATGTGCAGTCAAACCCCCTCTATTACCGTTTTGACGGACCATGTCTATGAACACAAGTTCTGTTTGCCCGTTCATCGATATGCCACCCCAGACCATACACGAACCGCCTCCAAAAGGAACACGCTCCTCAATGCAACTTTGAGCATATCGCTCTCCACGTCGACGATAGACTCTTCTGCGACCATTTGTACCATATAAACATGTCCTACACTCGTCCGTAAACAATACGGAGGTCTATTGCTCTTCTGTCCAATTCAGGTGATCACGCGCAAATCTTAAGCGAGCTTGTCTGTGAGCTACAGACAACTTGGGACCATTTGCTAGTCTAAAAGGGGTGATATTCGCTTCCTTTAACCTTATTCTTATTGTTCATGCACTCACATTTATTCCACGCACTTCATTAAGCTCTGTTTTGATGTTAACAGATGTGAGGAAATGATTTCGCAGGGAAGTTGTAACAATAAATCGGTCATCACAACCGGTGGTTGCTCGAGTCCTGCCTGTACCACGTCTCCTTCTGTAAGAACCTGTCTCCACAAACCTTCTGTATATTCTAGAAACCGTAGACTGGTTTAAATTTAAATTTCTACCAATCGTTCGTTGATCCAAGCCCTCCCGCACCAATGCTACAATTTAAGCCACTTGTTCGGACGAAGTATCCATATTATGGTTCAAAAACTCTCGATGAGTTAAAAAACTAACCCAACAATTCTGCTGGCTGCTGCTGCAACCCAATAATTCAATTGACAAAAGAATAAAAAATCAATGAGAATCAATTTAAAACTTTGCTATAAATAACACGCAAATCTGATACTACGAGTAAATTTTCTTTTCCCGGCTATATTAATTTGTTTTACTGCAGTTCTATTTTTAAATTTTCCTTTTTTTTGAGATTAAGAGCCAGTCTCTCCATATTTATATAATTTAATCTAAAAAGTTTGCATACTTATTTAAAAAAATCATTTCAAAGTAATCCTGAACTTTGATGCAGTTTATGAGTCCGTCAGTTTATATAATAAATATTAGATATCTTATTAGAAAAGAATCATTAAGGGAGTGTGCATATTTCTATTATGAATAAATCCCTGGAAAATCTTTAGTATTTTTTTTCAAGTTACCTATTATTACTACTTAGAAACTAAATTAATTAACAATACAATATTGTTTGTTTTAATTAATTAACATCTCTGGCATAGAGTTTTTAATGGAAATAAAATTTAATATCTATTTTCTTAAACACAGCTAAGTTGTGTAGTGTTTATACTTTTTGGCAGATTCACTCTCATAAACTTCAGATCTATATCCCTCAGGAATAATCATATTTTCCAGGATAAAAACTATTTTTTGTTTATCTTAGTTACAATAAATTTAATAAGATACACAATTAAATTTCAACCACCCTGCACCATAATAAACATGTGTTGTACTTGTGTGAATGTTATATAATTTTTACTAACAATCATTATTTTATGTGGGTAATTTTACTAACATATTTGTGTTAACAATAGGACTTAGATGTAAGCACTAACCAAGAAGCACAGAATGATGTAGCAAGCACTGATCCACTGGTAAAAGAGGAAATTGAGCCTTCCCAAGATGTTTTGGACACTGCAGTAGACCCTTTGAGCGATTGTCCACAGAGTGAAGAAAAGGAAAAAGACAATTGGAAAAAGAAAGAATTTTATGAACAGACTGATGGAACTGGCAATAATGATGACGGTTATGAAGGTGATATGGAAGGAGATGGTGGTCTCATGCCTCCTCCATCTACAGTACCGTAAGTTACCTTTTTTGATAACAAAAGCCAACAATCTGATGATGTAGTACAGCTATACTGGAATTATCTTGATTGTAGCTCTTAGGGTCAGCTCTATTGATATGATAATACACTCTTGCACAATAATAACTTGTTGTCGTGAATCACTTAGCCTTGAGCTAATTATTTTTCCTATGATGAGTGAGAGTTCCAATGGGCCACTTATTCTTTGCTCCATCCCATCTTGCTTATCCTATCCCCCTACAAGTGTATTAATTTGTTTGAATTTTTCTATTGAAATTGTTTGTTGTCCATTATTTTAGACACAAACAAAAATCAGATAAACCAAAGAAGTTGGAAACTCCCTTGGCTGCAATGCTGCCATCTAAATATGCTAATGTTGATGTCACAGAACTTTTTCCAGATTTCAGACCTGATAAAGTGAGTATTTTCAAAATTAAATTTGCTATTATTACCAAAGCTGAATTTAAAAGAAAAAGACTCAAATATTATTATTTAGATGAATATTAAAATTATATTTTTTGTGTAGTGACATTTTAAAAGCAAGATAGTATAGTATTTTGGCACCTGCTCTTTTATATGAAAATAATTGAAGTTTATTCTAACATCTGTCATCTATTCAATTTATAGGTGCTTCTCTTCTCTCGACTCTTTGGCCCTGGTAAACTATCAAGTTTACCCCAAATATGGCGCGGCGTGAAAAAACGTAGGAGACGCAAGCGCAGTGGAAGCACTAGCAGTGATACCCCTCCACAGCCTTCAGAAACTCAAGAACCTATTTATGCTAGTGATGATGAAGATAGGCTTTTAAAGTAAGTAATATGAATAATATAAGCAGTTCCTATTATAACGTAAAAAGGATAGTGAAAATGACAATCACTTAATAAAAAAGTAACTAAAAAGGCTTTCAGGACCTGCAATGTAGGTCTTATAAGTCTCAGACCAACAGCAAGTTGTGAAAAACTTACTGTAGATCTGAGCACCACAAGGCATCCAATTAAAATATTCAAGCAATGATGAAATTCTCATATTTCAATTTCATAGTTATTCATAATTATATTAGAACTAAATTAATAAGTTGCCATAAATGTTATTGATGTAGAATTACAAGGACAGATCACATAGTGTAAATTACAATGAATCAATACAAATTTCATCTATCGAATGATGCAGGATTAACCAACAAGGCAAGTTTAATCTGGGGTTATTATTCCCCGTATGCTTCTTTTATCTATACTAATATTATGAATGTGAATGTTTGGAAGGTTGTTTGTTACTCAATCACACCAGAATGGCTGAACTGATCTGGATGAAATTAGGCATAGAGGTAGATTATAGTCTGGAATAGCACATATGTAGGCTACTGTTTATCCCAGAAAATTGTATGGTTCCTATGGAATGGTATTAACGCGAGTGAATCCGCGGACAAAGCTAGTAGTATTACATGAAGTATAAATTTTGTTAAACATATCAATTGTGTTACAGGCCAATGGAAGAAAACCAACAATCGAATTCTGAGAATAACTCTGGTGGCACAGGTGATAAATCCC
The DNA here is from genome assembly GCA_019925095.2 of Dendrolimus kikuchii. NCBI lineage: Eukaryota > Metazoa > Arthropoda > Insecta > Lepidoptera > Lasiocampidae > Dendrolimus > Dendrolimus kikuchii. The sequence goes on along the minus strand of CM034398.1, from coordinate 13,036,237 downwards.
AGAAGCCGACGCCTGCGCACTGGCGTTTCGGTCCCGCGCAGGTCTGGTACGATATGTTGAATGTACCAGAGACAGGAGAGGGATTCGATTATGGATTCAAAGTTAAGGTATGCAATTCGTTTTTCGAATGAATAAATAATTAATGGCAGGTTCTTATATCTTACCCATTGTTCATTTGACTTACTGTTGGTTATAATTTGACATAAGCTCCATATGAGTAATGTCAAAATTCAATCGATGGTAAGGCAAGTGAATGAATAGAAAAATATAGGAAGCGGCCAGTAATGTTTTTCTTGTAACAACTGAGTATGATGGGAAATTTTGGCTGAAACTTGAAGAGTTTGATTATGGATGAAAACTTTACTTTTTGCTGGAAAAATATAAACTTAGTTCTTTACTGTCAGTTAAATATTTGAATTTTTTTATGTTAATAACAAAGAATGATAGGTATTATTAATAATTTCAAGTATAAACAAAGAAATAAAAGTTCAATGTTTTAATATTCACAGGCACCTTCACCAGAGCGAGATACAAAGGAGTCAGAAATACCAGAAAGACAGGCAGACACAGATACTGATAGTCCTGATAGTGGCTTCCCGGATGATGCGTTTTTGATGGTATCTCAGTTACAATGGGAAGATGACGTCATATGGGATGGAAGTGAAATTAAACATAAGGTAGTTTTAATATTTTTACAAGGTGTGCATGACACGCACATAGGGCATAGTTTGAATGCTAAGATACTCATGATAATCACCATAACTTTAAAATATGTGTAATTTTAATTACTGTTTGAACTGTAATTAATACACTATTTGACTCCTTATAGAACTGACTTCATATAATAGGGCAACGCTTGTACAGTCTAAGTGGCTTCAGGAGTTTGTAAGTTAATAAAAATTATCTCAGTTGATTTGACTCTCAGCTAGAGTTGGGTAGGACATGACTTTAAAATGGTTTGTAAGAGTAACATGACATTTTGTACTGAACCAGTACAATGTACCACTTCAAATGAGGCGAGGGGATTTGTATGGTTTGTACCGCGGCAGTACATTTGAAGAGATGAGGTCGGTGAGCGTCTTTCCCACATTTTTCCGTACAAAACTTCTAGTTCGGAAATGTTCGTTAAGAATCGGATGTGATTGGCTTCGGTCACATCATTTTATTAGCAGTCGTACATGTCATGTTGTCCCTCTTTGTCATGTGAATATCCGTAGAGGCGTTATTGTACTGTTGTCCTCGTTCTGTCCTTCCTCTTACATTTGACGCGTGAGTAGTAGCGGGACATTATTTTGAGCTGTATCAGTACAAATCTATTTTGTACGGGACAGATGTACTGCCTCACATGTGTACTACTGTTAACTAGGGTTATTGTAAAATTTCAAATAATATAACACTAATATGTAACATAGTTACAAGTAAATGAGTTTATGAATTCATATCTCTGGTAAAAAGGTGTTGGCTCGTCTGAATAGCAAGAGCAATGCTGCCGGTTGGGTGCCCACTTCGGTCAGCCGCACCGCGCAACAGTTCTCGCATCCTCGACCACAACCGCCGCCTCCTTTGCAACCGAAGCCGCCAACGTGAGTAGCCGTTTAATTCTTTTTTTGTAATTTTACAGCTTTTGTTCACTTATTGGATATTTTTGAAAAATAACTAATCATAAATTAAATTTCCGTAGTGTATTATATTTTATAGGGTAAACTGTACCCTTGTTGACACCCCAGTACAATGATTGGCACCCTTTTATTTAACCCAAAACATTAAGAAATCTTATTTTTTTCATTTGTATATTATGTTGTATATTTAAACTGTTGAAACAAGCTTGTAACGTCGCATATCTTTTTGTACAGTAAACTTCATACTGTCACATTTTAAATAAACTATTAAATATAACTAAGTGATTTGTAGAATATTGACTTAAATGTTTATATTTATCTAAAAATTTTGGATACGTTCTCAGACTCATTAGGTACCAGTGTAAACCATGTTGTAATGTATATGTAATGTTTAATACTTAAATGTTAAAAAGACACAATTTAGATTTCGTATATAACTTTCAATAAGTGAATTGTTATTTCATAGCCCAATATATAAGAATCCAAAACGCCAGCGGCTTTTTTTTTACTAAATTTGCTTTTTTTCAAAAAATTTAACCAGCAATAAAATAACTGTTTATTGTAGACCAACATAATAGAAGTACAATAGCACACTTAATTTTCTTAAGGCTATAAGGTAGTACAATGGGCGGGTATTGCTTAAACCGATCGCTTCCAAGCAAACTTTTTTAAAGTATTTAAACTGTGAATGCTAATGGAGTAGATCCATACTGGAATCATTATCTTGATTTCAGCTCTTAGAGTAGGGACGACTAGTATGAAACCATATTCTCACAGAATAATCGTCTAATCATGATACGGTGAATAAGAGTTCCGGTGGCCTCTGTCCTATTTCATCTATCCCCTCCTGCTATCCCATTCCCTCTATTGTATTTCTCGTATGATATCTCCCTCTCACTTTTATAGGTCGCTGGGTCAGATCCGGCTCGAAAGACCATTAAAGTATGTAGAATCCTTCATTGAAATTATACACTTTATCTTGATAGTTAGTTTATTTCATCCCTTGATATAGATTGAAATACCTTCATGTGCACCGATGAACACGCACGACCTCTACCGTGATGACCGACTTTCGTAATTATGTAAGCAATCTTCGCGCATGTTCATCTAAATTGCTGAGTCGGGAAAATGTACGTACTAGCTCTATCCTACCCTAGAGGCTAGCAACACGTGGATTGCAAAAGTCCCGGTAACCACTTTTTATCAGGAAAAAAATTCACAGTTCGACAGTAACATCGGCGTCCGGTAACCAATCGGCGGGGCAGTCAGCCGAAGGCGAAGATAACACTTGGTACAGCATATTCCCGGTTGAAAATGAGGAGTTAGTTTACGGCACTTGGGAAGATGAGGTCATATGGGACGCGGAAAACATGATTAAGATACCCAAGCCTAAGATACTCACATTGGATCCAAACGACGAGAACATTGTGTTGGGCATACCTGATGATGTTGATCCTTCCAAGATTACAAGAGGTATGATATAATGCTTCCATAACTTTATCATTGTTGGAAATTAACTATATTAAATTACCACATTAAAATGTAAACAAAAAAAATCAGTCAGTTTATTTATTTTATAGAACAAGGTATGTTTAAGATTATATGATTCTGTTAATTTCATTTTTGACCGTATTCAAAAAACCGGGACTTCAAGATGTAGAAATGAATATATGAATAAAGAAATAGATGTATCAACTTATGAAGTCCTCTGTTATCGGTTTTCCATTTATATTGTGAATTTTGCAGAAAGGGGTCCAGCTCCCAAAGTAAAAATACCACACCCGCACGTGAAGAAATCGAAGATATTATTAGGCAAAGCGGGTGTGATCAACGTACTGCAGGAGGACGCGCCACCACCGCCGCCCAAGTCACCCGATAGAGATCCATTCAACATTTCAAATGATGTGTAAGTCTTTGTTATTTTTAAATATTTTATTATTGAAATCTGCAATCCTTAGTTGCCAATCCAATATAATTATTCATTTTTCAAAACAAATCATATTTCTATTAATTAAAAGAATATTTTTGAGTGATGTTTAAGCTCAGATCAGCAAAATAGGTAAACGGAAACAAGAGCTCTCAGAGCGAAGCTGAAAGGAGTCGATTTTGGAATGGCAGGCGATGACGTCGCAATGCGTTACGTCAACTTAGTACCATTAAACAATCGAATTAATATGGATATAGATAGTTTCCAGTGGATACATTAATATTACCCACACAGATGCAACCTTGTGTATACTACTTAAGTTTAATCTTTATCCACGTAGGATCTGTGTATACTTTCATGCGTTCGTCTGAGGATCTTCTAATTGTTAATCTATTTTAAATCCAGCCTAAGCCTTATTCTTAGGTCTCTGACTGATGCCCAACAACAAATTTCTTCTGGCAGCTCGTAAAGTCACAAGAAATTCACTATTGTAATCAAATGTGATGTTGAGCACAAATTCAAACTATTATAACATCAATCTATAGGTTATTTGTCTAGTTTTGCAGACCCAAATGTATAGAAGCTCAATTTTTATGTATAAAACTAGAATATGCCCCCGACTTCCTCCACGCTTGACTTTAAATTCCCACGGGATTTCCGGGACACAAAGTATTTAAAACATAACTTACATTCTTTTCTAAATTCCCGCAGCATTTGAAAGAGAATGTAAGCTATTGTTTTAATGAAAACTGTGTCGGAATAAGCTAATTTTTATGCACCCGAAAATGTAAAGAATCTTTCCCGGGATAATAAAATATCACATATTGCTTTTGTTACATAAAATTTGTTATCGATCAGTCAAGAAATCGCATTGGAATTCAATTTTTTTTTCAATTTGGCCATTTTCAATTATTCCCAGAAAAATTCTCCAGGAATTCCCGGAATAAAAAGTAAAGTAGATTTTAAGTCTAGGCATTTGCTGTCGGAAATCGGCCTAGTAGTTTTTCCGTGAATCCCGGATAAACACAAGAAATCTCTCCATCTTCTCTTCGTCTTCTCCGTCGTTTATATATTAGTTGTTTTTTTTTAAATAGCTTCAATGTACAGACACGGTATGTTGAGAAATTTATAATAACATAGATTACCGGGAGCAGCAGACAGTGTCCTGCACTAAAAAAAAATAGAACCATTTGCAGCGCTACCTGTCGGTCCTAATAGTGAATCTAAAACATCCGGGGACCCATTGTAAAATACACAAAAAAATCATCAAGATCAGTCCAGGGGTTTAGTAGAAGACAGCAACATACACACTAACCTTAGATTATTATGTATAAAGATTTCTGTACATAGGTTCTACCAGCCGAAGTCACAGAACCCTCGTCTCAAAGTAGGCGGTGGCCAATTGATACAACACAGCACGCCTGTGGTAGAGTTACGTGCGCCGTTCATCCAGACACACATGGGGCCGGCTCGGTTGCGCGCCTTCCACCGCCCATCCATGAGGAAGCTGTCGTACGGCCCCCTCGCTGCACCTGGTCATCATCCTGTGCAGGGCTTGTTGAAACATATCACTAAGAAGGCTAAGGTGATTATTTTTTTTACAAATAAGGCCTCTCTACTTTCTATGTTATGGTATTTTATTGTAGCACCTTGATATTGAAAGTCAATCCTAGATTTTTTTTTAAATGTTAAAGATGGTATGTATAGTCCCAATTTTTTATTCATCAGTTACTAATTAAATTATAACCGGAAAAAATATGAAAGTGAAACAATTGAACTGTTATTATTCATACAAATTAATGTCATTTTTTATTTTATCCTTTTGACGTGATAGAGCCATGTTGGAATCAGTATCTTGATTACAGCTTTTTAGGGCCGGCTCGATAGGTGTCCTACCACACTGAGAGGATATCGGCGTGAAACGGTTAGCCTTGAGCTAAACATCTTTTTTGTGATAAGTGAGAGTTTCGATAGCCCACTTCCCCGTTCCTATCCCATTCACCTATTGCAATCCTATATACCATCCTCTCTATCCCATTGTTCCTGTCTGACCCTTCTATCTCGTCCTCGTACCCCATCCTCTTTGTACTATCCCAAAGGCTGACAATGCCATGTACCTAATAACAAAAAGTCCTATGAATAACTCTTATCTACTTTAGAAAAATCATCTCTTAACGAAACAACTTTCCACCTGATGCGAATTATACTGATTGATGTTTTTCTTTCGTTTATATTCTCTGTATTTAGTGAATTAAGTGAAATATACTAACAAAAAAAGTCATAAGTAAATACAGTCATATCAATTTTGTAAACTTGAACAGCAACGTGAAGCGGAACGTCTCGCTTCGGGTGGTGGTGATGTGTTTTTCATGCGTTCCCCCGAAGACCTAAGTGGAAGAGATGGTGAACTGATCCTCGTGGAGTTCTGCGAGGAACATCCGCCCTTAATCAGTCAAGTGGGCATGTGCAGTAAAATCAAAAACTACTATAAACGGACTGCTATTAAGGTGCGTATTAAAATATTGGACACGGGCGCAGTGTTGAAAAACGGCGGTGGCGGGACAATTTCAGGCTTTTAAGTTACTCTATTTAAATCGACCCCATCTATGTTTACTTGGAAAAATAGTCACGAACAATACTCAGGCACGTAAAAATGTGAGCTGCAAACCGGGAATAAATAGACAGAATTCAAAGATGCGAACACTCATCCATCTGTTCTATATGAAAGAAGAAAGAAAGAAAGAAAATATTTATTTCTAAAAATGCGACAGTTTAACAGTGATTTATAATAATAATAATATATCAAGACAATAACAATTTAACTAACGGTTCTAGAGAGCTCAGTCATTTTTAAATACTTAAATTGCCTGTAAATATAAAAAGAGTAAATATAAATATAAAAATAGTAGTCGTGGCAGCGTAATAGCTAGCGCACGCGTCCCAAACTCAAAGGGCGCGGGTTCGAATCCTAATCGGAACGCATGCAGCTGTGTCAAACCTGCCAAGCCGCCATGGACATGCGTGGCGGGTATACTGTCCGTTCCCATATAGTGCGAGGCCCGAGCCCCGAGCCCAGAGCCCAGCAGTGGGACGTTTATGGGCTGTTATTATTATTTTTATTTCTATAAAAATATTATGGAAATTATTTACACCTTAACCAACGTCTTACTATGCGTAAATAGGTACACGCCGCATGCAAGTGGCAGCGGCGGCGCACATGTCTAAAAAATACCACCACATCATTATTTGCTTTATAATATTCGTTCTCGAAAGGTTATCTACTAATATTTACACAAATAGCTACTGTTTTTTAATAAGCAAAGTAAGAGGAAATCGTGCGCTTTGCCTCACTTTTAGTGTGAGTATAGATTTTTTGTAGACTAACTTTCGATAAACATATAGAGCGTGTTATGAAAACTCTGATAGTATTGTCAGATCATGATTCGTAATATTATTATTGAGATTCATAAAATACAGTCTTGTAATTAAATTCATTCGGCAATATCTTCATACATGCGCGACTCTCCCGCGTCCAACCGCGTGCATCATTACCGGCAACCAGGTTTTCTCTTAAAATATAGCTTTTTAACAATCTTTTCGTTTCAACTGCTTTGTAGATAAAAATCATGAGCGCTAATCAGTCAATTGTAGTCAAACATGAATGATCTAGGACTAGTTAAAAAAAACTTTGTTCTGGGCAATAATGCGCAGTAAACAATCGCCGATGTCCAAACAGATAGTTAACTCAACTCCATTTACGTAGCTTCATAATATAATTGAGATGTGGGGTGTTCTCACCGTTTTGTCTTTTTGTGCACGGTACTCGTGATGAATATAGTGAATTTTTTTCACAATATAGGTATCTAATTCTATTTTTAGGACAATGGTCCTAAGCCATTGAAGTATGGTGAAGTGGCGTACGCTCACACTTCGCCTTTCTTGGGAATACTGCCCCCCGGGGCCACGCAGCCTGTTATTGAGAACAACATGTATCGGGCCCCCATTTATGAACACACTTTACAGCAGAACGATTTCCTTGTTATTAGGACGAGGTAAGGATAAAGGACTAAAGTATTTTTATGGTTCCATACTCATTTTCGAAAAAATGAAATCTTCATAAAATCATTTGTATGTCTGTCAACTTATGTCAAAGCCACATTTTTCAAAATCTGGTACTACAGGGAATATACGAATGTTTAGTAGGACGATGAATTCTATATGTTGCTACGGTGTGGTGTAAAGAAAATAGGCGTTGCCACCATACGTGTGGTATAGGTACCTGAAATTTTTTTCAGCGGACATAATATGAGTAGACTTGTGAATTATAGCTTACACCGTCTTTAAAACTCGTAACAATATTTCCTAGTGTCTTTAAATTATGAATGTATGCCTCCTATAACACTCCTTAATACTCCCTTTAACTTTTGATTTAATCTGAAAAAAATTGAAATAAAAAAATTACTTGGGTTAGAATCTGGTTTGAACGAGATTCGATTATAAAAATACATTTTTAAATGGAATGCTTTTATTGGTGTTCCCGGGTAAAGGACAAAAACAGTGAATGTTCGTGATCCCTACGGAATTGTTTATTGTACACAGACTGAACACAATTGGCCAGTATTGGTTTTCCTTTCAGACAATCCTATTATATTCGTGAAGTGGATGCTTTATACGTGGCCGGACAAGAATGTCCTCTATATGAAGTTCCAGGGCCCAATTCGAAGAGGGCTAACAATTTTGTACGCGACTTCTTACAGGTGAGATTCTTCTAATTAGGTTAATTATACTGCCTGTCAATATATCAATACTATAATAGATCTGTACATGGTTCTAGTTTGTACAAAAAAGGTGAAAAAAAACAGGATGGATAATAATGCCAGAATTCTGAAAATGCAATTTTTAGAATTTTTTCTGTCTCTTAGAGCATCAAGTGAATACTATTGAACGTGGGTATAAATGAAACTCGATATAGAGCTAGCTTATACCCGGGACGTAACTTAGGATACTTTTTATCCCAATAAATGACATGGGATAGACGAAAATAGCGAAAAAGTTGGCGCTGTGATCACATCTTTTTTGGAAACTACTGACAGTATATAAATGAAACTCGACATATGCTGGTTTATATCTCGAGAAATGATGTTGTTTCAATAAAATAGACAGATTAACTAAATATACGACGCTTCAATTGCGTTTTTTCAATTTATAAAAAAATACGTTGTCATAGGAAACAAATTATTCATTGTATTACTTCAGATCAGGTTGGTCTTGACTCGCCTATATGTTTGTTTAGCTGGGCAGTTGTGTAGACTATAATATATGGACTGGTTTCTTTGTTATTGTTATATGTAAAAAACCGAATGAAATTTTCGTGTAAGTAAAATAAAGCTACTGCCTAGGGTAGTTTACCTCGCGGCTGCGCCGCGTGTCACAATATCTAGTAAATTAATATTTTAGCATATCTACCCTAAACGTTAATGTTTTAATCATTCCTTGATATGGTTATTATTTACTCTATGTGAGACTAATGTAATTTATCACCATTTCGCAGGGACGTAAATTAAATTAGGCTCCACTAGAGTAAATAATAACCATAAACCAAAATTAAAATTAAACAATTAAAACATTTCTTGATATGATATTGTGCATAAGGGAAAAATTAAATAATTACAATACGCGCAAATCTTAAATGCGCCTTAAGAAATGTTAGCTTCGTGAGTTTGTGCAAGTTCAGTGAAGTATTGACGTTTAATATACTCAAGTTAGTGCGAAATAAGTGTAGTGTAGTCGCTCAGTCGCTATCTGAACGCACATGGGCGTTCAGATAGCGACTGAGCGAGAGCACAACACTGCAACTTTCTGCACTTTACTCTGTACGTATCACCTCGTGAAATGTATTCTGCACATTGAGGTGTGCGAACTTCAAGAGCGCATTTACATTTTACATACATAACTTTACGCCAGTTCCCTTGCGGGGTAGGCCCGAACAACAGAGCGTCATTCAGACTTATTCTTACACACCTCACTTGCTTCTTTGACATTCATAGCTCTTGTCATGCACATATTATATTATACATCATTTATATTTTGCACGTATTATACTGTTTCAATTTTATAAAAACTAATATAAAGCGGTTTGTGTCAGTTTGTCGGCATGTAAATGTAACTGATTTTTACGAAATGACAATGCTCATCGTACTATAGAGAATTGCCCCGGGTTGATAAATTAGTTACCAGTAAAGGCATCTATTGTCTTAAAAAACTTGGAAAAATAATAACAGTGTGAAAATAACTTGCAAATTTTAAAATATAAGAGCTTTTGTATTAGTATAAAAGATGAACAGTACTATATAGTTTTGAATTTTGTAATTGTGAAGTCTACCGGTAAACATAATGGACGATATCGTAAGAAGTAAAGATACTTTTTATTTTACGAAAAATGTTTTCGCATCTTTAACTATTATAATGCATGAACTACATAAAATATCTTAAAATATTTTTGAATGTTTTTTTTAACGTCATCATTACATAATAGACCTCCTTGTGTCAATTTAGGGCATAATAATCCTTTGGTAATATTATTAAATGTTTATATCCTAGGTCTACATTTATCGATTATTTTGGAAATCGCGTGACAAACCACGTCGTATCAAAATGGATGACATCAAACGCGCCTTTCCCTCACATTCGGAAAGCTCCATAAGGAAGCGTCTAAAGTTGTGCGCCGATTTCAAACGTACTGGGTTGGATTCCAACTGGTAAGAGTTATTATACACCATCACTATTTCAATAATGAAATGAGAATGTTAGGAATGATAATAACCATCCGTTAGAAAGAATAACTTTTAAAAAGTCCCTAAACACTATATTTATACTGTGGACAAGACCAAAGGACGCCTAAACACTTTCTTCCGGTGGCAGTAAAGTCCTCCGTCTCCATATAAAACTCACAAATACGAAATTAAATGGACTGTATGTACTTAACGTTAATTATATTACAATTACGTACAACAAAAAATTACAGTTTTACACAACTTACAATTCCGATCGGCAGTTTTTGTTTGCGCAGAAAAGTACAGACTGGTTTCCGGCTTGTAAATAATCTATATTGAACTTTATGCACAAGTGAAAACGGCAGAGTGATGCTTGCTATGAATTTTTAGCTCTGTTCCGCTTACACGATTGATTGATTGTACTATAATTGGTATATTGCGTAGGTACATCGGGAGGAATTATTCGTTGTGTAAAACTGTAGTGTGAGAGTGAAAGAAATATATAGATGAATTGTGTAGAATCAGTGGTAAATAGTTGAAACCTCCACAACCGCTTCTTATGTCTTGTTGTACGCCCTACGTTTAGCTGCTAATTGGACAAGCTACGGGTGTCGTCAGAATACGTGGTGGGGTATTTCAATGGGGTGGTCTGGAGGACTCTTTTTATCCGCAACGCTTTCTTTGCTCATTTTTTAATATAGAAAAACAAATAAAAAGTTTCGAACAATATTAAATTCAAAGCGTACAGTAATGTAGCATTATTTTGACAAGCATTTTCATGAATCGTTGCTTACCTCGCCCCCTCCGCGTCTCCCGTCGGTCAAAAAACAGTTGGCGCCTATGACACGATGCAAAACGAATGCGTGGTACCGCTCTGGGCGTCGCGCGCGCGAGCGCAATCTGATTTTTGTGTATTACGGTGACGATATAGGCCCGATTTTTTACCAAAATGTCTACAGGAACCTATTTAAAAATGATGCCTTATTCTAGGTGGGTAATAAAACCCGATTTCCGTCTACCATCCGAAGAAGAAATCCGAGCGATGGTATCTCCGGAGCAATGCTGCTCTTACTTCAGTATGGCCGCAGCTGAACAGAGGCTCAAAGATGCGGGCTATGGCGAAAAGTTCATCTTCACGCCACAAGAGGATGATGATGAGGAAATGCAATTGAAGATGGACGATGAGGTAATTTCTGGAATGATTACAGACTGTTATGTAAAATAATAATGTTAACATAATAACCTCTCGCTGCTTAGCTTGGGGTCCCATGATGGTAAGTAATTAGGCTTTCTAAGATTCACATATCGGTTAAATCTCAATATGCAGATTTATTTTTCCTTCAAGTTTAACAGGGGGATGTTGTAACAATATTTATATTAGATCAGAAAAAGCGCCTATGGTAATCAATTGCATAATTACCATAGACCCTTGTTCTGATCAAATGACATGTTTCTTTGTACACCTCATTATGAAATGACTAGGGCGCAATCAGGAGTAAATTATATCTAGAAACAAATAATAATATATATAGGGAAAAATACTATTGTTGGCACTCCCCCAGTGATTGGCACTCTTTTAATTTATTCAAGGTATTAAGAAATCTGTAAAAAATATTTTGTAGACACACAATAGTATTATGACTATCATAGTATGGTTACAAAAAAAAAAAAATACAGATTTCTCAATGTTTTGAGTAACTGAATAGACTACTAATCATTCCTGGGAGGATTCACCAATTGTATAGTTTATCCTACATCGATAGAATCAGACGCAGGTATTTTACTATACTTGTTGTGGATGGAGAGCGGCCCCCTGACCGCCTTGCCGGAGAACAACTCCTCCACACCCCAGGCCCCGCACTCCGCCGACGCCCATAGCTAGCACAGTTAGCAGCTAGACGTCGGACGAACGACGCCAGTTAAGAAGCAGCCTTGGAAACTTCAAAATATAGACTCTACTCTACCATTCTCACATCGTGATCTCTCTCTCTCTCTCTTTCTTGCGCTGTATATTTATATCCGAATTGTTAGTTTGTAATTTTTGTGAATAATTCTAATTAATTTAAAATACAGTCTATAGCCAATATCAAGAGTTTTATTAAAAAAATACAACTGCCACCATTAATATTATAGTTACTATAACTGATTTTTAGGTTACTATTTTTGGTATAAAATAGATTTTGCATTTACAGATAAAAGTAGCTCCATGGAACACAACACGAGCGTACATCCAAGCGATGCGTGGCAAATGTTTGCTCCAATTGACCGGGCCAGCTGATCCCACGGGGTGCGGCGAAGGGTTCTCTTATGTCAGAGTTCCAAACAAACCAACGCAACAGCCGAATGAGGAACAACAGCCGAAGCGTACGGTCACTGGTACTGATGCGGATCTGCGAAGACTCAGCTTGAACAATGCTAAGGCTTTACTGAGGAAGTTTGGTGTCCCCGAAGAGGAGGTAATATACTTTTCTTCAGGTTAATAATTAATATACTATATCCGGCAGACAAACACAAAAATTGTATGTCCCCAAAGCTAAGCAAGGTAAACTTGTCTTACGGGTAATATACAATGGACAACTCTGGGTCCAATCTCAGACATCCATTGCAGAAATTGAACCCAGATCCTTTGGGTTGTAGTGAGGAAGGTGGTCGAGACAAAAAGTGCTTTCAAAATTTTTCAACACAGCATTTTAATCCTATAAAACAGTGCAGTTGCATATTTGTTCCATTTTATCGACAAGAGTTTTATCTATGTTCCAAAGTAATCTTTGTAGTATGCTATGTTATTTATATGCAATATTATTTGCAGATCAAAAAACTGTCTCGTTGGGAGGTTATCGATGTCGTCAGAACTCTATCTACTGAAAAAGCTAAGGCTGGTGAAGAAGGGATGACGAAATTTTCTAGAGGAAATAGATTCTCAATCGCTGAACACCAAGAAAGGTAACTTTTTACTATGACTATGCGGTGTTATCTACTTGCATTACTGCCCCAAACTTTGTAATAAAATACACCTTAAACAGTTGTCAACCTGATTTGCTAAGGTTAGTCCACAAGGAATAATTGTTGATCTAAAAGAACATAACATTTTTCCAAATGCGAACTTTTTCTTGCCTGTTCGACGAAAAATAACATAAGCACTATTTCCGCTTTTACAGATTTGGCCCCCAATCTAAAAATTGTTAATAAAAATAATTTAAACCTCCTTGGGTCTCCCGTCTTTGATGAATCCTTCTCATCTTTTGTAGAAGACAAAATTGTCAATTTTCAGTCAAAATTATCAAATTTAAAACAATTAAATACACATAGTGCTTATTTTATTATCAGGCACTGCGTTTTCACTCCCAACTTTACGTATGTATTGCGTTGTTCCCCCCTTTGGAGACATTCCAGTATTTTAAACAATTTAGACAATATTATTCGGCAAACATTAACTTCCATCTTAAATATTTCTTTAGATGACCGATCGTGGACCCAAGCTTCCTTACCGATACGGCTAGGTGGCTTGGGGATACGCAAAATTTCCGACGTAGCACTACCTGCCTTTCTGTCCTCAGTCCATAGTACTGTGGACCTCATCGGTAATATAATAAATCCATCATTCAGTGATTTTGAGGTCCCATATTTGACTGAGGCCAGAAATGCCTGGTCTTTGGCTTGCCCGAATGAAAATTTTCCTTTAGATCCAAAGATGCAGAGGCTGTGGGATGGGCCGCTCAGTAAGTCGGTGTATGACAATCTCATGTCATCTTGCACCGGCGAAACTGACCGTGCTCGCCTCCTAGCTGTTTCTAACTGGGAGTCTGGTCTGTGGCTTCAGAGTCTGCCCTCGGCGAATCTAGGTACACTCCTGGATGATACTACATTCAGGATTGCTGCTTGCATTCGCCTGGGGGCAGACATCGTAGTCCCACATCGTTGTCGGTGCGGAGATAAAGTTGATAGACTTGGTCATCATGGCTTGTCGTGTTTGAGGAGTGCTGGTAGAACTTCACGACATGCGGCAATCAACGATATCATCCGCCGGTCTCTTGTCACCGTCGGGGTACCTGCTGTTCTTGAACCGAACGGACTGTGCCGCGACGATGGCAAGCGACCAGACGGAATGTCGTTGGTACCTTGGAAGATGGGACGCCCCTTAGTATGGGACGCAACTTGTGTCGATACGTTAGCGGCTTCCCATCTTCCAAATACAGCCGTCACTGCCGGAGGAGCTGCCACACTTCAAGAAACCCTGAAACGCCGCAAATATGCATCCATCGGTGACGGATACATATTTGTGGCTTTTGGGGTTGAGACTTTGGGGCCATGGGGACGTGAGGCTCATCAACTTTATCGAGACCTTTGAAAGCGATTGAAAGAAGTCTCGCGTGACCAAAGGGCTGGCCTATATTTAGGGCAACGTATTAGCGTTGCCATACAACGCGGGAATGCGGCCAGCATTTTGGGAACGCTCCCCACCGAGAGCGATCTGGACTACATCTTTTACTTGTAAATATGTATATAATAGTAGTTACCCTTTATATGTTATAACTTTGTATTGTACATATAATTCTAATTAAATAATAAATTTAGAGAAATGTTCCCTAAATAAGCGTAGTAATACGTATTTAACTAGAGAAATAAAATCTTCATAAGAACTAAAGAACATATCAATAGATATATTTTTTTATTGTTCTATTCTTTTAATAAATGGAATTTTGCACTATAAAATTACAATATATATCCGGGTATATTGTTTGCAATAACATATTTTTACTATACTCTTAATTAAGAACTTTAAACGCGACGCGTGTATAGACCTCTATCAAGCGAAAACTATCTTATGGCTACGAAAACATTTATATTATGTTCTTCAGTGATTATGATGTAAATATAAACTAGTTTCGGCTCGAACGCAGTGGAGAACACAGCTAATCTATCTCTATTATAGTTCCCTATTAATATTGTAAATGTGAAAGTAACTCTGTTTGTCTATTACACTTTCACGGAAAAACTACCAGACGGATTTACCTGAAACTAATATATATCACAGCATCACGTAAAAACTACTGAACATATATAAATGAATCTTGACATAGAGATGGCTTATATTCCGAATCAACACTTAGGATACTTTTTATCCCGATACTAGACGTCGTTTCCATAGAATAGACGGATTAGCTAAATAGATGGCGCTGCAATTGTTGACAACCATCGTTGTAATTCAATAACAAATACGTTGTCAGGTTGCCCACATGTCATTCATTACGTATTAGGTACTTCGAATCAGGTTGGCTGGTCCACACTATTAGTAGTAAATTGAATAAGAAACGAAATTATTGAAGGTTTCTGTATATATATATTAATTTTTATATTTTCGTAGCATAGAGCTAGTGCCTAGGGTTTTTCAAGTGCGGGCATAATTTTGGATGTAACATTTTAAAAATATTTTCTATCCATAGATATAAAGAAGAATGCCAACGTATATTCGAATTGCAAAATCGGGTATTGCAAAGCACAGAGGTACTCAGTACGGACGAAGCTGAGAGCTCAGTAAGTGAAGAGTCAGATTTGGAGGAGATGGGCAAGAATCTAGAAAATATGTTGGCCAACAAGAAAACTACTGAACAGGTAAAATATTATTCTACACCATTGTATGTACTAAGCTTTCGCGACTAGTACATGAAATTAAAACTACGTTTTGACGATTTCAGGCGTGGCATTTTGTTTGAATCAAATAACATGCCGCGCTTAAAACCGTTAATTAAAACACAAAAATAAATAGTCTCATTTATTTCATTTGATATTCACTACATAAAATTCATATATCAACTAAATTATATCTTCACTTTACTGTCATTTTTAATGCGGTATTATGATATTAATAATCCCTATTAATATTATAAATGCGAAAGTAACTCTGTCTGTCTGTCTGTCTGTTCCGTTTTCACGTAAAAACTACTGGACCGATTTGGCTAAAACTCAGTATATATATATTTTTGATGCCGAGAATGAACATAGGATACTTTTTATCCCGGAAAATGGAATAGTTTCCGGGATAAAAGTATATTTGTCTCTCTGTTTGTTATCCTTTTATGGAAAGACTATTGGACCGATTTGGCTGATACTCGGTACATATGTAATTTGAATGCCGAGGGTGGCCAAGGGATACTTTTCATCCCGGATACTGGGATAGATTTTGGGATAGATTTATGTAAAGTTTATCCCGGAAACTAGGATAGGTTTTTTATTTGTGGTTTGCCATTTTCGTCATTTTGTTTATTTTGGTCAATTTGGTCGTTTAGGTAGTTTTGTTTGGCAGTTTTGGTATTGTGGTAGTTTTGGTTGGTAGTTTTGCTATTTTCGGTAGTTTATGCTGGTAGTTTTGGTAGTTTCTGTTGTTTTGGTAGTTGTGGTAGTTTTGGTAGTTGTGGTAGTTTTGGTAGCTGTAGTAGTTTTGGGAGTTGTGGTAGTTTTGTTTTGTAGATTTGGTAGATTTGGTAGTTGTGGTAGTTTTGGTTTGTAGATTTGGTAGTTTCGGTAGTTGTGGTAGTTTTGGTAGTATTGGTAGTTGTGGTAGTTTTGGTTTGTAGATTTGGTAATTATGGTAGTTTTGGTTGGTAGATTTGGTAGTTTCGGTAGTTGTGGTAGTTTTGGTAGTAGTGGTAGTATTGGTAGTTGTGGTAGTTTTGGTTTGTAGATTTGGTAGTTTTGATAGTTGTGGTAGTTTTGGTAGTTGTGGTAGTTTTGGCAGTTATGGTAGTTTTGGTAGTTGTAGTAGTTTTGTTAGTTGCGGTAGGTTTGGTAGTTGTGGTAGTTTTGGTAGTTGTGGTAGTTTTGGTAGTTGTGGTAGTTTTAGTAGTTGTGGTAGTTTTGGTAGTTGTGGTGGTTTTGGTAGTTGTGGTAGTTTTAGTAGTTGTGGTAGTTTTGGTAGTTGTGGTAATTTTGGTAGTTGGGGTAGTTTTGATTGGTAGATTTGGTAATTGTGGTAGTTTAGGTAGTTGTGGTAGTTTTGGTTGGTGGATTTGGTAGTTTTGGTTGGTAGATTTGGTAGTTTCGGCAGTTTTAGTACGTTTTGTAGTTTTGGTCGTTTGTGTAGTTTACACAATATTTAGTTATTTAGTTATATAAATAAAACTAGAACGGGTTGAAATCGGGTATTAAAGTTTGTATGGGGGACCAATCATTTGTCAAGTTTATAGATATAAAAATTCATAATCTTTAAAAAAATGCGACTTTCACTCGATCTGTCTGTCTGAATACCGAAAATGGACATGGATACTATTCATCCCGGTAGATCGGATAGTTTGCGATATAAAATGAAGTAAATCTTCCGAGGGCAAATAGCACCAAGATAAAAATACAATACAATATATCCTATATTAACGCCTGCTCCTAAAACAAGAGTTACGCACTAGAGTTTGACGCGCGGCGGAGCCGCGGGGTAAACTCTAGTATAATATATTATTAATAAAGTAATTAAGTTTTTTATCCTTTAAATAATGTTTATCTTGTGATTGATATACGCGATGAAGTTTTCAAGTGAACCTTCAGGGCCAAATCCTATGAACTATACGAAATAGCGAAAAACACTCAAAGGGGTCTCGAGGCCGATTTCAACGAAAACGATTTTTAAAAAGTAATTACTGTTGTCATGAATCGAATCGGTTGAATTTGAAAAATAAACACTGTGTTATCAGACATTAGGACCGACCGTAATAATACTCTGACCAGAATTATTTTTTTATCTTCTCAGAAACTATTTGTGTTTTACTATTTTGTAATTGTTAATTTCTCTAAGTATCTGTGGATATTTAAAACCCTAATTAGCATGCCATTAAACTGTACCATCTGCGAAGGTGTTCATATTTTGCATATACTAATAAGTGTTTTTTTTAATATTTCATAGTTGTCCATGGAAAGAGAAGAGGCAGAAAGAGCTGAATTGCGAAAAATGATCCTGGGACAATCGGAGAAGAAGCCACAAATCAATCAGTCTGACCAACAGCAGTCGTCGAATCAAGGTATACTATAGACATGTATTCTTTCAACTAAATGGCGTTGAAATTAATTAAAGAATATTTAGATTTCATATTGTATATTTCATAGGTTCATATTCAGTGTACATAGCTGGTATGAGAGATAACATCAAACAGCAAAAATCATAATCATGTTTATTAGTATTAGTCAAACACATACATACATCCCTATTAATATTATAAATGCGAAAGTAACTCTGTCTGTCTGTCTGTTCCGTTTTCACGGAAAAACTACTGGACCGATTTGGCTGAAACTCAGTATATATATATTTTCGATGCCGAGAATGAACATAGGATATTTTTTATCCCGAAAAATGGGATAGTTTCTGGGATAAAAATATATTTGTCTTTTTGTTTGTTATCCTTTTATGGAAAGACTATTGGACCGATTTGGCTGAAACTCGGTACATATATAATTTGAATACCGATAGTGGCCAAGGGATTCTTTTTATCCCGGATAATGGGATACATTTTGGGATAGATTTATGTAAAGTTTATCCCGGAAACTAGGACAGGTTTTGTGATTTTGTCCATTTCGTCCACTGGGTCCACTGGGTGCACTGGGTGCACTGGGTGCACTGGGTCCATTTGGAACACTTGGTCCACTTGGACCATGTTATCTATTTTTTTCATTTTTGTCAAGTTTTGTCATTTATGTAGTTTACATATAGACGGGGGTGGTATAGTTTGCGATATAAAATGAAGTGAATCTTTCGGGGGCAAATACATACAAATTTAATACAATGTAACCTGTACCACTTGCTTTTTAAACAAAAGATACGCACTAGAGGTTGACCCGCGGCGCAGCCGCGGGGTAAACTCTAGTTACTTATATATGTCGGACTCGTTTCTATTTTAATCTTCACTCTGGAAAATTTGACATTCATAACTCTTGTCATGCACACTCGTCTGTTCTTAAGGCTCCTGACATCACCCTCCGCTAGTACACGATCAATTTGATCATGGAAGGTGTGTCGTGGCCTTCCACGACTTCTGCATCCATCCACTTTTGCATTGTATATCTGTTTAGTCATTCTTTCATCATGCATTCTTTCCACATAACGGAAACAACGGAGCATTCCTTTCCTTAGCTTCACCCCGACACTCTCTTTCAGACCAACTCTCTTTCTTACTTCGGTATTACGAACGCGGTCCGCGGTCCGCGCGTAGTCAAACACGGTTCGTCAAATTATTATCTGAGAATAAAAGAGGATACTCATTTATAAACCATATTTATTCTGAGCGTACTTCTTGTACTAGAATACTAATCTAATAATTAAGTACATTTAATTATTGATTATGATTCTCGTACAATAACTAGGTCACGCTAGGGCGCTACTACGACATGTGTATCGGACCAAAGACGGAGTGAGAACCCTGCACCCGACTAAATTTAGAGTCCGACTGTCTCGTCGTTCCGTCCGCGCGCTTTTATATTCGAGCGATGATTTAACGAGCCTAGTAGTGGGGTAATCGATACAAACTATCCTCTGATGTTATCTACTCAGTAACTTATTAACAATAGTACAATAATCTAATACTAGCATTTAAATTGTATGTACTTGAAGACCATGGTCCATAAAATGGCTCGGACCTTTAGAGGGCTTGCATGCGGCCCCTTGACAAATTTAGTGTAAGTATGGCGTGACACTGACCGGCAATTATCCGTGTCTACACCATATAAAAATGCACTCAAGGACAAGTCCCGGTCAGTGTAAGACTATTATGGGAAACGATAACAAAAAGTACTGGGCTATTGGGATGATCTGCTAATGGAATTAAGGATCTGGGACTACGGCCTTTGCCCGTCGATGCAATGTTCGGGGCACATGGATAAGATAGATGGGTAGACTATGACTCGCCATTCCCTACATGGGCACCAAAAAAATATCGTAGAAGATCAGCAAGGGGCAACAAAGGTGTGAATGGCTAATGGTAAGAGGTGGCCTGCAGGTTCAACGAGGCTACTTGGGTTCTGACATTAGGCATGCAATATAAAATTATGTCAAATCAGGTCGCGTGCTACGCATAGTTCGCACGTTCCGCAACGCATCGGGGCAGCGTTACACGCGTGTGGAGTTAGTTCGGAAGCCTGCAGTAATAGAGGCCTACACCAAAATTCGTACAACCAAAGACGAGACATTTATACGACAGTTCGCAACCATGGACGAGACCCAGAAAGAGGAGATGAAACGTGAAAAACGAAGAATACAGGTATTAAGATATGACTTTGTGCTTTATTTTAAATATCTATGTATCTGTACCATATTCAGTGAACGGCGAGACAATTTGTAAACAAACCATAAAAAAGATTATTCATAGGTCACTTTAAATTCTGTAAAGATATTATTTTGAAAAACTAAGAAACGAATAGACTAGTAAAACTTTAAATAACAATCGAATGTGATGTATCCTAACTTATTTAATTCTTTTAATTTGAACACCATAAATAACTCGTGTAGTAATTATTTTGTTTTTTTCGTTTAAATAAATTACTAACATTATTACATTCTAAAAAACCTAAACAAGACGTGATTCTCAAAGTCGGCACATTTTTAATATTACCAAATTAGAGACTACAGTTATTGCGAACATTTCCCATTTCGATGTGTTGGTTATATCCGCTTTCTTTACTATTGATCAGCGTATTGATATGACAGTGCGGTTTCCAGGACGATTTCATTTATTTCTTGCTGTTCCTTTGTTATTTTTGTTAAGTTTCTCCTTCTATTTGTTTTTTTTATTATAACAAATATATGAGACATTAATAGGCACCCTACATTTAATTAAATAAAATATCGTTTGAGAAAGTAAAGAATATGGAAAGAATATGGTATAGGTCACTATAGGTGATAAATATTTATGAATTCTATTAATATTCTAAATGATAAAGTTTTTAAGATATTAGTATGTTTGTTGCTTTTTCATGCAAAAGGCACTGAGCAGATTTTTATAATAATTTAACGAAATATAGCTTAAATACATCAGTATCACAATTAGGCTATAATTTATAAAGATATTACTTAAATCGGCCAAAATAACAACAATAAGTGTCAAGTAGAGTGCCCCTGCTATGAGTCATATCATGGCGAGCAGTACAGACAGGGCAGGAGACGAGGCGAATGATGTGCGTCAACGCCGGGTGTTCGACCCGAAAACACGTGAGGGTCGACATCGGTGACGGTTGTGTTTATATTGCGACTTGTGAAAACAAACGCAGAGTTAGTCGCGTGCGGCTGCGTGTATTTCATATTTAGGTGAAAACCTTACCTTTATGAACCTCCAATCAAACCAAAATGAAGTTATAAGTTTTTGATTAGATGGGAAAGCCACATTTGATTACACAGTTGACATTTTCCACACAAAACGGGCTAAAAAGAATCAAAGTTAACCAGTCTGTAAGTAGTTTTGTTGCACGAGTGGTATGTATTTCAGGAACAATTGAGACGTATCAAACGGAATCAGGAAAGGGAGAGGCTGGCTGGAAATGTAACTGTTCCTGGAGCGTTTCCTAATGAAAGTAAGTTTGATTTTTTCGTAACGTGTCATAAAATTTTAAACCGTTGATCTTAAGCTCACAAGTTATCATCATACATGAACGATAATTTATACGCAATTTGACTCATTCATAGACAAAATTCATAAATACTTGTTAGAATAATTTTAATGCATGTTTTGTTATGCATTACACTTGAAATAAAACTGTAGAGGTCGAATTTTTGTACAACGAAAAAAAATGCTAAAAACCGAGTCAGGGGATGTAAGAAATGAAATAGAAATAATTTGGATTTTTTTTAAATTTTTTGTTTCTCTGTTTGTATCGGCTAATCTCCGAAATGACTGGACCGATTTAAATGAAATTTTATATGGTGGTAGCTTATATCCCTAGTCAATATATAGGATACTTTTCATCCCGATAAATTAAAGAGTTCCCATGGGATAGTTAAAAAACCGCACCACACGGACGAAGTCGCGGGCATCAGCTAGTTATTGAATAAATAGCTAAATTCATTAGGTCATATGTAATTGGTGTAAGAATACAAAAATCGAGAACTAAGGTTAAATATAAAATATCAGCCTATAAATGTCCCACGAAGTTTTTTGGTTACATGAACTTGATTTGCCTTCAATACTTTAAGCTTAAGTCTTTGATATTTGAATAATTAAAATTTAGAATATAAGAACTTTCGACCATGTATGAATGTAGCATACTTTTATCCCCGAAAACAGGATAGATAAACCACGGGATAAAGGTTTAAAGTTTTAGTTTGTATGTAATAAAGGGAAACGGGAGGGTATAATATATATATATATACATATATATATATATATATATATATATATATATATATGTGTGTATATGTATATATATATGTATATATGTGTGTATATGTATATATATATGTATATATATATGTATATGTATGTATATATATATATATATATATATATATATATATATATATATATATATATTAAATATTGTACACATGTGGGAGTGTGAGGTTTACAGTTGTAAAAGAATTGCATGAACCTAAAAATAATATGTCTTAACCAATACGTAATATAAAACATTGTTTATATTGGTTTTATATTTATACTTACTCTTTCACAAAACAAACAATTCCTTCAACCATTCAATCTTGAAAATGTAATGAATTGCTTCCTTAATTGTAAATTCTTAAAATCAATTTGTAAATTACCTTGTATTGTTTTTCTGCTTCAGCAAAATTTGATATAGGCTTGAATACGTCGTCTACGCCGGATTTGGGTTCGCCGTCACCAGGCTTGATACCCTTGGGACAAATTAAGCAGGAACCAGACGTACATACGCCGTCACGACGACGCGCTAAGTTGAAGCCAGACCTCAAACTCAAGGTAGTTTCTTTAATTAATTGTGACTGTTATGGGATTTATACAAGTACTAGCTTCTGCCCGCGTCTTCGTCCGCGTGGAATAGTAAAAAAAAACCCGATTTTGAAACATTCTTCATTGGTGCTCCGCTCCTATTGCTTTTAGCGTGGTGATATATAGCCTATAGCCTTCCTCGAAAATGGGTTATCTAATACTGAAAGAATTTTTCAAATCAGACCAGTAGTTCCTGAGATTAGCGCGTTCAAGCAAACAAACAAACTTTTCAGCTTTATATATTAGTCTAAGATTGTTAATATAAATTAGTTATTCTTTATGTGTATATATTTCATGGCAAGATCTGTGTTACAAATATAAAGCATGGATAGCAAGGATGAAGGACATATCTTTAAGCTTGGCTTGACTTTCCAGTAGTCAAGATTATGACAATGAGTAATATTACAGTTATTTGTTATATTGGTCCCACATTAAACATTAATTAGTTGATGTAACACTAGATTTCACACGAAAGTGTTCAGGAGACTAGTATAAATATTATCCCTATATACATGGTGGTACCGTGTCATCTGCCAGTGTGATCACTGACTCAGATCAGAATGAAGTTAGTAACACACTCAATATTTATTTTTATTTACATGCTAAAATAA
Source organism: Dendrolimus kikuchii (assembly GCA_019925095.2). Classification (NCBI taxonomy): domain Eukaryota; kingdom Metazoa; phylum Arthropoda; class Insecta; order Lepidoptera; family Lasiocampidae; genus Dendrolimus; species Dendrolimus kikuchii. The sequence goes on along the minus strand of CM034398.1, from coordinate 13,012,378 downwards.
TTCTATTGCAAGCCTTATTAGGTATTTATCATATTAGAGTTGATAGTGTTAATAAACGAGTAAATTCAATGGCACACATGTAAATTAGTCTAGCAGAATAAAAATGGAATAAAATGAACTGGGTTCATCATCAACAAATATTGGATTGTTTGTATGTAACTTTTAAAATTTTTCTATAAGTGAATGGTTTTCATTTGAGCAATTAATGTTTTTAACCAGGAAAGTCACAAACTTTATTGCGAAATTTGATCCTGGCAAAATCATGACTACGAGGGTGGTCTGAAAAGTTTCCGACCTAACAAAGATACAAGACATTTTTTCAGATTTTTTTTTATTTTTCAACATAGTCTCCTCGTAACTCTACATACTTTTCTTTCTTACTTACTTCTTCTCTCGTAAATTAGCAAAATTATCTCTTGTCGATGGTTACCTCGGTTCGTTGTCATTCTGAGGCCTTAAAACGGCCAGCTTAGACGAATTGTATATGAAATTGGCACTTGTATGGCTATACTGGTATGTGCAAGAAATGATATAAGGTTTCACGTTATTTTCACACTTTCCATATTCGTAAAAACAAATCTGCGAAGTAGCTTTTTTGTCCACCTGGAGTAATGTAGTAAGATCGGTATTAACCACGCTTTTGTCCGTCAGTGTGGCGCTTGCGGTCAGGTGGGTCACATGCGCACGAACAAGGCGTGCCCGCTGTACACGAGCGGGGGCGGCGGGGGCGCCCCCTCGCCCCCCGACACGGACGCCGAACCGCCCCCACTGGACCCCGATGACGACGAGATGGGCTACGTCGACGGCACCAAGCTCACGCTCTCATCGAAGCTTATAAAGGTAACGAATAGAGTAGTACAGCTTTACACTAATTACTATTGAGGATTTGACATATGGGGCAAATACAAATAGTACATTATGGTACTAGTGTGTAACATTGGTGATTACCGCCGAGGCGCCATTGAGACTCGAGCCGTAGGCGAGGGTCTTAAGAGAGCCGAGGACGGTAAACATCAATACACACGTGTATCATACGACGTTTTTCAACACACTTGTGAATAAAATAACAACAAAAACTCATTTTATTTAGTAGATAAAAAAAAGTTATATATGAGTGAAAGTTTTATTTATTAAACACGTACGAGTTAAAATTATCTATTTAAATAAGAAGTTGCATGAAATGAGCAAGCAATAGGAACATTAATTTATTGTTCTATAGAACACGATCTTTTTTTTTGAATAAAAACTTTTTTAAGAACAAAGCAACTCAACCAATAAAATTTAAAAAAAAAATCTATAACTCACTAGTGAGTTATGTTTTTTACTCACAGTTTGATAATGGGTGTCATTCTGTGCCTAATTGCGGTGACCATAGAGCCACTTTATGAGCAAGTGTGTTGAAAAAAGTTTTATATGTCTATAGGAGGAGAGTACAAATGTTGGAATAAATGTTTATACGTTTTGATTCGCAAACATGGATTGTTATATGAAAAATTGTTTAATTTTGCAAGTTTCTATAATTAAAAAGTTTTTTTTTTGTTATTGGATTATTTTTCAAAGTCTATCAAACTGAGGTAGGTATTCAGTATCCAAACAGTCTACACTAGGAGACATTTTGGTTTAAACAAGAGCAATAAAAATAATTTATTTGTTAACATACAAAAGACTGTCAAGCCTTAACATACCCATAACATAATCTTTATAGTAAAAAAAATACACGAACAAATAATGTACATATGAAATTACTGTAACTTGAACACTTTATCTTCCGTTTTTGTGTTTGACCCATGCTACAATTAGCTTCTGCCCGTGACTTTGTTCGCGTGGACTAGTTAAAAAAAACCCCCGATTTTGAAACATTTTTCATTGGTGCTCCGCTCCTATTGGTCTTAGCGTGATGATATATAGCCTATAGCCTTCCTCGATAAATGTGTTATCTAACACTGAAAGAATTTTTCAAATCAGACCAGTAGTTACTGAGATTTGCGCGTTCAACCAAACAAACAAACTCTTCAGCTTTATATTTTAGTATAAGATAAGTTCTAAAATAGTACTCATAGAGCAGCCGTCAAAATATCTTGTTATCATCTTACTTTCACATAGCTCATTATATAAATAATTTTAATTATAGTTCAAACAATAACTGATACATTATTTGACTCGTTAAAATTGCGACGTCATAAACACTATTCTCATACAAAATCAAGAAGGCTATGAGGTTTTGTGCCATAATAAAAAGCGTCGCAGTTGATTTAACTGTCAAACACCCAATTCCGGATCAGCAGGTTTCGACGTGTAAATAATCATCTAGATTGAACTTTATTCGCAAGCTCAAGAGGCAGAGTGTTACTTGCTATGTATTCTTAGCTGTGTCCCGCTTCCGTGATTCGTACATTGTCGTGTATATTAAAATTGATCTACTGCACAGGTCCATCGTGAGGAATTATTAGCTTAGTAAATCTTGTGATATATGTAATTTACTCTCCATGTATCATTTTTTATTGCGAAGCTGGCTACGTTTGAGACAGCAAACGCGAACCCAGTGCGGTGCCAGCCTTCAGGATGAGATAGAGGAATCGGACAGGAGGAATGGGATAGATGTGATGAGATGGGGGAGAGGGGAGTGTAGTAGTTTAGAGTTGCCATGCTGATATTTTTAAGCCGCGTATTTTCGAGTTTACTTCTTAAGAATCGATTTTCATATAATGCCCGCCGTATGGAAATTTTATGAGAAGTGAAATTTTTGAGCGTTAACTTAAAGCTGTTGTTTTTTTCTTTTAAACCACCTCTGTATGTAGAGTGAACCAAATAAAAAAAAAACATTCGGATCGGTCACGGCGTTTTTGTTTAGCCGAATTCTAAAGGATGATTTATATTGATCCAACTACCGACTTGGAGAGCGGACTGACCTCAAAATGTTCAATCATGAATATCGAAATCAGTCAGATTTGGCAGTGCTGTACTGACGTCAAATCAATTTACACGACACCAGAAACAAGTCAACACTGGCTTCATTAGAATTTAAATAGCTGGATCAATATAAATCAGCATTTACATTATTTAAATGACAGCAATCGGCGGAGGACTTTAAACGTCGCGGCAGACGCGACTCGCGCGGGTTCGGGCGACGGCCGCGCCGCGGCACCGGCGGTGACTCGTGCGACTACTTGGTGAAGCGTCCAGCGGAGAGGCGGCGCACGGATCCCTTGGTCACGTTGTCCTCACTTCTAGAGGACGTATTAAACCATATGAGACATTTGCCTGATGTACAACCATTCTTGTTCCCTGTTAATCCTAAAGTAAGTTACTAGTTTTTATTTTTCAAGTAAATAATTCTTCAGGCACCTCGGGCTCTTTTGAGTTGGGGAAAAAAAAACAACTCGCGTGACCGTCACGCTCAGATACAAAGCTTTTGCTCCTGATAGTTGTCCTATGACTAACATATTGTTTTTCTTAAATAGTTTGTTAGGGTAATAATATATTGTCACTCTCGTCCGATACATCTTAGTTCTTAAAACCTTTTGATATAAAAAGTTTGTAGAAGTATTAGATGTGTCTATATGTATATACATATTAATGTATTTTTTTCACTTGTTATTTTTAATCTTTACATACTAAATATGGTCAAATCATTGTCACTGCGATATCGCACACATAGATTTAAAATGTATTAACTAAAAAAATACACTTTCTAGATTGAAAAGAAAAACTAATTTTTACATGTAAAATTTTCTAGATATCAAAATGTTGTAAAAGAATGATGAATATAATGCATTTATTAATCAAGATAAAAGTTCACTGAATCTTAATGAGACCTAGATAAAAACGATACAATTGAAATATCTTATTTACACAACTGACATTTTAATTCGGTTATGTTGTATTTTATTATATGAATAACTTAATTGGTGAATTAAAAATCATACCTTCTAAGGTATGATTTTTAATAATATTTATAATTGATCGATAAAATCTTATACTCAGGTACCTTATTGAAATTAATCTCATTTTAGCTGGTGGCAGACTATTACCGCATAATTTCAAGACCAATGGACCTGCAGACCATTCGCGATAACTTGAGGCAGAAACACTACCAAAGCAGAGAAGAGTTCCTTGCTGATGTCAATCAGATTGTTGAAAATAGCACACTCTATAATGGTAATACTTGACTTATTTTTCGTATAATTTTTGTCTATTTTAGCAGATCTTAGTATTTTGATAATGTTATTTATGATTATTTTTATAGCTTAAATATTATTTAGCAAATAAGCCTATTATAGATTTTAAAATTTTTATTAAAAAAAATAACTTTGTTTGCCATTTAATTTTATAAGGTCCTACAAGTGCGTTGACAGTGGCCGCACAGCGCATGTTGCAACGCTGCGTTGAGAAATTAGCCGAAAAAGAAGAACAGCTTATGAAGTTGGAGAAACAGATTAACCCGTTACTTGATGACGATGATCAGGTATGAACATGTTGCATTAAGGTAAATACTTTACTGCAGTAGAAAAAAAAATTAATTCATCAGCTTGGCAAAGATATCCACAAGAAAATACTGTATTCACAATAAATATTACATATCCATATAAGTCACATAATCTCAATAACTATTTACCAACTACATTTGCATAGCATATTCATTATAACAATTTCATATTCTGTTGCTATACACATATTAATGATGTATATATTAGTATATATATAATATTAATATGTGTTATTGTTTATTCTCTATTTTTTATTCATTGTAGGTATGTGTATTGTGTAATATTTATATATCCTATATATATATATGTATTTAATTTGCACACCACCGTCATACACTTGCGAATCTCCCGTTAATAAAATTCATAGCCCGGGTTGTCTGGAAGAGATCGCTCTAAAGCGATAAGGCCGCCCTTTGTTCCTACTTTAATGCTTAAATGTGACTACTGTAAATTGTTTATTTTATGTGTATGTGGTGAACAATAAAGAGTTTTCTATCTATCTTCTATCTATCTATTCACCATACACATAACATATTTAAATAATTGCATTCCTCCAATACCAACCTCTGTTCTTATCAAATTTTTTGTCCATCCAAAGGTTGTCTGGAAGAAATTGCTAATAGCGATAAGACCGCCTATTGTATTGTAAAATTTTATTTCTGTTAATTGTATCTTTTAAAACACAATAAAGCATATTCATTCATTCCCACAATAACAACTTCATACTCACAGTACACGTTGCATATTGAAATATTGTATACACACAATAAAAAAATCATATTCACAGTACACATTACATATTTAAATATTGTATATCCACAATAACAACTTCATAATACAATACAAGTTACATATCGAAATATTGCACCACACACAATAATAATTTTAATATGCACAATACATATTCCATATTTAAATATTGCATACCCACAATAACAATTTCATATTCACAGTACACTTATATCCATCACTACAATTTGATGTCCACGATAATAATGTCTAATCCGCAAATATAATAAAATGCCAAAATTATAGGTGGCGTTGTCGTTCATTTTGGAGAATTTGCTCACGACAAAATTGAAAATAATGCCTGAAGCGTGGCCGTTCTTGAAGCCGGTCAACAAGAAACAAGTGAAGGACTATTACAACGTCATCAAGAAACCCATCGATATGGAAACCATGGGAAAGAGGATACAAGGTATTTGGTTATACCATAGAGGAAAAGTACAAGGAAACACTATTGCCCAGTAAAAATGGTCATAGATTTTTGAAATTATTCCTATAAGTTCATTTTTTTTTGTAATGATAACAGAGATGAACATAGGATAATGTTTATTCTTGAACATACGAGTCTCTGAGGGACATGTCTGCTAAGTTAATGCGTATGTACCTGAGTGAATATAACTACAAACTTCATTATCTTTTCTCTTTATTTATTTATTTAAAAGAAAACTATACGCATTTAAAAGAATACTTTTGATTTTATAAATTTTCTATACTAAAAATATTTCCAGCTCACAAGTACCACAGTCGCTATGAGTTCTTGCGTGATATTCAATTGTTGGTTGACAACTGTCGAGGTTACAACGGCCCAAACTCGCAGTTCACGAGGCAGGCTGAAGCCATACTCAAAGTCACCCAAGAATCTTTGGAACAGGTTAGTTTTAACTTTTTGAGTTCATTTCCACGAGTGCTAATATTTATAAATCTCCGAAATAGAATCAACTTATGAAACCGTTCGGTAAAATGGTGTTCATCTTATTTGGTTACATGTGTATTTTGGAGGGGATTTCACTATCATAAGTCTCATAAACCTAGTTAAAAATAAATAATAGTTGTAAAATACTTTTTAAATAATAATTCTATATTTATATGAAAAATATTAATAGTTTAGTAAAATGTGACTCTCCGAATTGTCACAAAACAACCTTATGTGCTAAGCTTAACAAAATTATTTTGTTAAACTTCGCCTCATGATGAATAATTAAACGTTACAAACGAAATTATACTTTATAAATGAAAAGAACTTTACAAATATATACCATAGTTTCATTAGCGATCTTATTTAATATAGTAATCGATTACAACAAATATTAATAATGTAATGTTTTTCAGACAAATATTTTAACTATGGACTGCCTGTCTGTTTTTCATAGAAAAACCATGATATTGATTTTACTGAAAATGAAATTGTAATCTACTACATTTACATAAGTATTCTCAATACCGAGAATGGTATAATGGATATTTTGTCCCGGCAAGTTTTCTCTTTTTCGTGAAACTGATCAGTATTTTCTGCGGGCGAATAGCGCCTATATAAAAAGTTAATGCAATGTATAGTGCATTCAAAATTTACATGCATCCTTGAAGTTCGTACACGTCATCGCGAAGAACACAATAATAAGGTTCACGTTAACATTTAACTGGACCTACGCAAATTCAAGGAACTTTTTTTTTAACCAGGGGAAATCTGATCGAGGACTAAGCCGCGACAGGCACAGAAGCCTGGGGGCATAGTTTGCGAACTGTGTGTGGGATTCGCCAGGTCAGGGGTGGCACTAGCATGCTCAGTCAGAACTGGTGCTATGCTATTGCCACTCTCCAGTTAGGAATACCCACTAAAACCTCTGGGTGTTCCGTCCTTCGCCTTATGCCAAGGCTACGGGTATATGACCTAGCCTCTCCGCAGCCCTAGCAGACGTGAGCCTCGCGAGGTCTCTTCCACTGCCGGGGGACTACCTGTATCCCCCGGCATCTTCAAGCTTTCTAGGCGTGGGGCGGTCTATAACTCGCCCCACGGGAGGAGAAATGAGCGCACGCGGAAAATTCATGGAACTAGCTTTACTCGAAGCTCATATAATTTATGCGCGTGCTATAACCTGTGTGACTGTCTGCTTTCAAAATAGTATGAAGTCTATATCACCCTGAAAATGGGGTAGTTCTCACGGGATACGAGTTGAAACATTCCGTGGTCTATGCCGCGGAGGAAACCTGATGTTACATATTTGAAATATCACATTTTAACAAAATCCATGACGATATTATGTAATCTTCTCGTAGTTCGGTGAGCACGTGAGTCAGTTGGAAGCGAACATAGCTCGGGTACAGCAGAAGATGTTGGAGGACGCGGAGCATTCTGACTTGGAGTCGGAGGAGGTGCCGCCGCCGCCGCTGAGCGACGAGAAGCGCGGCAGGGGGAGGCCGCGTAAGCACAAACCATCCACTTCCACTGCTTCTATTGACGGTACTCATTTATTATTATTATGTATTTCTTTATATTCTCCATATTTGTCGACGCAGAACCTGAAAATGTATTAAAAAAAATACCTTTTAAAATTCGTATATTTTCGTTTTTCTACAAATCGGTTAGTTTTACACAACTTATAATTCCGATCGGCAGTTTACGTTGGCGCAGAAAAGTGCAGATCGGTTTCCGACATGTAAATAATCTATATTGAATTTTATTCGCGAGCAGAATTTCATATAAACTTTCATCCTTTTTCACCCCTTTAGGGGTTGAATTTCTAAAAACACTGATACATGTGTGCATTTATTTCGAACCAGAAAGGTTTATAAAATGTTGTGTTATTTACTTTAAAATGACGGATTTTCGTATAAACTTCCTAAATCCTTTCATAGCGTGCATCTACAGTATAGGAGGAACTCGCATGCAAATTTTCATGGTCCACTAGTTTGGGCTTTGCGTTGAGATGTCAGTCAATGCAGGAAAGCAATTATATATGTATAGATTAGAACTCGCGATTTAGAAGAGATGTTGATTCCAATCTTAGTCGAAAAGCGTTTCACTACTTAACAGTCACCAGTTTTCTGAGCTGTTACAGTTATCACGTGCTGACGGTGAAGTAAAACGTCGTGATGAAACCTGCATATCGAGAATTCGCTAATGAATGAATAGCGATATGTCACATCTGCTTGAGACATAAAATTTAGAAAGTCGTGTATATACAAAAATATATTTTTAGAAAAAAATACAAGAATACAAATAGAAAGATAAAAAAGTATATATTTTAACTGTTGTTAAATAAAATCTGTCTTCCAATACGAGAGCGTTGTTCTGATAAAGTGACACCTGTATGGTAAAAATGGTAAATTTTATATTTTATAATAATATTTCTAGAAAACAAGGTAACATTTCAATGACTTTTATATCACGTTACAGGAGCTATAATAATATTTCTAGAAAACAAGGTAACATTTCAATGACTTTTATATCACGTTACAGGAGCAACACCAAAGAAGCGTGGCAGACCAAGAAAGGACCAGAATAGTCTAGAAGAAGGTAAGCTTTCCGCAGTGTTACCATGGAAGAAGAATACTAAATAATAACAATTATTTAGTAAGAAACGTAATTTGTATCACAGTTGGCGCCATCAGTCTTCCCGGCATTCATTTTTTTTTAACCTCAATCAACGTCTTTATTGTACACAAAATAGTTATATATAAAACTACAAAATGCGAGCTTAAGCCTAGAAAGAGTTTTCTTCCAGCAAACCTATGAGCTCTAGCGAGAGTGGAAAAACAAGAGACAGGGTTGTGTATATTAAAGTTTATATGCACAAGTGTATAGGTACTTATACCTAAATGTACGTTTACTTATCTGAAAATAAATATTTACCTAATAAAACACACACAGATATACATAAGCATACATACATTACACATATGTAGGCATATGTCTATAAAGACAAGAAAGGACTGGTGGCGCCACCTGTGATTGCAGAGCGTGTTATTTACATTTTTTATTATTCTTCCATGTCTCCACGGAAACCTTTTCGTAGTTTACGAACACTTACCCAATTGTGTCTGGTGTTACTAAATTAAGAGTTAACCATTATGTTACAGACTTGCAATACTCCGACAGTGGCAGTTCAGAGATGGAAGAGGTAGAACAGAAAGACTCCACAGAAGCCATGGTGCAACTCTCAGTACGTCCTGGTAAGTTATCAATTATATCGCTTAAATACTCAGACTACCCAAAATTTTGTATAGCGTGGAAATACAATAGCGCTAATCCTGGTTTAAAAGAAACAGAAGTATTCAACTAACATAGATAAATAGTAGATATCATGTATATTTATTTATTAAAATTAGATTATACGTGTATTTACAGACAATATTCTAAATTTTTTAGGATGCTTTGTGCCAAAAAACATCACGTGATTAATGGGCGACCCTTAACAAGTTCTTCCTTTCATTATAATCTATTTTCATAAGCAGGTTCCTCAAAGTTTATTATTGAAGTATTTCGAAATAAAATTGTGTTGCACTCCTCTGTAATAACATCATGGAACAAGAAGACAAGAACCCCGAGTCTGTTATTACAGTCGCGTCATAATGGTACTATTAGTATAGCGAAACTCCTGCGGAACATACCGCACGGAAAGTTCGGCTAAATACGCTCGCAATGTTTTTTAATTTATCTATGACACATCAGCGGAAATTCCGCAAAGTTCAGATTAGCGCCGATCCTTCCGTTGCCGAACTTTCCGCGCGGTATGTTCCGCACCCATGCCGCTAGGCTAAGGGTTAATTTTGTATAGCCACCATTAAGGTGCCGTTCTGACGCCAATGATCGACCATTCCGACACATTTGTGATATTACAGTCGAGAGAAAAAAAGAAAAACATGGCGCCCCGGGGCCCAATTCTGCTATTTCATTCCCTTGGCATCGCGAAGATATTCGAAGTAAGATTCCATTGCGATAGTGTTAAAAGTTCGATTTCTACTAAATCCTCAACATCTTCTCGATATCGTCGCGACAGACTAATAGGAAACAACTAGTATTACCATGAGCAGAAATGGCGTCAACCGAAATTAATATTGAAAAGCTACCAAAATTGCAAACATTTATTTCGCAACTATGCATATACTTGCGAAATAAATGTATATCAATATTTATAAGATAGAGTAGCTGTGGCATGCCATAGGAATTTACAGAATACCGAAATCAGGCAAACCTACGATTGAGACGATAGTGTCCGGTGATTTTGACGAGATAGTAATAGCAGAATTGGGCCCCAGGTATAACAATCGCTTTGTAAAACATGTAACCCTGATAAAGCCCTAAATGTAGGACGTTTGTTGAAGGCTCTACTGGTTTTTTTCTTTTAAGTTTTGATGTCGAAAAACAACGCTAGACTTTCAACTAACATTTTATTGTTTAAAATATATATTAGATCACCTCATTCAATAAATCAGACTCAAAAAATATTAAGTCGTAATAAGTCTCTTTTCAATTTAGGATAAATTATACCATTGTTGGTACCGCACACAATGATTGAGTTTATTCAGGATATAAAAAAAAATATTTTGCTAGCCATACAATATTATTATTTTATTGTATGGCAATAAAGTAAACATATTGTTGAGATGTCTTAATGTTTTGAAGGGTGCCAATTATTGAGAGGTTTTCAACAATGGTATAGTTACCTCCAATTGAAAAAAAAAACATAACTAAAACAATATGTTTCATGAAAATCTTGTGGTATCTTCCTGAAATGTTCATTTTCTATTCTAGAAGATGATCTAACCGGCATAACCGGTGATCCGAGCATGAGCTTCGACACATCCGAGTATTTGATCAAGCGAGAGATACCCGACGAACCACCGCATCAGGTTGATGACTTCGTCGATCTGGACCAGCACAACACTGACTATACATTCCCTGCTGTTGTCAAGGTTTGTCAAAATAAACATTCATATGCATAAAGGAAATGATACTATTCTTGGCCTACCCCTGTCATTGGTACCTTGTCAATTTGTTCAAGATATTAAGAAATTCTATTCCTTTTTATTTTGTAGTGATACAATATGATAATAACTAATATTTTAATTTTTTATTTATTTAGAAAGAAAAACTTTATTTGAAGAAATAGCGACGTAATTACATTCCTTATACATTTTTATACACAGAGCATATTTTGAGAATTTGTACGCCGCATTTTGCACTCAGCATATTGCATAGTGCCGGAATTATATCCGACACAACGCTGATTTTCAGTGCAGATCTTTCTTTGGGCGTAAGACCAAAACGACCCAATTTTGTTAATTAAATAATAATAATAATTAATAAAACCAATTCTACTTATGTAATATTTAATTAGTAAAACAAATAAATAAATTTTAATAAGACCAACAATAAATACGTTACTCCAAAATTAAAATAAATACTCGTGTAACAATTTGCATCGAATCATTTATTCGAATACAAGTCGCTAGAGTGCTTGCCGAGTAGTACTCGGCAAGCACTCTATTACTTACTTATTCTATACTTACTACCACATTCTGTGTGCCACGTCACTGACATGAGGCAACAAATGACATTTTACTTCATAACTTATAAAATATTGAATGTGTTATTTTACTGTAAAGATATGAAATATTATATATATTTTATTTTCCCATTATACATTTTATATCACATTATGATAGCATTACTGATTACTAATAATGTCATTATTGTGGTGGTACGGACAGGCAAACAAACAACAACTTTAGGAGTTCAGCGACTCGGGTTTATTCTCGTTAAATAATATAACAAATATTATCAATTATCAAATTACAAATAACATATTATATTTTCAGAGCGTCTTTCCTTGCGTGCTGTTAGCGAACAAATCGACTCTGTTCGATAGATTCATTTACAATTATTATGAAAACAAAGTAAAAATGCTGAATTTATACACCTCTCATACGTCATTTCTTTCACACTATGGACACGTTCAGAAATATGATCTTATATTTATCAAACATGCGTATACATAACATTATTCCCACATTATTATCTTTGTATGTTTAAAAAATAATAAAAATTATGTATTTTTTAGTGTTGTAAATAGATTAATAAGTTGCTAATATTTAAAAGGGTGTAGTAGATATATACCTAGTCTTGCCATAAATATTGTAACAATGATTTTTATTTTTTTCTATTGCAAATAACATTTATAAATTTTACAATGTGTTAGTTTAATACATAAATATAAAACAATTTAAAATATAAAAAGCTTATTCGAAGTGGTGTCCATTGGCTGCAATACAGTCCTTTGAAAAGTTTGAAAAGTTGAGGCCAGTTATCAATCGAAGCACGCACTCTTTCCATGGGAAAATTCTTCACTGCCAATCGTATGGATTATTTAGGGACTCCAAATTATCATGGCGTTTAGAGCAAGCTGTACTCTCTAAAACTGACCATAAATCATAATCCAGCGGATTAAGATCGGGACTAGACGACGGCCAGTCTTCAGCTCTGATGAAGTCCGAAACGTTCGTTTCCAACCAAGACTCCGTGGACCGGGCTTTATGACCCGGCGCCGAGTCTTGCTGGAAGAACCATTCTTGGTTATTGAACATGGTGTTGTTAAGGGGCTTAACTACCTTCTCAAGAATGGTATCTTGTTACACTTGCGCCGATGTTTTGATACCTTTTTCACAAAAATATGGCTCAGTCACTCCTTCATAACACCCCACCAAACCATGATTGAAGACGGATAATGCCCACGTTTCACTCTGTCGACTAATTGAGAAGCTTCCTTACAGCTTTGAGCATAAATACGGTCATTTTGTTTGTGAAAATGTTACTCAATTGTAAAAATTTTCTCATCCGTAAACAAAATTTTTCTGTGACCTTTCAGTAGTTGTTTCGATTTTACCACTCTATTCTTTTTTAAATTATGAGTTAAGAAATGACTAGTGCGTCACTTATAGGCTGCAAGTCCTAAGTCATCTTTTAAAATACGCGACATGGTTCTAGGTGATATCTTCATCTCCCGAGAAAAAATCTTTTGCTTTCGGACAGGATTTCTTCGAATTCTTTCCCTTACTGCTTTGAACACCTTTTTCGTACGAACATTGCGTGGACGGCCAGATCTTTTTCTGTCACAAACAGAGGTCTCATTGTACCTATTAATAGCCCGGAACACAAACATTAGACTAACACCAAGTGTAAGGAGAGTTTTAAAAATTGCATTTGGCTCCATACCTACTTTGTGTAATGCAGTCACAGAGATTCGGTTCTCTTTATCGCCCCACTCCATTTTAATATCGCAAAATGAGAAAACACAATCTAACAACTAATCTGAACAATCATATAAAAATGACAGATTTCAAATTCAAATGTAATATTTTGTTTCTTTTTCATTGTAACAGTATTTATGGCCAGACTAAGTAGATTACCCTACATTGTAACAGTAGGTTAATACCCGTGTCTTAAACTTGCGTTTCAAAAAAGATCCCGGTTTGATTTCTAGTAGGAAAGCATGCACCACTTGACGGGTTTTTAGACTTATTTTAAATTTTTTTACAATTATGACGTACTGACGGTGAAGGAAAACATCGTGATGGAATCTGCACATTGAGATAACTGATGTATAAAATCTGCTCATTAGTTTTGAACAAGCGCCTAGTATAATATAATTCGTTTACCTAAAACGGCCCCAGCAACGGCACAAATAATGCATATTATTGTGGACTAAATTTTATTATTCAAAATTGTTATTTTCTCAAAAGTTATAAATGTCTTGTGGCTAACCGCAGCCTGGTCGGCCGTCCGGGAGACTGAATAATGCGTAGCATTTGTTTTAAAAATATAAAATAGATTTTATTGCAATGTTATATCATTTATGTTCAGGAGGAACCAATAGAACCAGATATGAACTTGGAGCCGCCCGTGGAAGCGGCTCCAATAGAGCAGCCCCAATTCAAAGAGGAGCCGCCTGAAAACTGGCAGGTTAGTAAATTCACTGCGATAGGTCGCGCCTTTAAAAAATAAAAAAGGAGACGGACACGCTTGTATACACTCTCGCTGATTAAAAATTATGAAAATGTTCAAATATATTCTAGGATTATTTACGAGTTTTATTTTCACAGCCTCATCCGCCAGTACACGACGACCTGCAAGTGACTGACAGTGAAGAGGAAGCCGAAGATGGGTTGTGGTTCTAGTTTAAATGAAATATGTTCTCTGTAATATGTAAGAGTATAATATAAAACTTTACATGTATATGAAAGAGTTTATATTTGTAATATGAAAACTTAAAATTTTGTAGAACTCTGGAAAGCAATAAAGATTATGATGATATATTTTTTCTTTATTTAAGCGAACTACATAGTGATATTAATCACACAGTACATCCCTATTAATATTATAAATGCGAAAGTAACTCTGTCTATCTTTTCGGTTTATTGCTCTTTCACAGAAAAACTATTGGTCCGATTTAGTTAAAATTCGGTATATGTGTAATTTTAATACAGAGAGTGGACAAGGGATACTTTTTTATCCCGGATAATGGCATAAATTTTGGGATAGATTTATGTAAAGGTTATCCCAGAAAGAAGGATAGGTTTTTTTGTGATTTGCCATTTTGGTTATTTTCTCATTTATGTAGTTTACAGATAGACGGGGCATAGATAAACAAAACTAAAACGGGTCGAAATAGAGGATGAAAGTTTGCATGGGAGACCAATCATTTCTCAAGTTATAACAATTTATCATTTATAAAAAAATGCGATATTAACTCGACCTGTCTGTCTGTTAGCCTTCACGGAGAGAACTACTAGGAGTACTAGATCGGTTTAGCTGTACATTTAAACAAAACAAATATAGTTTTAATACCAAAAACGGATATAAATACTTTTCATACCGGGAGATGGGATAGTTTGCGATATAAAAAGAAATAATATAAAAATTTAGTACAATGTAACCTGTATTAACCCCTGCTGTTTAAACAAGAGGAACGCACTAGGGTTTGACGCGGGGTAGTTGTATATCCCTATTAATATTATAAATGTGAAAGTAACTCTGTCTGTCTGTCCGTCTGTCCGTCCGTCCGTCTGTCTGTCTATTCCGTTTTCACGGAAAAACTACTGGCCCGATTTGGCTGAAAATCGGTATATATGTAATTTTCATACCGAGGGTGGACAAGGGATATTTTTCATCCCGGATAATGGGATAGATTTTGGGATATATTTATGTAAAGGTTATCCTAAAAGTGGGATAGGTTTTGGTTAGTTTTGTGATTTGCCATTTTCGTCTTTTTGTCCTTTTTGCTCTTTTTCTCCTTTTTGATTTTTTTATCCTTTTTGCTCTTTTTGTCCTTTTTGCTTTTTTGACCTTTTTGCTCTTTCTGTCCATTTGGCTCTTTTTGTTCTTTTGCTCTTTTTGCTCTTTTTGTCCATTTTTCTCTTTTTGAACTTTTTGTCCATTTTGCTCTTTTTGAACTTTTTGTCTATTTTGCTCTTTTTGCTCTTTTTTGCCCTTTTTGTCCATTTTGCTCTTTTTCTGGTTTTGCTCTTTTTGTTCTTTTTTGTTTTTATCCTTTTTGTGCATTTTGCTCTTTATGATCTTTTTGTCCATTTTGCTCTTTTTTCTCTTTTTTATACTTTTTGACCATTTTGCTCTTTTTTCTCTTTTTTATACTTTTTGACCATTTTGCTCTTTTTGCTCTTTTTATGTTTTTGCTCTTTTTGTTCATTTTGCTCTTTTGCTCTTTTTGATCTTTTTGTCCATTTTGCTCTTTTTGAACTTTTTGTCCATTTTGCTCTTTTTTGTCCTTTTTCTCCATTTTGCTCTTTTTTCTCTTTTTTGCCTTTTTTGTCCATTTTGCTCTTTTTCTGTTTTTACTCTTTTTGGTTTTGCTCTTTTTGGTTTTGCTATTTTTGTCCATTTTGCTCTTTTTGCTCTTTTGCTCTTTTTGATCTTTTTGTCCATTTTGCTCTTTTGCTCTTTTTTGTCCTTTTTGTCAATTTTGCTCTTTTTATTCTTTTGCTGTTTTTGCCCTTTTTGTCCATTTTTCTCTTTTTCTGTTTTTGCTCTTTTTATGTTTTTGCTCTTTTTGTCCATTTTGCTCTTTATGTCCATTTTGATCTTATTGTCCTTTTAGCTCTTTTTGTCCTTTTTTATTTTTTGTCCTTTTGCTGTTTTTGTCCTTTTTGTCATTTTTGTAGTTTTCATTGACGGGGGATAGATAAATAAAACTAGGACGGTTTGAAATAGAGGATGAAAGTTTGGATGAGACCAATCATTTCTCAAGTTCATAGATATAAAAATTCATCGTCTATAAAAATGCGTTAATAAAAACACTGGGAATACTGGATCGTTTTTATTGTAATTTTGTTTAAATGTAGTTTTAATGCCGAAAATGGACATATATACTCATGCCAGGAGATCGGATAGTTTGCGATATAAAATTAAGTGAATTTTTCGGGTGCAAATGGCACTAACATAAAAATGTTGTACAATGTAACCTGTATTAACGCCTGCTCTTTAAACAAGAAGCAGGAACTAGAGATCCGCCCGATCATGACATACGCGAGTGTGGTATTCGGCCATGCCAAGCCTGCCCTTTTAGATAAATTGCAAATCGTGCAGAACAAATTCATGCGCAGAGCCGTCGGTGCTCCCCTCTATATGCGTAACGTCGACCTACACCGCGATCTGGAGCTTCCCTCCATCAAAAACTACATTACGTCGCTCTCGCGTAAGTATTTCGATCTCGCGCCGCACCATCGAAATCCGCTCGTCGTGTCCGCGTCCGATTATAAGCCTCGGCGAAAGGCTCTCGTGCGACGACCGCGTAACGTCCTCACGGACAGGGTCGACGTTATCACAAAACGGCTGACCCGGATCAGCCCGCCCGCGGTTATGACGGCAGGCTGGCAGGCACGGACAGACAGACACAGACGGCGGCGTCTCAGGCGCCGCCAATCAAGATCTCTCCACGTCCCTGCGAGGGACGCTAGGAGACATAGCCCCCCCCCCACAGGATAGACTAGGCGTGTTGCTGGGAAGTTTCTTTCGCCGTTTCTTCTCTCCCAGCCATAACACGTTGCGAAACGGCAGTAAGATATCGTAGGCCGCCGCGAACCACCGACCCCGGCCCGCCGGAATCCTTCCCCTCGGGCTTTATATTACCCGTCGCCCGTTCTCAATTAGTGCTTTGTGTCACTCTATGGTGGGCATCATTAAATTCATCCCCCTCTCATGGCAACAGTCCAGCCGAGGTAAAACTCCTTAGGGAGATCCCTCGAGCAAGTTGCCCCCCCCGGGCTCGAGAGCCTTCGCTTCGCGAAGTCACTCGCCCCAAAAACCCCGGTAAAGTTGTAAGGTCTTCGGACCAACAACATAAAGTCAAGTCCAATAAAAAAAAAAAGAAGGAACTAGAGGTTAACCCGCGGCGCAGCCGCGGGGTAAACTCTAGTTATTATATAAAGAATATTATCTTCAAAATCTTTTTTTGAAAAACGAACCATGTCTATTATATAGTTTTTTTAGCTCACGTTTTAACGGTTTTAAGTGCGGAATTTTATTTAATTGATTTTGATTTTAACGTTTCGGTCACTTTTCAGTTCAACTGTGATCGTGATTTTAATTATGGGTATTAGTCACGAAAATTTAGCAAAATACTTTATTTTTTCTTTTTTCTTCTCTGATTTGTTTCTCTTCAATCACCCGAGAAACTTGTGATGTCAAGTTATTGAGAGTACATTTAGCCATCATAAGTTTCGCAACATGTTAAATATCTACATTGAATTCAGCAATCTTTTGGATGTTTCAGTAGACTGGACAATTGAGTTACGTAAGGCGTTCATCTATTCACGTGATTTAGTCATATCGGTTCTTTTCTTAAGTTTCTAGTACACATATTAAAACTAAATAAAACTTTAACAATACTCACTGGCACTTGATATCTTTGTCTTCTGTGATGTGAAACGTCGGAATAATAAAAATCAAATACAATACCGCGCTTAAAACCGTTAAGGCCGTATAACTTTAACATCACCGCAGGTGCGGCTCCAATCATTAGTCTATTCTGTCGAATGCTGTCAGTGGGTGGGTACATTACAACAAAATATGTTTTAACTGAGTGCGTTTAATTAGCGATTTACAATTGCGCATTTGCATTCTATGATTATAATTAGGCTAGGAACACATCGAACCAGAGTTTAATTTAACTTTTAACGGCTGCATAGCTTGTGTGTAATTAACTTAGGCGAGCAGTAAATACAATTGGGAATAGAGTGTATTTTCGGTATTGCGATCGTCAGTGTTCATTCAGATCCAATCGGATTGGAGCTCCATGGAATATAAATGAATTTGGCTTTAGGCAAACATTTGTAGGTGTGAGTTTCTAAATTGAGGGATCAGGCAGGACGAATGGAATAGTGGATGAGGGGACGGGAAGTGTGCTATCGGAACTCTTACTCATCGTACGAAACACGATTAGCTTAAGGCTGACAGTTTCACGCCGATATTCTGTGAGAGCGTGGTATCGCACCGATCGAGCCGGCTCGGTAAGCTGCAATCAAGACAATGATTCCGGCATGGCTCTACCACACTTGAAATATTGTTATAATGAATAAGAAAACACAGATCGAAAGTACCGTGTAAAAGTGTGATAGTCGCCAAACCGTCTTGAAAACTTCGAAAAGCGTGTAGTTCTAAAATGGGGAGACCCCAGCCCAACGGTGAGACATTAAAATTTAAAGACTGATATAATCATAAGTAAAGTCATGGTAGAATGGAAAGAGTACAATTTCCTGCGGCCGGGCGGCCTGTCGCAAGAGGCGACAAAACAACCCACAGCCAGGTGGTAGGGCATTTGCTCGACTGGATGGCTACCACCTTTGGTCTAAAGTATGTCGCCATAACAACCTTGCGTTGTGTTCCGGCATTTGTGGCCAGGTTCCAGTTTCCCTTAAGAGAGCAGCAGCGCATTTGTAGCACTTTTGGTGCCACAAATGTCCATAGGCGATGGTAACCGCTTTCCATCAAGTGGGCCGTCTGCCTGTCTGCTGAACTCCTGCAATAAAAAAAAATATATACCACTAAAACAATTTCTGCCAGTCAACCTTAGGATGGATTAGCAAAAAAAGTGTAACATGTCGGTTTTGCAATATAACTAGAACATACTTTGCGACATAATGTAAGTTCATCCCAAAACCCTATAAAAACTTTTTTTCTCAAGTAAATTCCGTTTGATTGACGGTATGAGTACTCTTTTTCACATATATAACTACCAAAGAAAATATATCGGGATTAATTTATTTGTACCGAATGTGTATGTCCTTTTGAAGGTGAAATGGAATGATTGCTTTGAAGTTTCTTTGAGGGATTTAACGTCTTAGAAATATATGAGAATGTATGTATTATTGGACATATTGGTTCGACTATTATGATGGGCGATGAAAGGAAAACATTTTGTGTTATCGAATATTTACGATTCCCAGATATTCATTAAAGCTTATAGTAATAACATATACAATGTAGGTACCTACATATAAACCTAAATATTGAAAGTTATTTTGAGTATTTATGTATCTCTTACCTTTTTCCTGCACCACCTACATCGCCTGATTGAAATTTGTTTGATTTACCTTGCCTGGAAGAGATCGCTTTGAACGATAAGGCCGCCTATTGTATTGCCTAGAAAATATTGTAAATATGGTCTGTTCTTGTAATTGTATATTTTGGTGTGCAATAAAGCTCTCTCTCCCTATAAACCTATGAATTTCATTTTGAATGCCGTTTCTTTTTTACTTACTGCCTTACATAATATAAACTAATATTTATAGGATTTTCATACCGAACATGAATATAGGATATCATCGATTTCTCGAAGGATATTGATATCCGCAAACTTAAGAACTATGCAGGGTTATGTAATATGTTATAATAGTTAGATCTTATAAAAAAATGCACAAAATACTCTTCAAAACATAATTATCCTATTAATATTATAAATGCGAAAGTAACTCTGTCTGTCTGTTCCGTTTTCACGTAAAAACTACTAGACCGATTTGGCTGCAACTCAGTATACATATATTTTCGATATCGAGAACTAGGACGATTTGAAATAGAGGATGAAAGTTTGGATGAGACCAATAAAGATGTAAAAATTCATCGTCTATAAAAATGCGATAGCATCTCGATATATCTTTTTGTTGATAAGCTTTCACGGAAAACGACTTCCTAGTCCTAGTTTATTTAAATGTAGTTTTAATATCGAAAATGGCTATAAATAGTCATCATGCCGGGAGATGGGACAGTTTGCGATATAAAATGAGGTGAATCTTCCGGGGCAAATAGAAGTAACATAAAAATTTAATACAATGTATCCTGTGTTGTAACCTCTTTAAACAAGAGGCACGGACTAGAGGTTGAAACATAAAGTGGAAGCTGACCTGACCGACATTTAAGCCTACAACTGGCAAGGTACTGTGCAGGACAGAGGAAAGTAGCGTTTTGGAATCCAAGACAATGCTGGGCTAACGGAGTTAGTTAATTAGTTTAAAAGAGCATTTCACATTTGTTTTCACTGTACTGATGAAGATTTGCAGTTTTCAATTAACTTTAAAAAAATTATAATAATAGTTTAGTCGTTAAGCCATTTCAGTCGCATTCGTGCATTAACTCTCGTTGTTTAGGTTGACACTGTACAGTTTATGGCATTAACAAACGTTTCAGTAGCATTTATTCCAGTGGTTATGTTGATAGTGTTTATTCTGTAAACTCGCCGCGTAACTGCCTAACCACTTTTATGCGCTATGGGCCATTGTGTGAACGCCGCCTCACCCCATTTCACTTGTTTCTCCCCTATTTTTTCAATGGAAGGTATTGATATTGATTTTCGATTAGTAAATAGAAGGCGCTTATCGCCTTAAGGATTTTCAATTCTTCAGCATTCAGTCTTGATCGAAATTAGTTTAGAATTTTAAAATGCTTCATTGATTAAAAGTGCTGTTAATAATATTGTTACAACCTAGGCGCCGACAAAGACAAATTCCACGTACAGATTTGTAGAAGCACATTTATTACCCGTCGGCATTTGAACTAATAACATTGAAACTATTGTAATTCTTTTATAATCGTCTTCTTTTGTTTACTTATTTGTTGACATACGTTTCTAGAGAACAGCCTATTGTTGTACTGTAATCATTAGCCAGGTGTTACGGATTTTAAAGTACAAGCTGATTCTAGGAAATTCGGTCCACGTTGCCGGCCGGGAATATTGCACTTGTGCAGTATAAAATGATGGCCTGATTGAGGGAGGGGGGCAGTCGAGCGAGAACCACGATCAAGGTGAGACGTGTGTACATAACGAGAATCTAATTCGGACTTTGCGTCTTTTATTGAATTACGACCTTCTGCATTATGTTTGGATTTGTTGTCTTCGGTTATATTTGTACCTTTGTTATACATCATTGTATAGTTCTAATAAACTCTATAATAATTGCTACGGCATTTTAATTCGAGTCCCTCGCAACTCGTAACAATATCTTTACTACAGGTAATTTTTAATCGGTAAAGGACTAGGCTGTGGTCACTGTTTTCGAGTGGGATGTGTTTTTGTTTTCATTAGGACGCTGGAAAACAGACAGACAGTGTACCTAATGGAACGTGGCTTCAGGCATATACATATAGACGGACAGACAGATATGGACTCGCGTCCGATTATAAGCCTCGTCGAAAGGCTCTTGTGCGACGACCGCGTAACGTCCTGACGGACAGAGTCGACGTTATTACGAAACGGCTGGCCCGGATCAGTCCGCCCACGGTTAGAACAGTAGGCTGGCAGGCACCGACAGACAGACACAGACGGCGGCGTCTCAGACGCCGCCAATCAAGATCTCTCCACGTCCCCGCGAGGGACGCTAGGAGACATAGCTCACCCCACAGGATAGACTAGGCGTGTTGCTGGGAAGTTTCTTTCGCCGTTTCTTCTCTCCCAGCCATAACACGTTGCGAAACGGCAGTAAGATAGCGTAGGCCACCGCAAACCACCGATCCCGGCCCGCCGTGATCCTTCCCTTCGGGCTTTATATTACCCGTCGCCCGTTCTCAATTAGTATTTTGTGTCGCCCTATGGTGGGCATCATTAAATTCATTCCCCATTCATGGCAACAGTCCAGCCGAGGTAAAACTCCTTAGGGAGCTCCCTCGAGCAAGTTGCCCCCCCCGGGCTCGAGCGCCTTCGCTTCGCGAAGGCACTCGCCCCAAAGACCCCGGTAAAGTTGTAAGGTCTTCGGACCAACAACATAAAGTCAAGTCCAATAAAAAAAAATAAAAAAGATATGGGCTCTATAAGTGTCCCGTTTTTGCTAAAATGGCTATGAAGCTCTAAAAAAATTAGTGATTTAAGTCAATAATTACTTAATTGGCGTATACCTATAGCAAATATATCAGTAGATTTTTTCAGCAGTCTGACAAAGGCGCTGCAAAACTGCTATTAGGTACTTCACCTTAAAACTAAATAATCTATGTAATATATATAATATTATAAAATTCTAAATATGCCGTATCTGTATATTGGAGGTATTTAAAAAAACAACTGATATACACTATATAAACGATGAAGCTATGCAATTTTTTTAGATTTCTTGTCAGTTTGTCTGTTTGTTCGGGATTCACGTAAAAATTACGGGGCCGATTTCGATGCGGTTTTCGCGGATCGACAGTAAATTTTTATCCCGGGTGTCCCGCGAGAATTTTTCTACGAATGATTTAAAGTGAGCAGATTGAAAAAAAAAAATTCAAAGCGATTTTTTCACAGATCGATAGCAAATTTTATGTAATAAATGATATTTTTTATCCCGGAAATCTCGCGGGTATTTTCCGGAGAGTGGTTTGTAGTTGTTCGGGTGCATAAAAATTAGCTTACTCCGACACAGTTTTCACTAAAACGATAGCTTACATTCATTTTTAAATGCTGCGTTTGTGTTCCGGGAATCCCGCGGGAATTTCAAGTCAAGCGTGGACAAAGTCGCAGGCAAAAACCGCATCGAAATCGGCCCACTAGTTTTTACGTGAATCCCGAACAAACTGACAAGATGTCTACAAAAATTACATCGTGTTCTCCATCGTTTATATAGTCTATTCCAGTTTTTTTTAATAGCTTCGATGTACAGACACGGTATTTTTAGAATCTTATAAAATTTATAGATTTTGGTCAGTTCACCCAATTTCAAATACAGAAATGAACCGTCAAATATTAGTTTAACCAATAATTTGCTATACGATTCTTATAACAATTGAATAAAAACCACTTTCACGAGTAAAATTACTGATTATAACCAGTACTTACATTTAATACATTTTACTTCCCAGCGTTATTCGAAAATTAAACCCCAAATCACCCGTTATAAGTGGATTCGTTCTAAATCCGGTGGATTAGAGAAGTTTTCGCTTCGCTTCGCGTCGTTTTTTTCTTTTGCGCTATACAAAAGATCATTAATCGTTCAAAAGCCTTTTATAAGCGACCTTGGTCTTTTAGGAATACGTATGATAATCTAGTGGCCGAAATCTATTTCGCTTTTGGGCATAATGGCCGGGAAATTGTTGGCAAACTTGCTAATATGTTATGAAACTGTCGCTGTTTCTACTGCTGTCTCGGTGTAGCTCTATAAAGCGATAATTTATGCTTTTATACTGTTTTGTTTTGGGTGTGTAGCTGGAATTTATCTAGATTCTAGTCGGTATGTTATTACGATAAATTGACTGGGTTATTATTTTATTAATAAATCGCTACCTATATAATGTTTAACAAATTTTGTTAACAGCATAGACCTTTATAGCTTAGTGGTTAACGCACTCACGTCTCAAAAGGCTGGACTCCTGGCTGAAAAACTCTGACTGTCCTGACTTAGACAGTTCTCTGACCTAATGTGAATATATTGTTACGTGCTATGGGTACCAGGATTGGAAGGAAACACCGATCTAAAAGAATATGTCTTTATTAAAGTCAATCCAAGTATATCTCGCACTTAACAGTTAGTCCGATACGTTGTCCAAGTCCGGGATAAAACTACACTCGACGACAGTCACGAATCCATAGATAACACAAATCAGCTTATAGGTTTGTTTATCCTTATCCGGTGTACGTCGCTTAACTCTCACGCATTACTCCTACAATGCTTCCACGACGACAAGTCTTCTTACTTGATATGCGCAACTCCACCTTCGTGCGTGGCTACTCCAGCGCTCCCCCACCGATGCGACACTCGGAGGATGCCCGATGCTCTCCAACGAGTATTCCTGCCGCATCGCCGTGATTGATCGATGACCCCATGCGTAGCCTCGGCGCACCCATGGTGCTCTGCTCCAAGATTCGTTCCACGGTCCAACCGTTCTCCCTTCCGCGTAACTCTACCCACACGCGTGTCATCTCCGGCGCTTCCCAATACGACGCTCGCAAACTGCCCACAACGCCCGTCTGCAACAATATTTACAATTACCACGTACTAACTAACGGTGAAGGAAGACTTCGTGATATAACCTACACATTGAGATAACCGATGTGTCAAACCCGGCAATCCGCCTTGATTCAGAGTGATGGGTACACTCTCCGATCCCCTATAAATGAAAAGCCCGAGCCCAGAAATGGGCCGTTATTAAGAAAATTGTTTTTTGAAACCATATTTGGACTTAATGCTAATAACAATATTTAGATTTTTTAGGATTTATTTTATTAGTAGATTAATATTTAGTATCTGTATTTTTGCTGTTACTTCAGATACATAGACTTTTTGATTTCCTAATCCGTTTTTACCAACATTGTCCCTAAAATTTTAACATAATATACTTATGAATAATCAAGTTTAGTACAAAACTATAAAAAATAAGTTATTAAATGTCTTGCTATTACTATAATTTAGTAGATGGCGGCCATAACTAAGATAAATACGCTTAAAATACGTTTCACAAAACATTTTGATTCGGTCGTGTGGCAGCTTTTAAATGCAAATTTATATAGAGTAAAAGCGAAAATATTTTTTCGAACTAAATCATTTTCAGTACTTTTCATAAATTGCTATATTCGTTCTTTTGTGTACAGAAATGAAAATGTATTCGAAAAATGTTTAATTTGCAAGTTAAGGAGAAATACAGCTTTCAATTCAAATAAAAAAAAATTTAAAGTAAAAGTAAGTACCGTATTTTGTTGAATTATGTAGGTATGTTTAAATAGTTAACGATTTTGAAAGAAATAATTATAAGCATAAGTAGCTAGATAATTTTTCTTATTATTATCTAGGTTTCATTGGTCGTAGGGAAGAAATTCACTTTAATGAATATGATAACAAACATCTCACTGCTTTTTTATTTTCCTTTGTGCGCTTCAATGTCGACAGATTTGCGTGATTTTGATAAGTTAAGAATAGGAACGTAAAACCCTTATTAAGCATTCTTTTAGACAAATTCAAATTATTTACCTAATTAATGGATCTGCTATTATATAATTTAAATTATAATTTAATAATAATACATCCTAACTAATAATATTATAAAATGTCATTAAGTCCAAAAATTGATTGTAATTTAATAAAATCGCGATTAATATTTTCCTATAATACAATACTTATATTGCAACTTGCTTTGTCTTTAGTACTGCAGTATTGAATTAGAAAAAATACTGAATGTATAGTTTATCAGCTTTAAATGTTTGTAAGTTTATACGAACTGCAACGGATGTGACGGGGTAAGCAAAAATACCGCGTCAGAAACTTACACATTTGCAATCTTCATGTTTGTTGTATAACAGGCTAACTGCAAGATTGTTGGTTACACTGCCGTGTGGGAAACAAATACGAAGCTTTAATATACCTACGTATCAGGTTTTATGAAGAAGAAAAAACAGGAAAGCCGACTTAAAGCTGCGAAGCAGATATTTCATACGCTACCGGGATCTAACGGGGTTTACACGGTCATCTATACTTTAACAAAAAAAAAAATTAGGCAGAAAATATTTCTTATCTCGAATAGATTTTAGGAAACTGTCACCGCCTAAGTTGTCAAGTGCGGCACTTGAGAGATATAAATTACAGACCTTTTGATGGATGACTACAACGGTGTTCCGGCGTAAAAACGTTAATGATCTAAACTTGATCGACTCGACGCTTCTAAGAAAATGATGACCGTGACCTTAGTTAATGATTTGTGATTGATAAATGAATATTAAACGCTTAAGTTTCAGCTGATTGACAGTATTATTTAGTAGCTACCACCGTTAATGCAGTATTTAATGGATTTATCTCGTTCGAAGGCGTGTCTAGGGACTTTTAGAGATATCGTATCGTGTCACTGCCAATAATATAGATTCAAATGTACAACAAACCGAGAGATAAACATAAATACATAGTATACATACATATATATATATATATATATATATATATATATATATATATATATATATATATATATATATATATATATATATATATATATATATATATATATATATATATATATATATAATATAAAGTACAGCAATAGTATAGTCGAGGCAGTTTTCTGAGCTAAGGTGCATGTTAATTACCATGTGCTGCCGTTACATAAAAAAGTATTCTGAGAAAACTGATGTAGAAATCGAGATTATCGATGTCTAAAATCAGAGCATATGTCAGAGCATACTTCGAATCTACCACGTGGGCAAAAATCCCGGATAAAAATAAGGAGAATTTTTTTTCCTACTTAAAAGACAGTTACTTAACTCTTACCCCTCATTTATATTATATCCACGTCCACTGCAGCAAGCAGGAAAATGGCGAGGAAAGTGGGCTGCACGATTATAAAAACGCAAATTACTTATTTGCACATTTAATGCTCACACTGCCCACTTCCTTTGCCACTTTCCTGATTGCTGCCGTAGAAGTGGATATAATTTTAACATAAAACTAGGTAAATATTGTAATGGTATTCAAGCAAGTTTTACAGATGGTTCAATCTTCTCTACCTAGCAATAAATTTTCTTAGAAAACTTTACGATATTGGGTGTTTCGGATTGGATATAACTTCGTGCATCGATAGTGTTAACAAACAATAAAGAAACTTTACGACATGTATATGATACCGGTTACTTTCGGAGATGGATAGTGTATTCAGTTTGGAGCCAATTTTACAGCGCTATTTCGCCGTACGTGTAAAACCTAAACTAAATTTATGTTTCCAGTATGTCGTCCTTTATCGAGCGTCCCACATGAAACTGGGGACGAGGCATAAATCCTAAAATCGCATCCGCCGCCGCCCGGGAGGGCGTTTTACGACGTTTTGAAGAGGATACCCGTTTTCTCTTTGACACTGAATTCAAGTATGCCCTGTGTTTTATGTTTTCATCCGCAATGATTGGGATAATTCTCCATGTCACACATGCTCGTTTCAAATACGCTCTGTGCAGCTGTGTTGAATTGTAATGTTTGACCCCGAACCAATTTGACATGTTTACTATATTGATTTTTTTTAACAACTCTACGGACTCGAGTTCGGTACCCTTTTTTACAACTTAATTTCTATGAAAGTGTTTACAGTTCATACACGCTTATTGTTTATTTTTCTTACTGTTTGTGACATTAATTCAGTGATTTTTGTGTTGTGGTGTACCTTAATTACTACTATACTATATTGATTAAATGAGTTTAGTTACTTTAAACATATTAAGTACATAAATGTGTGTGTAAAAGTCATAAAAAGTATGTCCTGTTGTCTAACTTTTGAACTATATACAATAGAAAGTTCTGATGAAATGAATACGGTAGAACTTTAAAATATTTTC
This sequence comes from Dendrolimus kikuchii, assembly GCA_019925095.2. Classification (NCBI taxonomy): domain Eukaryota; kingdom Metazoa; phylum Arthropoda; class Insecta; order Lepidoptera; family Lasiocampidae; genus Dendrolimus; species Dendrolimus kikuchii. Next base: position 12,984,330 of record CM034398.1, on the reverse strand, counting down.
AAGGACAATTTATTTAAAATATAAAAAGATATTTACATGCCAAATTGAGAACCTCCTCCTTTTTAGAAATCGGTTAAAAATAGTTTTTAGATATGGGATATTTTGCGGTCGTAGTCAAATCTTCGGATGGTTGGGATGTCGAATTAAAACTCTTTGGCCCAGCTTCAAATGGGAGGACAACGACCCTCCAGTGACGTAGTCTTGGAGCTGCTGAAGCTTTCCTGTACTGGTGTCTACCCAGCGATTCTTGTTGGTCGGTCTGTTGGTGGGTCTCGCGTAGGCTGCGTTTAATGACTTGGTGGGCCAGGGGCGTCCGATGACCATCAGTGGCTTCTGTTGGCCTCTTTGCGCCATTAGAGCGTCAGCGACCTCTCTGCATCGCTTTCCTCTGAGAATGTAAGATTCCAAGGGGTCGGTCGCCAGAGACTTTGATATTCCGGAGGTCGACAAATGAGGGTTCTGTAATCAAATAACAAAAATTATGAACGTAGGTCACCTATGGAACCCTGTGATATTATACGTGGACTAACACATACCAAGCCGACATTTTCTTTCAATGGCATAGCAAACTAATGATTTGGAAACAGTCGATTGAATGGCATTATTTATTGGTACATAGCAGCACATTATCGTATTTAACGGATCATAAAGCGAAAAAAAACGTAAAAAATAAATGGATTTTATGGCGAACGTAAAGATGAACATTATTTTTATTGAAGAAATAAACTGTCACTTTTCTTTTGAATAAAGTAAAGAAAGGAGATCACTCATCGAATGAATTCAATCAAGTCATTTAATGCTATTTCCACATTTACTAGACTTGCTTACTAGAAATGCGTTGAATCCATAAGTACGCGAAATTGAAGGTTAATTATGTACACAATTATAATGTTGAAACCCATTTTGTTGACACTCGAAGATTTAAAAGTCTGCCCGATCTAATAAGGATTTGGTTGCCTATAACGTCATTAGTAGAAAAGATATATATATATATATATATATATATATATATATATATATATATATATATATATATATATATACTTGGTAAATTAGAACTTTGTCCTCTTTTATCCTAAAATGTAAATATAGATAGAACTGCGTGATAGATAAATAAGAACTATTTAATAACCGTTTCCGTATTATTACATGGCACCCTATCCTTAGAATAGCTCGCTTCCGTATGTACTGTTACTTGTTACTCCTTTGGCAGTTGAATAATAATTGACCATGCTTTACCTACATTTTATACAGTATGCGCAAAGTGAAACACCCACAAATACTCTACAAATACAAAACTCCACTATTTGCTTTCAACAAAATATCTATAGCCAGTTTGGCCGATAGGCTTCTTTAAGAACTTTATCTAAGAACCATAGCCTTCAAACTTAGTCTAACTTAATGTGAATAAGACCGTTAGTTTTTTTTTATATGTATACTTAAAAATTACTCCTACATTTAAAGATTTGTAATAATTTGGAATTTTCTAAACAACCAAATCATATAAAACCATCTTTAGCAAGACAAAAACCAGCCATGAATGAAAAGCTCAATCGCTTTCAATTCAACAGTGGTAAGCGCTATATAGCTTTAAGGTACTTAATACTGCTCGTAAAGGGTAAATACACTTAATACACAGCTATTGTAGTGTGGTATATCACATAACTCTCGCATTACGGCGTGAGCAGCGGTTCATGCTGTTTAATGGTCCAGAATCGCGATAGTTGAAGTTAGTGTTCACATTCATAATGTAACCTACGCATACAAAGTGCGTGTATCTTGGAGAAAATGTTTAATATCTAAGTGACAAAGTACACGCGTAAAACATGGCTAAGCTCGCAACTTTGCCCGGGTTTTATTTAATTATTTTGTAGAAAAGTATCATTTTCGTAATAATAATACGTAATTATAAGTTATATTTGATTAAATACCTACTACGTTATAATTATATATTCTATTATGTTTAGGTACATGGTTTTAATTAAAACTTTCAATGTTTGTTGAATACGAATGTTTTCCACGTACTCCCATTATTGGTCTACGGCTCAGAAGTTTGCCGAAGGTATTAGTCGACTGAATCTACGTATGGCCGTAAAGTGATACATTTTAATATCACAACGTGTCTAGTTCTCTAGTCTGTGTACAGCGAATTATCAAGGGGTTTGTTTATTTGATGATAAAACTGAGAAGATTTGATAGCCTTCAAGGTTGTCGTGTATCACAAAAACTATTAATTGGTGTAAACAATGTGTGTATTGTTTGACCACCTAAACATTGTCGATCTGCGCCTATCTAGGGCGAGGAAAACCCACTTAGTCCTCCCGATTGCGGCACGATCGTACTGTAGACATTTAACCATTATTGAATAGGGTCTTTAACTTGAAATAACCATTTTCTCGTACAAACTTGAACATTAACAGCCTAATTGTTGTGTTGTAATGAACTGTCGATGAGTATATGATTTTTCTTAATTTTCTTTCGATACAGAATTATAATTAAAATCCTGTCTAAAAAAATTGTAGCCTTTAGAATATAGGTATATGTCACAGCTATTGTTCTAAAATAGCAGGAAGGAAAGGAAATGTGCTATGGAGTCTATCAGCCCATAAATGTCCCACTGTTGGGTTTGGGCCTCCCATTATAGGGGGAACGGACAGTATACCCCCGCCACGCTTGTCCAAGGCTGCTTGGCAGGTTTGACACAACGGTTATCACGATGTGCAGGTTGCATCACAATGTTTTCCTTCAGTGTTGTTAGCACGTGGTAATTGTAACAATATGCACATTAGATCAGAAAACTGCCTAAATTGTGCATGCGTTCCGGTCAGGATTGAACCCGCGCCCTTTGAGTTTGGGATGCGTGCGTTAGCCATTACGCTACCACGGCTATGGCGTTGGTATAGTGAAATTGGAAAAATTAAAAATTAGAAATGACCACCATACGTGTAGGTATAAGTGATGAAAAAAATCAGTGTAAATAGGAATTAGACAATAGTAATAGTAATAACGTTGTCTTAGAGTTCCACATTCATATAATTAATGCAGTGAACGTTCGTGGTTTCTATAGTGCAAACCTTTCTGTGTCTGCAGACTGAATTCGGAAAACTAAAATCGTGATATTATTATTTATTTATATTGTTACATACCGACACAGAAATGCGCACATCTGCAGGTCATAAAACGCAGTTTTATTGCCACCGGATTTAGGAATTCTTTTGTTTACTTTGTGTTTAGAATGTGTAGTTCAGAAAAACATGCTATTGTTTTTCTACTTCTTTTATGGCCGTCATTAAGTGTCGAACTAATCCTTGCTTGCCAAGTGTGCCGATTAACTTGGTGAGCACGGTCTTTTGTTCTATTATACAGTTTACTATAAAACAATGACCGAACGGAGGGGTGAGGCAGTCGAGCGACGATTACCATAGAAGCAAGACGTGTACATTCAACAAGCGATATAGTGACGGACTTTGCGCGTGTTATTGAATTGTGCATTACATTGGGATTTATTGCGTCTAGTTATATTTGTACCTATGTTATATGTGTTGGTATAGTTTTAATAAACTCTATAGTAATTCCAACGGCATTTTAATTCGAGTCCCACACTCGTAGCAATATCAAGTATTATCAAGACCTATATCGCTGCTTTATACTAAAATAATCGAGATGAATAGAACAGAAATACGAAAAAAATGAAAATTTTTATGCTTCATTTGGTCGCCCATAAACCATATAAGAGCGCTTTCTTAAACGAAATACTTCTAAAATTAAAAACAGTAACGTCACGCGAAAACAACACGTAGTGTTTCGTGGTGTAATTTTTATTCACATCCTCATAAAAAAGCTTTTAAGCGACAACGGCTGCATCATTTTGGGCTAAAACTAAAACAAGTACCATTATTTTTAGGTTGGTTTTGTTGAGTCGAGGAACATTTTTTCCAGTTTCCCTTCGGTCTGTTTGAGTTTTAGTTGTGGGCAAAGTTAGCATGTGTTTCGTCGCGGTTTCCGCTGGCTTCAACCCAGGGAAAGTTACCCGGGCAAAGACAAAGCGATAAATCGCGGACGCCCGTGTGAGCTGATAAATTAAATGTTGGCAACACAGAGTTATGACCTGGCGTAGTAAAATAACGCGCTCTATTAATTTCGTTCAATATTTATAACCTTATGTTTGCAATTCTAACGAAAATGAAATAACGACGTTGATTTTTCAATAACCAAAATTCATATCTTTTTTCAAAATTTACAGTTGCATGAATAAAGTAGACCTCAGACTCCGAAATGGGCACTTCGCACGTAACAGAGAATAAACGATTATGATAATTACTTACTATACTATTATTACTATTGTTGGGGGCTCAATAGAAGAGATTAATCAATACGAAAGGTTTTCGTTGCTGCAAGATATATTTCCAAATGTAACGTTATATGTGGCACAAAGAACCCAAAAGACAGCCACGCATTCCAAAAAATTAAATTCAAATTTAACACATACAAAAAGTTTGTATGTCTATCAACGATACCATACTACTATTTTAATATTAAATTTTAGGGCGTTTCTCAACGATTGTATGAGATTTCCCGATAGATAAATACTGAATAACAATTGTATATCAATTTTTTAAAGATTTTTTAGATAATTATCATATTTTTTTTATTTCGTTGTAAAAACTTCACAGTCCCTTTTAACCTATTTATCGAAATGAATATTTAATTTTAGTGAAGCGATTAACAGAATATGAATAATAATTGTTCCTGGGCTCACTCTGATCAAAAGGATTTCTGCGGCCTAAAGTAATTTGTACTTTTAACCGACTTTTTTTGTATGTGTATTACACGATTACTCCGTTGATTTTGTATCGATTTCCATTTTTTCCTTTATTCGTAAGTGTATACTGCCGAGATGGTCACATAGTCACCAAGACAGGATCTGATGAATGGATCCTAGGGAAATCGTGAGAAACCCTCCCAAATTGTTTGTTAGGAGATTTCTCCGTCAATTGTGGACCGATTTTCAATTATTTTTTTTCGAAAGAGTATACTCCCGAGGTGATCCCATTGTCACCAAGTCAGGACCTGCTGAGTGGATCGTAGGGAAAGCGAGATCAACCCTTGTTGCTGAGCGTCTAGACAGAAGTACAATTTCTACAGGTTATTTAAATATTTGCGCAACTAAAAAGTAAAAAATATTTTCTTTAACAAAAACAATACCGACTTTAAACTAAAAGGCAAAAAATATAACCGTTTTTATATTGCAGGAGTTCAGCAGACAGGCAGTTGATGGAAAGCGGTTACCATCGCCTGCAATACTAAAGGTGCTACAAATGCGCTACTGCTCTCTTAAGGGAGACTGGTCACTAATGCCGGAACACAACTCAAGGTTGTTATGGCGGCATACTCTAGACCAGGGGTGGTAGCCATCCAGTCGGGCAAATACCCTACCACCTGGCTGTGGGTTGTTTTGTCGCCTCTTACGACAGGCCGCCCGGCCACAGGAAATTGTATTCTTTCTCCGTTCCTGCACGGACGAAGTTTTTATGGCATGTTTTTCTTCTTTAATTAAAATGAACTTTGTAGTTTAATTAAAGTTCTGACTATTTAGTACCGACCACTCCTGAAGTCTTGGGTATTGCCCGCTCCCGGAGTTCTTCCAAACTAACGTATCTAGAGTGGAATTTTGATCTGAGATATTTTCTGATATACGTTAAGCGGCAAGACTCGACGGGAATGTTAGAATTTTTCATCATTTGCGATTTTCAGCCACATTTTACCTATCCATGCGTATGTGGTACACCTTCCGCACCTATAACGTTCCCTCGAAATTCTTTAATATATATCGTTATTAAATGACGATGAAGGATTTTAAGTGAAACTTTCTAGGTTTTCCATTCCTTTTAACAAAAATGAAACCCTTATACAACCGTTATATTTGTCCGTCTATATATGCTACAATCATTTTCTTAGAAAGTATGAAGTCTATTTTGATAAAATTTAAAATAAATTAAGGTGATTGCCTTAAAAATCTTAAAAATGTTCCCCCTATAATTTTTGAACTAATTCGTGAGAAATTCTGTAAACGTTCGAAGTAATAGAATTCAAAACCAGTTTCAACGATGTACTCTGGGAACACATTTTAATAGAAGATTGAAGGATTTGGCACATCGGTAATCTCGATGTGCAGATTTCGTTACGACGTTTTCCTTTACAGATACGTGATAATTATACATTTGGAAAATCTGCGTCATGTTTATTATCAAAATACTTCAATTTTAAACTGCCACGACTTCAACCCTATGCTCCTATGTCATATTCTTTTTTCTTTTCAAACAAATATTGGCAGCCTAAAACTATAGAAAAAAACATGTAATAAAAATGGAAAAAACGATAACTTTGTTCAATCCGCCAGGTTAAAGTTCTGAACTAGGATTGAATCTGTATATTGCAGTTGATTTTGGCAACTTTCGGTTGCAGCAAAATACGAAATACAATAAAGGCTAAAGTATAAAAATACTAGAGTTTACCCCGCGGCTCCGCCGCGCGTCAAACTCTAGTGCGTAACTCTTGTTTTAAGAGCAGGCGTTAATACAGGATATATTGTATTGTATTCTTATGTTGGTGCTATTTGCCCTCGGAAGATTTACTTCATTTTATATCGCAAACTATCCCTTCTACCGGGATGAATAGTATATATGTCCATTTTCGGTATTCAGACAGACAGATCGAGTGAAAGTCGCATTTTTTTAAAGATTATGACTTTTTATATCTATAAACTTGATAAATGATTGGTCCCCCATACAAACTTTATTACCCTATTTCAACCCGTTCTAGTTTTATTTATATAACTACCAAATCTATAAAACAAAACTACCACAACTACCAAAACAACCGAAACTAACAGCATAAACTACCGAAAATAGCAAAACTACCACAACTACCAAAACTGCCAAACAAAACTACCAAAACTACGTAAACGACCAAATTGACCAAATCTATCCCAGTATCCGGGATGCAAAGTATCCCTTGGCCACCCTCAGTATTCAAATAACATATGTATCAAGTATCAGCCAAATCGGTCGAATAGTCTTTCCATAAAAGGATAACAAACAGAGAGACAAATATACTTTTATCCCGGAAACTATCCCATTTTCCGGGATAAAAAATATCCTATGTTCATTCTCGGCATCGAAAATATATATATACTGAGTTTCAGCCAAATCGGTCCAGTAGTTTTTACGTGAAAACGGAACAGACAGACAGACAGACAGAGTTACTTTCGCATTTATAATATTAATAGGGATAGGGATGAAATTCTCAACCCTACTAGATTGTTGTATAATCCTAATAGGGTTAATATGAATATTAATTAATATGTTACACTATGTGGCTATATTTCTTTACGAAAAGCATGGGATAACTGTTCCCAGCACATGCCTGCACTAAACGAACTGAGCGCTACATAATGTCCTCAATTATTAAATGGCGACCTACTCCCTCAAGTATGTAAATCAAAGCAGTCCTTGTCTACAATACTGTGATAAGAAACGCGAGAAAATCTTTATGCGAAAAAATATGTTCATTTTCGTGGAATAATATTTTACGTATTTTTGCATTAAGTACACAATGTCATTATACAAAGACAAATGGCTTGGGAGCTACCCGTTTCCCGCGTTCATATGTTATGCTCTGCCAAGCATGAGATTTTATTGTACATCTATATGAATTTACGACACAAAAAGAGAGGAAAATAATAGAGTTTTTTGTATTATCTATCCATAATATTATAGAATTCTAAACATGCCCTGTCTGTAAACTTAAACTATTTAAAAAAATAAATGGAATAGACTATATTATATATATATATATATATATATATATATATATATATATATATATATATATATATATATATATATATATATATGGATATATATATATATATATATATATATATATATATTATCCATATAAACGAAAAAATGCGTGTCCTCCATCGTTTATATGGATAATATATATATATATATATATAAATTACGGTGGAGAACACGCATTTTTTAGATTTCTTGTCTGTTTGTTCGTGATTTACGAAATACTACTGTGCCGATTTTGATAGGGATTTCACTAATCGACAGATAATTATTAGACTTAAAATCTGCGTTACTTTTTAGGGTACTTTTCTGGGTATCCCGCGGAAACATTTTCCGGGAAAAATTTTAAATGGCTAGATTGATAAAAAAACGAATCAAATATGATTTTTTCACCGATAGATAGCAAATTTTATATAATAAAACGTGTGATATTTTTTATCCCAGGAATCCCACGGGAATTTTCCCGGGAGCGGTTTGAACTAGTTCGGGTGCATAAAAATTAGCTTATTCCGACAAAGTTTACACTAAAACGATAGCTTACTTCTTTCTTTTTTAAATGCTTCGGCACTTTGTATCCTGGGAATGCCGCGGGATTTTCAAGTCAAGCGTGGATGAAATCGTGCGCATATCCTACTAATTAACTATGATCCTGTGTTTGCCTTTATATAAAAGTTACATAAGTATACTGTACATTCTTGAGACACTTATAGTTTTATACATCACTAGTGGTCGCCCGTGGTCGAAAATCGACCATAATAATTAATGTCAATGACTATACTTCTATAAACACAGATTTCGCCAAGGCTACACTGTTAATTTGACTTTAGCAATAAATAAAAGAGTATGTATGCGTGTGTGTATCAAATACATAGTAGTGTGTGTAATGTTTTTTATATTGATTTAGTGTATTTTTTATGCATAATTTTAAAAAAAGATTAGCATTTTGCACTCCTTCTCTATAAAAACTATAAGTGTGCGAAATTTCATACTTTCCGTCCGCGCAATTCTCGTAAAAAAGGGTACAAAGTTTTTGCTGTGTTTTTGCTTCACGTATATAATATATAGATAATCGTATTATACATATTTTATACACAGAAGGAAAGAGTGTCTGCTATAAACTAATTTTCTAGATAAACTGTTTTAGCGTATAACAAAAGTACGGTACCTTTTTAAGCTTGGTATTTTATTTGATTTTTATTTTTATTCCGACGTTTCGGCCACTTTTCAGTAGCCGGGATCACGGAGGACATAGATGTCAAGTATTAATGAGTAATGTTAAAGTTTTTGTTTAGCCTACCGCCAACTTGTCCATTTTAATTATTTAGTTTTAATTTTGTTTATATTTACTATTTAGTCTATGGGAGCTTAACCCAATTTACCACCGCTTCGCAATATGTTGTGCTTGAAGAGAAGAAGTGGCGCAAAAAACTTCAATGTTGTTGAAGAGTTTTTTGCCTAGCTCTAATAATTTTATACAATACTGGGATTTGCCCGTGATTTCATCCACGTTTGATCTACGTTTTGTCGTAGATTTAATATACATTTTTCTAGTGTTTATATTTTTGTTTCGTACATTATATTATATTGTTTATATGTAACAATAAGTGTATTTACTGTTTTTTTGTGCATTATTTTGAGACAATAAATATTTTTCTTTGTTTCTTTTCTTTCTGGGTAATGTAGATTGCAATTATTTTGCCAGTATTTAAAATTAGAGGGTAAATAGTAGGTTGGGGAAAAAGTTTCTTCACATTTTATATAAAAATACAAAAGGTTTTTTTATAAAGTTTATTTACATTTGACTAAAGTATGAAGGTGTCATTTTGTTGGATAACTTTTTGCCATCTTGTAGGTAGGGACGTGATCCCATTACTGTAAAAATTTTGGAGCTTCTGATCAAAAAACTGCGACAAGTGGTTTTGGCAGTCCTCTCGTAATGTTAACCTGACACTGCCTAAGGAATTCTGCAGAGACCGAAACAGGTGAAAATCTGAAGGTGCAAGGTCAGGACTATACGGCGGATGCATTAACACCTCCCAGCCAAACTCTCGTAACTTTTGCTGAGTGGCTAAAGATGTGTGAGGTCTAGCGTTATCATGGTGAAAAACCACACCCCCTTCTGTTGATTAATTCCGGCCGCTTTCTCTCAACTTTTTGCTTTAATCTCATCAGTTGTTCGCAGTACAGTTCAGAATCGATGGTCCTGCCTGGTGGTAACAGCTCATAATGAATAATGCCCTTCCAATCCCACCATACACACAGCATCACCTTGTTGCGAGTTAACCGGGGTTTCGCCATAGTCTGTGAAGCCTGACCGGCCTTCGACCACGATCTTTTTCGCACGTTCTTGTCGTACGTGATCCACTTTTCATCACCAGTTATCATCTTCTTCAAAAATGGTTCGGTTTCATTACGTCGTAATAAAGAATCACAAATGAGTACACGTTTCATTAGGTTTCTTTCAGTGAGCTCATGAGGCACCCAAATATCGAGATTTTTTGTTTACCTAGCTTTTTTCAAATGCGTCAAAACCGTTTTGTGGTCAATTCCCAGTTCTCCAGCTACATCGTAACTACTAATATGCCGATTCTGCTCCGTTTGCTCCGATTGTCTTCTTTAAAATTAAAACTTTTTAATGATACCAAAACCAGCCAGATACAAATGGTATAGCCAAAGAGATCTTATTACAAGTTCATACATATTATATGCGACAAGACTTTTTCCCCAACCTATTATACAAAAAAATCATCCTAAAAAAATCGTATACGTATAATTGAATTAAAAACTAAGTATGACACATACCCACTTCGTGACATACCTACGTGTTTTTTATAACGCTAGGTGTAATGCATTTGCACATTATCTCCCGGCCTGGGATGAGGTTACCGGAGGGATTGGCAGGTGAGCGAAGTCGATGGTAAAAGCTAGTAAAATATATACCTTTCTAGCCATTATTATTTTAAGTAATGATATACTTTTAGTTTCGTTATCCTGGCTGAAAAGCTAGGAAACTACTTTCGCGCGGGTCGCTTGCCCGTCATTATTGAACTCCCAATGGCACAAGGGTCCCCATTAGCCTTCATTAACAGTGAAATGATAATAGCCATTTAATTTTGTCTAATCTGTACTTTACTCTTGTATAATTGTGGTTAAATTTTATAATAAATTTATTACTTTTTTTATTTATTACTTTAACTGTGGTCACCATCTAGTTCGCATAGGATTTAGCTTTATATTCGTATCTTCTGAACTCCGCTAAAATAAAAGATATACCAAAAGAACTACAGCTTTTGTTGGTTTCATCTCATTTTTTTAAATTAATATTTATTTACTCGATTTAGAGCCTATTCGAGACAAACTTTAAGATAGACTGACAAACAAAAAAAGCAGTCCTTTATTTATTCGGTAGGGAATGTACTACATTTCTGTTTATAGGTCTTTTTTAAAATCACATACACTTCAATTTTATTTACTTACTAGGATATGCTCGCGACTGCGTCTACGCTTGACTTGAAATTCCGGCGGGATTTCCGGAACATAAAGCAATGCAGCATTTAAAAAAATATAAGCTATCGTTTTAGTGAAAACTGTGTCGGAGTGAACTAATTTTTATGCACCCGAACAGCTTCCAACCGCTCCCGAGAAAATTCCCGCGAGATTCCCAGCATAAAAAATATCACCACATATTTTATCACATAAAATTTGCTATTAATCAGTGAAAAAATCGGATTGGAATTCGAAATTTGTTTTCAATCTGGCCATTTTAAATCATTCCCCGAAAAATTTCCGCGGGATTCCCGGGACCAAAAGTAATGCAGATTTTAAGTCTAAGAATTTACTGTCGATCAGCGAAAACCGTATCAAAACCGGTCTAGTAGTTTTTACGCGAATCCCGAACAAACAGACAAACCTATAAACAAACAAGAAAAAAATGCATCGTGTTCTCTAACGTTTATATACCTAGTGTATTCCAGTTGTTGTTTTTTAAATAGCTTCACTGTACAAATACAGTATGTTTAGAATTTTATGATATTATAAATTTGATATGTAGATTTCAATATTTTATCCAATTGTTTATCGAAATACTTTTACAATCTAAACAATATGATTTTCATTTATGTTTGAAACCTTTTGAAATGATGTAGTAATTTATTGTAATTCAAAGTTGTGAATAACAAAGAAATATTCAAGCTTGGGTTGACATATCATTAACAAGTTTATTATGTCTGTAAAACGAAACAAAAGAAACATATTTCGTCGAAATTATTTCAACTTTTTAAATGTTTGTGTGTATTTCGGTTATTTGATGAAGATGCTTTTATACCAACCGATTTTGAATATAACAATTACAGTCTTATTAAAACGTACGATTTCTGGAATTATTTATAATACTAGGATATGTCTGTGACTTCGTCTACACTTGACTTGGAATTCCCACGGGATTCCCGGGACACAAAGTACCGCAGCATTTAAAAAATTATGTAAGCTATCGTTTTAGTGAAAACTGTGTCGGAATAAGCTAATTTTTATACACCTGAACAACTTCTAACCATTCCCAGAAAATTTCCGCTGGATTCCCAGAATAAAAACTATCACACATTTTATTACATAAAATTTACTATCGATCATTGAAAACATCGTATTTGAATTCGATTTTTTTCTAATTTGGCCAATTAAATAATTCCCAGAAAATTTACCGCGGGATTCCCAGTATAAAAAGTACCGCAGAGTTTAAGCCCAAAAATTCGCTGTCGATCAGCGAAAACCGCATCGAAATCAGCTGAGTAGTTTTTACGTGAACTCCGAACAAAAAGACAGACTGATAAACAGGCCAAGAGACAAGAACATTTAAATGCATTCGTAGGGCATTTGCCCGACTGGATGGCTACCATCCCTGGTCTGGAGTATGCCGCCATAACAACCTTGTGTTGTGTTCCGGCATTAGTGACCAGGTTCCAGTTTCCTTTAAGAGAGCAGCAGCGCATTTGTAGCACCTTTGATGTTGCAAATGTCCATAGGCGATGGTAACCGCTTTCCATCAAGTGGGCCATCTGCCTGTCTGCTGAACTCCTGCAATAAAAAAAAAATCGTTTATATAGTTTAATCCAATTATTTTTTAAATAGTTTCAACTTACAGACACCGCATCTTTAGAATTTTATAATATTGTAGATTTGTACATGAATTTATTAAACAAATATTTCGAGAAATAAAAGAAACAGGGATTTTGAAACTTGACAGCACTTTCTTAATTTTTTTCTGTTTTGAATTAATTTTAATTTTAGATTTAGATCAAAGATACTTTTACCGCTTTTTGACTTTTCATTTTATTTTCTCTTCTTAGCCATACGTCTTATTTTTAAAGCTATACTATCGATCCTTACTATCACTATTAATTTCTAGCATTTCCCCGCGGCTATGTTCACGTTGGACAACTAACTATAAACTTTGTTTAGTTTACAGTTATTTTGCTGAATATAAAATAATAGTTTATTTTCAGCAGGGTAAAAGAATTTTTAGTATTCAAATACATGCATGAATCCCGAAAATTTCCGTAAAAACTCGGGATAAGTAATGTTACTAAAGGCATTCACAACTACAATTGTTTTATTAAAAATGTTATCGATCAGTGAAAATTTTGCATCAGAATCATTTTTTTATGACCTGACTTTTAAACCTCTCTCAAGAATATTCCCGTAGGATTCTCGGGGTGTAAAATATTGCAGATTTTAAGTCCGGGAATTTATTATCGATCAGCGAAAACCGAAAACAGACAAACAAAAAAAAAAAAATTAACAAAAGACTAAAATTTTATAATATTGTAGATAAAAGCGAAAATAACTATTTGTTCCTAATTGCGAGTATTCGCTGAATGGATTTAATATTTGGCAAAAGGGTAAATTGTATACTAGAGATAGGCTATTTTTTGTCTCAAAAACAATCTTAGAGGGGCTAAAATAGCTTATGAATTTTTTTTTGACAGCTCCCACAATAACACAAGAAAAAAAATCGCTTAAAAAAACCGACATCAAAAACTGAAACGTATAAAATAAGTTAATAAAGATTTTTGACTAAATTTTATATTATTTTGTCTCTTAATAAATTAAATAAATTCTTAGTCAAAAATCTTTATTAAGTTACTTTATACTTTTTGATCAAATTGATCGTGTACTAGCAGAAGGTGATGTCAGGAGCCTTAAGAACAGACGAGCTTGCATGACAAGAGTTATGAATGTCAAAGAGGCAAGTGAGGTGTGTAAGAATAAGCCTAAATGGCACTGTGTTGTTCGTGCCTACCCCGCAAGGGAACTGGCGTGAAGTTATGTATGTATGTAAGTGTATACTTTTGAAGTCGGTTTTTTTAAACGAAGTTTTTTATATGTTACTTTTTAGTATCTAGCTATGGGTAAGCCTACGAAAGGTGCCACGCGCCTTAAAACATATAGGTCCCAAAAAACGGGAACGTAAAATTTTCATAAAAAAATGTTCATAGAATGAAAACTACCTGGCCAAACTATGTTAAATTTTTAGGGGACCAAACTATTCCGCATCAGACTAAAGAAGAATTACGTAAATCGAATTAAAAACAAGACAACTTGAAATGAAAATTCATATTCTCTTAACTCCTTGCACCAAATGAAGAAATATCTGTTTCAGCGTCACAGTTGCGTTTTTATTTCATCATTCATTCAATTTAAAGGGTTGTTCTATATAAATTGAAAGCTAAAGAATATGTACATACGTAATTGCATAATGTATTAAATTATGTTAAGAGTGTGCAAAACAAATCCAAAGTCGCACGAGAACCGGGGAACGTAGCAAAAGGAACAAACATTGATTAAATCATGCCGCGGCGGGTAAGTCGGGAATGAGTGTTTTATTACCGACCCTCGGTTTGGGTCATCGAAACATGCGGTTAAATATTGTCGGTCGTTTGCGGGAATGTCGCCTCAGGCCTTTTAACTGTCCGACAATTTTTTTTCTCTTATCTCCTACGAAAAAGAGAAATGTTCACTCCAAGACAATTGTTCTGACAAATAAAAAAACAAGCGTTGCGTTTATGAATTTTCCTTGTTACCAATAAATTTGGGTCAGCTAGTCTGATATAGTTATCAGATCTTTTTACATTATGTTTTTAGAGTATTTATAATTGTATATGTTATCTTTTATATTGCGTAGCTATAGGATAGGATAGGAAGGATGGGCTAAAAGGAATGGGATGGGATGAAATAAATGGGATAGGATATGTAGGATGGGATAAAAGGGACGGGATAAGGGGATGGGATAGGAGGGCGGGATAAAAGGATTGGGGTAGATGGGATGGAATAAAAGGAATGGGTTAGGCGGGATGGGATAGAGGGCTGGGATAGGAAGGAATGGGATAGGTGGGATAGGATAGGTAGGATGGGATAAAAGGGATGGGGTAGATGGGATGGGATGAAAGGAATGGCATAGGTGGGATAGTTTAGGTGAATTGGGACGGGATAAAAAGAATGGGATAGAGGGATGGGATAGGAAGGAATGGGATAGGTGAGATAGTATAGGTAGGATGGGATAAAATGGATGGGATAAGTGGGATGGGTTGAAAGGAATGGGATAGGAGCGATGGGATAAAAGGAATGAGATAGGAGGGATAGGACACGTGGGATGGGATAATGTGATTATAAAAGAGGAATGGGGTAGAGAGGCTGAGATAGAAGAAAAGAATAGGGCGATGGGATTAGGAAGATGGAAAGGAGGTGCTCAAGACTAAAAGTTTCACGCCGATTCTGTGGGAGCGTGGTGACACGTCAATCAAGCCGACTCTAACGAGTTATGAATATATTGACTCCAGTATGGCTCTACTACGTCTAAAGTTGTTTATAACAGACGACATAATTATACTTAAACTTACTAGTTAACTGTTAACATAAACTTATAATACATCAATTTTTTTAATTTTCTGAATGAAGTGTTTTCTTAAGTTTTCGCGACTAGTACACATAATTAAAAGTACGTTTTAATAATAATAGCTTTAACATTAGTCATTGAGACTTAACGTCTTTGTCTTACGTGGTCACGACTACTGAAAAGTGGCCGACTCGTCGGAATAAAATAAAAATCAAATAACTGCCGCGCTTCAAACCGTAGAAAAACATGTGTCTTTATTTTTTATCGAATTATTAACTAAACTGCTATTTCATCATGTTTAAGATTGTTACTTTTACTTTTCACTGAGTTGCATCCTATCTCCTTGCCATACATTATGACATGTTTAGCTGTTTTCGTGAAAATGTAACAAACAAACAGAGTAATTACTTTCGTATTTATTTATTTATTACTAAGTATGGATGGTTAAATAAATCATAGTACGTGAAAATAATAGAATGTCCACTGTCCACAATGTCCAGTTTGTTCAATAATTTGTAATTGATATTTCATTTGTAATACCTCATTAATACGTTATTTAATAATATAAGGGTCGTTTAACGACCTTTATCATAAGTACAAGTATTATAGATTTTCTCTGTGCAGGAACGGAAAAGAATAACAATTCGTGCGGCCGGGCGGCCTGTCGTAAGAGGCGACAGAGCAGCCCACAGTCAGGTGGTAGGATATTTTCCCGTATGCCGCCATAACAACTTTGAGCTGTGTTTCGGCATCAGTGACCAGGTTCCAGTTTTTCCTTCGAGGCCAGCAGCACATTGGTAGCAGCCCTGGTATTGCTAATGTCTGTAAGCGACGGTAACCATTTTCAAATAAAAAAAATACTTAGGCTCACTTTAGTTTCTAAACTATACGTAACATACAAAAAATCCCAACAATCATGCTCATATTTTGTTTTACTTTCGCTGGGTGAGAAAGGCCGAATATTAATAGTTTCGCACTATAGAAAAATGTTTCAGAATACAAAGCAAGTCGCAGAATATCCAATAAATTCTTAATACGAAATATTGTCCCTTTTTTATGTGCATGGAATTTGATTTTGATATATTAAAGTAGAACCAAGTGTTAGTTCCCTTGTCACGCTCAGCCCTCTTGCTGGCGAAATCAGCAAAGTTTGACACCCGATATTGCTTTATGGCCGGCGTCTGTCGTAAAATGTCAAAACAATATTAACACATAAGTACTTTGCGCAGACTTTTTATAGCCACACCACACACATACGTAATACTACATAATTTTATATGTGAATAAATTTGAAACATAATATATTTTATAACGAGTTCATTGGAACTAAACATTTTGCACCATATTTTATGAGGCCTCGGCGTGTTTTAATTACCTCAAAATTATCTGAACATTAATATATTTATATCCCGCTCCAAGATATGTAATTAACGCAATTAATTTTGTGTAATACTAGCTTCTGCCCGTAAATTTCTTCACAAAGTTCAAATACATCGAATAAGAAAGAATGCGTGTGGAATTTGAAAAATATATTCTTACCTTTTAATTTATAACATATTTGTCCATACACCTCGCATTTATGTGCTTAGGTCTCCCCAGTTTCTTTAGTTTATTTATTCTTTATTGCAGTCACGTGATAATTGTAATAATACTTTCGGTCAGAAATATTTAGCTATGGTATTTGAAGGAGATGCGAATACCACAGCTAGTGGGGTACAACGATTTAAGTATGTTATACTGAAAAAAAAATATTCAGTACATTTTTCATTATAAAACCACTAATAATTTTTTTTTAAGTGGCCCACTTTCAAAAATTTTTATAACAAAAAACCATTATTTCGTGTGCCTTAATTGGAATCGAATACCTATATTTTAACGTAAACAATTAAAACACAAAGACTCTTTGAAAATCAATATAGTCAATGTTTACACGTAGTCATAGCGAGTGAGATTGGATATCGGCCAATCGAGAACGTTATTTGCTGAAAGCCATGACAACGTTATTACGCACCTGTGCCGTAAATATTTAGTCAATACGGCAATCATTCTGCAAACACTGAGTAATACTTAGCTATGAATCAAGAAAATAAAAAGTTAGCGACCAATTTATATGGAAGAATCAACACTCAACCAATTGAAAGATGCAGGGTCAATTTTTGTACTGATTTGGAGAAGTCAGTCTTAATGAGCAACTTTGAAAGACGGGGGTGGAACCAAGTTGGCCCTGATGACGAGTGGAACTTTTACTGGGCGTCCACACAGACTTGCCGAAACCTATTTAGCGTAGAGAGCGGCTATCGGATGAACGATAACCAAATGATTAATCATTTCCCAAACCATTACGAACTTTCAAGAAAAGATTTATTAGTTAAAAATATAAAACGTTATCGAAAGGAACTTGAGAGGGACGGAAACCCTTTAGCCGAGAAAGCAGAAGTGGTATTACATGGCGGGCAAGTAGTGACTCGGTACGTACATTTAGATTTTGTGCCCGTGACGTTTGTACTACCCGCCGACTACAATATGTTTGTTGAGGAATATCGAAAATCGCCCCAGAGCACTTGGATTATGAAGCCATGTGGAAAATCGCAAGGAACAGGAATTTTTCTTATAAATAAACTGTCGAAATTGAAGAAATGGTCCCGCGAGGCGAAAACGCCTTTTCACCCACAACTCAGTAAAGAAAGTTACGTTATTTCAAGGTACATAGACAATCCATTACTAATAGGCGGAAAAAAGTTTGATCTGAGACTTTACGTGTTGGTCACGTCTTTTCGTCCTTTGAAGGCTTATTTATTCCAACTTGGTTTTTGTAGGTTTTGCACTGTGAAGTATGATACGAGTGTAACTGAATTGGACAATATGTATGTTCATTTAACTAATGTAAGTGTGCAGAAGCACGGTGGTGATTACAACAATATTCACGGTGGTAAGATGACAGTACAAAACCTCCGGTTATATTTAGAAGGCACTCGAGGGAGAGCCGTTACGGAGAAGCTTTTCGCAGCAATGCAGTGGCTTATAGTGCACTCCTTGAAAGCTGTAGCGTCTGTAATGGCGAATGATAGACATTGCTTCGAGTGCTACGGGTATGATATAATAATAGATAATCAGTTAAAACCTTGGTTGGTTGAAGTGAACGCGTCACCGTCATTAACGTCTACAACTGTGAACGATAGAATTTTAAAATACAAATTGATTGACAACATTTTGACCGTAGTGCTTCCTCCGGACAGCGTGCCGGATGTAAGGTGGAATAAAGTGCCGAACGCCGAGGCCTTGGGGAATTTTGATTTACTTATTGATGAAGAGCTTTTAGAAAAGGATGAGGTTAGTTCCGGCGGTCGTGGTTCTAAAAACCATAAATTAAGATAAAGTTGATTTAAGTTAAGTAATCTTATTTAATGATTAAGGTTAACAGATGGTGGAAAAATAAATAGAATAGTTATTATAATGTGATACAGTGTTGCGTTAACGTACTGCTTACAAAGTATAATGTAATATAGAACTACGTCATAAGAACTTGCAGTTTGTGTCGCGATATGTGGATAAAACATTTGCATTTTAATGTTTGTACCTTCTGAAAAAATAACATTACTAGCGCTTTCTATATGCTAAATAGCGACGGAGTATCTAATGGTTAATGTTGTAGTAAATTTAATGGAGAGGTGTAACATGGTTTACTATTTATCTAATGTTTTGTTTCAAGCTATGAGTAGAAATAAGAGTTACGCCACGGTGTCGCTACTGCACCGAGGTAGATTGTTGCCTGGCGTTAAAAAACATCAGACTTCCCCAATCTATCTTTAGTTCCAAATGATAAACAACAGTCTACCATTGGCAGTCCATAAATGTCTTATAATAGCTGGGGTTGAGCTTCTTATTAGGTTGGGGAAAAAGTTTCTTCGCATTTTATATAAAAATTCAAAAGGTTTTTTATAAACTTTATTTACATTTGACTAAAGTATGTAGGTGCCATTTTGTTGGATAACTTTTTGACATTTTGTAGGTAGGGACGTGATCCCATTGCTATAAAAATTTTGGAGCTTCTGATCAAAAAACTGCGACAAGTGGTTTTGGCAGTCCTCTCGTGATGTTAACCTGACACTGCCTAAGGAATTCTGCAGAGACCAAAACAGGTGAAAAGCTGAAGGTGCAAGGTCAGGACTATACGGCGGATGTATTAACACCTCCCAGCCAAACTCTCGTAATTTTTGCTGAGTGGCTAAAGATGTGTGAGATCTAGCGTTATCATGGTGAAAAACCATACCCCCTTCTGTTGATTAATTCCGGCCGCTTTCTCTCAACTTTTTGCTTTAATCTCATCAGTTGTTCGCAGTACAGTTCAGAATCGATGGTCATGCCTGGCGGTAACAGCTCATAATGAATAATGCCCTTCCAATCCCACCATACAAACTGCATCACCTTGTTGCGAGTTAACTTGGGTTTCGCAACAATCTGTGAAGCCTGACCGACCTTTGACCACGATCTTTTTTGCACGTTCTTGTCGTACGTGATCCACTTTTCATCACCAGTTATCAGCTTCTTTAAAAATGGTTTCATTACGTCGTAATAAAGAATCACAAATAAGTACACGGTTCATTAGGTTTCTTTCAGTGAGCTCATGAGGCACCCAAATATCGAGCTTTTTTGTGTACCCAGCTTTTTTCAAATGCGCCAAAACCGTTTTATGGTCAATTCCCAGTTCTCCAGCTACATCGTAACTACTAATATGCCGATCTTGCTCCACTTTTTCAAAAATGACATCAATTTTGTCCGTAACAGGGCGACCAGAGCGACGTGCATCTTTGATATCAACATTTCCGGATTGAAAACGCTTAAACCAAATTTGCGCTACTCTCACAGATACTGCATTAGGTCCATAAACATCACAAATTTTTTTCGCGGCTTGTGTTGCATTTTTACCTTTTTTGTAGTAAAATTTTAAAACGTATCGAATTTCTTCATTAGATTCACTCATTTTAACAATAAGAAAAACAAATGAAAATCACACATTTTCGTAATTTGAATTTGGAATTGTCTTCTTTAAAATTAAAACTTTTTAATGATACCAAAACCAGCCAGATACAAATGGTATAGCCAAAGAGATCTTATTACAAGTTCATACATACTATATGCGAAAAGACTTTTTCCCCAACCTATTAGTATGTGGTAGTTAGTTAGGTTAGTATTTTAGTATGTGGTAATTGTAAAAATGTGCATGTTACGTTAGAATAGCGGTGCATGGTCAGCGGCCAAGAATTGAATGCACATTAATCTAAGTTAAGCGGGTCTGTTAGCCAATAAACTACTACAACTTTTATCTGAGTCATCTAAGCCATAAAAGCTTGACATTCTAGCTAAAATGGCTCCAGATTTGTTTTAGACAAACTATGAAAAGATCTTTTCAGACTACGGTCTTGCCCGAGTTTTAGTAGTATGATATCAGGCCAGACATTACTTGTATCTCTTTAGAACTTTCAATAGACGTGCTTTTAAAGGGCTTTTAAATTTATCTTACACCTACTCGTAATCTTAGAGATAGGCCAACTGTTTGAATAAGATTTATAAAAAAATTGGCGTCTATACGTAAATTCTTACTTTTTGTCATACTGTTTATTTATATAATAAAATACCATTATTTGAGCAAATATTGCTGAATTGAAACGCGTCGAAAGCAAAGACTTTGAAAACAAAAACTTAACCTGAACCACCCAAACTCTTTCATTTATAATTCAAGAGGAACTCTTTTGTTCTAAACTTGTAAGCACTGACAAGTTTTTTGTTGAAAACAGTTTTAGAAACCTCATCGGTAGGAGAGGTGGCTACTTTGTGATAGATTGCCCTGACTACGGTAGCTTTGTGAATATTTTAATATCATCATAATTTAATATCACGTTTTAATTGGGAGGTGAAGCGACTTCTTCTTTCGTGTATTGTTTAAATGTTTATAGCGCTTTATATTCTATAAAGTAACCACTTACTATCATATCTATATATATAAAAATCAATTGCTGTTCCTTAGTCTCGCTTTAACTCGAAAACGGCTGGACTGATTTGGCCAATTTTGGTTTTTAATTATTTGTGGAAGTTTAGGGAAGGTTTAAAAGGTGAGAAAATATGAAAAAAAATGCTTGGAATATAGTAAAAACAACAATTTCGCTTTCCTTTAGAAACTATTCCTACCTCTTAAATATTTGATGTTCGTCCCGTCGTTTAGAAATCAATAAAATTTAAAAGTCATTCAGAAATCAAATTAAATTTAAAAGTGAAGTTTTTTTTCATTTTTTGGTTTTGAATGTCAAATGTTTGATATTCGTTCCGGTTTAGGTTTGACCAAATTTTTTACTAAAAATAGAAACATTCTGCAATTATCATTCAGCTTTTTTATTTATTGATTCTGAGGCGATACGAAGTCAGCTAGTATTATATAAAATATAATGGCAACCCATAAACGTCCCGTTGCTAAGCTGGGGTCTCCCAATATAGGGGATCAGATAGTACACCTGCCACGCATGTTCAAGACGGCTTGGCAAGTTTGACACAACGGTTATTTCTATGTGCAGGTTTCATCACGATGTTTTTCTTCACCGTTGTTAGCATATGGTAATTATAACAATATGCACATTAGGTCAGAAAACTGCCTATTGGTGCATGCGTTCCGGTTAGGATTCGAACTCGCACCCCTTGAATTTGGCACGCGTGCAACTAGCTATTACGCTACCACGGCTTACAGGTGTTCTTTGCTATCTATAAATCAATAAGTTGTAAATGGTTTTTAGTTGTTTAGTGTAATATATGAAAAAATACACTGCGTTTTAATTTTTTAGATTCGATTCACTAGCTTACTATACAAGAAAGTAAGAAAAATATATGTGCAATCAAAGAGACATTTTTATGTAAAATGTCAAAGCTTCAGCGCGCTTCTAAACTACGTGATTCCAACGCTGAATGTCCATTTTGAAGTCGCAGGAAATTACGCTCAATTGGCGACACGGCACTGCGCCTACAAATTACGAATACAGAGGAATATTGAACAAGTTCTAACGCGATGTTCTGATAGAACACGGTGAAACTATCTCTGAAAGTAGTATAGGTACGTTGACATGTGGCATTTTCTAATTTATTTATTTAAATGCACAGTCAATAATCCTATTTTATAATCAAATTTAAAGACCCCATGATGGCTTTAACGCTGAAAGGGAGGTGTCAGTCCGCTTGTTAATTGCGTGTAATAACATTTGCCACGTCACTCCGTCTGAAACCTTTAAAGGGTCCATTTCACGTGATATTTAAAGCAATTATCGAGCGGCGATAGTGGCATGACCGCAACGTAATTCGTATGAAATTTCTAGGTATTAGATTAAGACTTTATTTCTAAAACTAAGCGTATAATACTATTTTAAATAAGCTTATTTATGTCTTTGGCAATTATATGGAAGTTTTATAGAGAGAAAAGTAACGGAATTTACAATTACATTAATGTATTTGTAAGGATACGAATATAGTAGAATTTTGTCACGTACTTAAATGAACGTAGCTATATTAATTTTAATTTCAATCAATTATTCAAGAATACTTATCAATATTATACAAATCCTGTAAAGCCATGTTTGAAGAAATATTTTTTTTAAAAAACTGTAATAAGACTACGCGAAAAAGTAAGAAATAATAATTGTTGTAATTTGAATTTCGATTAAATGTTTTTGAACTAAATAATTAAGGGCAGATTTTTAATCAACCGATAAAAGTTATTCACAGAATAAAGTATGACATGGAAAAACTAAAAATGTCAACTGTATGAATAAAACAGTTGAATGATTTTACTTTTGGATTCAATCAGGCTATAATTCATTAAACTGGTAACTTTTATGTGATGATTGAAAAATAGGCCCTTATACAAGCGTTTATTTTACTTTCGACGTTTGCACGTCAAGTTACGTGTTTCTTGACAATAGAGCCCACATGAGACAAATCACTAATTGTCGTAATTTATTATTGTGGGTGAAGTAATCTTCTTTTTTTTTATAAGGGACAACATGTTTTCTTTTATTTGTAATAAAACTACGTTTTAACGGTTTTAAGCGCGGTAATTTTATTTGATTTTGGTTTTTCCGACGTTTCGGCCACTTTTCAGTGGCCGTGATCACGGAAGACAAAGATGTCAAGTGTCAACGAGTATTGTTAAAGTTTTATTTAGCCTACCGCTAACTTGTTAATTTTAATTATTTAATTTTAATTTTGTTTATGGTTATTATTTACTCTATGGGAGCCTAATCCAATTTACTACCGCTTCGCAACATGTTATGGCTTGAAGAGAAGAAGCGGCGCAAGAAACTCTTCAGCAAACATGCCTAGCTCTAATAATTTTATATAATATTAAAATGGGTGGAAGGAAAAATAAAAGTAATTATCAGTCAAGTTGGTTTGTGTTCCGTTGTACGCAGAAAGAGCTCACAGTGTCTTGAGGTCTGGCAGCTGGTTTTTTCTTTTATTTGTTTCGATGAGTAACATTTATCTGACGATTGAAAAATAAGTCTACCAAAATAACCTAAGGAGAAAAAATAGCAAAAAGAACAACCCTTTCTTTCAGCTAAACCCAACCGTGTACTACCTACATCTACTGCAAACCGTACATACATATATACATACATAACTTCACGCCAGTTCCCTTGCGGGGTAGGCACGAACAACAGAGTGCCATTTAGGCTTATTCTTACACACCTCACTGCAAACCGTAGTCGGGTAAAAACTAAATGTAAATGCATATCTATCTGTTGTTATCATTAAGTGCTTTTATAAGCCCATTAGCTTTAGTCCGCGGCTTCGCTAGCATTAAAAAAGGATATTATGTATGGCATGAATTGGGCATTTTATATTTCGTAGAAATGTCGAACTTGTTTATTTTTTTTCTGGATGAAAGGTACCCTATGTTCTTGTCTGTACCTATATCAAAGTGTATGTTAAATATTCGTTAAATTTTCGTCATAAAAGTTGCGTAGTTATGATGCGAGGGCGTCACAAAAAAAATTAACTCACATGTACATTTATAATATTAGTTAGGATTATAATTATTGTCTGATTACATGTGTACGGTTTATGACTAATGTCTTCGGTGAATACAGGTTTTACCGTTAATTGAATCACATCGGTCAAATTAAAACTGCGGTTCTGTCGGATAAAGTTCAGGTGGTGTACATTCAAAGCATGGATTTGAATGGCTTACTCTTGATAACAATTTCAATCCAATTCTGCGGCTTGTCAACTTTATTTTCTGTTTCAAAAATGGAAACTACATTGCTATGTTTTTGCCAGTCAATGCATTTTAGACATTTATAAGTTTTATCTACGTTGTAGACCTCGTATAAAGCCTTAACCAAGTGCGTGTTTTTTGAAGATGCTATTAGGTAATGAGGGCGGTTACACCACATCTACTTGTTTAAGGAACCCTAAAAATAAAGTAATCTAAAATACGATAATAATACAAGCCTTTGAAGTAACACTGTTGGGTTCAGGCTTTTCAAGTTTTAATTTCAGACTTCGTTTATCTTGATCTATAGGTTTCATCACGATACTTGCCTTCACTGTCAGCACGTCGATATTGTAACAATATGCAGGTTAGTGGCCCGTTCCTATATCTTACCAATCGTTCATTCGCTTTACTATACAAATTTGATATAAGCTCCATACAAGTAGTTAATGTTAAAACTTAACAGATTTAGCGCCCTCTTAGCCCGGGCGTGCAAGGGGTGCGTTGTACTTAGGCGCAGAGACTAGGGGGCGCAAGCCAACGACTTTGTATCCACACATTTTTTTTAACGTAGGTTACACAACTCTACGGGTTCTAGCTCCGTACACCTTTTTTTACTTTTGCATTTGATTGAAATATTGGTTGTTACACACCCTCGTATATTGTATTGAAAAGTGTGACATTTATTGTTTATTTGTGTGTATTGTGGTATTTCTATTTAAATTATGATAACAATGGAAGGGGGTGACCTACCGGTTGAAGGAGCGAGATGGAATGCTCCTCCGTCTCAAAGGAAGATCTTCCAGCGAGACCAGTGTCCTCGGCTTAGCAGGCTTAGGCCCATCTGTTATAGTTGAAATGTTGTATATATTCTTTGTATGTTTCGGAAAACGTTTGTGACATCAATTTTTGCACAGCGCCATCTATTGACTTGTAAGTGTTCCACTACACAATATTTATAACTTATGCTTATTTTACTTTACTTATTCTATTGTGGAGTGTTTCTGTTACTGTTTACTGTGTACTGTAAATATGCTTATTTATAGGTATGTAGCTATGCTAATGGTAATATATATATATGCTCTATATATTAGTATGTCCATACATACTTACCTTGCATAATCTGCTATTATAATTTTGAAAATTGTTTTACCTGAAAATTGCCTAATCATCGCAACTCGAACCGAAATTATAATGAATGCAAACTAATTGACTATGTTATTTTATTATCGTTATTATTTTACTGGAGCGGGGGGGGGGGGGGGTGATTTTTGCACTCCAGCGTCCGATAGTTAAGACGGGACTAAGGCCGTACTCTCAAACATCTGTCGTAGTTGGTTTTCGTTTTAGAAATTTTTCTTGTTTTTCTATATTTAAGTGCAGTTTCCATTGTAGGTTCCATTTATTTTTCTGTTCTCCTGACTACTAGTATATGCCCGCGATTTCGTTCACGCTAGACTTAAAATTCCCGCAGGATTCCTGGGACACAAAGTACCACAGCATTTAAAAAAGAATGTAATTTATAGTTTTAGTGAAAACTTTGCCGGAATAAGCTAATTTTTATGCACGCGAACAACTACAAACCACTCTTCGGAAAATACCCGCGAGATTCCCGGGATAAAAGATATCACACGTTTTATTACATAAAATTTGCTATCGATCAGTGCAAAAATCACATTGATCACAGACAAACAGGCAACAAAATCTAAAAAAAATCACATCGTGTTCTCCGTCATTTATAGTCTATTCGTTGTTTTTATTAAAAGCTGCAATGTACAGCACGGCATGTTTATAATATTATAGATATATAAGTAGATATAGGTATTATTGTAGTTTTAATAAAATCTTCGTTCTTACTTACTTTCTTCTATCTAAAATTTCATTTACTCTTTCTGGCTGTTCGAATGAAAACGAACGACGAAAGGCATTTGAGGGTAAGGCATCTGAACCGACGGTAACGCAAATGAACCATTATAGTAAGATATAGGAATAAAAGAAAAACTAAACGATGCATACTTCTCGGCTAGAATTTAAACACATGTTTTTTGAATGAAACATGAGTCTCTGAATACATTAAAATTAAACATTTATACTAAGAAAGTCTGAGTATATTTGTTAAAATCTTAGTTTTGAAAGCTACGCCCTAATAAGTTTTTATGTTGGTGAGTGAAGCGTATTTTTCGGACGTTAGCAATAAAATAAGAGTAAAACCAGTATAGCCAATATCTGGATATCGGCAACCAATACTTCGAGCGATCGTCATAAACCGGGTTGCAGCGGGCTCGTAATTCAAGTCGCACGTGCCCTACCGCGCAAAAATGCAATTTTGCCAAAGAACTATGTACATTATCTTATTCAAACCATGTGGATATGCTAGTTTTATTATTTTTGCAACTAGTATTGTATTCAAAATAAACTGGGTGAAGGTGAAAACAGTCGTTTACTTCTTTGGGTCGTGTCTAACGTGATGAAGGTTGGAACTGAAAATTATTGCTGTATCAGCTCTTGGCACAGCATTATGCTGAGTTACCAGCCTCATTGTCGTGAATCTACTGTACATATTTTTTAAGAATTATTTTTTTTATACATTATAATTTGTGTTTATATGGAAGAAGTGTATTTTCAGTACTGTGTGCACTATTGTGCAACAATAATAATTTTTATTCTTTTTCTCTAGTTCTACTTTAGGAAATATTAATACTGTGTTATAAGTTTTAGGTTCTTTTTTATTCTTTTGTACCCCTATACCCTCATTATATATAAATGAAATACATATATCTATTTTATTTTTTCGGCTTCTTTATTTATCAAAATCTTTCTTATTATATGAACAGACAATATTATCTGTATTATATAATAGATATAACAACTATTTAATCAAATGAGCTATTCAAAATGTAAAATAATATAGAACAAGACAAGAAACAACATTTTCACTAGACAATCCGTTTACAAATAGCTGTAGGTTCTCACACTAATCTTAAGGAATACATTAGGCGCGACTACAAAGTAGTGGTTGGTGGCAAATTAAATCGGTTACTTCCTTTGTTTCAAAGATCCTTGCACTTCAACCCCTCTCTTTGTAGGAGTCAATAATAACTTTACAGACAGAGTTATGTGTCACGATCCGCGACTTATTCACTTTAGATTCGGTATGATGAAATTCTCTAGCCTAAATAAATCTAAATAAAATAAAATAAAAATAAAATAATAAATAAGGCTGACTATTATTGACCTCAAAAGAATATGACTGTCGTATTTCCAAAATAGAGGTGTCTAAGCGGCGTCGTTTGCGAATATTTTGTTTCTAAAAAAATATTGTTTACTAGCTGCGCCCGCGGTTTCACCCGCGTGGTGATGGAAACTCGTTATATTTTGGATAATTCACACTATAACTTTATAAATTATAGCCTATGTGTTATTCTGATGTGTAAGCTATATTATCGTAAAGTTTCATCAAAATCCATTCAGTAGTTTTTGCGTGAAAGAGTAACAAACATACATCCATATATCTATACATCCATACATCTATTCTTACAAACTTTCACGTTTATAATATTTATTTATAGAGATATAGAGTTTTTATCATCCATATATCCCCATCTGTCTTTGTGTGATACAGTCGCTTTTCTTGGAGACTACTGGGTTTACATGGATGAACTTGACAGTGAGGTGTCAGTCTATATGTCCCTACAAAGTAATGTATTATAGTGTAACCATGAAACAACTAAACATTAGAGGTGGTCGCCATACCATGGAAGATCTTTCCATGGCCATACATAAACCGAGGGAAGAATATTATTTTTTTCAATGTATGTAGTTGTATGCAGTGTTGTCAATCACATTTTTTTATTTACGATCTTCAAAACTGAACAATGTATGAATGAGTTCTTCTATGAAGATACAGCTTGCTCTGATATATTTAGCACTGAGTGACAAGACTAATACCAATTCCCAATTCTAGTAATGATTTTTTTTTAATTTAAATCAATAGGTGTAGAAAAATTAGTGCTTATCCTTAACTAATTTTAAACTGCGAAATAGAAAATTGTAATAATATTTTATTAAGTTTTCGCGACCAGTACACATAATAAAACTTCGTTTTAACGGTTTGGAGTTCGTTAATTTATTTGATTTTTATTATTATTATTATATATATTTTTGCAGGAGTTCAGCAGACAGGCACACGGCCCACTTGATGGAAAGCGGTTACCATCGCCTATGGACATTTGCAACACCAAAGATGCTACAAATGCGCTGCTGCTCTCTTAAGGGAGACTGGAACCTGGTCACTAATGCCGGAACACAACTCAAGGTTGTTATGACGGCATACTCTAGACCAGGGGTGGTAGCCATCCAGTCGGGCAAATGCCCTACCACCTGGCTGTGGGTTGTTAAGTCGCCTCTTACGACAGGCCGCCCGGCCGCAGGAAATTGTATTCTTTGTCCGTTCCTGCACGGATAAATTATTCCGACGTTTCGGCCAATATTCAGTAGCCGTGATCACGGAAGAGAAAGATGTCAAGTGTCCATGAGTATTGTTAATGTTTTATTTAGCCTACCACCAGCTTGTTCATTTTAGTTACTTAGTTTTAATTTTGTTTACGTTATTGTTTACTCTATGAGAGCCTAATTTTATATACCACCGCTCCGTTAGATATTGTGGCAACGCGACATACAAAAATCAAATAAATTACCGCGCTTAAAACCGTTAAAACGTAGTTTTAAAGTATACAATTTAAGGTTGTAGAATTTCAAAATACTTTGTATATTTGATTTATTATTTGACAAATGTCAAATTCAACATCTATATTCGGACCTTACCTAGTATAATGTAGTTAGAATATTGCTCCATCAATTTTACTGTCTACCCTCTTTCTGAGTGAGGCGACGGCCAATGCACGGAGGGTCAAGGCAGCCATATTTTGAACACTTACTGTCAACGTTTTGACAAAGTAAGATCGCGCCGTGCGTTTTTTTAATTTAAACATATTTTACGATAACTGTTAATTACTGGCCGTGCTAAGAACTTATTGTGCATTACTGGTCAAAAGAAGTGATCATTCCATAGTGAAGTTGGTGCCGGGCACTGTTCTTCTGTGTGCTGCAACCTCAACCAAGCTAGGAGGGCGGATCTCAAGGTTGGTGGAGCTTCTGCTTTTCTAGTGCAAGGATCAGGTTCATATCTCTCCCAATACAGTCCATAACTATCGAATCATATTATCCGTGGCTACAGCGCCGCGCAATCTATAATACAGAATTGCAATTAATATACAATATAATATACAGTATTTTTATTTAACACATTTTTTAGACTCAATATGAAAATAACTTCTTTCGGATATTATATCATTATAAGTATACTAGTATTTCTTGGCGCGCATAATATGTTCACCGCAATAAGACGAAGTTTTATATTGTGATACTAAATAAACCACTTGGAGCCATAAAAGTCGCCTGTAAAGTCATAAAGTTTTATTTTTACTACACTTCCCCTCGCGTTTTCATAAATGACTGAAAGGTGGCGTCGAGCCGGCATGTTGATGAAAATTACTAATTAAAATACCTCCGCGTAGCGACAAATTTATTGATGTTCTTTGTTGTTAATCAGATTTACTAAAAGGTATTTATTTATTTCTTTTAAATAGGGAATTACTATTATTATTACTCTTAACATTCATGTTCGTCCCTTCTAACTTTGGAAATATATAATTACGGAGAGAATTTAGTTATAGATAATATTATGTATTTATAAGGTACCTGATAAAAAGAATATCTTAAGATCTCACTCCGGTATCAATCTATTACCGCTATTTATCTCAGGAATTACTATGGAATAGATATATTAAATTTGACACACTTATGGAAGTACCGCATATCTAAACATACCTATATATAATATAATATAATATCAAATTCGTTTTTTGTAATGATGCCGCTTCATCTGGGATAATGTAGTCGCTTCACGCAGGTATGGCATTGGGTTTAATGCGTTATTTAATGTGCGACATTGTTAATGCCGTTAAATATTGATAGATAATGTATACTATTGTGGCTATGCGTCAACGACGTTATTTTTTAACGTTTTAAATACGACTCGTCCGGTGAAAGCCTAAACCTATAACACTTACGCAGATGAAGCCCCAGCATAATGTTATAATGGGAAAATTGAAATTTATAAGTTAAACAATATCATTAAGTGAGGTACCAAGTGGACTTTTGCAAGTTTGAAAATATTTTTCACTTACTGTGCCCGCCACTTTGTTCGCGCGGTACTTGGACGTAATACAGAAATTCGAAGTAACTTATGGATTAATCTCTAGATTTTTCACATACCTATATATATATATACGGAATAAAATCAGGGGGACTGACAAACGAAAATTTCCATGACAATAAATTTAGGATTGGTATTGTATTAGTAGCAGTTTTCACTTAAATATCGTCGTTATTTCTTTTGAAATCACAAATCAACACCTCAGTTTTATTTTTATAGACCAATTTTTTTTCAAATGTCTATGCCCATCATTTTATTCACATACATAAATTTACAAATATTAATAATTGCCTATACGCAAATAGTATTGCACAAAGTTCTATGAAAATAGACTAAATGTTTAGTGTTTTTTAATTTAGTCAACTTACCATTGTCAAGGTGCCAAAACAGAAAATTCTTTTAAGCGAGCAACGCGCATTTATTATTTATTTTACAGTCAATTGTTGGTTTAGGATAAAACTCCTTTGTATTTAAATTCACGCACTTTTCAGCTTAAAATAACAAACATTGTTAAAACACTACTTGTTTACTTCAAAAAGAAAATGCAAAATGTTTTCCTTTATTGAGTTTTAACATTATACTGTACATGTATTGTATATCAATAGTACGTAGACAATAGACGCGTAATATGTGATTTATTTTATATCACACAAATATATTAATTTACATGTAGATTAAAAACCTTTTATTAACAGTATTACAATATTAGCCTATTAACTGTTTTCTATTACCTACAATCAGTTCAGCGTGCTGTACCTTTGAATTGAATTCTCCTTATTCTAAATCAGGACCAATATTCAAAATAAACACTTTTTGAAAAATATTATATTTTTATTATCTATAACATCACTTATTAATTTTATTTCAATTTAGTTTCACACGATAGCTTATATAACTGCATTTATATAAATATAAGATATATATATATATATATATATATATATATATGTATATAATGTAACATATAATATTTACTAGAGTTTACCCCGCGGCTCAGCCGCGCGTCAAACTCTAGTGCGTACCTCTTGTTTTAAGAGCAGGCGTTAATACAGGATATATTGTATTGTATTTTTATGTTGGTGCTATTTGCCCTCGGAACATTTACTTCATTTTATATCGCAAGCTATCCCATCTACCGGGATGAATAATATCTATGTCCATTTTCGGTATTCAGACAGACAGATCGAGTGAAAGTCGCATTTTTTTAAAGATTGTGAATTTTATATCTATAAATTTGATAAATTATTGGTCCCCCATACAAACTTTAATACCCTATTTCAACCCGTTCTAGTGTTATATAACTAAATATTGTGTAAACTACACAAACGACCAAAACTACCAAACGTACTAAAACTGCCGAAAATACCAAATCTACCAACCAAAACTACCAAATCCATCAACCAAAACTACCACAACTACCTAAACTACCAAATCTACCAATCAAAACTACCACAACTAACAAAACCACCACAACTAACAAAACTACCACAACTACCAAAACTACCACAACTACCAAAACTACCACAACTACTAAAATAACCACAACTACCAAAACTACCACAACTACCAAAACTACCACAACTACCAAAACAACCGAAACTACCAAACTACCAGCATAAACTACCGAAAATAGCGAAACTACCAACCAAAACTACCACAACTACCAAAACAACCAAAACTACCAAAACTACCTAAACGACCAAAATAAACAAAATAACGAAAATGGAAAACCACAAATAAAAAACCTATCCTAGTTTCCGGGATAAACTTTACATAAATCTATCCCAGTATCCGGGATACAAAGTATCTCTTGGCCACCCTCGGTGTTCATCCCTATTAATATTATAAATGCGAAAGTAACTCTGTCTGTCTGTCTGTCTGTCTGTCTGTCTGTCTGTTCCGTTTTCACGTAAAAACTACTGGACCGATTTGGCTGAAACTCAGTATATATATATTTTCGATGCCGAGAATGAACATAGGATACTTTTTATCCCGGAAAATGGGATAGTTTCCGGGATAAAAGTATATTTGTCTCTTTGTTTGTTATCCTTTTACGGAAAGACTTTTGGACCGATTTGGCTGATACTCGGTACATATGTAATTTGAATACCGAGGGTGGACATGGGATATTTTTCATCCAGGATAATGGGATAGATTTTGGGATAGATTTATGTAAAGATTATCCCAAAAGTGGGACAGGCTTTGGTTGGTTTTGTGATTTGCCATTTTCATCATTTTGGTTATTTTGTCCTTTTTGCCCTTTTGCCCATTTGCCCTTTTGCCCTTTTGATCTTAAGCCCTTTTGCGCTTTTGCGCTTTTGCTCTTTTGCGCTTTTGCCCTTTTGCCCTTTTGACCTTTTGCCCTTTTGCCCTTTTGCCCGTTTGCGCTTTTGCCCTTTTGCCCTTTTGACCTTTTGCCCTTTTGCCCTTTTGCCCTTGGGCCCGTTTGCCCGTTTGCGCTTTTGCCCTTTTGACCTTTTGCCCTTTTGCCCTTTTGCCCTTTTGCCCTTTTGCCCTTTTGCCCTTTTGCCCTTTTGCCCTTTTGCCACTTTGCCCTTTTGCCCTTGGGCCCGTTTGCCCTTCTGACTTTTGCCGTTTTGCCCTTTTGCCCTTTTGCCCTTCTGCCCTTCTGCTCTGAAGCCCTTAAGCCCTTTTGCCCTTTTGCTCTTTTGCCCTTTTGCCCTTTTGCCCTTTTGCCCTTTTGCCCTTCTGCCCTTCTGCTCTTAAGCCCTTTTGCCCTTTTGCCCTTTCGCCCTTTTGCCCTTTTGCCCTTTTGCTCTTTTGCCCTTTTGCCCTTTTGCCCCTTTGCCCTTTTGCCCTTTTGCCCTTTTGGCCTTTGCCCTTTTGGCCTTTTGCCCTTTTGCCCTTTTGCCCTTTCGCCCTTTTGCCCTTTTGCCCTTTTGCCCTTTTGCCCTTTTGCTCTTTTGCTCTTCGACTCTTTTTTGTCCTTTTTGTCCATGTTGCTCTTTTTGTCCTTTTTGCTGATGTTGTCCCTTTTGTCATTTTTGTAGTTTTCATTGACGGGGGATAGATAAATAAAACTAGGACTGTTTGTAATAGAGGATGAAAGTTTGGATGAGACCAATCATTTCTCAAGTTCATAGATATAAAAATGCATCGTCTATAAAAATGCGATAGTAACTCGATATGTCTTTCTGTTAAGTTTTCGGAAAACACTGGGAATACTGGATCGTTTTTATTGTAATTTTGTTTAAATGTAGTTTTAATGCCGAAAATGGACATATATACTCATGCCAAGAGATCGGCATGAGAATATATCAAGCATCGAGTTTGCGATATAAAATGAAGTGAATTTTTCGGGGGCAAATCTAGTATTACACATGTACCGAGTATCAGCCAAATCGGACCAATAATCTTTCCATAAAAGGATAACAAACAGAGAGACAAATATACTTTTATCCCGGAAACTATCCCATTATAATATTAATAGGGATATATCTTATATTTGCCATGTTTGCCTACAGTGGATTGGGCGAGTTTCAAGCAGCGGTAGTTTTGATGTTCTGATTTCGTTATAATGTTTTCCTTCACCGTGAGCATGTGGTTTTCGTAAAAATTTGATCAGAAAAACTCCCCAAATAAAACTATATCATTGCAATTTAATACATAAATAAATCCGCCAGATAATCAAAAGACATTATTCATCTTGCTAGACATAGAAAAAATGTAAAGTTAACCCAAATGATTCAGCTATACGCTGGATACAAAAGTTATTTTTACCTTCTATATACGAGGTGTACATATACACAAAGAGACTTTGTATTGATGGATATTGGTACCGATGGACTCACTCACATTCTAACACACACTGGGTAGAACATAATTACTTTTCGGCCTCATTTTGACTTGGGCGATTAGATATTCAATTTTACCTGCGCCTGTTATTTACAAGGCTTAAAGGCGTTGACGACCGAATAAAACAATAGCCCATTTGGCGCTTCGCAATCACGAGTGTTCCCAATGTTTCCACGATCCATTAGACAGAACCCCAATTTGTAAAGACTTTTTACGTCAAATAAAAAGTTACAGAAAGTACACTCAATTCAACTTTTACTACCGGACTTGATCTAGATGCGTTTATGTTGTTAAAAAAGATGTACGTATTCAAATATATATTTTTTGTCGATAACATCTCCCTTGCAAGAAAATTAGAAATGACAATGGCCAATATAACATAACTCTGAAAGTTTCGAAATCCTATATGACTAGATGGCGCTGATTGTTATTGTTTGCTGTTATTTTGATGTTTCGTTGTTTCAGACTTAGTTTTTACATCGAATTCAGGAAACATTGAAAATAAGTTTATTAATACTATTAACTTTTGCCTGATTTCGTTTAAAAATAACGTTCAAAATAATGGACGTACCAGGCCACGCAGAAAGTATTGCGAAAAAATGTATGAGACACTGGCCAGTTATAATCTATTTTCAAAATATGATATTTATTATTTATTTATAACTTATAATAGGTATATTTCATATTCAAAATTCCCCTCCACATTGTTTGCGAGCTAATTTAATTTATTGTGTCTCATTGAAAAATGGATCTGCGCCGGAAATGATTGCGTAAAAAATTTTCACGATTTTAAGTCGCGCCTGAAACTGGACGAATCGTACGATAGACTTCAAATGGCATTCATGGATGAAAGCCCTTCCAAGGCAACCGTGTATCGTTGGTTCAACGAATTCAAGCGCTTTCGACTAACTTTAGGGGATGAAGAAAGAAGTGTTCGCCCTTTGACTGAAGTTACGGAAGAAAATGTGCTACCAGTGAAAAATTTTGTCCAACACAATGGGCGAGTTACGTATCAAAAGATTCAGCACGTACTGCAGATTGGATAGGGAAGCCTTCACAAGATTCTACACGTGCATCTTTGCGTGAGGAGGATAGTTTCACACTGGGTGCCGCACAACCTCACCGATGCTCTGAAGCAGGCCCGGGTGAAATGGTGCCCTGATATGATAAACAAAGTTGGAGCAGGTTCGTCTCGGCGTATTTACGACATCATTACAGGTGATAGGTCCTGAATTTATCAATACGACCCAGAAACGAAGCACCAGTCGACGGTTTGGATGTTTCAAATTAATGAACGCCTACCAAAGTGAAACGATCTAGAAGCGGGGGTAAGAATTTGATCTCGAGTTTTTTCACTTGACTGGTTACTTGGTGTTATATCCTTTATGGAACAAAAGAAGCATCGACGCCGAATGGTATAATACCAAAAGCTTGGCAGAAGTTTTCTCTGTTGTGAGCAACAAGCGACCATACACAGGGTTCCATGGGCTACTGCTCCACCACAACAACGCGCCCGCCCATACAGCGCTCAAAATGAGGGACTTCCTAGACAGTACGCCGGTCTAACTCCTGGGTTACCCTCCTTACAGCCCTGACCTAGCAGCGTGTGACTTCATTTTATTCCTGAAAATAAAAAAACAACTCAAAGGGATACAATTTTCGTCGCCGGAAGATGCCCTGTCAGCGTTCGAGCAAGCTGTAAACGAGGTTTTTGCGGCGGATTGGAAAAAGTGTTTCGAAAACTGGTTCAGACGCATGAAACTTTGTATAGAGGCTGGTGAAGAGAACTTTAAAAAGATTGAATAAAAATATATTTACCTGTAGAACATTTTTTATTTGTTTTAGTAATACTTTCTGAGTGTCCCACGTATGGGGCCATGTCATGTCAGTCTAACTTTTCTTCATATATGTTATGTATATGAAACTATGTTTACTTTTTCGTTTCTATGTATTAATACTTGTTTATCATTTCTTAACATTCTTCTTCAATACGACATGAATCAAATATTTGTGAAATTTTATTTATTTTATCTTATACTAATATATAAAACTGAAGAGTTTGTTTGTTTGATTGAACGCGCTCATCTCAGGAACTACTGGTCTGATTTGAAAAATTCTTTCAGTGTTAGGTAGCCCATTTATCGAGGAAAAGCTATAGGCTATCATCACGCTAAGACCAATAGGAGCGGAGCACCAATGAAGAATTTTTCAAAATCGGGGGATTTTGAAAACAAATTTCACACGGACGACGTTGCCGGCACAGCTAGTTTATGTATAATTACAACTACTTTGTAAACTTATATCAAAATATATCAGTATTATTTTATATCATTACTGAAAGAGATCTCTAGGAAGATAGGTTCGATCGCTTAACTTGGCCAACGTTAGGAAGAAATGCTTAGTATAAATGAGAATAT
This sequence comes from Dendrolimus kikuchii, assembly GCA_019925095.2. Taxonomy (NCBI): domain Eukaryota; kingdom Metazoa; phylum Arthropoda; class Insecta; order Lepidoptera; family Lasiocampidae; genus Dendrolimus; species Dendrolimus kikuchii. The sequence goes on along the minus strand of CM034398.1, from coordinate 12,946,823 downwards.
AATTAGTTTACATTATATATGTTGTCTGTGTGCCTGTAATCTCTATAGAAGCACCAAAAGATTTTACAGTGTAGCCGACTGAATTTTTTTAAATAAGATCAAGGATTTAATTTGTATTACGACGTGCACTTCTATTCTCGCTTTCATTGTATTCTTTGATAAAGTTCGTTTGTTGACCTTGGTATCTTTTGTATAGCTAAGCCCTTAGTGTACATAATTGTCTAATCTACCTACCGAACAGTGGACTGTCTGTTTTATTTTGTACGTTTTACGTAAATACTGCAAAGAGATGGGAATGTATTCCCTGTTTTTTGGGGTCAAGGACTTTGTATTATGACTTGAATATTTAAAGGTAGGGAAATGAAATGTTACGTTAAACCGCTACCCTACGAAGCAATTCTAACATTTAATATTAATATCAGTACTTAAGAGTTTGATTCATTAATATGTTTCGTGGGTAAAAAACATTTTGTTATTGCATAGGGAAATAATTTAAATTATAGTATATGAGACAATTTAGATAATAGAAGGACGAATTAAATATGATGACAGGATGACATAAGATGGTGAAGGCAATCACTTGGAGGAGGAAAACTCAAGACAGACGTCAATGTAAATTTCTAAGGAAGGCTGCGAAGCAAAACGATTTTTAGAGTCTTATTGTTATTGTATCTATAGTTATGTAAAATGAAGATTGCAATACAAGTTGTATTTTATTTATTTAAATTTAAGTTGATAGATAATTAATGATACATATTTTTACGGGACAGAAAGTAGTAATAGGTATTATTGTTATTTTGTTAGAAGGTTTGTCTAGAGGTGAATTGAAATAAGCATTACGAAGCAATGTGGTCTACTTATTGAATAAATAAAAAAATAATATTAGAAGCTGGCCCAGTACAGAATAAATTATTATTTTTAATCTTACTTTTGTTTAGAGCGAAATGTTATTTATATTCGATACGACAGAAGAAAATTACACAGTCATCTTTTGTCCTTCGTGTTACAGTTGTCAACCTTTTTTCCATATAGATCCTTTGATATGCTAACGTGTGATTAAGGCCAGTGTATTGAGAAATTCTTTGTGTACCTACTATGCCAGCAAGTCTGCTAAGCATCACAAATACCGCGAATATTTTTGATAACAAATTACATGTACTATGTAATGCGCTACGGACTAATTTAAATCTAATTACGAATTAAAACATTTCGAATACCGTAACTAGATTGTATACATGCAATTATGCATTTATGACCGTTTACATGTATCTGATTATTCCAAAGATCGTCGTGAAAAAATAACAAATAAACGCATTCAAACAAAGTAACTGTTACATTTTTGGCTTGTATTATTGAAGAATTTGTATTTCTGGCATTGGATTTTCTTTCTTATTTTAGTCCTAAATATCGTTAAACGTAAACCTAAACGTCGTAATCGTATATTTCCTCTATACAAGTAGTATACAATAGTTCAAGTTGTACATGCAAATCATTTCAATAATAATTAAAAAAAAACAGATTTAATGTTGTGTAGTTGGAACGAAATGATACAAACAAATAAAGGCGGAGAAAATATTGAACAAGATTTCTTTAGGGGATTGAAGTCGCCTCCACTAAAATTGGATGGTAAACAGAAGACACAATGGATTTTATTCTTTTTACCTTCCCGCTTGGGAACGGGAACGCGAGTTTTTCCGAATAAACGCCCTTTCATCGTATGACCATCAATCAAGATTTATTTGTGTAATTTTCTTTCAAAACGCGAAGTACATGCTGTTTTTATTGTAACATACTTTAACCACGTAGCTCGGTTTCTCGTTTATGAGTCTAAAAATTACTGCCAGTAACAAAGTTACGTAGAAAACGTTTAGGCTGCGGTTGAAAAGACATATTACTGAAGTTGTTTGCTTTTGAGTTATGGGGTTATTTTAATTTAACCTCTTGGATGATTTCAAGTGAAACCTTTTCTGTTGTTGTGGCTTATACATATTTTGGTACGATTAATAATCTGAGGGGAATTTTGTGACAATAATTGTCATCTATAATGAGACATTATAAAGATTTTTATAAAATCATTATTGTTTAGATATTTTTTTATTTTTTTGTTAAAATGTATGATCAGATGTAATGGCACAGGAAAATAAAAAGAATTTAACTGTTATTTGTAGCAAAATTTTACCACTAAACATGGAGAAGGGCAAAGTGACCTACTGCACTGATTTAGAAAAATCTGTGATTATGACCAACTTCGAACGACGTGGTTGGATCCAAGTAGGACCGGAGGATGAGTGGAATTTCTACTGGTCTTTCACACAAAACTGTCGCAACATATTCAGCATAGAAAGCGGTTACAGAATGACTGACAATCAAATGATAAATCACTTTCCCAACCATTACGAACTGTCTCGCAAAGATTTATTGGTGAAAAATATCAAAAGGTACAGAAAGGAGTTGGAAAGGGAAGGTAACCCTTTGGCTGAAAAAACGGAAGTGCCTCTCTCCAATGGGCAAATCGTGACCCGGTACGTACATTTGGATTTCATACCCGTCACATATGTTTTGCCCGCCGACTACAATATGTTTGTTGAAGAATACAGAAAGTCCCCGCAAAGTACGTGGATTATGAAACCATGTGGGAAATCGCAAGGCGCGGGGATTTTCTTGATAAACAAACTTTCAAAATTGAAGAAATGGTCGCGCGAAGCGAAAACTCCCTTTCATCCTCAACTCAGCAGTAAGGAAAGTTATGTAATATCGCGTTACATCGACAACCCCCTTTTGATTGGCGGCAAGAAATTCGATTTAAGATTGTACGTTTTGGTCACGTCTTTTCGACCTTTAAAGGCGTATTTATTTCAACACGGTTTCTGTAGATTTTGTACGGTCAAATACGATACCAGTGTCACTGAACTGGATAATATGTATGTACATTTAACTAACGTTAGTGTTCAAAAACATGGAGGGGATTATAATAGTCTTCATGGTGGAAAAATGAGCATACAGAATTTCCGCTTATATCTTGAGGGAACTCGTGGACGCAATGTCACCGAAAAGCTGTTCGCTGAAATGCAATGGCTTATTGTTCACTCATTGAAAGCAGTTGCCCCTGTTATGGCAAATGACCGACATTGTTTTGAGTGCTATGGTTATGATATAATCATAGATGATACTCTCAAACCGTGGCTTGTAGAGGTGAATGCCTCTCCTTCATTACAATCGACTACTCACAATGACCGGATATTAAAATACAAGTTGATAGATAACATAGTCTCCGTGGTAGTACCACCTGATGGCATACCAGATGCGAGATGGAATAAAATACCTACTCCAGAGGCCCTTGGAGATTTCGACCTTTTGATCGATGAAGAACTAATGGATAGAGAAGACGCAAATTCAAGATATAACAAATTTCATCGACTAAGATAGTAAATTTTTGGTTATTTATTTGTATTTTCGTTAGTTTGAATAAAAATCAATAAAATGCAATTTTTTTAATCGTGAAACATAGGTAATAATTGATCATAATTCAATTTTTAATGCGACTACATTTGCTATTGCGGTGCTGCACCTCTAAATCGCATTTATACATGGCATCTTCGTCAATGAGTATCTGAAAATCACCTAAGGCTGCAGTGTTTGGAGTTTTATTCCAACGTGCATCTGGTATGCCGTCTGGGGGTAACACTACAGATAAGAGATTTTCAACGAGCTTGTACTTGAGAATCCTATCGTTATCAGTCGTCGCAGTCATCGATGGGGACGCATTAACTTCAATGAGCCATGGTTTTAAATTTTCATCGATAATGATGTCATAACCATAACATTCGAAACAATGTCGATCATTAGACATCACTGGTGCTACGGCCTTGAGGGAATGTACTATCAACCATTGGATCTCTTCAAACAGCCGTTCGGTCACATCGTGCCCTCGAGTCCCCTCCAAAAAAAGCTTTAAATGTCGTAATGCCAATTTACCCCCATGTTGGCCGTTGTAATCGCTGCCTTGTCGTTGTATACTTACATTGGTAAGGTGAACGTACATATTGTCGAGTTCGGTTACGCTTGTATCGTACTTCATTGTACAAAACCTACAAAATCCATTGCGAAACATGTAAGCTTTTAAAGGCCGAAATGATGTGACAAGAACGTAAATCCTCAAATCGAATTTTTTCCCTCCGATCAAAAGAGGATTATCGATATAGCGCGATATAACGTAAGTATCTTTGCTGGTGAGATGATGCTGTAAATATTTTTTTGATTCACGCGACCACTTTTTTAGTTTTGACAGTTTGTTTATGAGGAAAATGCCGGCCCCTTGGGACTTCCCACAAGGTTTTAGAATCCACGTCGCTTGTGGAAATTTTCTATATTCTTCAATGAACATGTTGTAGTCTGACGGCAGTATGTACGTTAAGGGAATCAAATCTAAATATAAATAGCGATTGATGATGTACCCACTGGGGAGATTTACGTCAGTTTTTTCAGCGAGTGGACTACAGTCTTTTTCCAATTCTTTTCTGTATCTCTTTATATTTTTTACCAGTAAATCTTTCCGTACCAATTCATAGTGGTTTGGAAAATGATTGACTAGTTGGTTATCATCGAGTCTGCAGCCGCTGTCAATGCTGAATAGGGTACGACAGTTCAAAGTGTTCGCCCAGTAGATATTCCAATCATCTTCGGGTGTGACCTGTTTCCATCCTCGCCGTCTGAAACTGTTGATAACTATAGATTTTTCAAAGTCCGTGCAAAAATTTACGTGCCGTCCGTCAGTAGGAATGTTTGGGGTTCGCCCATGTACACTAAAAATGGGCTTTTTAGTATAGGATTCCATTTTGAGGTCAGATAATATTGTAGAGAAAAAAATATCTTATAGTATATGAGTAGTGCAATTAGTTTTGACAGACTTGACAGATGATTAATTGAAGAACATGTCTATACTTGTCAATCCCATATAAATAATATTACTGGCATGAAAGTTGGCAGTAACCATTACACAATTTAAAAAAATATATAATTATGTATTTAAAATAGGGATCTATAGTAAAATAAATGAAAAAGTAACTTTGTTTGGATGTTTCTTTGTTATATTTTCACTACTCTAGGAATGTATCGATTGAAATTCGGTATACGCATATCCGTTAGATAATGTGAACATAAGATAAATTAAAAGACAGAAATAGAGATAATGGAATTATCTACTAATAACTTTCCATGGAAACATTTTTTCTTAACATAATCTTCACCGTCCTAGGGGAAAATCTTGGTTGTGTTCGGAGCGTCCACTTCTGCCTCTGGGGTTATTTTTCTTACTTTTTCTTCTTCAGTTGACCCGGTTTTTTTATTTCTTATTGTGAGAGCATTAGACTGAATGCCACTCTTTACGATGTCAAGCAAAAAATTATTAGCTCTATCCCTTTTTAACAGTATCTGACAGAGGCTTTTTTAACATAATATAGTCTATTTTGGAATTTGTTTTCAGTATTAAAAACAGTTTATCTATGTTGACTTCAAAACCTAACCCATTGGCTCAACGTTCTAAGTATATCGTGGGCTCTGACACGAGAACATGTCATGTACCAATGCCCTGTTCAGTTTTTTGCCAATCATAGGTCTGGAGCTTACACAAGTCAGCCTGCGCTGTCCTTCCAATAACACAAAATTTAATTTTTATTCATCATCAGTACATACCCATAATGTTGTTTAACATTGCTTCACTATTGCCGGATGTGGCAACAGTGATATAACTTAACGACCATTGGAATACAAACCCGCATTAGGGACTGATACAAACGCCGTTCCAACTATAAGGTCATAAATTCATTCAATATTAAACATTATAGCGCACTTATCCTCGCTTCTCTACTAATTCACGACAATGCCTACTAAAGCGATATGTGAATCTGCCATTATTAACATTTCCTGTGGGCTTACATGAATAATTTAATCCACTTTAGTCCTACAAATAAACCATACCATTTCAAATATTAATGATGTTTCCTTCTTTTATACGAGGCTGCTTTATGTTGCTGAAAGCCCACGAATACTCTGTTTTATGACTATCAAGTGGGCACTTCTTATACAACAAGATTTCATATTTATTGCTATTGTAATCTATTCTTGGATGTAATGAACGTCCATCTAAAATAGGTATTACCATGGAAGAATAGTATTTTATTTCCATGCTTTTACTATGTAATTCAGCAGACGAGATGACTGTTTCGGTTATATGTAAATCTTTTTAGGCGGAATAAAATATAAATATTTTTTATATACGGTGATGCATGATTTTAGTGTGTAGCGAGTGTCATCATCATTATTATTTTAACTTTAAATCCCGATTTCGATCGGAGTATCCGCTTCGGATCCCGATCCTAGTGTTTGCTTTTCCCCTTTTTTACTCCATCTTACGCGGTCTTCGACAGTTCTTGTTGCGAGATGTTCTCGACTTTCTCTCTCTCTCCGTCTCTCTATCCGTGCAGGAACGGAGAAAGAATACAATTTCCTGTGGCCGGGCGGCCTGTCGTAAGAGGCGACAAAACAACCCACAGCCTGGTGGTAGGGTATTTGCCCGACTGGATGGGTACCACCCCTGGTCCAAAGTATGTGGCCATAACAACTTTGAGTTGTGTTCCGGCATTAGTCACCAGGTTCCAGTCCCCTTAAGAGAGCAGCAGCGCATTTGTAGCACCTTTGGTGTTGCAAATGTCCATAGGCGATGGTAACCGCTTTCCATCAAGTGGGCCATCTGCCTGTCTGCTGAACTCCTGCAAAAAAAAAACTTGTTCTTTTTTTTTATATGGCGTCGAAAGATTTGTTTAGGTATCAGGCTGAACCAAATGAACGAAAGCTAGATCTATGAAACAGTAGCCTTAGTTAAACTGTAGGTTTTTAATTGACGTCAAATCAGGGAGTTCTTGTAGCAGCTCGAAAAGACTAATTTTGTTAAGCAGTTTGCATTCCTCACAAAACCATGCAATTTTTCATAAAAAAATTATCAATATACTATTGTTCTTCACCTCTGACTAGTATTATCTATACACTTATTTTATTGAAAATAAAACCAAAATAAGAAAATAGTCAAAATGAAGGCATTTCCTTTAAGGATTTAAATAATGCTGTGGGCTTCATGTGCGTTAGTGTTAAAAATTTAGATTGGCCGAATGCGGCTTATATAAAGCGTAAAAAATTACATACATACATACATAACTTCACGCCAGTTCCCTTGCGGGGTAGGCACGAACAACAGAGCGCCATTCAGGCTTATTCTTACACATCTCACTTGCTTCTTTGACATTCGCAGCTCTTGTAAAAAATTACGCCCTTAACATATAGCCACAATAGTGTATATACATGCGTTATCTACCAATATTTAACGTTTAATGTCGCATCTGAAGTAACGCATTAAATCCATCGCCATATCTATGTGAAATGGTCTATATCTGTAACATTACCCCAGGTGAAGCCCTACCTTAAGACGCATCCGGCCACAACCTAAATCTTTAACACTAACGCAGATGAAGCCCCAGCATTAGAATGTGTAATATTAGTAAGGAGTGTACACAAACAGAAACAATATTGGGAGAGAACAATAACACAACGGTAAAACAAGTGGGGACTTGTGAAATATTGTTTTGAATGATAAATGGAGTTGCTAGGGCGTTATTAGAGCGTGCCATGTAAAGCATCTGTCGTAATATGTTACATGAAGACTGACATGTGTGTAATATACCGTTGTCAACGCTTTTGATTTGCCTTTCATGGTATACGATGTGTATAGTATTCGTTTTCCTTACAATGTTTTATTTATTTTTATATTTTTATATTTTATAGCGCTTTAGCGGAAAGGAGCCCGAGTTAGTAAGGAGATTTCTTTGTAGCAGTTCTTTGTGGCTCAAACGGCGCAAATATGCATCTTCTATTTTAATACGACCGTGCAAAGCGGTGCAGCAAAGTAGAGGGAGACTGGTGGTGATTACCTACATAGTCACATGTGGTTATTGGTGTGTTATCTGCCAACCCTCTTTGAGTAATCTGTGAATGTATGTATTTAATGTTCATTACCTTACCCCGCATCGTTCCTGGACGAATAAGATTATTTTTTATTTGAATGCCTAACTCTATATTGGTCATTCGATTTAAAAAAATCTTATATATTTATAACCAGGATTATAAAATATCGTCGACGCTTTGTGTTGGTATTTTTTTAGGATTAAGGGAAAATAAAATAACAATACTTAATATTTTATTACCTCTATAGAAAATATCAATATACACATGTATGTAAATTGACAATATATTTCACGTAGATTCTGTTAAGTGTGAAACAGTGATCTTTGTAAAACTTTTATCATGTCAAATTGTCTGGAAACTTAAAGCAAGTACTGTTGGAGATTAACTACACACTGTGATTTAAAAATTATTTGAATTTCATATTAAAAGCTATAAATTTCTATGCAAAAAATACTTTCATAAAATCTTATTATTATACAAACGGTATTTCAGACAACAACAAAGTTTCAATATATTTCTATAGTACAAAAGTAGATTCATTTTAATAACATAAATAAATTGTATAAATAATATTCATCGCTGTACTACTCCACTCTGCTATACAGCAGTCAGACTGTCGTGCCACCTGATTCAAGTGATTACCGTGGCCTATAAATTTTAAAAAGTATTTTGTATTTTTGGCATGGTGCTAAAAGGGCTTAAGTAGGTTAAAGAAATATGATTCAAATACGAAACAAATATAATGAACTATTTTCCATAAAAAAGGGCCATTTTTAATTAAAGTACGAATGACCCTATACACTCTTGGTTTTATTAAATAGAGTCCTTCTTGTGCCACAAAATGAAAAAAATAAACATGAAATGGTCTGAAATATTAATATATATATATATATATATATATATATATATATATATATATATATATATATATATATAGAGAGAGAGAGAGAGAGAGAGAGAGAGAGAGAGAGAGAGAGATATATATATATACAATTACAAAAACAGACCATATTTACAATATTTTCTAGGCGATGACGGGGTGAAGGTAAGGAAAGGAATGCTCCAAACTAATTTAACAAATAAGTATACAAATACATACATATATACATAGTCATAAATATAATATACAAATATATACATATACAATAATATATTACAAAATACATATATTATTACAATAAATGTATTAGCATGATTATATTGTGTTAGTCAGACAAGGCTATTTATGGACAAATAGTGTTTTCTGAGTAAATTTCTAAATGTTGGTAAGGATTTGGCCTTTCTGACAGTAAGAGGTAGCATATTCCAAATTTGACAGCCTGCACTGTAAAAGAATTATCATAATAGGATGAAGTTTGTGCAGGTGTTATAAGTTTTCGATACGTATCAGAGCGCAAATTGTGGGCAGTGGATAGGCGAAGGAAATTAAAACGTTCCTTAAGGTACTGGGGACTATTAGGAGTAAATAATATATTATACAAGAGAGTGAGAATGTGAGTATTCCACGACACACGGAAACTTCCATGATCAAATTGATCGTGTACTAGCAGAAGGTGATGTCAGGAACCTTAAGAATAGACGAACGTGCATGACAAGAGTTATGAATGTCAAAGAAGCAAGTGAGGTGTGTATGAATAAGCCTGAATGACGCTCTGTTGTTCGTGCCTACCCCGCAAGGGAACTGGCGTGAAGTTATGTATTTATGTATGTATGTATATATATATATATATATATATATATATATATATATATATATATATAATAAATAACATTTAGCGCGCACCAAGATTTTTGTAGAGCAACAGTATTGTCACAGAAATGTAATGGATGGGTTGTTATGTTAGTGCGCGCATATACGGAAAAAAATCGATGCAATTTTAAAATTGTGATTTGTCTGTCACATTTGGCCACGAAAACTCGCGACGCGAATTCGCAAAATATAAATTGCACCATATGAAGATGTCTTGCCCCGCGCGCACCGCTACATTAGAATGGCAACCCAGGCCTTATTATGTAATTCTGAGTAATTAGTCAAATGTTTGAATCTTTGTTTTTAAATTGCCAAATAATCTTATGGGATATAGTCGAAGATCATTGTGTTTCAAATAAACGAAACCTTTGACATATCTTTCAGCGATGAAAGGATGAGTCCAGAATTTAATTCTTTTTTATTCTTCCTCCTCCTCCAAAGGCAAGACGAACAACTTGCACGAAATCCATGTTTAAAAGGAACAATTCATACGATTTTTTACAGTGCGCGCAGTTAATTTTCTGTGATATTTTACAACGTGATTTTAAAATCGTGGTGCGCGCTAAGCCTAACTTTATATTAACACTTTCATGGCAAATCACTGAACATTAGGTACAGTTTCATCCCAAACATTGAGATAATTTCCTCCGCATACGGACTTTAAATAGGTGCAAGCAAAGCCGTATGTAAAACCTATAAAATAAATTATTTAAAATTTTCTCCATTTCAAAGAAATCTTTTCAGTTAACTCGTTTTACGCTTGAAAAATGGAGCATCGACATTCGATTTCTTATTTCAATTCAAGCTACCTGGGTTTTATTCACAAGCGGAGTTCAAGCACAATTCGCGGGTCGAATTTATAGCCGGAGTCGAGTTAGTTATTCACCTTGCAAACGGAACTGTAGTGGAGTAAGGCGAAGCTTGTAACTGCTTACACTTGCATTTATTATGTTTAGAACAGATTTTATGTAAGTCTGTTTTAATTTTTCTTTTTTTATTATTTTATTTTAATTATTAAGACTTAGATGCACAACTATATCAACTGTTCCGATTAAGACTAGAACTACATAAGTTATATTAAGTATATGTTACAATAGAAAGAAAAATTCAAAGACATATACCACAGTGATAAAAATAAAAATTGTAAGCAACACACTGTACAAGCACTCACTCACTCACACTCCACATTAGATTATGTATAATAAGGTAGTGTTAATAATAACATATAATAAGTAAATAAAAGTAGTCCTCGACAGAACAAAAAACAAATAAAATGTCACACACCAAACAAAATATTAAAATATAAAATAAAATAAACGTGTAAAATTAAATTCATGTGTTTTAGGGATGACCCAAACGGTTGGAGGTGAAAAAGAGGGAACGTTCCTCTATTTCAAAGGAAAATCTTCCAGCGATGCTGTTATTGTCCCTTGCAGGCCTAGGCCCGTCAGTTATTATCGTAAATTTATATATATTCTTTGTACGTTTCGGGAATCGTTTGCGACCTCAATTATTGTACAGCGCCATCTATTGGTCTATTACGTGTGAGAGATGCTTAGCCTTTAGGATGGGATCAAGAGGATTGCATGGGGAATGAGACACAGGGATCAAACAGGAGGAATCTGATAGAGGGGATATTAGAATGTGGAATGAGATAGGGAAAAGTGGATAAGGTATGAAGTGAGCTATCGGAACCCTCATTTATTGCATAAAACACGATTAGCTCATGGCTAATGGCTTAACGCCTATATTCTGGGAGAACATGATACCACACCGATCGAGCCGGCCCAAAGAACTGTAAAAATTGGTTATGCAAATACTTAATAAATTTGCGTATTCTAAATATTAATCGCAATTCATCTAAAGGTAATTTCCTAGCGAAATTGTGCCCCAGCACTACAACATGAGCAGGGCTGTCTTTACCCGAGGATGCAAGGGGTTCGTGGCATCCGGGCGCAGTGACCTAAAGGGCGCAAGCCGATTGACCTTAATAAAATAGACATAAAAACATCATGGTTTTTCGGGATCTGACTAACAATACTTAACCTTTTAACCAATGTAGCCCAATATATGTATATTTATAGACTACCCTTCTGTCAAATTTCATACATATACCCAATATTTTGAAAAAAATGACTATGACAAACAAAGACAGACAGATGGACGAACATGACGAATGCATAAAGGTTCCGTTTTTGTCAAATAGCTAGGAATACTTTAGAATGAAATATACATAAAAATTAAATGCTATCTTTGATAGACGATTTTAGGTGGTGCAAATTGATTTTCGGACTCCGGTGTTAAATACACTGAAGACGGTGCCGAACATGGGGATTGTTTAGGAATTGCCTCACAATATTTTTCCAAACTTTATAAGCTTCGCTGACCAGTTGTCATCAGGTGAACCATCTGCCTGTTTGACCTGCTTCAGGCAATAAATAGAAACAATCGTGCTGTCGGTCTATTAGATTCTTTAGCATATACCTTACTTGCTTCGGCATAAACCGACGCTTACTTGTATATATTAATTAGCCCCAATATTTTGGTGCAAACTTGATGGACCGGTCTGGATCACTTCTAATTTAATCATGCGCCAATTCTGTAATTTAGGCCCTGCATTCACTTTCAGTCCTGTACGTGATTTGATTAAGTCAAGCACAATACTGGTTTAATTAATTCATTGATTAGTTCCGTTGTTATTAATTAATTGTAGCGTTGATAATCTGAATTGGTTATATTATTGATCTGTTATTATCTTATACTAGGAAATTCCCAGCGAATTTGTCTGTGTAAGCTTTGGTTTAATATTCTGCGGGGTTTTGGGCATATTATACAAAAGTATCAATTTATCTTTAATATCTTAATGTAACTTTACTTTATATTTGTAGACTTGGATGGAAATCCGAGGTTCGGAATAAGGATATACTAATGTAATACTGCCTATTGATTTAAATTCACGAAAATTAATAAGAACATGTTTGGGTTACTTATAATTTAGTGGTTGGAGGCTGCAACTGAAAATCAGCGCTGTGTCAGCTCTTCTTGACACAGCATAAAGCTGAGTTGTCGGCCTAATTGCCGTGAATGTTATGTGTACATTTTTTTTTTCAAAATATTTCGGTTGTATAAAATATTGATATCTTTATGTTCAAGGTGTGAATTCTCTTAGTTTTACCTTTTTTTTAGTTTGATGTACATTCATTCTCGCCAATAAATATCCCTTTTTTATAGTAAATGAAAACTTTTTAGGATTCCGTATTTATTTTGGAAAAAAATAGAACCCTCAAAAATCGAGAAAATTGATACGCAGTTCACCTATTGTTTTGCATTAATATGAATTTTTAGTGAGTGATATATTTTAGAAATACTACTATAATAACCAGCAGATGGTTGTTGTTCAGAACTAGAAATTTTAGTTTTGTCTAATTTGTCCCACACCGAGTAATGGTTCCCATAGCTTAAATTTGCCTAAATTAGACCGAAACTCCACGAAGCAATTCAGTTAACCCGGGACGTGTCTGTTCAGCGTTATCTGCCGCGAAAGCTTTCGTCTCTATCGTGACGGTCTTATTTTGGTTTGAATCAAGTATAGATGGCACTAAAGCTTGTGAAAAAAATACCATAGGCTGACTATAACTAACGAATCAAATGAGGCACTTTTTATAAAATGACAGAACTAAGCAGGCTCATAAATGTTATACGAGCGTACCTACTTAGGTAAAAGAGTCAAATAGCGCATTAACTATTGTTTGAAAAGTAATAAAAATGATTATATCGTGACATTTTAAAAGTTAGATCATAAGATGCTATTTTAACGTCTATTCTCTTATGCATTAAAATATTAGAACTCATTGTAACATGTGTCCGCTACCCCCTATTCTCATTAATTTATTTCACCACATCATTAAATAGCGGGTCATATAAAAACTTTCTAATCAAGTTTTATCTACAGTCAATGGTCACGGAGTAAATATTCTCTGACATATATATACAATAGAAAGACTGACATAGCGTAACTTCAACGGTTACGGTTTTGCTATATGGTTACAGAAACCTAAAAATCTAAAACAGTAGTTTTTGCTTAAATACAAAGCTACATATATAGCCAAATTAAATGGAACGATAAAATTTGCTGGCACACTAATACGTTGCTCATTTTCGATGCTCGATTACATGATCTTCCAATTTTGTGAAATATGAAGCGCAAGCTTTATAATAAACGAAGTAAATCCCAACGGATTTTGGTTGATTGAAAGTTAGGGGCTCAAGTATTAATCAGTTTCAAAATATTTGTTGTAATTTTGGGTTATAAAAATAAATTTGCTTCAATATAAATCATTTCTGGGGCTGTTTGTAGATTGAAAATTTGTTTGGGCAATTTATAACCCCTGAAGTTAAAGATATTATAAGAGAAGTATAATTAGAGAAACAAGTTTAAGAAATTAGTAAAGCAACGTTTGAGTGAGAAGGCTTATTATACGACGAAAGATTTTGGAGACCAGAGGACTAAATGGAAATAATACTGTTACGAGATGCGAGACTCGAATTAAAATGCTGTTGGAATTATTATAGAGTTTATTAGAACTATACAAACACGTATAACACAGGTACAAATATAACCGAACACAACAAATCCAAACGTAATGCAGAAGGTCGTAATTCAATAAAACGCGCAAAGTCCGTCACTATTAGATTCCTGACTGTAGTACACACGTATCGCCTTGATCGTGGTTTTTGCTCGACTGCCTCCTCCCTCAATCAGGCCATCGTTTTTAACTGCACAAATGCAATGTGACCGCCCGGAAACGTGACCGAATTTCCTAGAATCAGCTTGTACTTTACAATCCATGACACCTGGCTAATGAGGCAGCCTCAAGCGGCCGTAAATGACTACAATAAAACAATAGACTGTTGTCTAGAAACATATGCCAATAAATAATTAAACAAACTAAGAATTACAACTAGTTCAAATGCCGATAGGTAATAAATCGTGTTTTTACAGATTAGGAGTGGAATTTGTTTTTTATGTCGGAACCTAAGTTGTAACAATAGGATCACTACCAAGTTTTTTCATAAAAAAGACCTTGCATTACTTTAAAATAATATCAAAAAAAGTACCATGAATTTTTATACATAATACAAAACATAAAATTGAAAATACGTAGGTGGGGAGTTTGTTACGTTTCTACTCCTCTAACAGTAATTAAAATTGCTTTAGTAACAGTGGTAGATTCATGAGTTTCAATAAGTATCTAATATTTTCATTTTCAAAGAGAGGAAAACATGTTATGGGGAGCTTGCGAAATCAGAACTAAACGTGTAAGGAATATTTAGGACTTATTTTTAAGTTACGGTTATTTACGATTAGACATAGCAATTGCGCTTAAATGATATTTATTTTAAAATCACAGACATAACAACATTTCAATTTGATTCATTGGTATTTTTCAGTAATGAATGGATACTTTTTTATCTCGAAAAATGGGATCTTTATTGGTTACCTATCCGAAGTTGACACGAAGGTATTCTAGTACAAAATAAGAAATATAATTTTCCTCACAAAAGGTACCGTTATGTATTTAGTCTCTTCTGATGGTAGGGATTAAATAATAATCACAAGTAATTGCGTCAATTGTACAGAATGTGGGTAGTAATGAATTCGGGGCAAGTCCGCTCGATATGTTCGCAACTTTTATTGCTGCGGTTGCCTTTTTCGTGGCTTGTTAGGATAATTACAGAAAAAGCTTTTCATGTACGTACGTATTTTCCTCCTGGGCACAATTGTTTGAGTAGACGGTTAGGGATTAGGAATTTCGGCGGAAGTATATTATTCCGGTTTTTAATTGAGTTGTGCGCGTATGTAGTAACCATGTTTGGTAATAGTTGACTTAACAATGATTAAAATGTTTAAGTAGCCTAAATTTTCTTGCAGGAAATATAAAATCATAATTTTTGTTGGAGATGCAGTGGACTGTAGGTGTTTTTGCACTGGTTCAAATAACTGCAGCTTCCGAAATAAAACCACGAAAAATGATACTACGGGAGGCTTCAATTTCGTAGGCGTCGGCGGGAGGGAGTCTCTTTCCTTTCTTGGCTGCTTACCGCGAACTACTGCTTGTCACGAACTACGACGCGCCTTACAAGGCGCCCTATATTTATACAAGCTGCCTCCGCCGGCCCCCCACTTTGTTGTAACACCTCCTTTAATTTATTTCTTTTAATTTTACATAAATCAAGACTTATCCTATCTTATTGTTATTACTAATATGAGTACACCATAGATCCTGGCCTATCCTAAGGGTCCTCACATTATTATGACCCATGATTTAAGTATATTATATACGAAACGTGGTAAGGGGCATTTTCCTCGTCCCCCACTTCATTACTATAAATATAAATCGTTGGTCGCATGAAGATTCTGGGCGACAGGCGCAGTATTCTTCGACGTCGTCAAAGCCTTCGATAAGGTCTGGTACAACGGGCTGATATACAAGCTATATCAGCTCGGAGTGCCAGACTGACTCATACTCATTCTACAGGACTTCCTCAAAGACCGGAGATTCAGATTCCGAGTGGAGGGCACTCGCTCCTCCTCTCATACCATCTCAGCGGGAGTCCCTCAGGGCTCCGCGCTCTCCCCCCTACTCTTCTCGCTGTACAGCAGCGACCACGGCACCCTCATGTCCAGCTAGCTCTATATGCGGATGACACCGCCCTATTCAGCAGCAGCCCCAGCAGATACAGAATCTGCAGTCAGCTCAACGCCGCCGTCAAAGAACTAGGAGACTGGTTCCGTAGATGGCAGATTGAGGTGAATCCCGAGAAGAGTGCAGCCATCATGTTCACTCGTGGCACTCTCTCACCCAAACCCGTACCACCAACCAACTTACGCCCATCAAGCTATTCGACCGAGTTATCTCATAGGTTAACGAAGTCAAATATCTTGGTGTAACCCTTGATAGAGGCTTGTACTTTCACAAGCACACCAGAGCGGTCGGGAACAGAGCATACTGGATCCTAGGCCGACTCTATCCCTTGATATGCAAGAAAAGTAAGATGATGTATAGAGTCACCTTATTTCTAAAAATAAGGTGAGGCATACCTCACGGATCCCGGGTGAAGCCCGGTTGCATTTTGCATCCCTGTAGCCCAGTTTCCTCTACCTTTTGAGTCCCGGGTTCCAGGCGGCGTTCTGCACTCCTCTAACCCGGTCTCATGGAGTTACCATGGAGTCCCGGACTGCATGCATATAAAATCATTTATAAAAAAAATGTCTGTCTGTCTGGATATTCCGGCTAATCTCTGAAACAGCTGGACTGATTTTGATGAGACTCACTGACAGATATCTAATGCTATAAGGAGTAATTTAGGCTACTTTTTTTTAGGGTTCCGTGAAAAAAAAATCCACGCCGAAGAAGTTGCCGGCACAGTATGAATGTGAAACTCTGTCTGATTGTATTTTGGAAGGACATTTTTTCATTCTACCCTTCAAAACTGTTTTCGTAAAAAATATTTAAGGAGATTCTAAATTATAACGGCTATCCATAATACCTAGATATGAATAAGTATATGAAATATCATAGTTAGTGTTTTTGTAAGAAGTACATGTTTCATTGTTATATTTACGTTTTCCATTCATCCAATAAGCGGTCGTCCATAAAATACGTCTGCATACTATTATTAAATTTCTGGATGTTTCAATGTGACAAGGAGTACAGGGGGATTTATGGAATCGTTCGTAGTTCTCGTCGACTAAAGAAAAGGGCAACTCGTAGTTTCTGTGACGACATTTATAGAAGGGTTCAGAGGGGAGGGGTCCAAAAAGGCAAAATCTAGCGTGTCGTACTTTAAAACGTACCCTAAGCAAAAATAAATGCAGACAACTACTTAGGTAACAGTGACATTTACATACGTACATATTATCATGCCTGTTTTACATGGGGGTAGGCAGAGACTATGGATCTCTTCTTGTGACGATCCTGACAAACAACTTTCTCTTCATCTACTTTCATTAACATGCACGTCTGTTTGAGATGCTTCTTACCTGACATCTCTTAAACACTTCTGCTATTTGATCATGGTGTATACGTCTCGGTCTGCCGACAGCAACTCTACTATTTAAAATGCTGTCATACACTTGTTTTGTGATTCTACATTTATGCATTCTCTCTACATGACCAGCATTCCTTTTTCAACTCTTGTTATTATATCTTCTTTCAATCCACAATTACTACTACTTCACTACTACTATTTCATAGTAAGTAATAGTTAAATTTATTATAAAGTTGTAACCGTTACTTTTTGCACATTAGTCAATTAGTCTCGTCACATAAGTTAAATAATAAACCATTACCTTTTTAGTATTCCTTAAATTCTTTAATCAGAAAGTATGCAGTTTTGGAAAAACAAAGAAGAAGTATTTTATTATAGCGAATCATTGAATTCACATAATCGAAGCGATAAAAATGTCTGTGTTTTCATAAGAAAATTGGCTAACGAAGTGTAAGATTGTTATTGTTTCTTCCATTTTTATGTTAAATGTAGGTGTATGAGAAAATAGCCTTAATGTATAAAACGAGTAATAAAAGCTGATACAAAGTATTCGATTTTCCCCAAATCTAATTTTTTGTAAGAGATTTCAAATTGGGAACTTTGAACAATTCACAACCTTTTATACTTGTGAAAGCATCTTTGCCAATCAGAAAACAATTTCCTTCCGCCCTTTATGGAGAATGTGAAAAAAATATCCTTTAGAGAATAGGGCTAAAATAAAAGACACTTATTACTTTTTTTTATATGTTTACTGAACAATGCATTTTCGAGGACATAAAGTATACAATGTTTATCCCCGTTATCGAAAATACATGCTAACCAAATTTCATGAAAATCAATTCACTCCTGGGATGGTAAATTATGAACAAATAAACATCCAATTAAAACCATTTTCACATTTACGTATATTTATATATATATTAATATGTAATAATATTACATTATATTTCGATTGCGCAGCCAATAGGAGGATCTAGCTCTCCGCTATGCATGAATAGGAAACCTAACGTAGCTCACAGAATTAATTGGCTGAAATGGCAGTGAACCAGTTATATCTATTACTGGACTATGACCGATAGAACAGACGAGTCGTAGAATGGAGGCTGTGTCCTCCTAAACGTAGCGTAAGACACTCCCTGGTTAGATGTACACATGACAGCATACACAAGATTACTGGTAAAGCATAAATGAAAAAATCAATTTCGCTTTGGCGGACCGGGATAGTCATGTGACTGCATCTACATCAGACCAGAAATGTATTGCGATTGGATGATGAAGAATGTACTTAAAGAGTATGTGTAACTGATTTCATAGTCAATAAAAAGTGGAGTAGATAGATTGATCCCATAGGTTAACCACAGTAACACCGGGCAGAAATATGGTAACTATGCTAATTAGTCTCATAATCAAATAAGCCTGTCACGTCAACTCAGAATTCTATAGGTAGAGCAAGAGTTTGTCGTAAAATAGTCTGACATTCCTACAATCTGCGGAGGCGTCAGATTATTCGATTATGGGTAAGAACGTTATATACATTGTCTTATCCTTTCGAGACGTTCGCTTCTCGAATTATAGGAGCTTATTCTTTCACTGGCATTATAGTGCTTCAGAGTTGACAAATATTGACTTACGCTAAATTCATACGCTTTCTTATTAATTTGTATACAGACTTGTATTATGTTTATACCATGTAATGAGGATTATAAACTCATCTTACCATATTTTGGTAGTATTTCGATACAAAAGGTATCTGATTAGTAATTTGATCGAGCATAAAGATGTATGTATCAACCTATTATTGAAGGGGATATAAATATGACATGTATAAATTAGACACCCACAGAGGCCGGTTTTGTGTTTATCTGCCTAGTTCATTGGAATACAAAAACCAAAGTTTGATTCCCCGCTGGGTATGTCTCGTAATCGAACTTTCCTATATTCACTCTGATCTGCATAATATCTGGAATTAGCCTCAGCTGGTGTCGTCATGACGTTTTTATTTAACTTCGTGATATTGTAACTATATTATAGGCATTACAATACAAATGCCACAACAACACCAACTGGGGCTGATACCAGACATGTAGAATATCGGAAAGTTCGCTTAGGTTTGAGTCCTCATATGGTACACGTATCTATTGTGTTAGTAGTTTTCGCATTGCATAATATGTATAAGATACCTACATCGCATCTGAGCTTCACTAATTTTATTTTGATTTTTTTGAAAAATGAAATTTTACAAGAGAGAATTTTTTTAACGTACAAAAAGTCATTGTATTGATACGAATAACTTTTATACTGTCCATCCACAATTTAAAAATAAAATCCAAACAAAACATGATTTGTCGGATTTATTATGTCATTGAAGCAAAGAGGCGTTATGTAAAGAGGTCTTATGATGACTCGAATTTGCCTTATTGGAATGTCAAAGTTTTAGTTTCTTAATCTGTAAGAGTTGCGAATTTGTCAAAACTACATAACAACTCATCACTTCAAAATGTTGACATTGATAAAAAGTCGCTTAGCAAATGTATATTCATATCATAAATGTTAGTATCCGTGCAGGAACGGAGAAAGAATACAATTTCCCGTGGCCGGGCGGCCTGTCGTAAGAGGCGACAAAACAACCCACAGCCAGGTGGTAGGGCATTTGCCCGACTGGATGGCTACCACCCCTGGTCTAAAGCAGGTCGACATAACAACCTTGAGTTGTGTTCCGGCATTAGTGACCAGGTTCCAGTCTCCCTTAAGAGAGCAGCAGCGCATTTGTAACACCTTTGGTGTTGCAAATGTCCATAGGCGATGGTAACCGATTTCCATCAAGTGGGCCGTCTGCCTGTCTGCTGATCTCCTGCAATAAAAAAAAAATAGTAACGAAGCTGAGATAAAGCTGTATGGCAGATATTACTTATTGGATGCAGTTTTAATTACTTCTGCAAAGTTTAAACTTTTCGGTTGCTTCAAACAAACCTGTCTGAATGAACACGGCTAGTATTCTGTATTAAAATAAGATGCAGTTGGTGGATTCAAATTTTATCTTTAAATTTAGAAGAACAATAAAGCTACGCTATCTCGTGATGTAGTAGCACACCGTTTTCGTTCTCATGACGTGGGTTCAAATTATTGTTACGTTTACCATAACGGTGAAGATAAAGAAAGACCTAGTAAAGAAACTTGACTAACGAGGTTGTCAACTTTACTATGTTCAACTATTCTGGTGCTAGGGCTATGTGAAATGCCCTTCTGGGTTGGTATTAAATATCGTCCTGCTTATTTCTTCCGCGTATCAGTTTCGCTGTGTTCCGGAAAGAAGGAAAAGATGCGCTATGATATTTATGGGAATTGAAACCGAAGAATTAATGTCTCAAGATGGGCGCAACAAATTTATGGTGAAAGTCTTGTAGCAATGAGAGATAGAAAATAAATTATACTTCAGATGGTAGAGAATAGCATACTGTCGAATGCTGATGTGAACTGAAGTGAACTAATTAATTTTGGAAACGGTCACCTTATGCAAGTACAAATATTAACAATTCGTACAGCTAGAACAATACATAGCAAAATTTGTAAGTGGGACGGATGGTGTGCGAGCCAGATAGAACTATTATTATTATGGGCGCACCCGTGTTGCGCTAGCCAGTTTTCTGTTGTTCGCTGCGACCATAGATAAACACTATAAATAGCTGCGACGTCTTTATATATACAACTCCCATAGCCTAAAATGTTATAGGCGACGATATCCACTTGAGATGGTTAGTGGCTCGTGTGCTTGTTTGCATATCTTTGATTATCTTTCTTACATAAAAAAGAAATGTAACAAATTTGTCATCTGACGCTCCGAATACTGGGAAGGACCGTACTCTAGTAGTACGACGTTTATGAGCTACTGATAGGTATTATTAAATAATATTACTACCAGTAGGTATATCAACTTTGTAAAAATAAATTCCTGTAAAAGCCGTGTGGGAATGTGATTAGGCGACATACAATCGTACAAAGATCTCAATTTCAAACTTTTACATTAGAAGAGGCTATAACGTATTATTTTTGGGGAAAGTAGAAAATGAAGATAACCTACACGACTTATGAATCTTCTCCAAATTAATGAAGAAAATCTTAATTTTCGGAGAATTAAAAAAAAAGTACATTGTTTTTATATCAATTACGCTAATTTTGAAGTGGCTTTACTTAGCTTTTCGTCTATTATCTGTTATTTATAAATATTTGACAAATGCAAACTTAATTAGCATAACAACAAAAAACTGAGTAAGCTAATATTTAAAAAAGTTATATAAGTTAAAGAGTTGGCAATAATAAAAACTAGCGAATGTTCGGTCAAATATTCATTGTACTATTTCTTTCAAGAAACAGGTATAAAGTCACGTTTTGTTGTCATAAGAATATTCTTATAAAAACAAATTTCTTTCGAAGATACAAATAAACATAAAATACTCATTAGCATCGACATGTATGTTCTCAAAAGTCGTTCACTCGACAATGTAGGGCTCATTATATACGATACGCTTGGAAACACATTATTCTTTTATATCGAGAATCAGGCAATATTTGTTATTGTATTTCATAGAAAACATAAGTAAAAATAAACTGTGTGTTTATATGAATAGCACAAATACTTCAGGAGGACTTTATGTATTTTCTAAAGGTGTGAGGAATATACCCACGTCTATATGATTTTAGTATTTGGTAAAGTAAACCAACGACCTGTGAGGTGTCCTGTCTAACATAGGCTGCTTGGTTAAAACTTTCCGTTATTTCCTCTAATCTGGCTCTTACTGGGATTGAATTAAATAAACTAGGATATGTACGCAACTTCGTCGTGTTAGTGAAAATTGTGTCGGAATAAGCTATTTTTTATTCACCAGAACACCTTCAAACCACTCCCGGGAAAATTCCCACGGGATTCACGGGATAAAAAGTATAACACATTTTATTACATAAAATTTGCTATCGATCGGTGAATAAATCACATTGGAATTCCAATATTTTTCAATCTGGTCATTTTAAATCTTTCCCAGAAAAATTCTCGCGGGATTCGATCAGCAAAAACTTCATCGAAATTGGCCAAGTAGTTTTTACGTGAATCCCAAACAAACAGACAAGAATTAAAAAAAAAATTGCATCACGTTCTCCATGGTATATATAGTCTATTCCAGTAGTTTTTTTTAATAGTTTCAATGTATAAACAATGCATGTTTAGAATTTTATAATATTGTAGATGTAGGTACTCTTAAATAAATTAATTGTAAATAGTGTAAATGTACTCTTTTCATGCTGATTTGCAGTAGACCGCACCGCAGTATACAATATTGCACTGCGCCGCATCGTGACTGCGTAGGTACGGTATAAAATAGCTTTGGAGATAGTTCATATTTTTGTGCAATTTCTCTGATTCTACCTACATAACGTCACTTAAGTTGTTTGTGCTAAATCTCGTTGTTGTAGATTACAGAATAAAAACTAAAAAACATTTCAATTTCAAACAAGTATAGTACGATTGTGAATAGAATCTCCGATATGTTTCTAAAGAACTTAATATAATTTGCTAATTCGCAGAGAGAACCTACGGAACAAGTTCAGGATCTATATAAGGATATGAAAATCATTTGAATTGTGACTTGCACCAAAGTTCATGTAACTCGTGAACGGAAAGTTAATATGCGGGTAAAATGGTAAATTTATTTTATATAATATAAGGGAATATCTTACAAATGGAGCAATGGTAAAGGCATAAAAACGTCACCAGTCGCCTTTTACCAAAATGTTGGGTGAAAATGTGTGACCACATTGCGTGGAGAATCAACTCAACCGTAAGAAAAGGTTGTTAAAATATAGAATTGACTTATTTTTATTGAAATTAAAAGTTATTTGAGTATGTAGATATCTAGCTCTATTTGTATGTAAAACACAAATCCGTAGATATGACAAACGTCCACTCTGCTTTAGTCATACCTCATATCTCAAAAATTACTTAACATATATTTTTCGAATCGAACCGAATTGAACAATTCCATAAGGCGGGACCCTTTTTAATAAAATGGCTACCAAACTCTAATTTTTTTTGCCAGGTGGTAGGGTATTTGCCCGTCTGGATGGCTACCATCCCTGGTCTAGAGTGTGCCGCCATAACAACCTTGAGTTGTGTTCCGGCGTTAGTGGTCAGGTTCCAGTCTCCCTTTAGAGAGCAGCAGCTCATTTATAGCACCTTTGGTGTCCTATTTTGCTTTAAGTTCTTATCTTTATTCTCTACATTTTGTTATAATCTACTAGACTTTCAACCAACATTTAAACACAGTTTAAAAAAATCAATCAGGACTTGAATTTCATTTTAAAAAACTTTGACAGGGAACGATTTTTTAAATGGACTGAATATAATTTTGTAATAATACAGTTAATATTGTTTGAAAGTTTAGCGGTGTTTTTCTATATCAACAATATTGACTACGTTGCGAGAGACGTCATGCGTGTCAATGGGCTAACAATAATGCTCGGGCTCCATTTGGGATAATGTTATAGTTATTGACTATGGCCTATAAATGCGCCTTATTTATAGCATTAATAATATCACCGTTAACACATTGCTACATTTGTGTAAATAAATAAATATATTACCTGTCAATGGTTACATTTGTGTGAAATGGACAATAACTATAACATTATCCCAGATGGGACAGGAAGCTAAGAAAAATAAGTAGAAAGTGGACTCCAGGCGCCGAATTATTATTAGGATGATGAAGATAATTAGTATAATACACATACACAAATCGAGCAAAACCTTTATTCGAAAGTAGGACAAACAGCTATCTTATAATTTCACATAATTCTATTCAAATAACTAAGCCAATTTTGAACAAGGCTTTGCGACAGAAAGTTACAATTAGCCGTAATAGATGATAAGATGAACTTGTTAAGTATTATAAGACTGATAAGCCAGTAAATAAACTGCATAGACATCTCTAATTGTGCTATAAACAAATATATTCGTAGAAATAAGTCCTCAAGCTCTAATATATCATTAATCAGTGACGGGGTGAACGAACTGGATCAACGCTTTTGTCTTTGCTAGGGACCAGAATAATAGACCGCGATGATAACATTTTGGCTTGACATTACAAAATTATAGCCCAACAAATTATAGTCGCGTTGAAATATATTATCCCAGAGCGAACATTATCCGAGGAAATAATAAAATCCAGCTGCCTATTTCTAACTTACAGAGATAATAAAATGATGCTGTAAATCTTTACCAATAGTTCGTATGTAGGTGTACATTTTGTACGAGTGTAAAATGCGTTATTTTATATTTTTTAAGGTCACGATAACGTAATGGGTCATGCTGATATTACAAGTATTAACACAATTGAATCAATTGCGTTCAAATACGCAGAATCCTGACCAGTTAGCATACACGATTTATCTTCTGTTTTTGAAATAATGTTATTATAATGGATAATTTGCATACGTTTTTTATTGTATTTTTAAATCATTTGGTGAAAATGTAGAAATTAATTTTTAAAAATATTTGAAATCTCGAATAAATTTGACCTATTTAAATACCATTATCACTGACTTTTGATGACGTCATAGTTAATTCTCAGTCTTTTTAATGTAAACTAGCTTTAATAGATAAAGACCATGGAAAAAGCTAAAAATCCATTTTGTAAATATTGTAAAGTGCCAAACTGTGAAAACAACATTAAAAGTATTACAGCCAATAGAGTATTTTTTTCATTTAATTTCGGTCATTATTGTATAAATATAATATATATTATTATTCTGTCACAATAATATAATATTTCCCGAAACTGCACTAATTCATTACTATAAACACAATCACAAAACTAAAAGCACATCGCAGTAAATCCCCCCGTTTTGTTGACAATCTGCAAATGTCTAAATGTAAAATGACGTCACGTTTCCATTTCATCAATAGCGTTGCGTTTTACGATTTTAAATATCTCGCGCATTTTTATTAACGTATTATTAATTAAAATCTGTAAATGAACGGAATTAAATAAAAAAAGAACGTTAGACATGTAATTCTACAGTAATAAAGACATCATTTAAGAAAATTGATTCGTATTTGAATTACATGCATATTTCACATTACCACGTACTGATGAAGAAGGAAAATATCGTAAAATAATATTTTCTTAAGTTTTAGCGACTTATATACATAATAAAATTAATAATGTCCGAATAATAAAACACAAATAAATTACCGCGCTTAAAACCGTTAAAACGTAGTTTTATTAAATATCGTAAAGATACATCGAGACTACTGGTATGTAAAACCCACCAATTTGGCTAACACCAATGTGGTAGTGACTATAAAATATGGGCTATTACTTTTATATTATTATTTTTAAAGCTTTTATTTTTACTAGATAAACTTGGGCAAGTTTCGATATAGCTCGGTCTGATATTAATTAGAATCTAGGGAAGGCCATCCATCGACCTTTCTTTCAAGTTTGCCGACACAAAAATTCGGAATCAATTTTTTTATTAGAATTTTTTTTATAACGCGCGTGCAATTAATAACTTTAATGGAAAAGAAGAACCATTTTACCTAAAGTAGAAGTTTCAGTTAAAAGCGATCAACATCACTTAAAATTTCAAAATGATTTTTTTTTATTACACTTGTTCAGCAAACGTACGCAAGTAAAGCGGAGCGGGCAGTCTGCCAGGTGGTAGGCATTTGCCCGACTGGATGGCTACCACCCCTGGTCTAAAGTATGCCACCATAACAACCTTGAGTTGTGTTCCGGCATTAGTGACCAGGTTCCAGTTTCCCTTAAGAGAGCAGCAGCGCATTTGTAGCAACTTTGCTGTTGCAAATGTCCATAGGCGATGGTAACCGCTTTCCATCAAGTGGGCCGTCTGCCTGTTTGCTGATCTCCTGCAATAAAAAAAAAGTCTTAGTAATACCAAGATAATATGTGCATCAAGTACATTTAAGCAAAATTCTGTAACGTAGTAAAAAACACATGTATGTATCACTTTTACGAGTGCTAGACACCTAAAGGAATCGAGTTAGTGTAATAAAATTCACAAAACCCTTGCCCTATCGTAAAATGTGTAATGTAAATCGTACATACCGGGCTTCAGTAGTTCAATATACGAGTCATAATTGTACTTAACATTCCACCCACGTTCTGCCAGTGCGTCCGTATTTTTACTAAGGATACTTAGAAGTTTTTTATCACTGTTCGAAGGGCTACCAACGTCGGCACGTTTGAATACATTTACTACATGGAATGTATTGTACTAAACGGGGCAGGCGTTTTGATTCTGAACAATATTCGTAGCTGTTTTATAAAGTGACGGCTTTTTCTATGGAAACGGCTTTTCATTGTGTTCACAAATTTCACGTCGCTCAGCGAGCTATCAAGTGAGATATTCTTAACCTATTCTTCTTTATAAATATGAATTTGTCAAATAGCAAAAGCACATCACCACATAACAAAAGCCTAAACCAAATTGCAGTCACGTCAAACGGGAGATCCTTGTGGCAGCTGTCAAGTACACATTTTACTAAACAGTTGAGACTTTCAACACAAACATTTCTTTCTTTGACTATTGTTTATTTTAACCAATAATATTTTTTTTATTAAAATGCGCAGCTATAAACTTTCATACTCGGTCCTCCTCTTATGCACCTGCTTTTGTTAGTAACTATGCCCAAATGCGACTTAAAAAATATTAAAAGTTAAAAAATAACGCGTTAACAAATGGCTTTGGAAATGGAATTAATGTATGTATTATACATGAGCTATCTGTTAATGAATGGCGTGAAGTTATGTATGTATGTATGTATCTGTTAATGCTTAACATCATTAACAATGTTCCATCTTAATGCATTAAACTCTTGGCTACAATTGCGTGATGCAGTCACTAACCTTCACTAACATTGTCCCAGGTGTCGCAGAGGCACTGTAGATAAAATGAGAAATGAGGTGATCTGTAAAGAAACCAGTGTCACGTCACAGCTCGGAAAATATTGAGGCGGAAGTAGCCACGGACTGGTAACGCCTGTTGTAATATCGATAGCAGTTTTAAATATCGGTAATAGGGGAGCGGACAGTCAAATGAACTGAGATAATTTCTTTAAAAATAAAGTCGTAGCATCACAAATTTTGTAGGAGCGTACCTAATTATGCCGTCATAAGTAGGTACAAGTAAAAGGACTCAATAGCGTATTCACTTTGTTTGAAAAGTAATTAAAATTATTTCTATACTGATATTTTAATAATTAGACGAAAAGATGTTATTTTAACGCTTGTCTTTTATACATATGTAAAAATATTAGGATTTATTGTAACATGTGTCCGCATCCCTATTAAAACAAATTAGGCCGGAATCACAAAGAATGCGTACAATTTCGCAAATCAAATCAACAGTATTGGAATTAGACGTAATTGCCAGGTTTTCAGTTGAACAGAGGGAATAGGAGATGCTTTGCTTTATTAATTCAAAAATTTAATCTTGAAATATCAATTCGTGTACTGAATGCGGAAAGCAAATTATAATTGTTTTATAGGAATCATTAATTTACGTTTTCATCCCTCGAGATAAAGTCTGATTAAGTATTCAAATAATGATTTTACGTAAAATTGTACATTTTATTGTAACTGTGGTACGATATGGATGTTGTGAGTAGAATTTTTATAAGGTGAATTAATTTAAATAATATTACACTAGCGTTAGCAAATTATACTATTCTGATTCAGAGACCCAGAACAGAGGTAGGCATGACCGCGAATGAGTCTCTTTCAGTTAAAAGTTGCCCTCACAAACTCATCAAAGCCAAAAATAGTACGTATATCATACCGTGACCCTGTGTAATGAATGGACAAGATGTATCAACGAATTTACTTGTATAACCGGTATTCAAATGCAATGAAAATTTATGGCAGTTCCTGGAAAATGGTTTTCATAAAAGTGAATTTCATGGGAACATCAGCGGCCGCTGGTGAATATTAGAAACACTTAAGGGGTGGGTATGCCGTTACTCACTTTGCTTCATTTATCACACCTTCAATGTACTTAGATTATATTAAAAAGGGAGTGTGTTCTCAAGTAGAAGTACTGATATTACTTTAATAAATAACATTTTTTTTTCATTTCTAATATTCTGAAATTACAGTTGGAGTTGCCTGATCACAGGAATGAAAACAGTCCTTTTACCTCGGGTGAAAGGCCTATTTAGGCTCTCGAACTATAAACCATCTCATGCTTTTATAGGTCACTTTCACCTCTACTATAATAATTTACTACTATATTATTAAACATATCTATTAAAATTAGATATTACAAACAAACAACAACAACAAAAACAAAGAAAACATAACTTGCTTGTATTTTGTATTATATCTATAATCCGCCAAGACTAGAAGTAGAACAGTGAGTCTAGGCTAGCGACTTCTAAGGGTAAGGTGCCCAGAAGGCTGGCTACGTTTCCTCGCTGGGTTGCCATATTGATCTGCTGTCCCAGGTGCGCCAGCTTGCTTATTACTTGAAGAGTTGATGTGTTGTTTTCATAGCTTTTTGTAAAAAATAGGGTCCTACAGTCTAAGCACCTCAACAGCAAACGGCAATGTCAAGCAGTAATGACGTAAAAATATGTAAATGTAAATAATTGTAAAGATGGTATATTTTGAGACAGTTAATTTATCACTTTTTCCTAAACTAGGACTAGTCTGTATTTTGGAAGTTACATCGGACAATGTGTACCTTCTCTTTTTGGTCAAGTCATGTAAATAATATACATTAGAGGGTTATTAGGAAACTATATCATTGAAATAAAAATGATTACTTACATATTTCGTTCCTGAATATCGAAGGTACTTTCGATATTCAATGTAGGTACATATGCATTTTATGGAATCAGGTCATTTTCAAAGCCGTAAAGAAGGAACAAGCAAATATCCAAAGTAACTTTAACATTACATATTAATACAGATTTATAGTGATTTTTATATAATCATATGAATTTTTTCTTCCAAACTTAATTTATAAATGATATTAGAAACCGATTCAAGAAAATGGTTTTGTGTATCAATATTAAAGTCGGACAGAAGAACGGATGGATATTACATATTTATAAAGGTTCTATTTTGATTAATTGGGTGTGGGCCCATAAAAAGGGATCGTGAAAAAAGCAACTAGTACATTTATAATAATAAGCTGTGCCCGCGACGTCGTTCGCGTGGAATTTGTTTTCAAAACCCCCTGATTTTGAAACATTCTTCATTGGTGCTCCGCTCCTATTGGTCTTAGCGTGATGATATATAGCCTATATTATAGCCTTCCTCAATAAATGGACTATTTAAAACTGAAAGAATTTTTCAAATCAGATTAGTAGTTCCTGAGATTAGCGCGTTCAAACAAACAAACTATTCAGCTTTATTATTATTATAAGATTATTAAATCTCCAAGTTGCTAGTAAAATGACTTGGAATTTCCAACAATTTTTATATATATATTTTGTGCGGCATAGTACTGGCCACCAAATATAATTTATGAATTTAGAACACATATTCTTTTTTTTGTAATATTTTATCTCTATATTTAATACGCCATATATTCGCACGCACAGTTATTCATTATCAACATAATGGGGATTGTTCACTTTTTTTCAATTTAGCTTTATGAAAAACCATTTCGAGGAATAGTGTTCCTAATCATTTCTGTCTAGTTAAAATTCCAAAAAACGTACAATCCCCTTGTATTTTGAAAGAAATGCGTTTGACCTTTATTTGACCTTACTAAATCCTATGACGTCATTTACGTCTGGTGAAATGCATATGAATACCGTAGCCATTCAGTTTCAAAATACAAAAGGACCGACATTTTCCTTTTTATGTCATTGTTATGTCATACAACATCAACATAAACAAACATTTTATTCGACGTACTCCAGAATAAAATTATGTATATATTATCTCTTCAGACCAATATTTCTTAAATATCTGTAAAGAGAATACTTACATATGGTCTCTAACTAAATGTCAAAGAAAAGTGCATTATATAAACGAGCGTCTTCGTAAATGGCGATTGGAACGATGTCGAAATCTTTTCAAGAGATACGATCCAAAAAATAACCGGTTTACTGATGAGAAGATCATCACGGTGGAAGAAAATTTAACTGGCAAAACAATACACCTTGCGCCAGAAGTTATAAGGACGTCCAAAATCACATATTGGAAACAATGATTTAAGCATTAAGTGTTACTTTATTCGCTGGATAGCAGTGGATTTTCCAACAGGACTCTGTACCCTCCCATGAAGCTAATTCAATCCAACTTTGGTTGCAAGCCAATTTGTGTTCTGACTTGAATTCTTTGGTGTATTCTTTATGAACTGCATTGGAGCTAATGGCATACAAAAATTCACCAGAACCTGAATTTATCTCAAGGGAGCCCAAATCAATAAATGGAAACTGATTGAAAAGATTAGCACCACCATAGAAGAATGGCCTATATCTTTAAAGCTTAATTAATTGAAAACAAGGATAGCTATTTTAAATAACTTATTTTTATATATACATAAATCTAGATGTTATTAGTTATAATTCATGTAAACGATATATGAATATTTAAAATTCTTCCAAAAATATTTTAGCTTTACTTTGACTGATGTCTTAAGAGTTCACATTACGAGTTATAAGAATAAGATGGTTTCTATAATGAAAGCAAACTATTGTGAGTTATAAATTTGTATGTGCCCTATATTTATATGAATTGATTAATAAAATATATCTTTTGACTTATTGTTTTGCAAGATGAAATAATAAATAACTTTTAGCAGTTAAACTTGTTTATTTACTTAAACATTTATTAATAATAATTTAGGACATATTATATAATCTTTTCAGAAATGTTCAGTTTTATCTTTTTCTTTTTTCTGCAGGCTAGCATTTGGTTTTTTCTATACATAAAGTTTTCATGTAAACTGCAGTGGATAAGTCATAAAATTCTATGATCAAGCATAACCCTTGCTTATGCAGAAAAGTTGTTGCTAATTTTTTCTGAACCTGAAAAAAAAAGATATAAAGTGTCTATTTAATTACTCGCATAGTCCTTATTTAACTCATAATTTTTCATATTAGTAACTATGTTACACATCAAAATCATGTTATTAAGAGATTTACAATCATTAAGGTATTTGTCACAAATCTTCATATTCCATGAAATTCTTCAAGCCATAGTTGTGCTTAATTAATCACTTTTAAGCCGCCACGTGAATATATTTAAAACTACTGGAGAGTTTCATATTTTCCGGTAATTTGTTGTATAAGATCAGATCCATAACATACATTAGCAATCAAACACACTATCTAACCGCTAGGGCAGTGGTGCAATGTCTGTTCCTTTATTTGTATGTATTTGTATGAGATACTTTACTTGTATTATAGATTATTAGGAAAGTAATATAGGTTGCTGATTTATTATTATATTAATATTATTTCTATATTGCTAAGCTGGCCACACTAAAATGATTACGATGTGTCATAATGAATAATGACAGTAACATTTAAATAGTAGCACAGATTAATATGATTTAAAAATCGAATTAAAAAAAAACTAACTCTTAAAACACAATATACTACATATTTCTATGTTATCTGAAGAAAATCTATATCATAATTAAATTTGTGTTTAAACGATTTTAAGCGCGGCATTTTATTTGATTTTCATTTCAACGCTTCGACCACTTTTCAATAGCTATGATTACGAAGACATGTGAAAGACAACTGCCAGACTTCAAGACTATGAGCTCTTTCTGCGTGCACCGAAACACACTCCAACTTGATTAATTATTTTTTTAATTTATTTTACTACGTCCTTTTAACATGTTGTTTAAAACTTAATATACAATGATAACTTACATCGTTTTGCGAGTTCGCACCAAAATGCGGTTTCAAAAAGTAACAAAAAATACTTTTATTATTGATTTACTTATTCATTGATTACTACATATCTCCTAGGTCTTATCGGAGATGGTTCGATGATTTTGTATATCACTGATTGTTTTGAAATTGTAGCAATTCGGGATCGGCAGTGGTCGACTGTGTGAATTATAAATAACGAGCACTATGAAGTATATAAAGGCATTTAATAGGTTTAACGGTACACGATTGACAACAGACATGGCGGGACTCAAGAATACACGAGAAAAACGTGCTGTCAAAAATATTTAAATATAACTTGACATCTCGATACCTTCAAGGAATACTACGCCAACTTAATTTTAGGTATTTTCTGTTTTTAAGGGAAAAACACATTAATGTCTTAATATTGTGTTCATAAATTTCATAAAAAAATATTAAGAAACTCAAAATCTTTTGGTTTTTATGAAATTTTAGGATTATGATTAGTATTAGATAAATATAATTTTAGGATTAGAATTAAACAATATTCTTTATGAAATTTTAAAAACATAATGTTAAGAAATTAATGAGTGATTTTCCCATAAAAACAGAAAATACCTAAAATTAAGTTGGCGTAGTATTCCTTGGAGGTGTCGATCTGAGGTGCCAGTGCCAATTACAGACCTCACTTTAACAGAAATAAAAAGCGATGCACTATCTATCTATATCGTACCCTTGCTGTAGACCGGTACACAGATCCGGTTACGATACTTTTATACTTTCTATTTCAATCTTTTTTATTCGATTTCCCTCAACCTTAACGAGAATGAGTCGAGCACAAACGTATCTGTTACCATGTTTTTTTAGGGAATGTTTTATTTCGAACAGCTTTTACGTAGTTCACCTTCTAATTAATTGTAGGCTAATTGTATGTTTGCTTTTTGCTCTTCATTGACTGGCAAACTCCATTACCCGAGATTGCTGGAAATCTAGATACATTGCAATTAAATCTCCCAAAGTATATTTAATTAAGCTATTTATTAATGGATTTGAATTTCCTAACTAACAATATTGAATAATCATCCTAACAGAGCAACACTGGATGTATAATGATGATTTCTATAATATTCGTTATTATAGAATGACGTTTTACGTATAAGTCCAAGTTGACAGTAAGTAAATGAGTAAATTATTTCAAGTAGTAGGTAATACTATGCTAAAAAGCTATGATTTCCCCCACTAGTGGTTGTGGCCCTTGGTGCTTCCACCTGCCAGGGCACATGAAGCTGGTACCTATTGCTTTCACTTTCTTGTAGCTCTGCCATAAGGCGAAGGAAGGAATACCCGGGGGTTTTAGTGGGTCTGGATTTAGCCGGTCATAGCGTGCTATTACCACCAATATCAGGGGGTGGTGTTCTCAATCGAATTTCCTCTCGTAAATCAATACTTTCCTTTTTCGTATTAAGTATATATTTCTCTAAATACTCTTAGTACTACAATTATATGTCCGTAACATTTTTTTAAGTTAATTTTGTTTGTGTGTACATAGATTTAAGTTACAATCTAGGTCTATATTATTTTACTTTAAAGCTCTGCTAACTTTACGGTTGTAATTTTTTGTGGATACCAATAAATGAGAAAACAAGTCATCGCGACGCTAATCCTCCTTAACTGCTTTTTCCCGGTTAGAGAATTGTACACAGAGCGTATGAACTTCGAAAAAAGTTGAACTCTTGTAGGTACATACTTTCTTTGTGTCTTAAACAAAAATTTGAAGTTAATGGTTTTTTATTAGTAAGGAAAGGATAGATGATTATTAGAAAATTTAATTACAATAGGTACCAACATTTATTGATGTTATAATACTAGCAGTACTTTATGCTGTAAATGTTAAAATTTTGTAGAAATTTATACGGTTTTTGAACACTTGCACGAACTGAATGCAAAAGATTATCCACTACAATTTTTAAAACATCACTTAAATAAATAATTGATAAATTATCCCAAATTTTCGCTAAATCTTAAACTTAATTGTCTTTGGAGTCTTCTTCATCATTTTGCTATATGTAATAGAGAAGTTTCATCCAATAATCAGGGGTCATCATCACTTAGTTTAAATCATTGAGTTTGGATATAACGCCGCATACTTTATTTCTAATTGATGATTTTTGACTAACCCATTGGCATTATAAAAAGTACAATTTACGTTTGTTAACTACGAGGATTTCAATTCGCACGACCGCAGATGGTGCTTGCGGATGCGGAAACGTTGTTTACGCGGAAATTGCATGCGCGCGACACATTAGTAAGCCCCCGCAAATTACGACAGCAATCTCGAACGAATCTACGGCTAAATTCATATTTGTGCGGTTCGTACACGGCCCCGTAACGCGTTTATGTGCTGCTCTGTGTGGTTGTTAACAAAACCGTGGTGGTAAAATTAAAACCTGTGGTAAAATTGTAAAATGTTTTCAGTCATTTTTTTTTCAACATGGCTGTTTTTACATTTATCTATATTATATGATAGAGTCCTGCTAGAATCATTCTTTGATTACAGTTCTTAGGACTGGCTTTATCACTGTGGTACCACGCTCTTGTATAATATCGACGTGAAACGGTTAGCCTTGTGCTAATCATGTTTCGTGCGATGATTGAAAGTTCCGATGGCCTACTCCCCCTCCCCCTATTTCACCACTATTCCAATTCTTCCTGTCTTGATGCCTGCCTATTCCACCCCCTTTACTCCATCTCTCCTACTCCCCCTCTTTTTTTTCTTCAGCCAATCTCCATCCACTGCTGGATATAGGCCTCTCCAAGTACACGCCACATATTCCAGTCTCCCGTCTTCCCCATCCAGATCCTTAACCGATCGCCCTATCCAATCCCAAAGGATGGCAACGCGTTGACTCCGTTCCTAGTGTTGCAAACATCTATATGTGACGGTAACCACTTACCATTACATGGGCCATCGGTCTTTTTGCCAACTTTGCAATAAAAAGTGTATGTAAATAATTTATAGTAAAGATGGGCTTAAAAGAGAAAACAATGGGATTGAGGTACAATGAACGCATGATGTTTGGGTCTGCGTACGCGGGCCTCCTCCTTAGACAGCGGAGTGATGGTCGGATGTGAGTCTCTTCCTTTGAAGACCGCTATAGGGTAGTCGGAGTACCTCCGCGGCACCCTAAGAATTGGTGCGTACAGTCGTCACGGTCGAGCGTCTCATAAAAGTGCGGTATATGGGCGCTGGTTATGTTTAGTGGGTAGTCTGGCGGTTGGTTCATCGCAACCGGCCACTATAAGTCCCACACTCCACGGTGATCTCCTACAGGACCGAAAATAGTTTGCAAATGCAATCCACGCGTGTTATAAAAAATTGAGAGATGGTGGTCAGAAACAGCATATTACATGAATTACGTTTCTTAAGACGCCTGACTTTTTACTCGTATTTCATTTTTTATTTTTGGTTTTATATTTCGTGATCAGCTAAAGAAATAAAACTTGGTGTAAAATATGCATATTTTTCCTTTTAAATTATGTAGTTAATTACTTCTTTGTATAAGTAAATTATTGAAAGTAATTACTTTTACGTAATTACGTAAGACTTCTTTGAAGACGTTAAACGGATTTAAACGATATTTCTAGGAACAGCTTGCAATTATAGCAAACAAAGCCTCACTAGTTAGTACCTCCTATATTAGAAATTCTTCGTATATTAGTAGCAATATTTTATTTAAACTAGTAATAATATAAGTACTCAAATTAGAATTCATAAGATTATTTCATTAGATAAGTACCATCATAGACAATCGATACTAATAATACTTTTTAAATTGTTTAAAATAGCTTCGTACAGTTCATGAATCTAGCCAGAATGAAGTATGTATGTATGTCAGTGTGTACGAAAGTTCGACCTTTATAACTCCAACGTCGTGGTCTACGTCAAATTGTAGATTTTTGACTGATGCCAAACATAGGAGTTTTGAGAGCAACTCAAAAAGCCATAATTCACTAAAGTTGAAATTTTCCGCCCCAACATGTACAATCCTTGCTAAAAAAATATAATATACAATACATAAACAGAGCAAACTATCCCCTTATAAATTTCTGTAACCGATTCATATTCTCCCTTAAAAGAACATGTAATATTTTCTGCTAGTTTTGACAATGAACGTACTTAAAAGATAAAGAAAAACGTAGTGTTTTTAGAAATAAATTTAAACTAAGGCGAGAATATCGTTAAACGCTAGTTCAATATAATATCCAGTAAATAAATATGTTTGAATTGTTGCTTTGTAATATTATAATTATTCAATTAGTCTACACCGTGTCAGGAATCTGAATTGGAAAAAAACATACTGTATTATTATACAAAAACATTACAATTAATTTAAATACCACTGAACCCATCTAAAATAAAACTAATACTAAGTCCGGTCCAGCCCGACCATATCGTTGTCGTAGGGTAGTGTACTTATAAGGATGGCAGTATTACCTCGCTGAATACAGACACTAATTCTCTGGGCGAGTAAATAAATTATTTCTTTGTAATATTTTATATATCTGGTACGAATAGAATTTAGAAAACAAATTTTAAATATTTATGAACAAGTAACAAGTAATAGAATAAAATAAATTGTAATCCAATTAACTTCAGATATTTTAGATAGATATTTAGATTCATTTACTTGAAAACTGTCTAGTTAGAATAATTTAAATTGGCGATGATTTTGATTATAACATATAAATTTAATAATTTGAATCAAGCAATTTTAAATGTTAGTCCATTATAATGAACATTTTGTAGTTCATAATAAAATTTAAGCTGAAGAGACTCTATGTTGTTATGAGAAAGGAAAATTATGCTGATGGTGAAATGTTTGCTTTTCCAGCGTACAAAGTAAAAATTAATGTTGATCGCCTTTACTATTTAAAAAAACTGTAATCTTATTAAAGAAAGTTAAAACGTGCACCTGTAAGTCCCAAGCTTTGAGTAAAGCGCTCCACTTTTTACTTAATGCTTTTAATTTGCGAAACTTCAATATACGAAAATGTTAGTAGTCTCGTTACGAAGAAACAAACGACTACTTGCTTTGAAACATTATTTTAGGCATAAGTTAAAATTCTATGTAAAAATATAATTACTTTGTCTTTGACGAAGCATCTTAATATGTATGTTAAAAATTGATATTACTATAAACAATAAAACAGGTAGAACAATCACCGTGCAACTTGGTATTGGAATTTAATTTGCTTGCTGCCTTCTGCTAATCTGTGGAACAGATTTTAACGTAGTCCAATTACGAGATAGAATTAATATAGGGGAAAGATAAGGCAAAATTTTCTCATTTTGGCTGGATTAATTTAGTTTACTAATATGTTATCAGTAAACTCGACGTGTAAATGATGGTAAAATGTAATAATATTAGCTCATATACCTCCCGCTGCTCAGGCCTCCCATTTTTATAGGGGAAGGTATAGTATACCCGTCATGCTTGTCCAAGGCGGATTGGCGGGTTTGACACGTCCGCTATCTCACTGTGCAAGTTTCATCACGATGTCTTCCTTTACCGCTAGTACGTGGTAATTATAACAGCATGCGCATAACTTTAAATAACTGTCTAAGTGGTGCATGTTTTCCAGAAAGGATTCGAACCAACGCCCTTTGAGTTTGTGACGCGTGCTGTAACAAAAAGTTACCATGACTTAGTAAATGATAAATTAAAATGTTTCCATTTTCATTACGACTTTATTTAATAACTTTTTTATATAGTTAAATGGTTAATATGGTGACTTACTATTGAAAATGTCTTTCATACGTTCTATGTCAGACATTTAAGCCTACGCAGTAAATCCCCGACAGGTACATAGATAGGGTTTCATTAATGGCAGTACCTGCTAGTCGAGTGAGACGGATGGCCGGTGACCTACAACTGACCTTACACCTTTATATCTCACCCTATCTGTTACATACCTTTTTACTAGCAGAGTGACAATGCTCCGAGTTAATAGGTTTAAAAAAAAGGATGAAATTCGTTACATTTCTGGTTGTAAAGATAGAGAGGCGTGATCATTTGAAAACATAATAATGTAAAATTATGAGTTTGTTGAATGAGGCACTTTTTGTTTGTTGTTTATTGAAATTTATTTCGTTCACCTATGTATGTACACTACTCGCGAAAACTTAAGAAAATATTATCCGAGAAACTTATTTTGCTATTCATTAAATATCCAAAGTTATAATATTATAGTATAATTAGTTGATGATATATGTCCCCTTAGACAACGGAATTCAACGGATCAGTATAGCGATCCAGCGAGGTAACGCAGCCAGCCTTCTGGGATTCTTACTTATTGACTATGATGACCTAGCCCAATATTCTTTTTCTAGTTTTAAGGGGTTAGGTTCAGTATTCTTCGTT
This sequence comes from Dendrolimus kikuchii, assembly GCA_019925095.2. NCBI lineage: Eukaryota > Metazoa > Arthropoda > Insecta > Lepidoptera > Lasiocampidae > Dendrolimus > Dendrolimus kikuchii. Next base: position 12,907,696 of record CM034398.1, on the reverse strand, counting down.
TCATTAGTTTATAATTTACTTATTATAATTATAGTTTATAATTATATCAAAATACTAATTTAAATAGATTAAATAACAGGGTAATTATTTGTCACTTTTGTTTAATAGCATTGCGACAAGTTTATTTGTTTACAACTGTAACGATGACAGCATAGAGGCCAACTACAAAGACAAATGCTTACAATATTCCCGTGCCAAAACTTAGTTCAGTTCAGTTAACTGTTTACGGAGCGCTGCACAATCAAGATTGGTGTGTATGAACAATATTTAAGTTATAAAAGCAAGTAATACATAGGAGGTATTGTTGGAAACTGAAACAATCACTTGTTTTATCTTAATTTGCTTTAAGCAAATTATGGAAGCATGAATATTTTGGTTTTCAATTTGTTGGAACTAACTTATTATTCGTTTAGACAATGAATTCCAGTAAATTAAGAAGTTGTCGGTTAAGTACACGTCTATCCAAACGCCAATTTTGCAAGTTATCTCGCTTCTTATCTAATGAAAATATAAATCAGGCTTTAGAAACAAATTAATACACCAGAGTGAATTAATACAAATATATATGAAAAATCTGATTTAATTTGTAAATGCGAAATCCTTAATTTCTTTTGTTATATTATTTTTGATCGTAAGTTAAGGTAGCATAATGGCTAGCGCACGCGTCCTTAACTCAAAGGGTGCGGGTTCGATCCTGGCCGGAATGCATGCACCACTTAGGCAGTTTTCTGACCTAATGTGCATATTGCTACAATTACGACGTGCTAACAACGGTGAAGGAAAACATCGTGATGAAACCTGATTATCGAGATAACCGATGTGTCAAACTTCCCAAGCCGCCTTAGGCAAGCGTGGCGGGTATACTGTCCGTTCCCCTATAGTGGGAGGCCCGAACCCAGCAGTGGAACGTTTATGGCTGTTATTATATATTTATTGTATTGCTTTCGATATTGATTTTATACAACACGAACTTGTAATTATTAATGAGCAACCGTCGCGTATCAGCACATATCGTGATTGTAGACAAGAGCTCTATTACAATAATAATGTGCTCTGAGTGCTTCAGCCTTGTGTGCTCAACTACTTTACAAACTAATTAACATTGTAATAGATAAAGGTCTGTGCATTGTTGCTAAGATTCTAGTTTCTATGAACTCTGAGAAAACTGCTTTTTAAATATCGGTTCACACGGGTTGTGGTTCTAGGCAAGCAAATAGATACTAAACTTTTAGGAAGAAAGGAAATATTTTATTAAGAACAAAAACAAAAAGGTAAAACAAAATAAGTCCTAAATTGGACCTAGTTTTAGCCTAATGCTAACAAAAACCAGCGCTATTCTTTCGCTTGGGACTAGAAAGAAGTCACGGTGGGCAATACAACACACATAACACTAATTAATATACAATACTAGAGTTTTACGCGGGCCAAAGCCTATTAAGTAGCTCTATTTTACTTACAAAAAATTAAGTTTCATATATATATACATTTCATACACAATAACTTTTATTGAAAAACTATATGCAATTAATGGTGAAAACCGCTTAAAAATCCGTTGCATAGTTTAGGAGTCAGCGGATATAAAGACAGACAGACGTGGAAAACGACTTTCTTTTTTACGATATAATGGTATGGTATTATATGGTAATCAGTTTAATAATAATAAATATATAACGAATTTGCAAACTCCATAGTAAAACAATAATTTAAAATTTACAACATAATTTAAAATAAAGATTTATTTAAAGTTTTATATTAAATTATTATTATACAAGGTGTCTCAAAAGAAAGTTTACATTTGTTTAGCTGACTACATGAACACATCGAAGCTGAGAGGCGCGGGGTGTGTGCCAATAGGTAGCCTGGCTTTTGGGAATTCAGGCACTATGCAGCGTTTTTTGGAAGCGGACCGCGCGCAGTGCGTAACTGACGTGTGCGAGACTTACAAAAACGGTGATTCAGCGACTGTAGCGCGAAGATTCTGCAGTATTCGAGGTTTTCGTCACTTAAATGTCAAAAAATGTGAAGAGACCTGTTCAACACTAGAAGAACCAAAATCTGAGCAGCTACGTCACTAACAACAGTGAAAAACGTGAAATGTAAACCAGTCTGTTCACGAGGATCCGAATCTCTCGATTCGGGAGCGCACAAGTGCCTTTAAATGTGCCTAGATCATCCTTACACCGCATTTTGCATAAAGATTTAAAACTGCACCAGTACAAAATTCAATTGGTGCAAGAATTAAAACCCCAGGACGCTAGTCCTAGGCTTGAGGCTAAGAGTAAGTGAAATTCTCCTTGGCAAATTGACCAGAGGCGACATAAACTGACCTGCACGCAGTCCTGATTTAACTCGTAAGGACTTTTTCCTGTGGGGTTATATCAAGTCTAAAGTTTATAACAATAAACTGACTTCTCTGGAGGACTTAAAAGAAAATATTCGTTACGAAATCGCAGCCATCACAGAGTCGACTTGCCGAGCCATCATTAGAAATCTAACCGTTCGACTAATGAATGCCATGAACGCGTAGTTTTACATTTAGACGATATTATTTTTTTGAAATAAATTCCCAAATACTGTACTATATGATAATTAATAAACATTTTTATATACATCTTATTTTTTATTTTATCGACTCACAAAGTATAAAGTTTCTTTTGAGACACCTTAATTTGAATGTAAAATTATATCTAATAATAATTTAATGTATCATTTTAGAATAGTCTTCAGTTACAGTATTTGGCGTTTAAGGGTGGTCATTCCACGAGAGCATTACATCAGATAAGAGTATTACATCTGACGCCATATGCCTAATGGTTACTATTTATATCGTGATACTGTTAGACAAATTCTTCTGTTGAATGACCATCGTAATAAACAGAAAAAGTACTTAAATATATATTATCATTACATAATCATTAAATAATCAGCATTTTTGGAATAGAAATATATTACTGTTACGACTTAGCCCCCCGACAAAGACAAATTTCACGAAGCACGCTATTACCTGTCGGCATTCGAACCAATTATAATACCTTTATGATTGTCTTCTTTTGTTTACTTATTTATTGGTTATTGTGTTTAAAATTTGTAATTAGAAAACAGCCTATTGTGTATTGTACTCGTTTATGGCCGGTCGCAGGCATAATTACGCAGGTGTGCCGATTACGTTTGCTGGGAAATTGCGTCGACGCTTGCCAGGTTGCATCGGTGCATTGAAAAGCAATGGCCCAATGGAGAGATCGTCAGTCAAGCGATATTCAGCAGCGAGACAAGACGTGTGTACATTCGATAATCTATATAGTGACGGACTTTGCACGTGTTATTGAATCGCGCATTACGTGTGAACTGATTGTGTTGTACCTGTGTTATACGTGTTTGTATAGTTCTAATAATTTCTATAGTAATTCTAACGGCAATTTAATTCGAGTCCTGCAACTCGTAACACTACTATCTCATACATACATACATACATAACTTCACGCCAGTTCCGTTGCGGGGTAGGCACGAACTACTACCCACTACTATCTCAATATAAGTATATGAGGTTTACACTGCAAATCAGCGTTATGTCAGATATAATTACGGCATAGCAATAAGCTGAGTGCAAACCTTGTTTGCTGAAAATACGGCGTACAAATTTGCAAAACTCTTTTTATCTAAATTATATACAAACAATGCAAGTATATCACTATTTCTTTTAAATAAAGCATATTTCATTCATTCTTTCTGTATATTTAGCCATATATAAACATTTGTAGCACCAAGCCTACACTCAGCGCGTCGTTAATAGCGTCTACGGACACTTACGCGTTCCGCACCCCATCTCACGTGCGCCTGCACACCCATTGACACGATCTAGCCTATATAAGCCGGCGCTCGGCCGTCCAGCGACAGTCTCTAGCCCTATATGCGGATGACACCGCCATATTCAGTAGCGACCCCAGCAGATACAGAATCTGCAGTCACCTCAACGCCTCCGTCAAGGAACTAGGCGACTGGTTCTGTAGATGGAGGATTGAGGTGAATCCCGAGAAGAGTGCAGCCATCATGTTCACTCGTGGCATTCTCTCACCCAATACACGCCCCACCAACCAACTTATGCCCATCAAGCTATTCGACCAAGTTATCCCATGGGTTAACGAAGTCAAATATCTTGGTGTAATCCTCGACAGAGGCTTGTACTTCCACAAGCACACCAGAGCGGTCGGGAACAGAGCACTGGATCCTAGGCCGACTCTATCCGATGATATGCAAGAAAAGTAAGATGAACTTTAGAAATAAGGTGACTCTATACAAAACTTACATCCGCCCCATCATGACCTATGCGAGTGTGGTCTTCGGCCACGCCAGCGATGCTAACATGGAAACTGCAAAGAATCCAGAACCACTTTCTGCGTGCTGCAGTCGACGCCCCGCGCTATATGCGGCTCGCCGACCTGCATCGCGATCTGGAGCTTCCCTCCATCAAAGATTATATAACCACCCTATCGCGCAGATTCTTTGACCGTGCCCTCCTCACCTGAACCCTCTGGTGACGGAGACGGTCAACTACAAACCCACACCGAACGCTCCCACGAGAAAACGTCACCCTCGCAATGTACTCATTGACGAGCCAGACGAAATCACCCGTCTCCTCGCGATCATGAACCCCCCGAGGCTCAGAACATCAGCCTGACATAACAGACGCAGACAAAACAGACGCCGGAGAGTCCCCGGCTCGGATCCTCTTACACAAACGTAAGACCCACCAATCACACTCACTCATTACAGACACAAGTAGCCATACAAGATTAGCTTAGGCGTGTTGCTGGAGAGTTTCTTCCGCCGCTTCTTCTCCTCCAGCTATAACACGTTGCGAAGCGGTATTAATGATAGACTAGGATCGGCTCCGCCGGCGGAGTCGATAATTAGTCCCCAAATAATCACTTCAGCCTGTTGGCTTAGCTCATTCAGCCTTTTACGGCTAAATCTCAATATAGAGTCAATCCCCCGCAGTGGTCGAGCCGAGGTCGAACCTCACAGGAGGTCCTCCTCGAGCGCGCTGCTTCCGGGCTGAACGCCTTCGCTCCTACGAAGTTGGGAAGCCCCCAAAGTCCGGTATCGCTGAAACAGCCATCTGCGGCTATTCAGCTGAGTCCAGCTCCAAAAAAAAAATAAACCAGCGCTGTACGCAAGCCTCTCACCCGCATCGGGAAGTGGTATCGCACACCTAGGCCCTCTACTCACCGCTGACATAGGACTTGAACGGGTGCATCGAGCAATTCGGTGATAAATTGTGTTGTGTTAGAATAAAATTGTTTGCGGAACTTTTAATAAATTCTCCTAACTATTTGTATTGGTTTTCTTCGAATCCACTACACATTTATTTATTTTATATGGACGTGCAGAATAGATAAGTTTGTTATTTTTTATTTAATTATTTATAATTTGTTACATATTGTGGACACATCTTTACGAAATTCCAAAAGATATCGGCGTACGTAAAGTAATCGAGGCACTGTAGGAGAATTGAGAGCGTGTTTTAGGTGTTTCGAACTTTAAGGCGAATGGGTACATATATTAAATGTTGGAGTGTCTGTAGGTTGGGGGTACTATTCTTTCCAATTAATGAAATAGAAAAGATAATAAGATACATTTTCTCGCAAAAAATAACCGACATCAAGGGTAGCTTTTAAAAAAATAAATATGTTATATGTTATACTTCTTCAAGAACATCTTCAAGTCGGTGAGAAGTAGAACATAAAAATTACTATATTTCGCGAATTTGTTGCTTTTTTTTAATGTTTTACTTGCTACTGACTTCAAGATGTTGTGAAAATTTTTGCTTTTTAGTTACTCTTGAAGTCTGTTTTTTTTACATTTAAAAAAAAAAATATTTCCTTTTCAATTACGTATATGGTGTCCAATTACAATGAAATGTATATGATACTATCCTAAAGTTATATTCAATCTAAAGGAAAAATAATTATTAAAATTGGTTGAGAAACAAAAAAGTTATGGTTGTAAAATCGCAAAAAAAACACATTTTCTGTCCGATTTTAATGAATTCTATTCTATTCTTCGGAACCCAAAGTCCAATACTAATATAATTTACATGGGACCATTTTGAAACTGTAATAACAAAAAATCGGTTCAAAAACAAAACGTTATGGCTGGTATATAAAAATAAGTGTTTATGAAGACACTTATTATTAAAAACGAAACTGTAATAAAATCTTTATATCTGTAGGTATTGGCTCTGTGTCTATATATATGTGTGTGTGTGTGTGTGTGTGTGTGTGTGTGTGTGTGTGTGTGTGTGTGTGTGTGTGTGTGTGTGTGTGTGTGTGTGCGTGTGTGTGTGTGTGTGTGTGCATGCGTGCGTGCGTGCGTGCGTGCGTGTTTGCGTGTATGCGCGCGCGCGCGTGTGTGTGTGTGCGTGCGTGCGTGCGTGCGTGCGTGCGTGCGTGTGTGTGTGTGTGTGTATGAGACTCATCTATCTCAAAAACTATTGGTTATGGACAATATTTGGCAGCAAGATGTATTTTATTATGTCTTTACACATTGATGTAGTGAAATTGCAAAAAAGAATGTTAATAGGCAATGGAATCAAAAAATCGATGCGTCTAGAATCTTTCGGACTGAGTTTTAATGTACCACTAAGAATCTAACTTTCACGAGCGAAACCGTAGCGGAATTAACTAGTGAAGCTTTGTTACCAAACTCGTTTCACTTGATACTTATTCTGAGTGAATACAAATTGAATCTTGCCCATGAGCCAAGTAGTTAAGTGAAAAGTGAGATAATGGAGAAGTTTCATACAGCTTTTGAATGAATATGATATTATAAGTTTGAGATAAGGTGCATATTATAGAAGTCGTGGTATAACAACCACGACTTCTATAATAGATTGGAAAAAAACAGTGTTAGTACATAGTCGCTTCCGTCAGTTACTCGTATGGCGGCCAAACATAATTGCTTTCTCATGATTTTACTACACTTTTGTATAGCAGGGGTAGGCGCATAAGAAGTGCCGGCTTGACATTATGAAAGATAACATGCGTAGCACTGGACTAATAACAAGTTCAACGACAACAACGAAAAGTTCAAAAGAAAAGTAGGAAAGCTGCACCTAGGCTTCGAACATTCTGGCTGCAACTGTGTGCAACGGCATGTAGACCATAAATTCCTACTATGTTTAATTTATAGAGACTAAATACTCGTCTTTGACATAAACAGACAAATGGAAGAAAATGATGATTTTATAAGAAAATTGATTTTGACAAAACGGCTATGCCTGGTAGGTACCGTAGAAAGTAATGAAACGCTAACAAGTAAGTGCTGTAACAAAAGTTTATATGTATACAGACTTCACGACATTGAATGTACGTAATACCTAAATAACAGCAGAATACCAGTGTGTTATCATATGAAAACAGTTATAACGACTAACTACGACGGTTTTGAAAGTTTTAAGGGCCCGTTACAGCTGTTTATCTTTGAATGTTACGTTTTATTGTTTTAGTTATGAGGGTTTTGGTTACATTGTATTAATTATACACCCTGAGGTTACCAACGATTTGGTTGGTCCAAAGGTACACTTAGGACTCTTGTAATTCGATTGCTTTGTACTTTAATAGGATAATACAAAGTTTAATTGAATTATTTGAGAGTAGTAACTACTACCTGTGCTAGTGACTGTTCGCCTGGGCATTTGAAATTAAAATTATTTATAATCATGTCTTCTGAACCCTGCGAGATATCGAAATGAACATACACCAAAATTTTACTAATCCGTGTATTCCAAGTTCTAGTAGTTCTAGTTCTAAGTGTTAACTCCAGTAGTTTCCAAAAAAGATGCGACAGGAGCGCCATCTTTTTCGCTATTATCGTCTATCACATGGAAACGACGCCATTCATCGGGATAAAAAGTATTCTAAGTTATGCCCCGGGATATAAGCTAGCTCTATGTCGAGTTTCAATTAAATTCTTTCAGTAGTTTTCACGTGATGTTCTGACAGACAGACAAAAGGACAGAAAGACAGACAGGCGGACAGACCAATGGGAATCTCCTGGTCCGAATCATCCCCCCTGATTATTATTCCATTTTTTAAACGCATTGTACAAACTCGAACCATTTACAGATTTGTTATAGTACTAGAGTCTATTTTACGTACATAAAAATTTATGTACGTAAAATACATTGTTCGTGCCTACCCCGCAAGGGAACTGGCGTGAAGTTATGTATGTATGTATGTATGTAAAAATTTATATGTGTTGTATATATATAAATCTTCAATACTTTAGTTTCTTGTTTAATTAACTACAAGTACGAAGAAACTAAGTCAACATAAAATAGACAATTGCACAGAAAACATAAACAAAAGTCGCAGCCAACCTGATTTGAAGTACCTAACACGTAATGAATGACATGTGGGCAACCTGATAACGTATTTGTTATTGAATTACAGCAATGGTTGTTTACATCGCGAATGCAGCGCCATCTATATTGCTAGTCCGTCTATTTTGAAAAAAACGACGTCATTTATCGGGATAAAACTATCCTAAGTTTCGCCTCGTGATATAAGTTAGCTCCGTTTCGAATTTCATTGAAATCCGTTCAACGGTTTTTACGTAATGCTCTAACAGACTGGCAAACAGACAACAATTTAAAAAAATTGCATTTTCAGAATCTCCTGGTCCGAATTATCCCCCGTACTCTATTATCTTTTATCTGTACCTTTATTTTCCTACTTCAGTCAATACGCATTTTCATTACAGTAGTAAAATGACTTATAGAATAATTTACAAATTACATCCGTAGAGAGTTACAGTTTTAGACAAATAATAATTCCTCCCGATATACCGATTACAAGCGCGGGTCAGTGTACGAATCGTGTAAGCGGAACAGAGTTAAGAATATATAGCAAGTAACACTGTGCCATTTCCGATTGCGAATAACATTCAATATATGTAGATATCACGCCACCGATATTACGTGGAAATACCAACATAGCGGACGAAAGCTTAGGTAAGCGTGCTCCACCTTGGACTGCATTTCCACCTGACATCAGGTGTAATGTCGGTCAAACGAAAACCTATTCAATATTTAAAAAAATACATGTCGGAAACCGGTCTGCGCTTTTCTTCAAACAAACACTACCGATCGGAATTATAAGTTGTGCAAAACTGTAATAATAGTTTTTGAGAATAATATATTGTGACATACAATAGAAAAACGGACGGGTGGATATGAAGAAAATATCGAGCCATTTTATCGTAAATGACATTTGGACTTAAGTATATTTTTTGTTGCAAAAGGTATTTTAAACTGCTATTTTGTTTTAAGTTTTTCAATTTAAGTTAGATTAGAACTACTACTGAATCAAAAGCTGAAAGTTTCAAAACAAAATAATAATTATTAATTAGTATATTTTTTTTATACTTAGGTCCAAATTGTCGCGTACGATAAAATGGCGGTAAAGACTGGATATTACAGTTGCATTTTTGTTATTTGGTCACGAAACTCTAAAAACGCTAAACTTAAAAATATGCATCATATAATTTTCATCAACCCCATTTTCGACCTTTTGTAGGACAACCGTGATCTTAAACAAACAACCAATTACGAACGTCATTTAATATCACCCATTACCTACTTCGCAATGAGAAATGAGTATCCATATTTTATTAAATACCTATTATAACACAGGACATATTTTGTGGTCACGATAAATGGAGATAATAAATAATACGCATAAATATCACACGAATGAGCGGCAGTGGTTTTTCATGTAACGAATTGGTAGAAGTGAATCGTTGAGCTATTGTTTACCAGTAATTCTAGGTATGGGATAATTTTTTGTTAAAGTTTTATTGGTTGTATATTTCACTACATATTTTACTTTACTTCGTAGTAAAACTGCAAAAATGGAAATAATTTAAAATTATTTTTCAATATGCACATTGTCCTTTGAAGTACGCTTATTCAGACCTAAAGCTCTTCAATTGATTTTTTATTTATGTGTGATGTGGTAGGGAGATATTTACTGTCAAAGTAATCAAAATTACACCCCACCCCGGAGGGTGGGCCCATTACAGGGGTCTAATGTTTGAACTGTCAGGTATAAAATTCTGAAAAACAAACATTGTTACGTTTTAAAATACTTTCAAAGAAAATGGACTTTAACAAAGTCCATTAATAATAAAATTATAGTTGTCGCTATGACCGATTTCGTTTAAACAGTATCATTTATGACATTTATGACCACAGGTCATCATAACGATAGCCGCATTTTTTATAGGCTTATTTATTTTCGGGACATTTACCTACCAGTAATTAGGAGTTATTATTTTAATAGAGACGAATCGATATAGACGGGTTTCGTGGTCGTTTAGGCGTCAATATACGCTCGAATAGCGTCAAACAATCCTGATGAATACCAATACACTGAATGGATTAATGCAGGGGAGAACATAATAAATGACTATACACGTTTATTCGCCTGTGAACTCCCTGGCTTTGAAAGCTGGGTCATACAAGTTTAGGCCTAACATTAGCCAGCACAAAATATTTTCTTTATTATATTTTAATGTCGCTCTTTGGTAAATCTGTTATGAAACATGAGTCGGTACTTTTATTTAATTAATTACAAGTGAATAATTTCAATTGCTAAGTTTGTTCGGTAGCGAATTTTTTGAGATAACTGTATTTTTTGGTATCTGTATTAAAAAAATCTTCAGTATATTGGATTTAAATTCTAAATGATATTTATATTTCTTTTACCATAAATTATAATTGCATTGTTTTAATTGGCAATGTTTCATTGTATTTTAAATCAACTGAAGCCTTCAGATTACTCTGATTTCTTATATTTTGTCTCCTCTGTCACAGTTCCGGGCAGATTATACTCTCTTTTCGTATAAAAAATATACTTATATTGTTACATTACATAATTTACTATTTAGAGGTATATAATTACATACCATATCTCATATTATGAAATAATATTTCATCAAAGGCGTTTTATATTTTCTTTGGTTGAATACTTTTATATAACTCTTTAGTCAAATGACAAAAACAATGACGCACTTGACCGATTTTTATTTAATGTATTTGCTATTTTACGTGTCGATATACGATTTATGTATGGTGGGACAGACATTTTCTAATTTTTCTACAATTCAACCGATGGTAATGTAAGTGAATGGTAAGATATAGGAACCGGCTATAAGTTGATGTTTACCTAAATGACGATAAGGACCTAATTGCAAGTTTACGAACTACATTACTAATTCAAATGAAAATTAGTCTTAACGTCGACCTAATGAAAAAATAAACTAAGCAGTTGAACTTTCTGAAATGTAATTCTCACTTCTAAAGACTACTAGCGCAAACAGCAGCCCTATCAAAAATAGTTGACGACAAGACACTCTTGGCTGGCGGCTTAAGTGCAATTGAAAGGCTCGAGTCAACGAGTTTGCCTTCATATCCCATGTCACCCTCATCAAAGGGATGTGACATACTTAGATGAGTCCGCCTGGCTTCACGACTCGGGCAAAGTATGATTTGATTTAGCTTTCTGAAATGTAGCACAAGTTGTATGAAAGAAGGGAAAATGTTATCATCTTTTTTAATGTGTCTATTTAGTATTTTCTTTGATGTTAGCGTCTTGGAAATAATTAAGACTCATTATAATGTCATTAATCCATTCTGTGATCAAATCTACAAAAAAATCTTCAAAGCGTCCGATTAAAATGGAAAATCAAAAATGTAAAATATATGACTGTTTTATATTATTTATTTTGGTACTTTTATAAATAAACTAGCAATGACTTCTTAAATTGCCTTATTGTCAAATCCCGATTAGGTACAGTCGTGATATGAAAATGTTCGCCAGTGTTCAAATTGATTCATTTAACGTTTCGCGAGCACATGTTACCTTTTCAAACTAAATCACAGAATAGACTGTTCGACAGAAAATTATGTTTAACTATGTGACAATGAAGTTTAAAATTATTTAGATCAAAGTTGTTTGATTTTCTATCTTGTCTAAGCAGACTCTTTGGACATCTAAAACCTTTTTAATCGATTTGATTCGATCGTAGTGATTATATCCTATTTATTCCTTATTGTTAATCTCAGCGTCTGTCATTGTCGACATTAAGTTTTTTTTTCACGGTTCTATATTTTATAAACGTAAAATTTATTAAAATGTTGGCAGTATTGTTTCTTGCACTTGTGCAAACAAAAGTCGACTTTTAAGGTGACGAACATTTTTATTCCGCGATTGTACAAATCTATATACAAAACATGGAAGAAACGTATCTCTCCTAAATATTCCACATTTTAGGAAATAAATAGATTAAATATTGTTTTTGGGAAAATCTAGTGTTTTAATGAGTGGCCTTGATGGCTAATTTATCTTTGTTTAATATTTTCTTAAGTTTTCGCGACATTTAGACATAATAAAACTACGTTTTAACGGTTTTAAGCGCGGTAATTTTTTTGATTTTTATTATTCCAACGTTTCGGCCACTTTTCAATGGTCGTGATCACGGTAGACAAAGATGTCAAGTGTCAATGATGTGTCAATGAGTATTGTTAAAGTTTTATTAGCCTACCTACAAGAACAATAACGAGTTGACGGTAGGCTAAATCAAACTGACACCTGTGTGTTTCGTGATGTCGAAGTGGTCGAAACGTCAGAATAACAAAAAAAAAACAAATTACCACGCTTAAAATCGTTAAAACGTAGCTCTCTTTGTTTCCTTATACTTCACTAGTCTAATATTCATTCATGGTATGTACGTAATCTCTATGGAAACTTGATTTGCGTGAGTTAATGATAGAGATACTGCGTTATAATTATGAACTAAGGCTAGTTTGATAGGTATTAAAAATGATTATTATATTACAGAATATCAAATAATGTTTGTATGTCTGACAATTAAAAATATTTTTTTATGTTTGTGGTTTGGCAACTAGGCCTTTAAGCCAGGCGCAATTGTATTGTAGGTTACAATCGACGCCGTATAACGGAGTTCTTGTGAAAACTCGAAAGGACACATTTGACTATACAGTTCACATATCTCACAAAAACACATAATTACTACTCAAAAACTATCAATATCCTACAACTATTGTTCATTTTAGAGTGATTTTACACATTTTTATAAAAATAAAACTGCACAGCACAAGTCTTCTTTCAGTTCCCGCCGAAAACTCCATTAAAAATATAATAAAACTACGTTTTAACGGTTTTAAGTGCGGTAATTTTATTTGATTTTGGTTTTTCCTACGTTAAAACCGTTAAAACGTAGTTTTATTATGTATACAAGTCGAGAAAACTTAAAAAAATCCATTAAAAATATTTAAATCTGTATCTGGTTCTATAGAGTCAGCTATTTATTATTGGTAAATAACAAGTAAGTTTAACATGCATTATTAGTAAATTCATATTGTCAATAGTTAAAATCTAAATCATTTAAATTTATCGATATCCAAAATATGTTGGGTGAAAGTTTGAGAAAGCAGGACCGCAAAATGGGAACCGTATCCAATATAACTAATAGAACTTTGACAAAATATTGGTAGCAGTGGTTTCTAAGTGAAATTTATAGCGGCAACTTTTTTGCCGCTACTAGCATATGTCGGCCGATATATTTTAGCCTCATGTGTACATAAATAGGCCCGGTTTAATAATATGTAATATAACTTAGTACGAGTTATTTGTTATGAAACACTTTATAAAGAGCCATTAAATATTGCACTAAAATGTTCTTATTTTCACCGGTATCTATAATATTACAAAATTCTAAACATGCAATGTCTGTACATTAAATCTATTCAAAAAAATCTACTGAAATAGACTATATAAACGATGGAAAACACGATGCAATTTTATTTCGATTTCTTGTCTGTTTGTCGTTTTGTCTGTTTGTTCGGGATTCAAGTAAAAAGTACTGGGCCGATTTCTATGCGGTTTTCGCTGATCGACAGCAAATTTTTATACATAAACTCTGCGCTACTTTTTGTAATGGGAATCCCGCGGGAATTTTTTCTCGGAATGATTTAAAATTGCCAGATTAAAAAACAACGAATTCCAATATGATTTTTCTACTGATCGATAGAAAATTTAATGTAATAAAATGTGTGATAGATATTTTTAATCCCGGGAGCGGTTTGAAGTTGTTTGGGTGGATAAAAATTAGTTTATTCCGACAGTTTCCACCAAAGCGACAGCTTATTTTTTTTCATGCTTCGATACTTTGTGTCCCGCGGGAATTTCAAGTCAAGCGTGAACGAAGTCACATTATATTTTTTAGTTAATATTTTATTTAATGTTATAATAATATTTGTATTTTACTTATAATATAATGTTTTTGTACCGTGTTTCGTAGCTTGCGACGGCCGAATATCCGTACTCTTTTGGTCAAATACTCCTTTAGTGAAAGTAGAGCAAGCTCGTACGCTGCTCTGCCTCCTCTTTGGCGAGCGTTATGCACATGCAAGAGGAGAGTCGGGTTTGCTTCCAATCATGACCCTAATCTAACTAAACATAGCCTGGAACCATTACCTTACATTTTTTTTAACGAAGAGAAATCCGATTGTGAACTAATCGCCGCGGGGCGAGCGCGGCGGGGACGTGTGAAATTCGCCACGTTGGGGTGGCACTAGCCAAGCAACTAACAAGCAACAAATTCTATTGCCACCGTCGTTAGGGATACCCACTAAAAGCCCCTCATTCGTCCTTTCTTCGCCTTATGCCAGGGCTACGGGAAAATTGAAGCTTGACTAACTTCGCGTGCTCTCGCAAGACCACTACCTTAAATTTTTTTTGCAGGCAGGTGAAATCCGATTTAAGGCCATAGGCCGCGACAAGAGTCGAACCTTGGGGGGATAATTCGCGGTTCATGTGTAGGATGCGCCAGATTGGAGGGGCATTAGCACCCCCAGGCAGAACTAAATGTGCTATTACCACCTCCCCAGTTAGGAACACCCACTAAAATCCCTAAGTGTTCCGTTCTTGCTTGCTGCTGCTGTGCTTTATACCAGGGCTACGAGAAAGCGGAAAGAGTCCCAACTCCACGTGCCCTGACAGAGGGCGCCTCGCAGACCACATGCACTGCCATGGGACTACGTTTATCCCCCGGTGACTCCCAAGTCTGGTCACTGCGTGGCGCGTGGAGCGCGTGGGGAAAACGTCGCGCCTCCATCTCGACGGCGTAACGGCGGGTGAGAACACCTATCCCCAGGGGACCCCCACCTACGCTCCCGTTGACAGTGGCCGAACCGTTACCTTACAATACCGCAAGCCTTTTACTCTACGTATACTGCGACACATCTGGTCAATTTTGTAAACAAAATTTAAATTGACATAATAAAAAATATCTCTAAGGACATCCCACTTGAATCTAATATTTCTCGTAAAATACCTATTTCACTTCAGAGAATCGTAAAACTTTTACCGTCTTCATCGGACCGATTCTTTTGTAATCGAGTCACGGAGCGGCTCCGGGGACGGGTCAACCGACTGTTGTTATTACAAACTAGCAACAATCCTTTGTTTTCATTCTTTGAAGTGAAAGAATGAGCGAAAATGACCAGTTTCTTGGAAAAGGAATTCTTACGCAAAAAACTGATAAAACTTTTACTGTTATAATTTAAAGGTACTACTTACTATTATTATCTACCTACATTAAAATTTCAAAACACCTCTAGAACCTTTTATGTAAAAAAATACTACTGCTTTCAAAATTTCAGGGTCGGCTTTGATTCACTGTCCTTCAGCCAGGTCTGCGTTTTTACATTCTGATTGAATTGATAACAATAAATTTCACAACTTCTCTATCCACTGAAAAATATTTACCAACTCTCAGGCTACAAGTTTCTCAGTACGATTTGGAAATAAATGTCAAAGTTTAAATGACATCGACTATGTACTATATCTAATTATAAATTATCGTTTTTAGACTTTTTCTGACCATCTGTTTGAAAGTTTGTCTCTTGAAGACTCTGAAACGGCGCAATGGCTTTCAAATTTTGGAGATTAGTGAAGGTAATATATCTTAAATTTATATGTGTGTTTTACTTCAATACCCTGCAGGGTACAAAAATATAAAAAACGAGAGGAATATTTAGTAATTATTTTTAAGAAAATCCTGATGGTGACTGGGCTTCAACTATTTTTTTATTTTTTGGGATTAATTGTAGAATATAATAATAATTATTACTATTTCATAAATATATATAGTGTCTGGAGTAAAACGTCTAAAGGTAAGCGCCTCTAACTACTTGAAATAGTTTAACTAAAATCCTTCGAAAGGAGCTTAATGCATTATGCTAATGAAAATGTATGACTCAAAGTTATAGAAAGACAATTAATAAGTTGGTTTATTTGATATAGATTAATTATTTTTTTTTATTAGTTTTCTGAAGTAGATATTTTTGATTGTTAATTTTATGTTGATTGTTGTGTTGGGAAATTGTGTTACTTTTAAAACGATTGTTCATAAACCTTTCGTCTGTTTGTCAGTTCGAATCGTCTCAATGTACTTTAATGAAAGTTTAAGTATTGAAACAGTATTTTATCCTAAGTTTTCGTGTTTGTTGTTTCTTGCAGAATATAAAAAAGAAATAAAGTCCAGGTCCCACTCGAACTAAGTCTTGAGCACAGTATAATTGTACGTAATATTATATAGCCATGAATAGTTGCCGCCGGTTGGTCAGTAACGTAGAAGTGGCTATTCTGAAACCCACTTACTAACCGACTACTGATTGCATGGTGCTTTGAATGGCTTCGCAAATTTACTCGCGCTCCCTTAGTGCGAGGTTAATAAAGTCACACACTCAAGATGAACACTGCTGTTAGTTGCTTTATATTTTTTTATTCTTTGCATTAAAGAAATTATGATTGCGTACTATTAAAAAATATAGTTAAAAACTTAAAAAACCTTTAAAAGCAACGTGAACTAAAAAGTAGAAATAAAGATGACAAGATTTGTTTTTCGATTGACGAAAAAATATTTGTAATCTCAAAAGGAGAGAAACTTACGTTGAAACATTACGTTACATTGATACCTACAGGTCAAGCGTATAAAAAGATATTAATCACACCTCATAGCTGCACCATATACGTAACAATATGATATAATTTTGTTACAATTGAATTTTTAAATACCATCTCATTGACGCTTGAAATAGTATTTCTATAAGTTCACGATTATTGAAAACTAGGGGAATTAATTCACAAATTTAAATAAAGAATCAAACAGTGAATACTTGTCAGACGTATTGTCTACCCGTTTGCCTGATGTAAGCAAAAAACAAAAATTATAATAAAATATCATGTTTAAAACCTTAATACTACAAAGTTTTATTTATTTTTAAAAGTCATGAAAACCTAAAATATATTTACAGAGATTGAAAATAATACAAATACATCAAACGTAATAAGTAATATAATTTTACATTACAATGAAGGAAAATCGTGCTTATTTAAGTTGTTAGGGAGAAAATGCGATGTAGAGTGACTAAAAGTATCAATATTGAATTGATTTAATGCTTATGTAGAAATATAAATCGTATACATTTTAATTTGTTTTTCATTACCCAATGTAACATCTCGCCAAATTTAGCTAAATTATTCTTATTTGTGAGTAGTTATTATAATGTATGTCTTTGAAGATCGCGGGCTATAAAAATGGCCCGGACATTTTGAGGGCTTGCGTGGCTCCATGGGAAGGCCAACACGTAGAGGCCCTTTGACAAATTTAATGTAAATGTGGCGTGTCACTGACCGGCGATTATCCCTGTCTACAGCATATAATAATGCACCCAAGGACAAGCCCCGGCCAGTGTAGGACTATTGTGGGAAATGAGGACAAGAAGTACCGGGCTATTGGGGTGAACTGCTAGTGGTACTAGGGATCTGGGAATATGAGGACTATGGCGTCTGCCCGTCGCAATGTTCGGGGAACATAGAAAAATGGGCAGACGGTGACTCGCCACTCCCTGCATGGGCCCCAAAAAATGCCATAGAAGACAGGGGCAACATGGGTGTGAGTGGCTAAGGGGTATAGAGAGGTGGGCTGCAGGTTCACCGAAGCTACTTCTGACATGATGCCATTTATCACTCCCACCCCTGGATTTTGACAGCGGGTACACATTGGGCGCCTTGAAACGCGCGATTTACTAACGCGCCTTTAGAGATCCAAAAGTTCTTATTGTAGTGTACACATGCAAAAGCGCGCTTCTGATTAAGCGCGTGTAGGGTGCATGTGTATTATGAAGATCGAACACTTCGATACAGATTTATTTATAGATGAAATCCAAAAGCGTCCAGCTACGTGGCACATGGAAAATCCCATATAGCTGGACTTTTTATAAAAATAAAATATTAAAAAAACGCAATTGGGAGGAAATAGTAGAAATTTTTAGTGACTGTGAAGACAATTTGGAAAAGAAAAAACTTGTTGGGTGAGTATAATTATTTATTGATACATACATAACTTCACGCCAGTTCCCTTGCGGAGTAGGTACTAACAATAGAGCGCCTTTTAAGCGTATTCTTATTATTTATTGATGTTTTCTATAATTATATCATGTTGTTTTGCCAATGTAATTTTCCCTCGTTCACAAAATAATTGGCAAATTTAGCTGAGCTAGTAGTATGAACACCTTGGTAACGCTCGTTTAACACCGTGCTAAGCGCGCTGTATGTATGTCGCAAGCGCGCGCCCAACGCAACGCTGAGCGCCTAATGTGTACTTGCTCTGAGTCTTAGCTCTAGCGATCTCCACTCCGTGCCGGCTGGTTAAGGCAAGCACGGGGCCTTGCCTTGACCCCTGGAGTCCGGTACGAGGTATCGCTTGAGTAGTTATTTATTATTATTCTTGTAATTAATTATCATTACAGAACATTATTAGAAAAGGTACAATCCTAATTCTCTGCTGAATAAAGAGTGACTTCTTAAATTTTATTTCTGCCTATGAAAATAAATCGCAATAATCGTAAAAAGAGAAAAGTTGTTCAAAAGCCGTAAAAGTTTTGCAATAATTGTGAAAGCTTCCAAAACCTAAGTACTTATTACATCAAATGGTGTAAAGTATAAATCGTAATATATTTTAAAGCTTTTCACAAATGATCACTACCATGAGATCATTTGTAGGTTTCGATTTGTTCGATAGCTAAATTTTGGTTTGGACAGATTTTTTTGTCTATACGGGTAAATAAAATTGAAATGTCTGTTTGTACTGTCAAAATAGAAATGTGAAAAAATCAGGGAGGATAATTTGGACCAGACACTTCGAAAATGCAATTTTTAAAATTTTTGTCTGTCTGGATGTTCCGGCTAATCTTTGAAACGGCTGGACCGATTTTCGGGACTTACACTGACAGATAGCTCATTTTATAAAGAGTAACTTAGGCTGCTTTTTTAACCTAACTTACAGGTGGACCGATTTTGACAGGACTTTCATTGGCAGATAGCTGATGTTATAAGGAGTAACTTAGCCTACTTTTTAGGGTTCCGGGAATAAATAATCCACGCGGACGAAGTCGCGGGCACAGCTAGTTATATATAAAGGATTCACTTTTGACTATTATAGACTTTAGTCTTTATTCTGTTACTATAATTAAATTGGCTCTGTTAGTTGTGCAATATATTATTTGAATATAAATTATTCTACAAAATTTTTAAAATGTTACATATACAATTAAAAAACACATACAAGTAGAACTGGCATTATTATCGCCTGGCAAATTAATTGAAGTGTGTAATGTGTATGTATGTAACCTTTGAGTGGAGTAAAGGAATCAATGAGTTACTATAACAATACTTAATTTGGTTTCCAAGTGAACATTTTTATTAGTCGATAACTGACTCGATAAACAGCATGGACACTTCGCAGGAGAGATAACAACTAAACAAAGTGGTAATCTGATTGTAGTTACGGCGCTGGTATATTATATTAGTTGCGAGTTGTAAGCGGTTTCATAACGTGCACTTGTGAGTATCTGTGTAACGGTACATTTTCGGCATGTGCCAACCGTATGATCGACAAAGCGACGATGAAAATAATGCTCCCATTCAGGCCCTGTAACATATATATGTAAATATAATTACAACACCCCGTATGCATGCCCTGGTAACTAATGACATTGAACCCTAATGCATCATGGTAGAAAAAACCTTTTTTGACGAAGGGAAATTTGTTTAAGGTCTGCCTACCACAGGGGAAACGCGGTGAGGAAGTGTGATATTCGCTATTTTGGGGTGGTAATACTCCTTTTATCTACAACTTTTTATATATGTTTTTAAATTGATTTGAAGTTAAGTTGTCAATAATGAATATTCTCTCCGTCTGCCACATATAATAATTGCATTGTTTTTTTTTACCATTTTACCATTAAATACACTCATTATCCAAAAGCTTATCATTCCTTGGGTTATCTCCGCAACATTTGGTCCTTCTCCCATTTAATTCAGCTACCTAAATTTTATCATTTTTTCACGTATAATTTTCATTACAGTTCGTCACATAGTTCATAGCAATCATGATAACCCGTTCACAAGCAGGTAAGTCAGCAATGCACGACATTTCTACCGCTAACAAATACATCTCGCCCCATCCATGTGATCATCCACCACAAGTGTCCACTTCCATCAATTCTCATACGTCTACGACGTCATCCGCGAGAATCAAGGCTCGCAAAGCTGCAGCGGAAGCAAATGCAAGACGCCGTCTCTTCGAACTAGAGAAGCAAGTTCAAGAGAGTGAGCTGCAAGCGGAGCTGGCTGCGATAGAAGCAGAAGGGCGCTCCAGCAGGCGAAGCAGTCGCCGTGGCTCCGAGCGCTCGCATCCATCATGTAGGACACAGGCATGGGTTGAAGACGCGGTTAGCAATACACCTTTTCTTTTTCAAAATGCCCAGGAAGTCACAGTTTTATCCGAGCGAGAACCGTCTCACAAGGATATTGACTTTCATAAGCCAAACATTCATTGTTCTATACAGGCTACAAATAGGTCTGAGGCTGTGGCACGAACGCCGCCACATCCTCACATAGACATTGGTCTGTCTGGATCCGGAATTGGCAATAACAAAATACTACAAGCAGTGGCAGACACAGCGGCAGCAGCGAAAGCTCTCGCAACCGCTCAAAACAATAATATAAAGAGAACCATTGATTTAATGCAGTTCTCAGGAGAAACCACTAAGTGGCTTCAGTTCAAACGATTATTTGAAACTACAAAAGCTGTTTTTTCTCCCCTAGAGAACGTTGCACGTTTGCAGCAAGCACTCCGCGGCGCCGCCCGCGAAGCCGTGGCAGCTCTTCTCGTGTCAGCCCAAGAGCCCGAAGAAATAATCGGCGTCCTTGAACAAAACTTCGCTCGCCCGGAGATGATTGTTTTCCAAGAAGTTGCTGCATTGAAAGCGTTGCCTCGATTGGGTAACGATTTACGTGAACTAGGAACGTTCGCAACAAAAGTTCGTAACAGTTTGTGTACAATACGTATGTTAGATTACGTCGAATATTTGTACTCGCCCGAACTGTACCACACTATACTAGGAAAACTGAATCCTGTAGTTAAAATGAGGTGGACGGATTTCGCAGTCGATAACTGTACACCAAATCAACCGAAGTTAGAACTGTTGTCCAGTTTTCTTATGCGGGAATTTGACAAACATGTTAGATTTGGGTTGTCGCCGGAACACGCTTCTTTTATAGTAGCATCAAACTCCTCGCAGGACAGGCAAAATAAACGGGAGTACGTACATGCTATTACGCAATATAAAAATAAATATGTAAATAGCTCTGTAAATAATAATAACAGCAGTAACGAGGTAAATACTGCTCCTTTTAATTGTGTAAATAGCAAAAGTTGTCTATTTTGTAAAAAGTTGCATAGTATAAAAATGTGCTCTGACTTTAAAGCACTTTCTTTAGAAGATAGATGGCGCTGGCAACATGAAGCAAAAGTATGTTACAGATGTTTACGTCGCAAGCCACACAAATGGAAAACGTGTAAAGTCAACGTTTGTGGCATCGATGGTTGCACTTTACGACATCATCCTTTACTTCACGGTAGCCAGTGGCCAAACCAGACTAGCGTTGCGGTCAATAATATCGCCAATGATGTTTCACCTGTACTTACACATTCACCACATGATGAACAAGTGGTCATCTCTAACGTATCGACAGATACTGTCTCACCGCGCGATTTGCAACAAGCGTCTCTCGCCGCGTTGCTCAAAGTCGTTCCTGTTACCGTGTACGGTCCGTCAGGCAGCTACGACACATACGCTCTGCTCGACGACGGCAGCACTGCCACTCTTATAGATGCCAGTGTCGCTGCACAAATAGGAGCATCGGGGCCGCGTCAGCAAATCAGCGTGAACGGTGTAGGTGGTCTTACCAGAAACGTAGAGATAGCCTATGTTGATTTCAAAATTAAGGGTAAGTACACACAAGACATTTTTGACGTCAAGCACGCTAGGTCCTTGCCTTCACTGTTGCTTCATGCACAAACAATAAAAAGGCAAAGTATTTCGGGTTACAAACACTTACAGGATTTAACTGATTACCTTATCTATGAGAACGCTAAGCCGATGGTTCTAATAGGTACTGAACATTGGCATTTATCAATCAATCATTCAGTACGTATGGGCAAACGTAGCGAACCCGTAGCCTGCCTCACTGCATTAGGTTGGACACTTTACGGGTTGCTTTCAAGTACAACAAAACATGTACATTTTGTTAATCATACCGCCTTTATAGACCAAGAGCTCACGTCAAATAACGACAACTTAGATTTTCTAATCAAGGAACAGTATAAATTAGAATCTTTAGGCATTTCTAAACATGAAACTGTACATAGTAAGTTGGATAAGCGCGCAATTGAAATTTTAGAAGCTACGACTTCTCGCTTACCAACTGGTCGATTCCAATTAGGTTTGCCATGGCGAGATAATATCAAACACATTCCAGATAGTTATCCGCAAGCCTTGTCACGTCTTTTAAGTCTTGAAAAACGCATGCATCGGGAACCCGAGTTTGCAGTTGCTTACCGAAAGTTTATAAACAATATGGTAGACAAAGGTTATGCTGAGATATGTCCATCAAATACTTATTACAGTCAAAACACACAGCTTAATCTTAATAACATAAGACTTTATCTACCACATTTTGGCATATACCATCCGCAGAAACGCAAACTCCGTGTAGTTCACGACGCCGCCGCCATGAACGAAGGAGTCTCTCTGAACTCTTTGTTGCTCCAAGGTCCTGACCTTCTCCAAAATCTACTACATATTCTTTTTCGATTTAGAGAAGGCCGCGTCGCCTTGACCGCCGATATTAAGGAAATGTTTCCTCAAATTCGGATTAGACACGAGGACAGGGATGCCTTACGGTTTTTATGGAGAGATGGTGACCAGAAGCAACTTATCAAAGAGTACAGAATGACATCCGTCATATTTGGCGCTTCATCAAGTCCTTTTATGGCATTATACATAAAAAATAAAAATGCTGAAGAACATGAACAATGTTTTCCAAACGCAGCTAAAGCAATCATCGAAGATCATTACATGGATGATTACCTTGGATCCCATGACAGTTCTGAAATAGCAGCTAAAATCGCGAGGGATATAGTGACTGTACATAACGCGGCATGCTTTGAAATGCGAGAATGGGTCTCCAACGATGTTACAGCTTTGAGACTCATCCCTGCAGACCTGTGTGCTAAGAAGCCATCAGAAGTTAGCCTTGGCAGTTCACCGACAGTTGTAAGAGTGCTAGGTATAGTTTGGGATCCTAATTCTGACACTTTAGGTTTCCGAACTGGCTTAGATGAAACGTTTCCAGCTCAATTGACTAAACGGAAAGTTCTTTCACATTTAATGCGTGTGTACGATCCCTTAGGCCTGCTCGGACCTATAGTCATCAAGGGTCGTATATTATTTCAAAATAATTGGCGGTCTAATACTGATTGGGATTCTGAGCTTTCACCTACCGAAACTTCTAAATGGTTGGAATGGTTTAACGAACTTTTAACTGTTTCTACCTTCAAAATTTCACGCTGGTATTCCAAAGCCTTCGATGCTGAACCCCTGCAGCGTGAATTGCACATTTTTTGTGACGCCAGCGAATCAGCATATGCTTGTGTAGCTTACTGGCGATTGTTATATGCTGATAAATCGGTAAAACTGGCTATTATTGGTAGCAAAGCTAGAGTAGCACCTTTAAAACCAATATCGATTCCGAGATTAGAACTCATGGCTGCTTTGATTGCATCTCGTCTCGCTGTAACTATCAAAGACAGTCACGTTAAAAAACCATCAAAGACATTTTTTTGGACCGACTCCACTAGCGTGCTTAGTTGGTTGCGAAGTGACGCGCGTTCGTTCAAGCCATTCGTTGCCCATCGCATTGGTGAAATCACTGAAAACTCTAGTATTAGTGACTGGAAATGGGTACCGACAGGCATGAACGTAGCAAACGATGCAACTCGACTGCATTCTGCTCAATTAGATCAATCAAGTAGATGGTTCACCGGACCAACATTTCTTTTACTTTCTTCGGAAGATTGGCCGAAAGAGCCTGTTTCAGAGGTCCCATCAGTTCAAAGCCAAGTTGAGCTGAAATCTTCACCGATTGAAATGGTGGGAGTTTTGACAGAGCATACCGGGAAAACTTACGCTGTAACAGCTGACTGCTCACGCTTCAGTAGCTGGCTCCGCTTGGTACGCGCGACTGCACGCGTACACCAAGCTGCTTTTATCTTTCGGCAACTAATTCGAAATTCTCGATTTTCCGGTCACAGACGTCAATCATTAAATACGTCCACCATCACTTCACTGATTCCGCTTACGGCTGAGTTCATGAACGCCGCTGAAAGGCACATTTTATGGAAAATACAACTTGACAGTTTTTTAGAAGATATCACCTGTATTTTGAATTCCAAGCCTTTACCCAGAACTAGTCGTCTAGCCAAGCTATCACCTATGATCGGTGATGACAAGCTCCTTCGCTTAGGAGGAAGAATTAGAGCAGCAGATGTGGACCAAAATGTCAAGACTCCCGTGCTCCTTGATGGTAGTCACCCCGTAGCCCGACTGCTAGTCTATCGATTTCACGTCAAGATGGGTCATGCTAACCATGAGACAGTTGTCAACGAACTACGTCAACATTATTGGATTCTACGACTTCGAAGCACAGTTAGAACAGTTGCCCATAGATGCCTGTTTTGCAAAATACGCAAGTCTCTGCCACAAGCGCCGCCCACTGGTAATCTTCCACAAGAGCGAATGGCACACCATAAACGTTGTTTTACTTTCACTGGATTAGATTATTTTGGCCCTGTTAGCGTAACGATTGGACGGAGGCGAGAGAAGCGGTACGTGGCATTATTTACTTGTTTAACTTCAAGAGCTGTGCACCTAGAACTTGCGCACACCCTCTCTGCAGATTCAGCGATTGCATGTATACGACGCTTTATCGCTCGAAGAGGTGCTCCCGATACATTTTTCTCCGATAACGGAACGGCTTTTGTTGGTGCAAATAAAATTTTGAGAGAATTTTACAGCAACGGCGTCGAAGATTTTGCCGCAAACAACGGAGTAAAGTGGCATTTTATTCCACCAGCCGCTCCAAATTTTGGTGGCTGTTGGGAGAGACTTGTCCGTTCCATAAAGGTGGCACTGAATGCGACATTAAAAAATCGCTCACCGAAAGAGGAGACTCTTTTAACTCTCTTATCAGAAGCCGAAGCTGTCGTTAATTCTCGTCCCTTGACACATGTTTCTGTCCACGCCGATGACCAGGAGACCCTCACACCATTTCATTTTTTGATTGGTTCCTCGTCCACTACCGCTCTGCCGGCCACGCTGACCGATAATGTTTTAGTTGGCCGAACTGAATGGAAAAAAGCGCTGAGACTTTCAGATTTTTTCTGGTCACGCTGGGTGAAAGAAGTACTGCCGACAATGCAGCCTCGACAAAGACCCTATCAAAGCTTGGCTAGCCAGATTGCATGTGGAGATCTAGTACTCATTGCTGATAGCAACCTACCACGAGGTGTATGGCCCCGAGGTCGAATAACAGCCACTTACCCAGGTCGCGACAACGTAGTAAGGGTGGTGGACGTATCCACTGCAGCAGGTACGCTACGTCGTCCCCTAAATAAATTAGTTAAGCTAAATGTAAATTAGTGCTTGCACAAAGGGGGAGGATGTTGCGTACTCCTTTTATCTACAACTTTTTATATATGTTTTTAAATTGATTTGAAGTTAAGTTGTCAATAATTAATATTCTCTCCGTCTGCCACATGTAATAATTGCATTGTATTTTTTACCATTTTACCATTAAATACACTCATTATCCAAAAGCTTATCATTCCTTGGGTTATCTCCGCAACAGAGTAGCCGCTCTAAATTAGCTGCAGTACGATATGCTGTAAATGATTTACAAGAAAAGCCAACTAATACATAGCCATTTTTATTATTTAGGACAAGAATTTAGCAATATTTACATGTCTTATTTTTACATAGTATAAAACAAAGTCGCTTACTGCGCCTGTCTGTCTGTATTTTTTTTTTGATAACGCAGAGGGAATACATACATATCGTCGCTATGGAGCAAGGCGTCGGATATGCTCCTCAGCGAATCAATCGGCCCAATAATGGTCTCGAGCTCGATCTCTTGAGGTTACCATGCAGCGCATTCAACCAGCGTATGAAACGTAGATTTGACTAGCGCGCCGCGTTCGCGGCATTGAGGGGTAGGCAGGCGTCCCACAATCTCACGCAGATACTTATCTGTGTTTTGCTATAGGTCAGGGTCCCGCGTTTCCGCGTGACCCATGACCCGTGACCCGCGAGCTTGGTGGGGACGAATGGCTTCCACCACCTCCACGCCGGCCTCAGGGGAATCTATGTCCCTTTGTCAGGTTTGTATTATGGCCTCGGTTTCCCGGCCCTGATCACTTTGGTCTCGGCCGGGCATTGTGCCTGGTCTCTTGCCCGGGCAGCCTGCCGGGAGCGCTCTACTTTAGCAAGCACTGCCCGTGTATACAATTTAACCTCTTTCTTGGTTCATGAAGCCTGTATATTCGCTAACTCTTTCTAAATCACGCAACGGATTTTTAAGCGGTGTTCACCATTAGTTCGATATTTTTTCAGAGAAGGTTTATAAATATACTAGTCATTGCTCGCGGCTTCGCTCGCAAAATAAAAACCTAATTAAATTTGTATGTAGGTGTAATAGGAGTACTTACCAGGGGTAGGAATACTCGATTTAATATATAAATATGAATACGATTTTTTTTGTATCTTTCCATCTTCAATGTAAAACTGTTTTAATTAGAATTGGGCTACAAATTCATTAAGTACCTTGAATGAAAACTCAATGCTTTTCATTTCATAAAACGTAACAATTTTCAAAATGAAAAGAATAATGTGAAAAATGGATTATAGCTTGAAATTAGTAAAATTAATGTGAAAATTATTTGTGTAGGTACACCTACATTTTATATGGTTCTTTGTATAAACGGCTTTAGAAACTCTTTCTTTACCTCGAGTGGCGCCAGCTCTATTCAAGAGCTTGATGCACAGATTTAAGATAAAACGCAAGTTTTGTGATGTGACCGACTTCCTCGGTTGCAAAACAAAGCATCACTGGTTTTTCATTCGTATACATGCAAATGTAAAAGCTATTTTGCATTGTTCTTTATGTAAGCATATTTTGAAGAAAAGTATTTTTAAATGACTTTATCTCTGTGACCCTACTAAATTCTTTATTAAAGCATTTTTGGAAGAACGTTTTCAAATAAGTAATACAATTATTTTACTAAACTCGCATTTCAAAATTTTAACCATATCTGATTGTTTTTATTCCTAACATTTAATATACTTTAACTAAAAGCATGAAATAATACTAGGAATGACACTCGACGAAACCGAGGAGGGTGTAAGTCACGTGACAAAAAGACTTTTAAACTAGAAGATGGATGGGTAAACCAAAAAAGATGGATGGATTGTGTGAAGGATGACATAATGGTTTGTGGCGTGACTGAGGACATACGCAAAAAATAGAGGAAAACGGAGGGAAAAGCCATAATGTGCCGACCCCAAATAATTGGATGAAGGTGAAAGTAAAGAGAGATTAAAAGGTTCAAATTTAAAAAAAATATGTCTAAACTTAATCCCCTGGACTGTATTCAACGTCGAGCCGTTCGCGTTGTTGATGATCCCATACTCACAGACGGTCTAGAAACGCTTGGCTTTAGGAGAGACTTCGCGTCTCTCTGCGTATTTTACCGACTGTATAACGGGGAGTGTTCCGAAGAACTGTTGAGAATGGTGCCTTCGTCCTCTTTCTAGGATCGCACCGCTCGCCATCGGTTGGGAGTTCATCCCCACATCTTCGAGCCGTTTCGCTTATGTACGCAACGGTTCTGTAGAATGTTTCTATTGCGTACCGTGGGGATTTGGAATGAGCTCCCACCCGAGGTTTTCCCACGATTCCATTCCATTTCATTTCCATTTCCAGCTCTACGTTATGGACTTTTTCATAAAGGGCGTCATAAAATTTCTTCATAGCCGGCAGCGCGTTGGTAACATTTCTGGTATTGCAAACGTCCATAGGCGACGATAACCACTTTCCATCAGGTGGGTCATCAGCCTGTCTGCTGTACTCCAGCTATAAAAAAAATAGTAAAACGTCATAAAGGTATAGAGGAATGACCTGTTGGCGCTATCTAGTCATGTTAGCTCTTCAGAGTTACGTTTTTATGGTTTGTCATACCTATTATAATAATTCAGTATGAAATTTTAAAATGCCTTTCTTTTTAAAATGCATTAACATCCGAAAAAAATATAATGGTTCCTATCTTGATGATATTAATCTAAATTATATGGTGATAAGATTTTTATATATTTCTTAACGAGCTTTGCAACGACCGCTTTATTATCTTGTTATTCGAACCAAATTGAAAAGCAAACGACTTCAGCTCTCTTTTTATATTTATTTGTTTTGGCTCGAGTTAATCTAAAAGTATTTTAGATTAACTCGAATATACTTTTATGAAAACCATAAATTGTACAAACATAATTTTCCTCAGAATTTCTCAAAAGATGTCTTTGCATTTTTGATTTCGAAGTTCAAAGCACGAGAACCCTAGTAGTTCATTGGATAAAAGACTTGCACCGATTTTAATTTTAATTGGTTCATATGTGTTTAAAAAGAAATGTCACACATATGTGGATAGATCACTCATAAGCTATAAAATTTTCCGAAATTAAAAGTATTCTGTGTTCATTAACGTTTTTTTTTTTTATTGCAGGAGATCAGCAGACAGGCAGACGTCTCACTTGATGGAAAGCGGTTACCATCGCCTATGGACATTTCCAACACCAAAGTTGCTACAATTGCGCTGCTGCTCTCTTAAGGGAAACTGGAACCTGGTCACTAATGCCGGAACACAACTCAAGGTTGTTATGGCGACATACTTTAGATCAGGGGTGGTAGCCATCCAGTCGGGCAAATGCACTACCACCTAGCTGTGGGTTGTTAAGTCGCCTTTTACGACAGGCCGCCCGGCCGCAGGAAATTGTATTCTTTCTCCGTTCCTACACGGATATAAACGTCGACATTTAACGTTATTAAATGTCGAAAATTGGAGATTGAGTAATATTTCATAATAATTATTTTTATCTAGTATTTGAGGTTCGATTTAAATTACTATTTATTTTTTTTAAGTTAATTCAGTTTTTTACATATAATAACAACAAAGAAACTAAGTAGAGTCTAGACAGCTGCCCAGCAAAACATAGAGATGAGTCGAAGCCAACCTGATTTGAAGTAATGCAACGAATGACATGATGTTTGTGACAACGTAGGTACTTGTTAGTAAATGGAAAAACGCGATTGCGGCGCTATTTAGCTAATCCATCTATTCTATGGAAACGACATCATTTATAGGGATAAAAAGTATTTTAAGTGTTGATTCGAGATATAAGACATCTCTAGGTAGAATTTCGTTCATATACGTTCTGTAGTTTTCAAAAAAGATGCGACAGGAGCGCCATCTTTTTTTCTATTTTCGTCTATTCCGCGGAAACGACGTCATTTAGCGGGATAAAAAGTATCCTAAGTTACGCCTCAGGATACGAGCTTGCTTTGTGTCGAGTGTTATTTAAATCCGTTCACTAGTTTTCACGTGATGCTTTAACAGACAACTGACAGACAGATACACAAAAATTCTAAAAATCGCATATTCGGAATCTCCTGGTCCGAATTATACCGCCTGATTCTATTCACATTTTTATACGCATTGTACAAATTAGAACCATTTACAGTTTATTATAGTATAGATAGATAAATAATATTTATAAACATTTTGCCATGAAAACGCGGGAATGCGGCCAGCGTTTCGATCTAATTCCCAATCAACAGCGATTTCAGACCCATATATTAATTGTATTTTTTTTAAGAAAATTGTGTATAATTTATTCTATATGCGACCAAAAGATTGGCCTGTATTTTGAGCAAACCATAAGCGTTGTCATCTCCATCCAAATTTATTCATTTTGCTTAAATGTTGTTCTTAAATATGCACACTTCATTATTCAAAGAATTTAAGGGCTTACAACCTACTCTAAAGTCATAATGTGAGCATGTTACCTCGTCATGAATTAATTTGAAGGATGAGGGTAGTGAACTAGACGTCTGAATAATGGGAAAATATTATGTTTCACTGTATTGTACATACATACATTTTAATCTTTAATGTGATAGAGGAATAAAAGGAATATACTATGTTGTTACCAAGACTCTCTTCCCTTTTAATATTGAATATACTACGAACTCTTTCCACTAAAGTTGAATTATTTATAACGTGTTTTTTAAACCATATTAATAATAAAATAAAAGTCTTTTTATTATTTTTTGAATTTTATATTAAAACAGACTATTAGAATTATTTTTAATTACGATAATCCGATATTAATGACATCTATCGAGCAAACAAAGTGAATGTAACGGTTACGGTAATCGTTAACATCACAAATAATAAAAGTTCCTCGTTCTTCGTTGCCTCTACATTGAGGTACAACATATGGAAGTGTAACAATGTGTAATCTGTTGATAGAAATGACATATGATCCGTCTAAATTATGAAGCATTTTTGAATGTAGGAGGCGTTAGGGGCCTATGTATTTTTTAATCTGTTATGATATCTGTGTTGTATTAGAATACAAGTCTAAAAAATCGATCTTCTTATTAAATTAATCGAAGAGAATAAATATACGTTTCCAGAATAGAGAAAAACAACTGCATACAAACTAACCACTAAGTACAAGAAAGCTACTTAAAGGTTCAATTCGCAAATAGGTAATTGTGAAGCAAAGTCCATTGTATAAACTACTTTATCAAAATCGATTGCTCATGGTACATATATTAAAAAAATAATTTGTTTTGGTAATCAAATGTTTGTTTATTCCTTCTTTACATTCTTGTGTATGAAACTATTTATATGGCTGTTGCTACTTAAGAGGTTGGAAACGACGAACCCGCCTGAGAAATGTTGTATTAAAAAATAATTATGTCTTAAAAAAAATATCTTAAATTTATTTTCTAAATAATCATTGAAGAAAAATTTATGTATTCTTTGAAACTTTTTAATAAAAGGAATACCTCTCAACGAAATAGTCGAATAGTATTTTCTCTGCATAATGTTATATGTATATTTTGCTCTTGTTACTTTCTAACAAGTCATAATTCCACTTAACTGCTTCATATACAAGAAAAGATTAATCTTATTAACATATATACAAAGTAAACAGCATTAAATGGCATTGTAATTTAAAATGTATGCTCTATGTGTCTCCAAACGTTGGGCTATTATGTCGTATTTACCATGCTTGGGAGTTTATAATTCTTAGTGTTTTATTAACCACAAAATGGGTCCAGAAAATTGTTTATATTATCGCACTTGGTATTAATTTTTTGGTTCATTTTGCCAACCATTTGCCAAAATGAAACGTTTATAATCAGCGTATATATACGTTTGTTTGTGTATATCACAGTATTTTTGAAGTGAAACTACTATATAGACGGGGTCTTACGATTTTTCGCTCACGAAAAAGCGTCACGGCCGCGTGTTCTAATACTTACATTTTTAAACTCGTGATATCTTTCGAAACGGATGTCCGAATTGAATAATTCAATTATTCAATTCTATTATTATTATTAATTAAAGGTATTGAAGCAGTCTTGAATATGAAGTAATTTATTTTGATAAGGATGAATATCAAGATACAAATAAAGAGCCTTTTCTAGCGGCGGCATTTTAATTAAATTTTTAAAATAAAAGAACACTTATTGTGGTATAACTATAATAGTTAGATATATGCTGTCGCGACACTTTTTCTAAATAATGATATGTTCTGCAAAGTCGTAGTACATTATTTTATTCTATCATCAATAGTTTTCGCAGCGCACGCGATTTTAGGTATTTTTTTCACCTTAGGTTACATTATTGGAGTTTTAGTAAGGATCCCTAATTTTTTTGTAAATATAATATAGCCTATGTCATCCGGGGATAGTGTAGCTAGCCAATAGTGAAAGAATTTTTCAAATCGGTTCAGTAGTTTCGAAGCCTCTTCAATGCAAACAAACAATCTAATCATTCCTCTTTATAACATTAGTATAGATATTCATATATATTTATTATAAAATTAATTAGATAATTGCATATTATAAAAAGCGCAAGATTTTGCGCTGGAAGTTGTTTAATAAAATTGGGAGCTGGGTTGCCCTAAAAAGCGCTATATCTAGCTCCCAAAGCGCTAAATTAGCAGCCCTGGTGAGCCGAGCGCCGGGGAAGTCCCGTAAACGAAAAAGCGAGCGAGAGAGCGAGCGAGGATATATTTTTTTTTTTTTTTGTTTTGATGCGAGGGAAAATGCTTAACCGATTTACGCACAAACTGGGTCGTTGCTAGGGGAACGACACGCGTCGGTCGGGGGCGATAACACTGCAGCAATAGTATGCAACTCTTGGCAATGCTCCGTCCGCGATCGACGTCGCAGAATAGTGTGAAAAACTCCGAGCGTTGCTACACGAGCGAGCAACCCCAATACCCACTAAAAACTTCCTGTCGACCCTGCACTTTTTTTTGTGTTGGAAAGGCTGAGATTTAGAACATAGTTACGCCCAGTCGATCCAGCGCAATAAAGTGCCTGGAGTGTGCCCTGGGAGAACACACCCCACTTCGTTGTGCGGGGGTAGAAGGTCCTTTGCTCTCCTAGCAAGCTAAGGGCCCCCCGTGGTAAACGGAACCTAACTCAGGGAAGGAAGTAATGCGCGTACCTGTCTCTCCGGGTGCCAGCTGATGGCCGGCGACCTCGAGAAGACGCATTAGCACGCGCTGCAGGACTCCTCTCCCTATCGCGTTCTGCGGCCTCCTTGAGTGACATTACTGTCTCACAAAAAGTAACCGCAGTCCCCCAGTTGTCACCACTCTGCAGCATGGCCTTGACCAAGTCGCAGAGCGAATCGACCGGATCTACATGCGTCTCAAGTTCGAAACGCTGCGGCGCCCATGCGGCGCACTCGATTAGCGTGTGGAACGCCGTGTCGGGCGCGCCGCACTGGCAGCAGTCCGGGGAAGGCAAGCAGCCCACAATGCGACACAGATACTTATCGAAACATTTGCGTCGTCCTGAAGGTCAGGGTGCCGCTGCTGCGGTTGACCCATTCCGTCAGCTGTGGCCTGATTGCATCCACCGTGTAGCCGCCATAGGCCGCAGGGTTGTCGAGCTCCTGAGACCAGACGGCGATCATGGAGGCGGTTTCCCGTTTCCTGATCGCCTCGATTTCAACCTGACAGAAGGTCAGGCCTCTAGCTAGGAGCGAGCGAGGATATACCTCGTCCTCCGACAACCTCGTCCCTCTAATACCTAAAATCGCGATCTGCGCATCGGTAAGTGCAATGTGCCGAGCCGCCATTAATGGAGGCAAACTTAAATTTGCATCGAACTATACCTCTCTCTCTCTCTACCGCTCTCCACGTGGCTAGGTATCACTGCCTCTATTTGTAGTCTGTGTAAAAAAATATTAATAATTAATTTTAGAGTACACTATGGATGTTTTTTTGGTTCCGGATTGAATTCAGTTTTTTGTTTGATAAAATAAAATAAATTTAAATAAAAAATGCACTCATTAAAATGTACCTAACCTAACCAAATCATAATTTGCAGTAAACCTGCGAAAAATCGAAATGTGTGCTGGGACACATATTAGAAGTGAAACTTCAACGGATAAGTGGAAAAACGAATCGCAACGGACAAGTTGAAAAACGAAATGCTAAGGGATGAGTGGAAAAACATTTAACTTGAAGATTTACGTGCAGGTTTTCAAATTGGACAAGTACATTAACAATCTGCCCGTAAAACTTCAAGTTACAATTTTGTTGCGATTCATGTTGTCACTTGTCAGTTGAAGTTTTTCTACTTGTCCATTGCGATTTGTTATTCCACTTGTCCGTTGCGATTCATGTTTCCATTTATCCGATGCCATTCGTTTTTCCACTTGTCTGTTGCGAATCGTTTTTCCACTCATCCCTTGGCATTTCGTTTTTCAACTTGTCCGTTGTGATTCGTTTTTCCACTTGTGCGTTGAAGTTTCACTTCTAATATCTGTCTATCTAATATGTATGTTTTTTTCTCCGAATCTACGGTACCGGCTACGGCTCCGATAGCAAAAACGAAACCAAAGAAGCAAGAGCCATGGCAATAAAAGTAAAAAGGAATCTCTAATATCTATCGTCTACGAATAAGAAACAGCATTGACAGTATGAATCCATACTTAATCAAGTTTACTCAGGAAAACCAGACATATTGGCTAATCATTTACCTAAACTACTTTGTTTACAAATATAATGTAACTAACATTGGGGTGAGTAAGTTCCTTGTACTTATACCGACAATGTATATATAATAGTAAAATGTTGTAAATAAACAATGTTCTTTATTGGTTAATTCTGAGAATTCTTCATTTGAAATCGGTAATGTACATATTATTTTCATTTCTCATATTCTGAAAGTATGCTTGTAGTTATCTGATCACAGGGATGAAAACGGTATTTTTCGTTCCTGTGAAACGATTTCCCCTTTATATAACTATGTGAACCATAGATAATACATGCCACTCATATCCCAACTTTTATTACAGCCACTGTTAAACCGTGGCATTAATAATAATTAAAAATATCAACAATTTTGTAACATCCATTACTTTTCATTAAATTATTATTTAATTTACATAAATTTGAGTAAATATTTATATTTATCTACTATTATCAGTGACTAAAAATACTGGCTGGTAGAATGCCACAGAAAGAAAATTGCTTGACGTATCATATGTGACACATTAAATGAGTTCATCAGATTTAGATGTCTTTAACGCCTGATTTCATTAGAGAAATAGTTCTTTGTTTAAGTAATCAGTTTTTATTCACTTTCCTCACATTTGAAATGAAAAGCGGAGTGTTAAGCTCGGGTGAAAGACCTATTTAGGTATTAGAACTATTAGCGCCCTCGCTACGCTCGTGCGCCATAATGTCTCTTGCCTAAAGAGGTCACCTTTTCTCTCGTGTAACAATCTACTATTATGTTGAGAGGAGAATTTTTGATATCGTTTCACCTCTTTACTGCTCGGGAATAGTATGGAACTCGCTAAAAATATGTATAAAGATTTATTAATAAGTAAACATAATGTAGGTAATAGTATAATACCATATGTCGATAGGCAATTTATATTATAAAAAAAATTGGTCATGGAAGATAAAATACTAGGAATGATAATCTCCCAATACAAAGGCAACTCTGTAAAGCTACAAAATCCTAGAGGACTTGACGATGCTACTTTTTTAAGTCGCAATTTGGCTTTTTATTATTTAAAACAATATTTTCTCAGACTAATTCTATCAATAAAAGAAAATAATAAGTTAAGTTTTGAATAATTTAGCCTAACAAAAGATGTTGCCAGTAATAAATCCTCAAGAAACTAAAATAAATATTGCGAGAAAGAGTTTTTTTTACAGTCACGGGTTTCACTAGACAATTGTCATTTTCATAATTAAGCAGGCGTTAAAGTACCATTTTATTATCTGAGTTTTAAAATATCACGATATGATGCTGCATGATGCTTTGTATGATAATTTAAAAAAAAAAACATTTTGTACGTGCTGATATCTAATTAAGGTACTACCTAATCAGTGGCAGTCATAAATTAATTAGTTAAAAAATTAACGTGTAAAATGTTTATGTAAAAAAATCATGCGGATTTTTCTTTAGTTTTTGTAGAATCAACATTTCAGGTAGATGGAAACGTGGAGAACGGTTGCTACCGAATAAATTGGATTCATGCAGATTGCGGAAGCTTATGTAAAAGCAAATTTACTTAGCTCTTGAGATCTGGGAAAACAAAAAGAAAACTAACAATTTCAGATATTGGGGCTTTTAGCTTTTATGAGAATAAGTAAATATATTTTTGTGCTAGTTAAGAGGCTATCCCAGAGAAATTTCAGCGAATCCAAATGCTTAATATTTTTAAAATTTAACTTGGTATTTGTAAATCCATAGGAAAAGGATTCGAAGTTGTAATATAGTTTTTTTTTAGTTATATTAAACCTATAAAGTTCCGATGAAATATTGATTTTGGAGGTACATAATATACTGCATTTTTAAGTTAAATCCAAACTGATGATACCAAAGTAACCATTCTGCAAGATGTATTTTTTTAGGTTTGCATTTGGTCAATATTAGCTTAAATATTTTTTTAAATATTCAACAGGACAATATTATATATTATAAATGTCTAACTATACAATAGCTATAAAATTCTACCTAGGAATCCAATTCGTTGTAGACCAAATGCAGGTTTCGAACAAATATGTTTCATAACGCCTCAACAATGGTCAGTTCGATATGAATTCATATCTTCTATTCAATTGCATTCTACGAAGACACAAATACCACCCAGCGATGTTATTGGGAAAATATTTTCAGAGTAAGCTTAGGAGGGCTTTCTTCTAACAACATTTTATATTTTTATTTTATCATATGAAGGGACTAAATACGGTATATACTTGTATAGGATGTTTTGGACGTATTGTATGTTTGTACGTCATAAATTTATTGCCGTAAAAATCTTATTACATTTCGAGTCAGTCTTCTTTTGTTTTCAACAAATCATTATTTATGAGATATTTTAGACAAAATCAGTGAAATGTTGGAATGAATTTTGTTAACACTCCTTAATTTTAACCGTGGGTTCGGGTTCGGGTGATCGGAAGGTAGTGGTGCTACCTTCGACAACGCTTCAGTATGGCAATCCAGCGAGGTAACATAGCAAGCTTCTGAGCACCTTACCTATAGAAGACGGTGACCTAGACTCAGTATTCTCCTTATAGTCTTAAGGGATAATAGATAGAATAAAATATAACTAACAATAAGTTTTTTTTTTAATGTATTAGTTGAGACATTTTTGACTGATTTAAAAGAACGAGATTTCAATATTTAAAAAAGCAGGAGAATCCGGAATGGTACCTGTGGCGTTACCTAGTCAAGTACGATTTAGTACTCTTTCAGATAAACATTATAACTGAGCGATTGTCGTTCTTGGTGACTTTCTTATACGAGGTAACGACATTTCATAGAGAACTCTGTGCTGCGAATATATAATAAAGCATGGTCTTATATCTACTTCTCATCTATGTGATTAAAACTTTGCTGTTTAGATTATTTTCACCGAGTCACCATATATTGTAAAATAGGTAAAAAATATATATTTAAGATTACTGTATTACGTGAGTTTATATTTTTTATTCTTTAAATACTGATAGATAGCACAAATACAATTGAATATTATACATTTTACGCTGCCGGTTGTCTTCAATTGCTTATTCGGATATTTTAAAGAACGGTTTACTTAGAGTTAAATTAATTATTAAATTAATAATAGAAAAATCTACGTATACGTACCTAAAAAAAACAGTAAGCGGTATTCATAGTAATAAAATCTAAATAATCAAAAGAGTGAATATAAATGATTTTCGGTTAGATGTTTAATATATGTGGGACGTCGAGTTTCAAAAAAATACAATACTTGATATCAACACTTTATTTCACCTTCCACCTCTAAATGTACAATTCGCATCACCGACTTTACATTTCACTTTGACCTTTACAGGTACATAGCTCGCGATCGAATGCCGTTCTCAACAGACACTAGCTGTTTTATATTTTTGCATCAAAACCAACCGATTTCCGTAAGCGGTCGGTGTCTCATTTGGTCATGTAACGCCATCTTTAATACAGTGAAACACAACTATAGTTTCATGACATCTCCTATAATTACATTTTTTTTCTAGCTCGGGCGAACGAGATATACCCGAGTCAATTGCTTTTTATTTTTTACTTTATTAAGAAAATTTTCATTTTCGATATAATTACATATTAGCTGCCATATACTTCACGATGCTAATGCATATTTATAATTACTATACAAAGAAATCGAAGCTTTACATAAATTTCGATAAGCCAGAGCTGAACAAGGTTGTGACCTTTCGGGGCATTTAGTTGTTAAACAGCTGACTTCATGCCCGCAGAGTAAGCGACTTTACGCCTATTCAGCTGAATTTTCCGAAGCGCCCTGAATGTCGCTAAGTACCCTCTTTTGTGTACGCAGATCTGCTAATAAAGGATTATTTAAAATCACTTTAGCTGCGTCACAAGGACCTTCGATTAAATTATTTAGGGGAAGGCCGTATAAATTATTTTTTGTATATTCTTCATAGCAATGCTGTGTTTTCTAGAAAGTGTAGAAAAACTAATATTATAAATGCAAATGAGAGTTAGGTTTTTTTGACGTTTCACACCTTAAATAGGCAATTTATCGTCACAAAATTTTTGCATCCACTTTGTTAAGGGTACAGAATAGGAAATGGGATATATTTCTTCCAAAAAAAAGTACTCTTCGACTAATGTATTCCAAAAAATGGCGCTCGGACCGCGTTTTATTGGCGCCATCGTTGCAATTCTGTAACAAATACAATGCAATGGAAACGAATATTACATGACAGGGACAATTTTAAAGTGCTGCTCTCATGTTTAGTTTCACCTTCGCTAAACGTTACGCTTACTTATCATTCTACTTCTAAGTAAAAATCAAATTTCATATTCCTTAGAATTGCAATATGCCCACTTCATGACATACATATTCTTTTTTAAAGCAAGCGAAGCCACTCGCAAAAGCTAGTATTTACATAATGATAAGTTTTAAATATATTTGCAGGCCGTTGTAGTTTTGTGACTTAGTCGCCTGCGTCTTATTTCAATGACGTGGCTTCAAAACCTGTCTACCTATCAAATAGACAGTTTACTGGTGTAATATTGATACAATATATCGTAAAACTTGATACAAATATATTAACATTGTGTGAAACACATCAATCCACCTTGGAAAGATATGGCAGGTAGGGTAGCCAAAGGCAGATTAGCGAATTAACACATCGATTATCTAGATGTGCACAGTTAATTTCATCGATTTTCATCACAACGTTCCGTTACCGCCAGCAAAT
Source organism: Dendrolimus kikuchii (assembly GCA_019925095.2). NCBI lineage: Eukaryota > Metazoa > Arthropoda > Insecta > Lepidoptera > Lasiocampidae > Dendrolimus > Dendrolimus kikuchii. The sequence goes on along the minus strand of CM034398.1, from coordinate 12,868,071 downwards.
GTTAATTATTTTTATGCACTAATGTGCATAATAATAAATAAGATATGCTGACCAGGTCAGAATTACCTAAGCGATATATATGCTTTCCCAGCCACGACTCGTACTTACGTCATTGGGATAAGGCGCGAGTGTATTAGCTAAAAGTCTACCATGACATCATCACCTTTTCACACGCTTAGGGGTTGAATTTTCAAAAATCCTTTCTTAGTGTGCACCTACAGTATAAGTAAGAAAGAACATGTAAATTTTACGGTCCTAGCCACAATAGTTGGGGCTGTGTGTTGATAAGTCAGTCAGTGAACTCAAGTAATTATACTTATACATAATCGAAGAAGTAGATGGATTGTGTGAAGGGTGATATGATGATTTGAGATGTGACAGAAGACGTATGTCAGAATGGAGGTATATGGAAAGAAACAACATATTGTACCGACCCCAAATAATTGGTATAAGGTGAAAGTAAAGAGAAAGAGAGGGATAAAATGTCTGCATATTAAGTTACTTGAATATAATACACCTGCTATTTAAGATTGGTATGTTAAAATCATTTTGGCTGTAATAGAAACACGTTATATATTAGAGTAGAACAACGTACGTGCGTAATTTTACGAGTGAACCACATTTCAAGTTGAAAGTCTCCCAGTGAGAGTTCGTCGACAGGAAATTAAAGTCTGCAAATTCCGACCGCACGTGGCCGAGTAACAACATTACTAGGTATAACATGTTTAAACATAACTAAAAGGATTAAAATTAAATAAATCAAGTATAATTTACACTTTTTTTGTTTGCTCAGGGGAATGTCTTTTTTTGTGACACACTCACTGGTCTTGGACACAGGGAAGACCAAAAGTACTGCCTAGTGCCGCGCGCTTCATGTTTGTGTGGGACTCTTGCACCAAACAGCAAACAAGATCTCCTCCATTAAAGGAGGAGGCCAAACAAACTACCCACTACACCTACCTGGGTCCCTATGAGAGCATATATCTAGAATGCCTGGGACGATATCGTAGTTAAACTCTTCTGACCTCCTAGTGCGCGGATTTAGTACTAAACCCCGGAAAGAAGGACCACTTCGTACAGTAGAGGTGATTCCACCGGTACCCCCTTAAATAGTGGCCCTCTACCACGCATACTGGGAAACTGGATACAAAGCGTTGTTTTCGAACACCCATCCAATTAAATAGACGACAGTCGAAAATTGTCTTCACCCACCTCTTCCTTGCTCTCTGGCGACCCCCTTCTCTAGATCATTAAAATGACTATGCCAATACTTAGCAAGTATCTATGGAACCTGCAGTTATACGTGGACTGCCAAACACATAAGTAACTTATTCAATCTATTTTACATCATCTGTCGATATTCAAAAATTGTTATTTTATTGGCAACATTAACGAAACTACAATACGACATATTACTTTTAACGGTCGCGTTATAGTTTTTAACGTGGTACAGCCATACTGAAATAATTATCTTAATTACAGCTTGCTGGGTCAGCTCGATCTATGTGATACCACGCCTCCACAGAATATTCATTATTTCATTCCCTCATCCCATTCCGTTTATCGGATCCCTCTATCCCATCTCTTCTATAGCATCCTCTTATCCCATGTTCTTTATCGTACCTAAAGGATGTCAAAGCGTTGACTACGACTCTGGTGTTAAAAACTTCTATAGGTGAAAGTATCCACTTTCTGTTCTGTCTGTTCTGTTCAGCAGATAGACAGACGGCTCACCAGATCCAAAAGCGGTTACCATCGCCTATGGACATTTGTAACACCAAAGGCATTACAAATGCGCTGCTGCTCTCTAAAGGGGCGACTGGATCCTGGCCACTAATGCCGGAACACAACTTAAGGTTGTTATGGCGGCGTACTCTAGAGCAGAGGTGGAAGCCATCTAGACGAACAAATACCCTACCACCTGGCTGTGGGTTGTTTTGTCGCCTCTTACGACAGGCCGCCCGTCCGCAGATAAATGTATTCTTTTTCCCTTCCTGCACCTCCAAAATAATACTACATAATTAATGCGTATTTATATCAGATATAATTTATACTATGATTTTTAATTACCTGGACTAAAATGACAGCTGCGATCGACCTTTTTTTATGTTGCAAGCCTGGAGCATAGTGTTGTAGTATGGCTCATTCATAAATGAGTTGTGTGAGTTGAATCAACGACTCACAAAAACTTACTTATGAATGAGCCATACTACAACACTATGCTCCAAGCTTGCGGCATAAAAAGGTCAACCTCAGCTGTCATTTTATTCCAGGTAATTATAAATCAGAGTATAAGTACTTAAAAGAAAAACCATTTCGAAATTGTAAAATTAAAAGCAACGTAGATTATTTATCATCGCCTCTATGCGTTCCGTCTTATTGTGTGACAACAATAACGAAAATTTCAAATAGCACATTAATCATACAGGGAAACGTTACAAATTTGTCAGGGGCTGGTCCCGCGGTGTTCTGACGTTACACAATAATTAATGAACCTACCCCCGCCACGAGTAATTAGGGTGGCGGGTCATTGCCATTTTTTATTGTCATTTCATGCCGGGCTTATGCCAGCATAGTGCTCTGAAATACGAGCGCCGGTCCACATCTTGCCTCAAACGCTATCATTTACATAAACAGACAATCAGAATAACAATAGACGCCTTGATGAAAACTCATTGTCATAATTTTTTGCGTTCAGCTTGCCAAAAGTTCGTTATTAGTTACGCCAGAAGATAGTTATAATCTTGTTGCCGGTGCAATATTGCTTTATTTACATTTATATTAAAAAAATCTGGGTCATCTCAAAGTTATTTATAAATAGAAATAACCACTTAGATGAGAAAATTGCTAAATACTTGACATTAACGATAGTAGGCACTTCTATAACAATCATCTGCCAAAATAATTATATTAATATGTACTAGTGGTCGCCCCTGCTCGAAATTCGACCATAATAATTAATGTCAAAGACTATACTTACTATAATATATATACTACTATAATCACAGATTCCGCCAAAGCTACAATGTTAATTTAACTTGAACAATAAACAAAAGAGTATATATGCGTGTGTGTCAAATACATGTCGTGTGTTTTTTTATTGATTTAATATATATTTTAGGCATAATTAAAAAAAAATAGCATTAGTCACTTCTTCTCTGATTGATTGATTGTTCCGACCGTTTTCGGCCATGGCGACCACTTTGACCCCTAGTCGGATGGCAGCGGAAGCGGTCAAATGCGCAGGATATATTAACGTGCACAGGGGTACGCGCGAGACCCAGGTGCAAATGCTCATCCTTGTCCTTCAAGACCCAGTGGAACGGAGGCCGTTACGACCGGAGAAAGACTTGGATGGATGGATCAGTAACTTCTTCTCTATATAAACTATACATACATCCATACATACATAACTTCACGCCAGTTCCCTTCCCTCCCTTATATAACGTTATAACGTATTTATACTAGACTAATTGTTACCCGCGGCTTCGCTCGTGTTAATGTAGATTCTCTTATTCAATTACAATGAAATAGCTATACTACAACTGTTTGTACAACTTTAAAATTTTATTCTTCTACCGCTCGAGAACAGTATTTTTTTCAGATTAAAGCTATGTATTCTCTACTTCTGAAAATGTGTATGTAAAATTTCATGATGATCGGTTGAGTAGTTGAATCGTGAAATAGTAGTAAACATACTCACATTCATATTTATAGTATTGTTGTGGATTAATTAGCTCTATTCCATTTAAAAGAAAAACCAGTATTAAGATTCTAAGTAAATTTTTAGTTTGTAAAATTTTTATATGCGCTCATGGTTTTTTTTTAAATAAATAGGTAGTAGCTAAAGTGATTGTTGAATGAAGTTTAAATTATGACTGTGTGTGCCATTTCGGTCGCACGGGAAGTGGACTTTATATTTTCTAAATCTTGTGGCATAAGTATAGCGAAATGAAACATATGAAACGATACAAAGTTTCAAACAGATAGACGGACAAAAATTCTAAGGACGGTCGCTTATGATTGGCCATCGTATACTTATATAAAAGTTTACCTTGCATCTTGACATATATTCCGAAATGACAAACAGATCACAACAACAATAACAAAGAGAATAAGGAATAACACAAAACCTTTTTTCCGGAAAATTATGTCATTTCTGCAGGATAAGGATTTGAGTAAACGTTTTAATATAAAATTTGGTATATGCACTAATACTTTTAAAAACGGAATGATCACGATATACCTGTAAAAAATTATACAAAAAAGAACATAGTCACCTCAAGCTATAGATTAGACATTTACGAAAGCCAAGTCGCAAGGAAAGCACTATTATGAATATAAATAATTCTGGACATTTCTAGACCACCATTACCATCGTATTAAACCGCATCAGAATACAATGGTGGAATTATAGCTAACAATTTTTTTATTTTTTTTATTGCAGGATATCAGGAGAGAGGCAGACGGCACACTTGATGGAAGGCGGTTACTATCGCCTATGGACATTTGCAACACCAAAGTTGCTACAAATGCGCTGCTGCTCTCTTAAGGGAAACTGGAACCTGGTCACTAATGCCAAAACACAACTCAAGGTTGTTATGGCGACATACTTTAGACATATTATTAAAAGTTAATGGTGTTTGTTCGTGTCGACATAAATATTCGATTGGTGAATGAATTAATTATAAAGTGAATCGGAAACGCGTCCATTCGTCACGCCGATTGCCAATTAACATCACAAACATTAAACCAATATGTGCCATTATCGACAAATCGCTATTTTATTATTAACACTTTTTTGGCCCATATCCCCTGAAATCGGTCTTTGCAGCAGCACTGAAGGGCATTAATAATTTATTTTTACACAGTATAAAACAAAGTCCTATATCCGCTAACTCCTTCTACACCACACAACCGATTATTTGTGGTCTTTCATCATCAGTTAAATAATTTTTAATTGAAAGTTTATATGTATAAAAATCTAATTAAGTTTTTAAGTAAAAAAGAACTACTTCCCAAAGTTTGACCCGTCGTGAGCAAAACTCTAGTAATCATTAATTAAGTAATAACAGCCCATAATTGTCATACTGCTGGGCTCAGGCTTCCTAATTTCTTATTGCCACGCTTGTTCAAGGCGGCTTGGCGGGTTTGACAGATGAGTTATCTCCATGTTCAGGTTTCATCACGATATTTTCCTTCATCTTCAGCACGTAGTAATTGTAACAATATGCACATTATGTCAGAAAACAATTTAAGTGATGTATGGTTTTCGGGTTACGAGTCCGCGTCAATCTTGGCGGATATGTTGTTCAGTTCAAACCATGTTCGTGCCCAATACTGGATGTATATGAGTCGATATTTTAATTAATATTTTACTATCATGATTAATTTTCACATATTTCAGAATAGCTGTGTCATTGAGAGAGCTGAAAAGATATTGAACTTAGAGAGATATTAATATTATTTCTTAATTTATAATAGCAGAATAAACGTAGGTTTTTTATTCGTGCAGTAACGTAGAAAGAATACAATTTCCTGCGGCTTGACTTAAATTTGAGTTTAACTTAAATTTTGTACCGCCAATGGAATATCGTGTTCGGAGACACTGAAAATATTATAAAAAGCTTACAGCGAATCGATTTTACCAAAAACACTGCTTATGAGTGGTACAAAGCGTTCAAAAGCGGTCGAAATATGCTGCAAGATTTGTATCGCCCTGGTAAGCCACCAACGTTTTCATCGGAAGTTAACATCGCAAAAGTGAAGGAAATAGTGACTGAAAATCCTCATTCAAGATTGAGAGAAATAGTCGCTGAAATTTCTGTGTCTCACAAATCGATTTGTGTAATTTTAAATAATCACTAGCGTATGAAACATGTCGCCGCTCGGCTAGTCCCGAAAGACCTGAACTTTGTCCAAAAACTCAATCGCATAAGAGTCGTTGAGGACAGCCTAGAACGAGTCAATTCCGAGCCAACATTCATGAAACGCATTGTTACTGGTGACGAGACATGGGCTTACGAGTTTGACATGCAAACTAGCCAACAAGCTTCGGACTGGCGCCTTCCAACTGAACCGAAAAAACCACACCAAAGTTGATCAAAAGTCAAAGTCATGTTGACTGTTTTCTTTGACTATCGCGGTGCTGTGCGCTCGGAATTCTTACTGGAAGATCAAAAGGTAAATAAAGTATATGATTTGAGCGTTATGCGGCGTTTAAGACAACGAATTCGACGAAAAAAGCCAGATTTGTGGAAAGAAAATTCTTGGATTTGCCATGGCGACCACTTTGACCGCTAGTCGGATAATTGGAGCTGGTGCGTGCGAAGATGGCTTATGTAGCCTATCTTGGCGGCGAGACTCCGTGCACACCAAGGGCACGTGAGCACGCCGTTGTCATAATTGTATATAATGGCAGCAGGTGGGTGAGCCTTTAACTGGTCGCGTTTAGTATCAAGGTCAGCTATACGCTGAACCTCGAACTCGCGTACTTGGCTGTTCACCATCCTGCGCCATTCTGGCCGCTGTGCTGCCAAGCTTTCCCATCGAGAGGGCTCTATATTGCATCTTTTCATGTGTCGCTTTAGGACATCCTTGTACCGGAGAAGGGGACCGCCATGATTCCGCTTTCCCTCCTCCAGTTCAGAAAAGAAGATGCGCTTGGCCACTCTTTCCTCCGCCATACGAGATACGTGACCGCACCACCGAAGCTGTCGACGCATTAAGTAGGCTTCAATACCACCAACATTGGCTCGCCGAAGAACTTCGGTATTTCGCACTCTATCGGACCATCTGATCTTCATGATCTGGTCTTCTGCTCGCATGACCTTAAGTTGGCCACTAAGATATCAGTGTATATGACAGTCGTGCTGCCAAACCTCTTATACTCCTCTGAGACATGGTGTTTAAATGCCTTCTATATCTATACTAATATTATAAAGAGGAAAGATTTGTATTTTATATTTTTGTATGTTTGTGACGAATAAACTCAAAAACTACCGGACCAATATCAAAAATTCTTTCACCATTCGAATGCTACATTATCCCTGATTAATATAGGCTATATAAAAATTAGGGATCCCTACTAAAATAACGTGACAAAATGTAAATAAAATAGTTCTACGATTTTGATGAAATTTTATGTGTGCTTGAGCCCACTCAAACTCAACAACAAACTTATCCCGGAACCCATCCCGGGTTGGTTTGATTCACAATTTGACCCGGTAGGTGCCACTGGAATCGGGTTCTAGATTTTTTTTTTTTTTTCAGGACAGGACAACGTTTGCCAAGATCTCTAGTGGATTATATAGAGGATATTGCTAAGAGACCCAAGATAATAGACGTTTCTCTCAAAATTAGCGAATTACAGTGGCAGTGGTCACGTCTGTCACCGGAACGATGGCCGAGGGAGTAAACGTGCCCTGGAGTCGAGACCACGTCTCGGTAATCGTAGCGTAATGTCCTCCAGGCCGACTGATAACTTGCGTCAGGTCGCTGATAGGGGCTGGACGAGAAAGACGAGTATATGTATAATATGTTACCTCCATGACGCTACATAATCCTGTACGAAAATCGCAAAAAATCAAAGGTTAGATAGCTGTCATACAACTAAAGCAGGGTTGAATTATTTTTAGTCGTGTGGAATATCGTTAGTCATATCTTAAAAATCACGACGAAATTCCTGACTTTTTTATTTATGGTAATAACTGGTGTTGTCACAGCATTCAAAAAATAAAACAAATTGGTCACCTCTACAAAACCCTTCATTTTTCGTGGAATGAAACACATTTCTTGGATTTTTAACTAAACTTGAGTTGAGTGACCTTAAGGGTAGCCTTTATTTACCCAAGGGCTGATCTGCTTTGCGGACGACACCCTACTCACGGCACGCGCTGCGTCATTTGCGGAATCCGTGGACGTCGCTAACGCCGGGTTGGCGATTGTCGTAGATCGAATAGCTAGGCTGGGCTTGAGGGACTCCCCCGCGAAAACGGAGGCCATCATGTTCCATAGGAAATTTCGCAATCCCCCCGCGGATTTGACCGTTTCGGTCCAAGGGGTGGCCATTAGAGTAGGGCCCCAGATGAAATATCTGGGGCTAGTTCTCGATGGGAAATGGCTGTTCAAAGCGCACTTTGAGCAGCTAGTTCCCAAACTCGTCAAATCCGCGGGCGCACTCTCGAGGCTGCTTCCCAACGTAGGGGGCCCGGGAGGTGCGACGCGGAAACTTTACTCTGGCATCCTGAGGAGTATGGCACTGTACGGTGCACCCGTCTGGTCCATTGCACTTCACCGCCACAACAGAACCCTGCTGCAACGGGCGCAGCAGGTTCTGGCCGTGAGGACCATACGGGGGTATCGCACAATGTCGCGGACGGCGGCCACCCTCCTGGCAGGCGATCCGCCCTGGCATCTCCAGGCGGACGTCCTGACAGTGGTGCGCCGCACCCGGCAGGATGCCCTAGCTAGAGGCCTGACCTTCTGTCAGGTCGAAATCGAGGCGATCAGGAAGCGGGAAACCGCCTCCATGATCGCCGTCTGGTCTCAAGAGCTCGACAACCCTGCGGCCTATGGCGGCTACACGGTGGATGCAATCAGGCCACAGCTGACGGAATGGGTCAACCGCACCAGCGGCACCCTGACCTTCAGGACGACACAGATACTTACCGGACACGGATGTTTCGATAAGTATCTGTGTCGCATTGTGGGCTGCTTGCCTTCCCCGAACTGCCGCCAGTGCGGCGCGCCCGACACGGCGTTACACACGCTTGTCGAGTGCGCCGCATGGGCGCCGCAGCGTTTCGAACTTGAGACGCACGTAGGTCCAGTCGACTCGCTCTGCGACTTGGTCAAGGCCATGCTGCAGAGCAGCGACAATTGGGGGGCTGCGGTTACTTTTTGCGAGACAGTAATGTCACTCAAGGAGGCCGCAGAACGAGACAGGGAGAGAAGTACTGCAGCGCGTGCCAATGCGTCTTCTCGAGGTCGCCGGCCTTCAGCTGGCACCCGGAGAGGCAGGTACGCGCATTACTTCCCTCCCTGAGTTAGGTTCCGTTTACCGCGGGGGGCCTTTAGCTTGCTAGGAAGAGCAAAGGACCTTCTACCCCCGCATAACGAAGTGGGGTGTGTTCTCCCAGGGCACACTCCAGGCACTTTATGGCGCTGGATCGGCTGGGCGTAACTATGTTCTAAATCTCAGCCTTTCCAACACATTCAAAGCGCAGGGTCGTCAGGGAGGAGGGGGTTTTTAGTGGGTATTGGGGTTGCTCGCTCGTGTAGCAACGCTCGGAGTCTTCCACACTATTCTGTGACGTCGATCGCGGACGGAGCGCTGCCAAGAGCATACTATTGCTGCAGTGTTATCGCCCCCGACTGACGCGTGTCGTTCCCCTAGCAACGACCCAGTTTGTGCGTAAATCGGTTAAGCATTTTCCCTCGCCTCAAAACAAAAAAAAAAAAAATAGCCTTTATTTACCCAAATAAATAACATAACTATTCAATACAGCAGCGCTGCTAGCCTTTTGGGTACGTTCTTTACAAGCGACAGTAGATTGCGACTAATTCCTTATCTATAATTTTATTGTTAATATTATTTATATTTTAAGATATTTTATATTAGCATTATTTGGACATTAGTTGATTTTTAGAAAGTAATTTTAATTTTTATACTATCTATTACTATAATAAATAAACTTAAAATAAAGAAACATTATATACTTTTCCCAGTTGAAATTATAAGTGAAACATTTTTATATGAAGTGCTCGGGAGTAAAAGGATTGCTGAAACGCGACTTTCAATTACAGTAATGTGTACGTCATATTTTATCCAATAACTCCTATGCTAAACATTTATATGGGCAAAGTTTCTTTGTGTTATGTCAGCGATGGGGCCGTAATCAAGTAATGCAGTACGTTCTTCGTGTGTCAACACTGCTTGAAGAGAGCATGGTACTTACGTAACTGAAAGAACAATAAATGGTAATATATTCTATATTCAACTTTTTATTGAAAATCTAGAGGATGCACCGCGGCTGCGCCGCGTGTCAAATCCTTGGCAGTAGCTTTAATTTATTTCATTAAAACTTAATTCGGTTTTTTACATATCATATCTATCTATAATATTATAAAATACTAAGCATGCCATGACTGTACATTGAAGCCATTTAAAAAAATACTGGAATAGACTATATAAACGACGGAGAACACATTTTTTAGCGGTTAGAAGTTGTTGAGAATTTCAAATCAAGCATGGCCGAAGTCGTGGGCATATCTTAATAATCAAATATAGTAATAACAAAGAAACCGAGTATAGTCTAGGCAACTGTCCAGCAAGGCAAAGATAAGCCGAAGCCAACCTGATTTGAAGTAATACAATGAATGACACGTTGTTTATGATAACGCGGTTATTTGTTAGCGAATTGAAAAACGCGATCGCAGCGCCATCTTTTCCGATAGTTTCGTCTAGCCCGCAGAGATGACGTCATTTATCGGGATAAAAGGTATCCTAAGTAATTGATTCGGGATATGAGCTTGCTATGTGTCGAGTTTCATTTAAATCCGTTCAGTAGTTTTCAACTGATACTCTAACAGACAGACAGACAGAAATTCCAAAAATTAAAGTTACCATGCCATCCTTCACACAATTCATCCATTTCTTTTTGCTCTACCTTTATATTTCTACCTGTTAATCGTGAGGAAATTTGAGCATCGAGATTTTCGAATTATAAAATCCGCCGGCTTTGATAACCGAAGCAGGTATACCTGAAATGGCAAGGCCCCACCGCTGCAGTAGAACGCTTAAATAAGAGCTAATCTATAAGTATTATAAAATTCTAAACATGCCGTGTCTGTACATTTAACAAGTTATTAAGTTTAGTGAAGTTATTTAACAAAAAACTGAATTACTCTATATAAACAATAGAGAACACGATGCAATTTTTTTCAATTTCTTGTCTGTTTCTAGTTTTGTCTGTTTGGTCGGGATTCATGTAAAAAGTTCTGGGCTGATTTTGATGCGATTTTCGGTGATCGACAGCAATTTTGAAGACTTAAAATCTGCGCTACTTTTTACCCTGGGAATCCGGATTTTTTGTGGGAATGATTTAAATAGACCATATTAAAAAAATTGAATTCCAATGTGATTTTTTCACCGATCGATAGCAAATTTTATGTAAAAAAATGTGTGATATTTTTTCCCGGTAATCCCGCGGCCATTTTCCCCAAAGTGGTTTGCAGGTTTTCGGATGCATAAAAATTAAGTTATTCCTACACAGTTTCCACAAGAAGGTAATCTATCGTTGCCTTACCTTCTTTTTTTCAAATTTTGCGATACTTTGTGTCCCGGAAATTCCGCGGGAATTTCAAGTCAAGCGTAGACAAAGTCGCGGGCATATCCCAGTATGAAATCATTTTTGAACATCTTAAAAATAGGGACGTTAAACTTTGCGTGATAATTCCTATTATAATATATTCTATGTGACAGAGGGCTTGCTTACTCTCAAACATCTTTCGTCGTTCGTTTTCGTTTGAGAAATTATTCTTTTTTCTTCTTTTTTTATTTAAAGAGTACATTTTGCATTGTATGTTCTATTTAATTTTGTGTTATTTAGACTACACTATTGTAGTTTTAAAGAAATCTTTGTTATTTTCTTTATTTAATCTAAAATTTCATTGGCTCTTTCGGGCTGATCGTACGAAAACGAACGAAGAAAGATGTTTGGGAGTAATAAGACCTCTGTTACGTTTTGGTTAACGATATTTTCAAAATTTGAAAACACGTTTTTTCATTATAAAAGTGAGGCCAAAAATAATTGAATGTCAACCCTATATTATGGAGTACACATCTCGTTGGGAACGAGGCCACTCCGGCGACATTATTGTGACTGTATCCGGAAGTTAATTGCGTGTTCGTTGTCAGACCCGGGGATTGCGGATGATTTAGGGAAGTTGTTGCTTTTCCACGTGAATTGAATGCCAGTTGCCTGTTTGCCTCTATAAACTCACTGACTTGTTCATAGATTTGTTACTTCGTAGTTTGCGAAATATAAACTTGCCGTGTGGCAGATGCGATTGTTTAAGTGGTATATTATGCTTTACTACTTTACCAGTGGTCGCCCCTATTTGAAATTCGACCACAATAATAAATGTTCAAGACTATACTTGTATAATCACAGATTTCACCAAGGTTACACTGTTAGTTTGACTTTTACAATACACAAAAGAGTATATATGGGTGTGTGTGTCAAATACATGATAGTATGTGTAATGTTTTTTTTATTTAATGTATTTTTATGCATAATTTAAAAAAAAAAAAAATATTAGCATTCGTCGCTTCTTCTCTGTATAATCGATAAATGTGCGAAATTTCATACTCCTCCGTCCGCGCAATTTTCGTAAAAAGGGGTACAAAGTTTTTGCTTCACGTATTAATAATATATAGATAACAGTCTTTCAAAAAAAGGCTCTCAATTCGACTGCATGTTTGTTATGCGATTTCTCCGTCAGTAATGGACCGATTTTCAATTTCCTTTTTCTTTATTCGAATGACTATACTCCAGCGGTAGTCTCATTGTCACCAAGTCAGGATCTGATGAGTGGATCCCAGGAAAATCGAGAGCAACCCTTGATGAAGAGCGCCGAACGTTTACACTCTTCGAAAGGCAGACTTGTATACGCGTGTTTTAATACAATGTCTACAGGCGCCCAAAATATTATTTCTAAAGTTATTGATGCAACTAAAAAATAAAATAAAAAAATCAAAACCGACTTCAAACTAAAAAGCAACGAATAAATATTTTCTACAACACCTTGAAGTTGGTGCCAAGTAAAAAATAACAAAACAACAACAAAATTTGCAAAATGCACCGACTTCAAGATGTTAAAATGAAAAAATACTTTTTTTGCTTTTTAGTTTGAAGATGGTTTTGTTTTTGTCGCTATTTTTTAAGATAAAACAATTGTTTTGCAGCCTTATTGCTTAAAATGATCTTGTTCAAGCAATGTAATACACACACAGATATATACACAACACACGTGCAAATAACCACATAAAACACACATATCATGCGTATACATACATCCGTTAGCATCACAATTCATTCCTGAGGTTATCTAAAAGAGATCTAGACCGCCGTTTGTGCACAATCAAAATTAAATCTAGTTTTATTTTGTAATTTTATTTTTGATATTGGTGTACAATAAGGAGTTATCTATCTATACACCCGGAATATGAAAGAAAACTAAAGGCAGACAAAATCCACAACAACGTAGATATTGTCAAAATAACCTATAAATGTAACTCGCCTAAATGGTGTTACTACTTCCAGATAACAGTTATATTTTTAATAATACACACGTTACATTATCATTAATAATCACGATGCGACATCACTAATTAATTGCCTTTGAGTAATGAATGAATCGTGTTAAATAACGAATTATTATATTAATGACACTTACTCGTACTACGTACGTGATTCCATTAGGGCTTAGGGTGTCACTGATAATAATAGGGTTATGTTATATTCTAGGACAATATTTACGTGTAAATCGCAATTTGATTCATTTATTCCGCCTGGTGATCAGTTAAACAGGTTTTTAACCTAATACAGACACCAGGCTCTTCTAAATCTATTTAATATGTATAATTGTTTACCATGACTGTGTAAAATGTTTTGATTTATTGAGAGCTAATAAATAAATAATTATTATTCCACACACACACACATATATATATATATATATATATATATATATATATATATATATATATATATATATATATATATATATATATATATATATTAGGTCTTTACATATGAAATAGGCGTTTGTAAGGGAGGAAATATATAAATATAATATATTTATTTAATCAAAGTATGTACCATTGCTATCTATGCACTTTTGCCATCTTATAGGTAGTTCATTGATCCCTTTACAAAAAAAACCATTCGGACGGGAATCAATAAAATCTTTGAAGGCGCTTTGGACTGTCCCATCGGAGTTGAATTTTTTCCCTTGCAAGAAGTTATCCAAATTTCGAAAAAAATAGTATTCTGTTGGAACAAGGTCCGGGGAGTACGGTGGATGTCTTAGACATTCCAATTGAAGCTCCTCTAATTTGGTAGCCGTCTGTTGTGCAGTGTGTGGTCTAGCGTTGTCCTGAAGCAGCAGTGGCCTAGAGCGATTGACCAGCTTCGGTTGTTTAGCAGCTAGCTTTTCCATCATGGTTTGCAGTTGCTGACAATAGACATCCGCCGTAATCATCGGGTCAGATTTAAGAAAGCTGTAGTGAACGAACCGGCACTAGTCCACCAAACGCTCACAAGAAAATTTTTTTGAGTCAATTTTCGCTTGGGGCACGATTTAGCTGGTTCGCCAGGGTTCAGCCATTGCGATGAGCGTTTCCGATTATTGTACAGGATCCACTTTTCATCACAGGTAATGATTCGATTTAAAATCCCTTCATTATTGTGCCGGTTGAGTAATGTAACGCAGCACTGGACGCGCGTTTGTCGGTTTGCTGCACTCAATTCATGAGGTACCCACGTTTCAAGCTTTTTCACCTTCCCAATTTGCTTCAAGTGGATTAAAAAGTTTTAACACTAACACCGCAGCCTGCACCTATCTCGGACGTGGTTTGCGATGGTTCCGCTTCCACAATAGCCTTCAATTCTGCGTTATCAACTTTGGTCTCCAGCCGTACACGGGGCTTGTTCTGCAGGTCGAAATTTCCAGAACGAAAACGTTGGAACCAAAAACGCCACTATGTTTTATTTTGCGACACCGCCGCCATACACATCATTAATCCTTCGAGCAGTTTCGGCAGCACTGGTGCCACGATGGAACTCGTACTCGTAAATAATGCGATATTTCAAGTTTTCCATTTTGTAAACTGAGTGACGCAAAGAAAAAACCAAAAGAGGAAAAATCAAATGAATTACAGTTTTCAAAACAAAAAAGCATAAGTAAATAGCTGTATAAATTTGAAATTGGAATTCCTAACCAAAGAGGAGATATTTGAGATCAAAGTGGCCAGTACAACAAAACGCCAACTTCATATGTAAGGGCCTAATATAAACAATAGACAATGTGTGAGCGGATCCGAAGTAAAAAAACCCCGGATATTCCGTACACACGAAACCGCTGAAGATAATAGTATAATTTTGTCGCTTTCAGCTGTTCACCAAAATGTTAAGAGCATGTAAACTGTATATACTATAACTTGGACATGAATAATATTTATTTCATAATGATACGATACAATCAAGATATAGAGTGAAGAAAAAAACAAAAGAAGTACAACAAGTGTCAAAACATAAAAAGTAAAACTATCTAAAAAGATTGATTCCAACATTCTGGGGGCCTCAAAGAACAATTCAATATAATTTGAGTAATAAAACAAGCAACAGCGTACTGAAAACCCTGAAATTAAAATATCATAAGTGATCTTTATAAGATTACAAACTTATTATAATTATTATCTAGCTTAAAAATAACTTTCGAATGTACCTATAAGGTGTCATAGGGTAATGCGGCATTTCAATTAATGAATTGTACGTTTCATTTTTTCAAATATGCCTATTAATGTAATAATTTTGGATTTAAATTTTGGGTATATAATATAGAAAATTGTTCCACTATGTACAAAATTAACTGTAAAAATATGTATAAGCCAAAATAGGACAACTAATAAGAAAAATAATACAAATGTTTCCAAAACAGTTTATTGTTAGTGGAATTTCAAAACAAACGATTTGATGCTTGCCTTTTTATTTATTATGAAATAGTTTTAATCTCTCATATTTTAATAGAGAAGCCTAGAAAAAATGCAATTTATAATTTAAAAATTAATCAAATGTATGTATAAACTATCTTAGAAAGTTCCAATGAATTAAGGTATAATAAGGTGCATTTTTTTTCTCAGACATCAAAATCTTGGAAGCCAAGTGGGTATAGTGCTTTATGGTTTATTCGTGTTGGCTGACTTCTGGGTATGATTGATTGGCGTCGGTTGGCAGGTGTCGCGCGGGCCGTGTCGTCGACGCGCGCTCCTGGCATTACGGAGAAACGCCTGCAAAAAAGGTCAAATTATGCCACTTGTGTAACCATATGGAAGCAAAATTAACGCACAAGGAAAATTAGAGTAATAGTTGTATATTTTTCTGTTGATAATCGTAATTTTTTGGGATAGAAGAATCCTATGTTCATCCCCGTTGTCGAAAGTATATTTGCATGTATAATGTATATACATATGAAAATATCGTGTATTTTTTATCATGTGATGACACATTTGCTCCCCATAACTTTCTACAACCACACTATGACTGTGTTGGAAGTACTGCGCTCGTGTACGCAATATTGCTCAAGAACATTTTTCTTGCGTATCTTAGGAATTTAGAAAGAGCTTCCAGTTATTCATATAGGTGCTATGTCCATTATATAACTGTGCTACATGCCATCGCGTCTCGTTGTCCGATGGTAGGGGTAGACGGTAGACGATGGGTAAACGACGGGAATAGACCAAATATCACTACAGACTACAACATATATCCCATAGAAAACATGTAAGCTGGCAACGCCGCGTCGTTGATCGATATAAAAATTTGTCGTTCAAAAAATACTCGTTGCCTCTTAACCACCTGGCTCTTCACAGTGATAATAAATGTTTTAACACCGTGAATTTAGAAAACATAATTATTCATGTTGTGTTAGATTAATGACTAACGTAACCATTATTAGAATGAGACCAATTAATGAGTGGTTTGGTTTGGATGGTTTGAATTCTGGTCGCGAAGCATGAACCACTTAAGCAGTTTTTGTAAAATAACATAAATATTGTAACAATTACTACATGGAAGACAACATCACGATACCTCTATGTCATGATATCCGATGTCTACTTATAACACACCAACTTTCTTAGATATTAAGCAAAGCATGTATAACGTCCGTTCCTCTACAAAAATGAGAAGATCCAAGCCCAGCAGTGGGACGTTTATAAGCTAATATTATAAACACCCAAACAAAGTTACTTTCTCACTTATATATAAAGTTGTATGGGAAGCGGTAAATTGCAGATCAGATATCGTAATTGGGATCGGCACAAAGGGAAGCCAATTACAACATTAATTAGATTGGTTTACACGAAAATCTGGTTAATTGATATAAATTTAGGTCTGAGTATATGGGAAATCAATTTTTACATAATTATAACGTGATAGGTCTCTTTAATGTGATAATGTCAATAATAGAACAGTGATACAAGAGAAGTTTTGTTTAAATTTTATACTATTTAATTATTGTACATATTTTTTTTAATTTATCGGAGACAAACTTCTTATTTCCCATCATTCGCGTAAACTTTAAGACACCTTAGACAGTATTTAAGGTTTTGGGATAAACTTATGCTACGTTAATCCCCGATATATAAACTACAATTATAATCAATTTTATTATAGTCATGTAATTCAGCTTCACGTTTATAAAGTTAGGTAAGTCTGTACAGACATTTAACCGACGATTAAAATAAAATAACCACTCCTTAGGCATACAAATTCAGCGATTATTTTATTTTAACCATCAGTTAAATGTTTATGCACATCAGCCTTAGAATACGGTGGATAATACATTATTTTTGAAAATATCCAAGTTCATTTCCGTTATCGAAAGTGCACAATTATGTGTGTATAATTCCTGAAGACATGGGGAAGGAAGAATCAAACATCGAAACAAAAATCTTGGAAATGTATATTGCATATAGTATGTTAAGTTATCTGTGCAGGAACGGAGAACGAATACAATTTCCTGCGGCCCGGCGGTCTGTCGTAACAGGCGACAAAACAACCCCCAGCCAGGTGATAGGGTATTTTCCCGACTGGATGGCTACCACCCCTGGTCAAGAGTATGCAGTCATAACAACCTTGATTTGTTTTCCGGCATTAGTGACCAGGTTCCAGTCTCCCTTAAGCGAGCAGCAGCGCATTTGTAGCACCTTTGGTGTTGCAAATGTCAATAGCCGATGGTAACCGCTATCCATCAAGTGGGCCGTCTGCCTGTCTGCTGAACTCATGCAATAAAAAATATAAAAAGAATCTTAGCTAAGCTAGTAATGCTTGATGACAACTCTATGCCAGTAACATTTACATTGGCATAAATAAACAACATATTGTTGGTAAAATGAATCTATTGGATGTCGAGTTCAAGATACCTAAGTTTAATTTTATCTACGTTAAAAAAAGAAAAAAAAAATATTATCTACGTAATCAACATCTATTGTGTTATTCCGATATAATACTTATATCTATAGGTAATAGACCACCCATTCAGGTGGATAGGATACTTGATGATACTCAATTGATGCTATTGTTTTCAAATGTAAAAATACATTTAAAATATTTGCGAAAGAATAACATAACGGATATAAGTGACAAGCTATGCAGTATCATTAACATTTGAGTCATGTTTTAGGGAATATATCCTTGAAATAAATATTTATACAAGTGAGCCTCCAAAGGTAGGTTTTAACGCCAACGAGGACTTTGATTATAATCGAGATTGCATCTGACGTTAAGCTCTTTCTCATTATATTAGATTTAAAGCTGTTGCCAGCTTACAGTTCACTTGGTAAACTGACAGCGAATTTGCAAGATCCCTTGTGATGTAAATTATAAACAACGGCTATGTTTTATTTTTTGAGTTCTAGTGTTTTTTTTTTTGAGAAAAATGGTACTATATTGTGGCCAGGTTCCAGTCTCCCTTCAGAGAGCGGTAGAATATTGGTAAACACCTTTGGTACTACAAATGTTCCAAGACGGTGGTAACCGCTTTCCATCACGTGGGCTGCCTGCCTGTCTGCTGAACTGATGCAATAAAAAAAGTACTATAATGGTACGTTAAAATGGTCATAGCTCTCTGTCTTCCTATTCATAGTCATTTTTCTCAGAAACTAAGGGGTTTATTTGTATGTTTGAAAAACAGTACGGAAAAGTCTGCAAAGCACTGTATAAAGGCTTAGTAAAACTGCGCAACAACTTAAAGTTCTAATTCAACCCTAAATTATTTGTATGCCGTTCACATCTAGTAGTAGAGGAAACGGTGAAAAGCAGCCTTCACCCATCTGATAACCAGATGCGACATATTTTTTATTAAATTATATTGGTTTGTAAGTACGGCGATGGAAAAGTGTACATGGCTATTTTTAATTAAATTAATTTTTTTCATAACTTTCACTCTTTTGATAACTGAATAAATTTAGTTTCAACTGATAGTTTTTAACATGGAGAATATGCATTGATAGGCTTTTCTACTTAATTCTTTGCATACTACAGGTAAGCAGGTATGAACAGGTAAGTTAATATTAGTACACTGTTCTGTTAACCGATAAAATTTGGTATCATAAGAAAGATAATTTAAATACAAAAATAACGGCTATTATTGCCATGCTTTGAAGTTATTATCATAGGCGTGTTAACAAATTAATATAATTAGATAAAAAAATATGTCTCATCTGGTTATCAGATACATGAAGGTCGACCTTCAGCATGTATTAGACTATAAGTAGACGCCATACATGTAACTTGGGTTAATTTTTTTTTATATAGTGTAGTTTGACAAAGTGTTGTGTGGTATCGTTAGTCAGATCTTGGAAAATTCCGACGATGTTATTTAATGACTTTCATATCTATATATTAATACGTGAAGCAAAAACACAGCAAAAGCTTTGTACCCCTGTTTACGAAAATTGCGCGGACCGAGGAGTATGAAATTTCGCACACGTATATTTTATATAGAGAAGAAGTGCAGAATGCTAATATATTTTTTTAATTATGCATAAAAAGTACATTAAATCAATAAAAAAAACATTACACACACTACCGCGTATTTGACACACACACGCATATACGAGGACCTATTGTTATTATATACATACTCTTTTGTTTATTGTTAAAGTCAAATTAACAGTGTAGCCTTGGCGAAGTCTGTGAGTATAGATGCATATTCTTTGACAACAGAGCCTTAATAATGCTCAACCTTATAATTTAAATTAATTATTATGGTCGAATTTTCAACACGGGCGACCACTAGTATTTAAATTAATGGTTGAGGACATATTAACTATGTCTATGACTTCTAAGAAATATCAAGAACAAGGAAAAGGAAAGAGAAAGATCAAGTTCTGAGAAAGATCAAAAATTCTTTCAACGATAACTTGATTAGACAAGACTCGTTTAGTAGTTTTTGAATTATAGGCTGTTTTGATTGAATACTTTTTTGGGTTTCGTAATCCAATGACCAAAACAGTGGATATTTGTCACCTCTACACATACATAGATAAAACTTATATATATATATATATATATATATATATATATATATATATATATATATATATATATATATATATATATATATATATATATATATATATATATATATATATATATATATATATATATATATATATAGAAAACCACTACGTAACCGTTCATAGTGCATAGGCCGGCAGCCATTTGCCAAATTTGTAAATATAATGTTATATTGATTTTTTACCGAGAGGCGGGAATAACGGACATCCTTTTGAAGAGGTGCTTGGCCTCTGAACGTAGGTCATCGTCCTGCATTAAGCTGACCATGGCCTTTTCGCGCTTCTCAAGAGGTGCTTCCGATGACAACACTTCACCCTCCAACGATACATCTACGCACTGGTAAGAATCCAAGAACACAATTTAAAATTATTTGTTTGTCTACTGAAGTTACTAAAATTGATATTACACAATTATCGACCTTTTTTGGGTAACGGTAAATAGGATAAGTTTACTCGTTTTACCAACATGGAAAAAAGTGGTGTACCCAACTTACAGATGAAACGTATGTAATAATATATTCCAGTTTTTCCCATAGATAGATAAATAGACATAGATAGATTTATATATGTACGTGTATTATATCTTTCACTTTATTTAATTTCAATTAATTCGTCATTCGAGGGTTAAATCCTGGTTGCGTTTGGAGCTTTTGCTTCGGAGCCCAGGGCCCGCTTTTCTTCTTTTTCGTCTCCACTTAACGGGATCTTCGGCATCCCCTGTTGTGAGATCATGGGTACGCGTGTCACGTCAAACCAGAATTTGTTAGCTCTACCTCTTGTACCGGGACCGGCAGAGGCGGCATGGCTAAAATTCACTTAATTCTTCATACATTCAAAATTGAATCAATATACTAGAATGAAGTACACACAAGTGAGGTGTGTAAGAATAAGCCTGAATGGCGCTCTGTTGTGCGTGCCTACCCCGCAAGGGAACTAGCGTGAAGTTACGTATGTATGTATGTATGTATGTAAGTACACACCGTATCAAAGAATGCAGTAACATCTTCGATTCCGTAGGAACGAGCTAATACAGCAGCTTCTAACAAGACTGCTCGTGCTTCAGGCCGATTGTTCTGCAATAAATGGCATCGAGCTAACAAGAACAAAGCATTCAGTAACCAAACACGGTGGTTTGACGCTCGTGCATCTGAAAATACAGTTGTATTATTAGTAACGCTCCTTCGGTTAACCTTCACTTTAAGCTTTGAAGTTCATCCATACCATTTCATACATACCATATACTTAGGTATAAGTATCTTGTATCAGTCTTTGATATCTTTGTCAGTACGTGTTGTTTTTGAAATATCTAATAACAAGTTTTTATTAGCTTTGATATTGTTTCTGATAGCTGGCCCGACATAACATTTTAAATTTCATATTTAAAATTATAATGATTATTTTTGTGTTTACACTAATCGCATAGAGTATATATATCTGTACATTTCATTCAAGGAACATATTATTCTCCGTTACGAGCACAGAGTAAATTAATATAATAGGAGACTTACAAGAGATTTGAGAAAACGTGCGTGCGTGAATACACGTGTGGTGCATGTTTACTCTAAGAACTAAGCAGAAAGTGGGACAATTGCTCTTATCCCAAAAAATGGATCCTTTCCACAGAAGACGGTTCCAGCTCCAGTGAACGGAAAGTAATTTGATATAAAATTATTATATCAAATTATATTGCGTTATGTATATATGTATTTTCAATAAGAAGGATAAACATAGTTGTTTTTTCGAAAAACACGATAGGTATTGCAAACTAGGCATCCGACGTTTCGGCGAATTACACCCATATAAAACTATAGTTATTCAATAACTTTAGCAATAACTACCACTTTGACATTTAAACGCATAGAATCGCGCTCGTAACGCTTTCTTGGTGTCTATAAGTAAACGTGCCAATTCATGAAGCAAATAACATCGCTCTGCTGCACGCGTACTAGTAGTGAAAGCGCGCTCCAAGTTTCGCAGACGCTGCCTGAAATAAGAAGAGGGATTATAAACGATTCAAATAAATCTCAATGATTTAATTAAACTCAAACATATGCGGATTTCGAACATTTCAACTCTGTGGTAACTCAGTGGTTGAAGTATCCACATATTAGAAGATCTTACAACAAACAACATAGGTCGGGCTAATATCTATAAATAATATTATATAAAATTCTAAATATGCCGTATCTATACATTTAAGCTATAAAAAAAACAACTGGAATACACTATATAAATGATGGAGAACACGATGCAACTTTTTTAGATAACTTGTACGTGTGTCTGTTTCTTCGAGATTCACGTAAAAGCGATGGCCAATTTCGATGCAGTTTTCGCTAATCAACAGAAAATTTGTAGACTTAAAATCTGCGCTACTATCTATCCTGGGAAACCCGCTAGAATGTTTCTGGGAATGATTTGAAATGGCCAGATTAATCTGGCCATTTCAAATCGAATTCCAATGTGACTTTTTCAGTGATAGATGGCAAATTGTATGTAATAAAATGCGTGTATGTTTATCCCGGGAATCCCGCGGGAATTTTCCCGGGCGCGGTTTGAAGTTTTTCGGATGCAATAAAATTAGCTTATTTCAACAGTTTCCACTAAAACGATAGCGTACATTCACTTTTTAAATTCTGCGATACTTTGTGTCCCGGGAATCCCGCGGGAATTTCAATTCATGCGTGGACGAATTCGCGGACATACTCTAGTACATAGATAAAAACATAACATTAGTGAGAAAACTTAGAGGTTTTGAATGCAATCTATCTCTCTTTATTTTTTATTTGGGGTTGGAACAATATGCCTTTTCCTTCCATACTCCTCTATTCTGATATAAGTTCTCTGACACACCACAAATCATTATGCCATCCTTCAAACAATCTATCCAATTTTTTTTTGGTTAACCATTACATTTATACCCATCAATCTTTCAATTTAATTTTTTTTATCGCGTGACATTCATCAATCATTATTACATGTCCGTGCCCGTAGCACCTTATACTTCTCAATTTTTCGGTCACGGGTGCAATTTTCAAAGAGCCTCTTGTCATTTCTCACCTTATCCATTCTTGTAACACTACACACCCATCTCGAAATTATCATCTCCAAATACTATAATACCTTGCCAAATTGTATTAAGGTCCGTCCTGACGTTATTCATGAAAAAATTATAAAATTATAAACAGAGGGCCTAAAGGTCGCCTTTGGAGAATCGGATCGTGAAAATTGACACGTGTCTACATATATATATATATTGATACCGTGCAGGAACGGAGAAAGAATACAATATCCTGCAGCCGGGCGGCCTGACGTAAGAGGCGACAAAACAACCCACAGCCCGGTGGTAGGGCAGTTGTCCGACTGGATGGCTACCACCCCTGGTCTAAAGTATGTCGCCATAACAACCTTGCGTTGTATTCCGGCATTAGTGACCAGGTTCCAGTCTCCCTTAAGAGAGCAGCAGCGCATTTGTAGCACTGTTGGTGCTACAAATGTCCATAGGCGATGGTAACCGCATTTCATCAAGTGGGCCGTCTGCCTGTCTGCTGAACTCCTGCAATAAAAAATAATAAAAAAATACTGCTAGTTGTAAGACATAGCATAAAGTGCCACTCTATGTTGACACTTGTCATGTTCGTCGTATTATGATTCTACGAAAACTACCTCTTTTGGCCCTTTATCTAAACTAATATTATAGAGATGTAAAGTTTGATAGTTTGTTTGTAAGAAGTAATCTCTTAACCTACTGAATCGATTTTGAAAATTAAGTAGAAAGCTGCATTATTCCTGATGACACAGGGTTTATTTGATTGAGATTAATAATAGTTTCTAATACGCCTAGCGAAGTGAAGAATATTATTAAAAAGACTTCGAACTTAGAATCACGTGGTGGCGCTGGTGGACGGTAACGAAGAACAGAATCGTGACTTGGTTCCCGCGATAATGACATTCCCAGTAGAACAAACGCTCTTTTCTCACGATCAGACTCGCTCATAGTTTCACGGATACGTTTCTGAAAATAAAATGCTTTCCTTAGTTTACGTGACTTGGCAAATGATATCGATGTAAGCCGACTCTTCAGTGTTGTACAGTCAAAGGCAAAAATGTGTATATGCAAGTAAAGTTTTTGTTAGGAAACATAACATAATTCCAGATTTTATAATTATCAAAAAATAAAATATTGATCTTAGTTAAATGTAAATAATAATAATATTGTCTAAAATGAATATGACCCAACTACCTTAAAAAACTCTGTAGAATTGCAGACAAGTGTTTCCCAACAATTGATTTATGTCGAACATTTATTGGCTACATATAACACATGCATGCATATTTATGCATAAAACAATAATTAAATAACGAACCTATTTTTCATCCCCCTAAATGTTAGGGGTAGTCCACCCCTAAATTTATTTTTTTATTTTTTAGACAAAATTTTTAATTTCTATTTTTTTATGATACAACATACAAAAATACATACAATCCTCAATTTTCACCCCTCTACGATCAACCCCTATTTTTTATTTGTTAATTATAAACTTTAACTTTTTTGGCAAGATTTTTAACCTTATTTTGTCATGACTTAGAATAATTTTTTTTATATTACTCTTAATTTTCCACCTCTCTACTATCAACCCCTATTCTCCCATCGCGATTTTTTTTAACTATCAATCGATCGATTATCCCCGCTAGATGTCTACCATTGTCACCTCTCATCCAGCAAACATCACGGAGTAGGGGTGAGTGGGTTCCCGGATGGTTTAGATTCACAATTAGAACCGGTAGGTGGCGCTGAGATCGGGTTCTGGAATCCTCCTAATCACCTGGAGCGATTTTGGTGATTTTGTTTTTGTGTGTTTGAGTGGGTACTCGGATGGTTTAGATTCGCAATTAGAACCGGTACGTGGCTCTGGTGGAAAGCGGTTGCATTCGCAATATCAAAGGTGCTACAAATGCGCTGCTGCTCTCTAAAGGGAGACTGGAACCTGGCCACTAATGCCGAAACACAACCCAAGGTTGTTATGGTGGCATACTCTAGACCAGGGGTGGTAGCCATCCAGATGGGCAAATGCCCTGCTATCTGGCTATGGGTTGTTTTGCCGCCTCTTGCGACATGCTGCCCGGCCGCAAAAAATTGTATTCTTTCTCCGTTTAGGCACGGATAAAATAAAACCCTAATTATATCAGCAATCATGTTAATATTTATCAAAGAATATTTTGTATACTTTTTGTCTTTAACTGTACGACTGCAGTTCGTAATTGAATTTTAAAGTGCACAATACTTGATCTAGAAAAGCATTCGCTACTATGTCGTATAATTGATGCATATATTTTTCCTTTCCTGGAAGAAGAGTCGACGGTTTCCTTAAAATCTGTTCCATGGCAAATTCTGCATTTTCTATACATTTCATGGTGTCCCGTTTTTCTAGCATTAACTGAGCTGCGCCGATGAGTCTTTGAGCATCTGTAATATGTTGACTTTGAGCACGTGTCAACTGTTCTTTGCGTGTTTGAGAAAGACGAGAGCGAGCTTCTTCTTCCGTCGCTCGAGCAGCATAGAACGGTCTTCTCTCACGGAGTACAGTCTGAAATATTTTGATAGTTCTAGATAATTACACTAATATTATGGATACTCCTCTGTCAAAAAAGTACTGGGAAAAGGTCAATAATATACAAAATGTTAGTTATTCATTCAAATTTATTTTATCACCGTCAAAGTATGCTCCTTCAGAAAAGATACACTTACGCCAACGAATAATCCAATCATCAAAACATTTTTCAAACTCTTTTTCCGGAACTGAGTTTGCTTCTCGTCGCAAATTCTCCTTTATGTCTTCTATCGAATGACAATGGGTGCTACGAAGTGCTAATTTTGGAAAAACCACCCACAAAAACGTTTTTTTTGTTTTCTTTTTGATCTATGAGCTTGGAAATTTTTTTATTGACTTAATCTCTATATGGAGCAGATTACTTATTTATTGAGCTTTAATTTCTTTTTTAAAAACCTCAATGCAAGCACTTCTAGCTTTAATATCGAATGAAAAAAGATTATTTTGCCTTTGATTATCAATATTTTAAGAACCTATAATCGTACAGAAAGTTCAACGTGAGTTTCAAAAAATGTAATACATTCACTATAGGGACCAATCATTGATTCTTCAAAAAAAATGTTTTTCAATCATTACATGAATTTTAAAATGCAACAAAAAACGGATTTTCGTAGTCTTTATGAAAAATCAAAAAAATAAAGCAAAAATATCGAGGACACCACTAATGTTTACATTTGCCTTTTATAGTTCAATAATCCACAAAAACTTTACAGAGTTTTACTTTAACATAGGCAGTCGCTTTATTGTTCAAGTCGATAGAATTTTTGAAAAAATTAAAAGGACAAGAAAAATCGATAAAACGTAATTTCGAATTGAACCCACAAAACTGAAAGGCCATGACAACTAATTTGTTTGATTGATAATATACATAATTATTTTCGTCCAAATGTTGAAACAACATGCAATATATTTAATCAGTAATGGTGTAGACTATCAATCCATGGCGAAATCCCAAAATCAGTTACATTCTAAGGCATCTAACTCTCTTTAAATACAATACTTATGTAATAATAAAATTATAGAAGAGTGGAATCTTCTGATATAAGTAAATTTTGCTTAAAAGGAAGTCCCAATATATAAATAGATTACAAATTGTACCAGTGTTTCTAAAAGATAATTATTTCAATTTCAATAATGTGATATACATATGAAAGTAATTGTATCAGTTTGTTACGTTTTTGTATAATAATGATTATAATGAAATTTCGTATTATCGTTATTACAGACAGAATAGTATAGTATTAGTATACTCCGAAAAATGAGCAACTCTCGCGAGTTTTATATTGAAAATTGATACCTACTTGTTTTTAAGGCGAATTTTGTGTTTGTATGAATAACTTAACTCTGAATATGCTTTTACAAGTTGAAATGCACTGTTTGGCCTCAGTCAAAGACCTCCAGTTCTGCTCAGGTTGGATTTTAACAAGTGAAGTAATAAGTGAAGTAATGAGTTTTAAATGACAGATGTCTGATACCCGGTTTCTATTTCTTAGTAACCGTTCATTTCATTCAATAGTGATTAAAATTTGTCAAAAGCTCCATAGAAGTAATATCAAATATCTACCAATAGTAAGGCAAGTGAAAGAATAGGGGCCAAGCAGATTTTACGTCACAAGAATTTTATGATTTTTCGACCCCTCCCTCGTCGTTGTCACAGCTGGTCAGACTCGTGAGCCTCCTCCCTCCATGTGACATCACACATTTTGCGATTTTACATCAAGAAGTAATTATTTACTTAAGTTTCTGCTACTAGTGTACATAATAAAACTACGTTTTAACGGTTTTAAGCGGGGTAATTTATTTGATTTTTATTATTATTTCGACGTTTCGGCCACTTGTCAGTAGCCGTGATCACGGAAGACAAAGATGTCAAATGTTAATGAATATTGTTAAAGTTTTATTTAGCCTACTGCCAACTTGTTCATTTTAATTCTTTAGTTTATTATTTACTCTATGGGAGCCTAATGTAATTTACCACCGCTTTGCAACATGTTGTGGCTTGAAGAGAACAAGCGGCGCCCTTTATTACCAAATTATAGAATCCTTAAAAATATCACCGCGACAAATTTTTTACGAATCTGTGTTAGCTGTTTATAATTCAAAATACACCAAGACCTAATAAAAAGTCTTACAAGTAATATAAATGTTAATACACTACGTATTGCTGAATAAAATTGACTAGACAAAAACTTAGACGATATAAAAAAATGCCTACAGTCGTGTCTGGAATACCAAATGGCGAGGTCAGATAACAAGTTTTTTCCACAAAGAAAACAATTTTGTTGCTTTTTAGATAAGCCTAATAGGGACATCGGAAGTCCGGTTTCGGTTTGCAACACGGTGGTAAATTTTTATAGCACGACGTTCACAGTCATGAATTCTAACTTAGACCCCCTCTTTGTGAACTTCGTAAGTTCGCATCATCGACTTTTAAGTGCCTGCTCAATAATGGTTTTTGCTCTTGCTGTTTAGAGGTAATTTAAATACCATTACAAATGCTAATTACATAATAAAAGTACCTTCAGTTGTTCTACACGCCTTAAGACCAATTTATTTTCAAAGTAGAAGTAATTTCTTTGACAGGAGTGAAACTGCATTAAAATCGTTATTAGTATAAAACAAATAAGCACTAAATAACCCACTACTTGGAACCGGCCTCTAATTTATAAGGGAACGGAGTGTATACCCGCCATGTTTGTGTAAGTGGGATTGGCTGCTTGCTCGGTGTCTACATTTCCTCGAGATATTTCTCTTCGCATTCAGCACTTACTACCACATCGTAAATATAAGAATATGCACTTTCCTCCATAACATAACCCAACACACTGAAGATTATCCCTTGTATGAATTTTATTTATTATTCGTATATAGGCACGCTTTGTCATACTATAAAGACTTGTCTTGACTTGTCTCCTTATCTAGGATTTGAGTCTACCTATATCTTTGGAATTATTCACGGTTATTTTAGCCATTAAACAATCACAACAATAGTCATGTATACGAATGCTGTAGACTGTAGTTATACCAAATTACAATATTATGGAAATGTTGAGAGAAAAAGTTATTAGCAAATAAACGACATTTCTCGACTGGAATTGTACATTTGTAGACTTAATCATAAATAAATCTAATTTATCTCTCGTTTTGAATATATTATTAATACACGCACAAAAACATGAACAACAATGAAAACACAATTTAGCAAATTGTTTGCTCATCCACTTTATTTATAAATTAAATTATCTTTAACAGGTTTTTATAATGAATTAGATAAAAAATACAGTTTTAGAAATGAAGTGAGTGCGTGGCAATCCACGTTCTTGGAAGGGCTTCGCAGAAGTGATACAACTTAACTTGTTTTTGTAATTTAGGGAATCACAACAAAATTTAACCGAAAATACCAATTATTCTAAAATTTTTAATGAATATTGTATTAGGTACACTTTTGCTAACCAACTTTTGTTTAAAAAATTAGCCTCATACTTTTATGAATTTTGGAAATCAGTATCTCCCTCGCCTATTTGATTTAAATAAAAATTAAATAAAGAATATCATCATTATTGTCCACATTTAACTAATTATATCCCACACAAATATAATTTCACATTGGAAAAAAATGCAACCCTCAATTATATGTACTTTGCCCATCCCTTATTGCTTTGCTATTTTACAAAACACCGTAATGATCTTTCTATGAAATTATGGACGGCCATGAGCGTTTAATAAGGGTTTCGGTATCGCCAAAATGGCTATGGAACCCAAAATATGTATTAAATAATTCACTCGTCCACTTTACTTACAAATAAACTTATCTTTAACAAATTTATAAAGCGACAGATACAAATGCAGACTTAGAAATACATCTAAAAAAATACCTGTCGTTTTTCGACGTCTTTAAGAGCTTTATTGGCCAATTCCTGTAGTTTTTGCGAGCCGAGTTTATTGGCTGAAACCAGTCTCTCGTCCTTACATAAAGCCGTTAAGAAATATTTGTCATGTGCCATTCGTTCCAAATACTTGGAGGACATCAATCTGGATATTTGGTCGGCTCTGTGTTTTTGTGCTCGAGATATTTCTTCAACCTTAAAATGAAGTCCTAAATTTCTTGATATACGTATATTTCAAAGCAATTCTGTTTTAGTGTTATAAAAACGTATTCTATCTATATTAGTCCGGTTAACTTAGACATAGATTAAGCCTAAATGGCGCTCTGTTGTTCGTGCCTACCCCGCAAGGGAACTGGCGTGAAGCTATGTATGTATGTATGTAACATAGACATCCGAGGTATCCGAGTACGAAAATTCGCACCCAGATGATAATTGATAGGATTGTTCAAAACACCATTATAAATGAAATCTAAAAAGTCCTCACCGATCCAATACTTGGAAAAAAAATTACTCGAGGTCAAAGGTCACAAAAACGGGGTTTTCGCGATTTTCAGCAAAACTGTAAGTTTTAGCATAAATTAGCTCAGACAAAAATTATAGATCAGATAATTCTAATCTATAAAAAATGTTTGAATACTTTTTTCCTAAGAGCCACCGTTTTTGAGATACAACGATTCAAAAAGTTGGAAGAGTTGTAAAAATAGTATTCGGATACTCCTGGTTCATGGAAAATTTCAGTCTATTTACCGCTATAATATTGTCTAGTGGCAGCTATATATGTAACTAAGGGTCGATAAATGTTTTTTCAGTGTACATAGTTGGATGGGGTATCGTTAGTCACGGATGGGACGCAGTCTCCTCCTATTGTGAGCGTGACATCTTCGCCAAGGAGGAGGCGCAGCGGGAATGTGAGCGTACCAACTTGCTCCGCTCCAGGCAAAAAGGACGCGTCATTTTGTCTCCAGCTGCCGAGAGCGGACGGCGTGGGTAGAGATCCCTGGGAAAGCGTCTCCCGCCGTTAATGCCGTCGAGATGGGACGCGCCTTACAAAACGCCCCACATTAAAGTAAGAATGAAGTCGCTGGACACTTTGATTTCCTCCGATAGTGGACGAGGCCTTATGGGCGGCCACCTGCCAGGGCCTGCAGACCAAGGCTAGACCAAAAACTTGGCCCTGTCAGAAGGGTGAAGGTCGGAACGTCGATGGGTTTTGTGGGTATCCCAGACCGCAGTGTGGCAATAGCACTCCTTGCGTGCGGTGCTAGTGGCACCGCAACACAGCGAATTCCACATTCCCCATCGCGTTTCCTCCGCGGTAGATAGTCCTCAAACGGATTTTCCCACGTTAAAAAAAGGGTATGTTAGTGAAATCTTGAAAAAACATAATATGAACTATGATTCTTTGATTAAGTCTATAAATGGCGAGATATAAGTTTCCAAAGACGTAAAATTATGTTTCAATCTAACTTTTTTGAAAAAGTTTGAAAAAATCATTGTAGTAGAACTTGGGTAATATTTTTAATGAAAATTCGTTTGAATTATTGAACTACCCGTTGAGTAGTTTTTGAAATATCGAGTACTTTCGATGAAACGCTTTTTTCAGTTCCATTGTTAAATAACAAAAACAGTCGACGTTTGTGACCTCTGCAGAACCCTTAGTGTTCCAACACGTTGACTCGCGGGCGCGGTAGCGGGCGCGGTCGCGAAATAACAAACATATGGCGTAATATCCAAGTGTTCACGTTGCGAAATGTACGCGCGGTCTAAGTAGCGGGCAAGCTAGCGACTGGCGCGCGCGTTTCGCTCGCGGCAATGTCAAACGCATGAGTTGTATGCGTGTGTTCAAGTCGAACTAGCGGCGAAGCGCGCGATTCACTCGCGACGTCAGGGAAGTTCAACTAGTATGAACGACAGAGTACTTTATATATACGGGTATAGAGTCAACAGTCATAATATATATACTAACGCACTTTATCGGTATACCACACAATACAACGGCAAAAACCGTCCAGGGCGTCCAGTATTATTTTGATTTTTATATTAGATTTTTGGAAATTGCGGGAGTTAATAATTTAACTCCTGCAATTCCCAAAAGCCTTTTCAAAAAATGTTAACGAACCTTGTTTGAATTTGAATTACTGTTATTATGTATCCTGATAAAAAAATGATGATTAACTATGTTTTTTTTTAAACTCACCTTATAGTTACAAATAGTCGTTCTTCGGGCTTTATGCTTTTATAAAAATTTGTGTCTTCTTTTGAAATCTCACTCCTTATTGAATCCAATACGTAATCAAAACAGTCATCCTGGTATATCCAAAAAATCTTGAAGGATGATCTCTCAAATTACTATATAAAGTATGAAATTCACCATATCGTTCTCTTTCTTTATTAATTTCGTGCACACCAATTCTAATTTTTATCATTTCGCACTTTAGATATGAATTTTCAGTTAAAAATAAAAGATCATCGTCCATATTTTCTATCTCTGAAAACACAAAAACTCGCGCAAACGCCTGGCCGCCAATGTGAACACGAACTCGCTACGTCTAACGCGCCCGCGCCCGCCACCGCGCCTGCGAGTCAACATGAATGAACACTTATTTGTGCGAGTTGCCCAAATTATTTTGTCTTTTTCTAGTCTTATATACAGTTTAACATTCTTTTGTCACATGACATTTATCCCTCATTTTCTATTGTAGACAAAGAAAATATTTAATACTAAATAGTTTGCATAAAATGACTTTACCTGTTGAGTTTGCAGTGGTTTCATTCTGCTCCGTCTTACTGGTACTTTTGCAACGTTCGAGTCTATTGATTGTCTCTTTAGTTCAACCAGACGTATAAGTGTAACGGCATCCGATAGTATCTTGTTAGAACTTTTTCCGGTACAATCTCGCACCTGCAAAATGAAATTGGCAAACGTGAGTGTGAAGATTTTTCTTTTATATTTTACTTGCTTATTTTACTTTATAATATATCATATATTACGGTTATTAGATTTGTTTTCTTAAAAGGCAACTAAAAGTAACCTCTATTTATGATATTTCATAAAATATTTTCTGTTTTGTTTATTTGGAGTACAAAATAATAACATGTCTTGTTACATTTTAAACGTAAACTATATATTTATTATCAGTCATTAATTTTGATTAGAAATTAAAATTGGTATGTGCACTGATTATAACAGGTCTGATGAAATCATATGGAACATGGAAGACCGCAAACAATAGCAGCACCTTACACACAGACTATATACAGAATGTAGATAATGAACGTTATCTTGTCGAATAGCCGTAGGTACTAATACATGGTTCAAGGCATCATTGATTACCTGTAGAGGATATCAGCCTTTGAAAGCTCTTTATGTATGCTCAAAGCACCTAATGATATTCGCCTAAATTTCTGAATAATCTCAGCTTCCTAATTGTTAGATAGATTATAATACAGTACCGTCTCTTCGGCATGCCTGACGCATTCAGCGAAATCTGGTGGTAGTCGTCTTTGACGCATCCCTCTATATGCGAGCACCAATGCCCGTTCAAACGCACACTTTTCATATTCTGTTTGTGCTCTTATTTGCAATGCTGAGAGATTCTCAGGTTGCAGTTCTGTGGATTAGTTTGGCACACGCGTAAGACAAATATAGGGTTATAACTTTAAAAGTTTTAATAGTTGATTCAATTATCCGTCACACAGTTAGAGTGTAGTGTAGTGTAGTGTACATCTTTAAATATCAAAGTCAACATGAATATCTTTTGAACAAATGATTCCTAAACGTTCTATCGCTAGGCTGCTTTTCCATTTCAAGGGAAAACTTAATACCCGTTGTTTTATGTTTTATTCTATAATCGACCTTATTGTTATTAATTATTATACTCGTATAACCTTAAATGTATAAAACAGATACGCCTACAGGTAAAACTTAATAAATATTTTATTTCTCGTAGCTGTAATCAAATTATTGTCAGTAATACACTAAACTTACTACACTTAATACGCTTAACTTTATATTATACTAGCGGCCCCGGCAGACGTTGTCTTGCCCTGATAAAATGAAAATCTAGGACCCGATCCCAGCGCCACCTACCGGTTCCAATTGTAGATTTAAACCATCCGGGAATCCACTCAAAGACACAAAAACAAAATCATCAAAATCGGTCCAGGTGATTAGGAGGATTCTAGAACCAGATCTCAGCGCCACCTACCGGTTCTAATTGCGAATCTAAAGCATCCGGGAACCCACTAAAACACACAAAAACAAAATCACCAAAATCGCTCCAGGTGATTAGGAGGATTCTAGAACCCGAACTCAGCGCACCTACCGGTTCTAATTGCAAATCTAAACCATCCGGGAACCCACTCAAACAGACAAAAACAAAATCACCAAAATCGCTCCCGGTGATTAGGAGGATTCTAGAACCCGATCTCAGCGCCACCTACCGGTTCTTTTTGCGAATCTAAACCATCCGGGAACCCACTCAAACACACAAAAACAAAATCACCAAAATCGCTCCAAGTGATAAGGAGAATTGTAGAACCCGATCTCAGCGCCACTTATCGGTTCCAATTGTGGATCTAAACCATCCCGGGACCCACTCAAACGCACACACAAAATTTCATCAAAATTGGTAAAGTCGTTCTCAAGTTACAAAATTACAACGAAAAGTGGCGTTGACTTTTATATAATATATAGAAGATAGTTATGTACTGTTTTTCAGTAAAGGTCTATTAACTGTATATGATAGAATCAAACTAAGCTATAGTTCTATACTTTAGCATAGCTTATTATGGTCACGTAATACGTCTCTGCAAATAATTCGATTGCAATAAAACGCAGATGTAATTCGTTAGAGACGAAATATTTGAAGTATTGGAAACGATGCGGTAGTATATGGTTCTTTTGAAAAAAATGCGCATACATTTCTTCAGAGTAACTCGTCTGAAGAAATATATTATGGTACATTTTTGTCACAGCTGTGCCTTGTTTTGACAAAGCGTTACTTATTTCTAACGCATCAAATAACTCTCCTGCTTCGCTATATTTATTTTTGTCAAAACTAATATCTTTGGATAGACAAATATAAAAATTTCTTTTTTTGTCAATCACTCAGCAAATGTTCTATAACGCTATAGAGAATACTAGGATATTAAAGATGAAACGTATCTCTTGTCAAGCAATTACTTCGAGTTCCAGAGAGACAATGCACAGCCAATAATAGCAGATATCGGAGACGGTATTGGTTTTCATTTAAGCTCATCGTAAATCGAGAATTCAAATGAAAATTGCAATAATATTCGTTTATAAACGCTATAAATCTTCTTATTAATTCTCTGAGTTTGTAGACTAACTTGGTTGTTCTTGGTGACTTCTACAGTGTACCTGTTTCGTATGGATAACTTCACATGAATAATATAAGATATTAGTTGAAACTTTTCTTAAGAGATTTTTAGAATTATTTTAAAGATAAAAATAAAACGTTTTTATTCTTCCCTTAAAAAAGAAAACTAAAATTGATTTACGTACCTACCTACCTTCACTTAACTATTTACGTAGCTCTGCTATAGAATGAACAACAAACTTTCTTCTTGTATGTAATTATATTGTATCTAAAGTACCGTTTTACGCTTTCGACAGTTTTATCAAATAAACATTCAGAATACATAACATACATTTACAATCTAAAATGTATATAATAAATGTGTAGACAGTTGTAGTTTGTACAATGCGCTTAAAAATAAATCGATCCAACGGATTCCGAAAATGCAATTTTAAGAATTTTTGTCTGCCTGCTTGTTAAAGTATCGCGTGAAAACTACTGATCGGATTGAGATGAGACATGACACAGCTTAGCTTATATTTATTACAACGACATTTACTGGGATAAAAGTACCCTAAGTGTGGACCCCCGCACTTAGGGTACTTCTATCCCAGTAAATGTCGTTGTTAAAGTTGGATTAACGAATATAGTCAAAGGTGGCTTTCTGATCGCGATTTTTAGTGCTGCCGTTGCAATTTACGAACACATGGATGGAACGAACGAAATTTCGCAGGCGGATGTTGGTAATGTTAATATTAGACGAAACAACCAAATTGGATCGATTCAGTTGATTGAAAAAAGGCACAGAACTGAAGGACACAATAGTATTAACGACATTGAATGATTTAATGTATGTTTAAGAAATCACTTTAGTTGATTCATCCAAATGGAGTGGTAGAAATGATCCGTCTAATATCAGCTTAAGGTGAGGTTATTTCAGTAATTGATGATTAGGGATCGGATTAGAATCTTTACTTAAATTTTGACATTTACTTTGATTTAGCAAATTGACACCTCAATTTAATTAATATAAATACCTATAAATATGCAAATAGATAACTCAATAATGCCAGTTCAGATCTAATGTGAGTGTATCTAGTCTACAAACAGTAAAACATATTTCGAACAATGCATGTAGTGGAAAATGATAATGCAGGTACATAATTAACAGATAATAGCGCACCGGCTGCCCGAGTCGCGTCTGCCAAAGCACCACCGTAATGTGTTGCCTTCGCCCGAGCCACGCTCCGCCCCAGCAACGAGCGAACATCGGAACACTGTGAATAGGTCATTTGTGAATGATTTAAATGCTTTGGTATCAGTTGGCTATGATACCTGAGTCAGAACGAGCATGAAACGTGCCAAGCTCTGCATTTAGTTACTCAATCCTGTACGTGCTTCAATATTGTTGTAATCGTGTTGCTGAACTGGTGAATATCAAGCTTTGTGGTTAGCTGTAAATTCTATACTATATTATGCACTTCACTAACCTTTTTGGGTTCTAAAGTTAGTTTAGCAGGAACGGAAGCTATATAAAATCATCCTGTCCATCCGTCTGTGTCTGTATCATAATACTGAACTGCAAAGATCTCGGGTATGATTTTTAGGCAGGGTATATTTCGTAAATACATTTTCTGTTATAAGGGCAATGCTTTCTAGCTAGGAAGTGTACAATATATTTATCTGCTTCCTGCTTCTCTTATAATTAAAATTAAATTATCAAGTTCCTACTTATACGTAACTACCAGGCTTTTACTTCAGCATCGTATTACCGTTGTCAACCACATGCGGTTAGGTTTGGAATTGCTTCACGCTGATAGCGATTTGGGATAAAT
This sequence comes from Dendrolimus kikuchii, assembly GCA_019925095.2. Classification (NCBI taxonomy): domain Eukaryota; kingdom Metazoa; phylum Arthropoda; class Insecta; order Lepidoptera; family Lasiocampidae; genus Dendrolimus; species Dendrolimus kikuchii. Next base: position 12,831,051 of record CM034398.1, on the reverse strand, counting down.
CGTTCGTTAAAGGTGTAATTATTTCTTCATTACTTTTAATGTTCTGTATATGTTAGAAACATTAGGTCAAGTAATAACATTTAAAATGATTAATTTCTCGTGGTGACATTCACTTCGTTTACATGGGACTTGGACTTGATATCCATATCTTTTGAAGTGTTTGATCAAGTATCAAAATAAAAAATACAAAATATTTACGAAAAAGTTACCTCTAACATTTTAATAAAACTTGTCGAACCATTTCAGGGCTGACTAATAGATAAAATTTTCCGAAACTGTCATTTATGATTAGGCGTCTTATAAATATCAGTGTTCACTTAAATGTTGCTGTTCATTTTAAAATAGCAAACAGACATTTCAATTTTATATATTGACAAAGACTAGATATTTAAATTATCCAAAAAATTTATATCAATATTCTTAAATGGGAACATTTAGAGGTAAAAGAATAACACAATTTTCAACACAGAACTAAATTGATATCCATGAGACAAACCAAGTACTCTTACTTTAAGCTGGATAACTACTCAAATGTAAACATTATCAACGCGTAGACTGCGCCTAATTGCATGTTTACTATCTGGAAATAGGATCTGAAGCGGTTTGTTTTGCATCAACTCACGTTCCATCGCAATGCTTCGTTGTACGCCTGTATAGCCTTCTCAAACTGCTCCAAACGTTGCAAGTAATTTCTGGAACATTTGATTAAATAAACTTCAATTGTTGAAAACAATTTATTCTTGGCGAGTTTATAATGATTAAAAGTCAACTCACCGAGGCTCTCACGAATCTTGAAATAATTATGCAGATTAAAAAGTTTTAAAATATATGTAGTGCCTGGGAATGTTTACATTTTATCGATCGAAAAAGGACATATGTTAGTATTTACTAAAACTTTTACATACTCCAAACTGTAATTAAATCTTAGGAATATAAAAAAAATTAAGACAGTGGAAAGTACTTTATCACAGACCGCTAAGTACACACGTGGCATTCTCATGAATTTCGGGCGATGGGACGCGTCATAGCAGGGATGAAAAGAAGTGGGAAGAGACGCTTTTAAAATAATTTTTCGTTTACAATTTCTTCATTATATAAAAAAAATAATTGCCCTTAAACGTCTCACTGCTGGGCTCGGCCCTCCCAATTTCTTAGAGGTAACAGGACTTATACTCGCCACGCTTGTCCACGGCACCTTTGTCGCATCCGTTATCTCGATGTGTTGGTTTCAACATGTTTTCTTTCACCATCACCAAGTATTAATTGCAACAATGTGCTCATTAGGTCAGAACACTACATAAGAGGGATATGCTGTTCCGGTCAGGGTTCAAACCACATTATTTCCGTTTAGGACAAGAGTGAGTTGACCAAGTATATTAATATATGATACGAATATATTTTTGTATGATATAGTAACATTGTTATAAAATACATATATAGGTAAATGTTATTATTTAGTACCAACCCTCGTTCACGGAAAGCGGCTACTACGTTGCATATAGGCTTTTCTTCTGGCACTAATTTCTTCCTCATACTTCCAAAGCTTTTGTGTCTTAGCTCAGTGTTGCGTACACAGTCTTGAACTGTTGCCATGCATACCTATACTTTGAGAACAATCTAGGTGACCTCGATCCCCTTTTCATAATACTACGTATAGAAATTTTCACTTTATTACTCCATTATAAATATCTCTGTTACAAGCTTTTATAAATCTACATTAATATCCTATGCTATCTTTATACATCTATCTATTTCAATCTTTATATATCTGCCTATTCTATTACGATAAGACTACCTATTGAATATACTCTCTATTATTTATTAAGGAAACATGTAAAAGAGGCCGTATACCATGATGTTTTCCGTATTTTCACCCGCGTTAAAGTTTCGAGGGTAGGGCGATGGGTTTAGAATTGCTGACATACACATGTATTGTAAACTTTGACAGACAGTGAAAACGAGAGGCGTATGAAATTCAAGGTAAAAGCTATAGGAGGATTTTATTGTCATTTTAGTGTCATCATCAGGCAACAATTATCCGCTGGCATATAAACGTAGTTTTCACCAAGTTCGCGCCACATTCTGTAGTCCTCCGATTTCTTCATCTAGATCCCACCAATGAAGTTACGTAGGTCATCGGTTCAATTGTCTGCAGCAGTTCCACTCCAATGCTCGTTTGCTTCATAAGCCATTGATTTTACGACAAATGTGTCCAGCCCGTTGCCACTTCAGCTTACTAATTCTGGGGGCTATGTCAGTAGTATGGATATTCGTACGGTTATTCTTGTTTTTTTTATTTTGTCTGAAGAAGAAGAAGAAGTGTAATAGAATTAATTTAGATTTTTTTTAATTTTTTTGTTTCTCTGTTTGTATGGGCTAATCTCCGAAACGACTATACCGATTTAAATGAAATTTTAAATGGCGGTAGCTTATATCCCTGGTCAACATATAGGATACTTTTGATCCCGAAAAATTAAAGAGTTCTCGTGGGATAGTTAAAAAACTTTAATTAATATTTTCTTAAGTTTTCGCGACTTGTATACATAATAAAACTACGTTTTAACGATTTTAAGCGCGGTAATTTTATTTGATTTTGGTTTTCCGACTTTGCGGCCACTTTTCAGTGGCCGTGATCACGGAAGACAAAGATGTCAAGTGTCAATGAGTATTGTTAAAGTTTTATTTAGCCTACCGCCAACTTGTTAATTTTAATTATTTAATTTTAATTTTGTTTATGGTTATTATTTACTCTATGGGAGCCTAATCTAATTTACTACCGCTTCGCAACATGTTATGGCTTGAAGTGAAGAAGCGGCGCAAGAAACTCTTCAGCAAACATGCCTAACTCTAATAATTTTATATAATATTAAAATGGGTGGAAGGAAAAAATAAAAATAATTATCAGTCAAGTTAGTTTGTGTTCCGTTGTATGCAGAAAGAGCTCACAGTTTCTTGAGGTCTGGCAGCTGGTTTTTGCTGGGTTTGGGTCTTAATAGTTTTGATGATTGGCTACCGTGGGCAAATCTTTGTTTCAGAGAGCACAGAAAATCTGTGACGAGAACCACGTAGCTTGAGAGCTTCAGCATGTCAAGCGAGTTCCACAACGCAATCAGCTGAAGACTCCACACCAACTTCACAAAGGCTCCAAACCACCTTCAGTTGAGCGGTGCCCTGCTACCCTACCCTACATCAAGGGGGTCACAGACAGAATTGGCAACATCCTCAGGCGAGCTTCAATCAAAACATATTTCAAACCGCAGAAAAAGATTACCCAATTTCTGAGACCTGTGAAATGCAATATCCCACTCCAGGATGCAGGGGTCTACAAGCTCGATTGTGAGTGTGGATTGTCATACATTGGGCAAACAAAGAGGAGCATAAAAACACGAGTAAAATAACACATTGCTGACATGAAACACACAAGGTCTACGAAGTCTGCGATCAGTGAACACACGCTGGATAAACCCAACCACTACATCAGATTCGATAACCCACAAATCCTCGCGAAAGAGAATCGTTTCATACCTAGAATGATGCGTGAGGCTATTGAAATCAAAAAACACCCAAATTTCAATAGAGAAGATGGTTGGCAAGTACCACCTGTTTGGGATCCAATCATCAAAACTATTAAGACCCAAACCCAGCAAAAACCAGCTGCCAGACCTCAAGACACTGTGAGCTCTTTCTGCATACAACGGAACACAAACTAACTTGACTGATAATTATTTTTATTTTTTCCTTCCACCCATTTTAATATTATATAAAATTATTAGAGCTTGGAATGTTTGCTGAAGAGTTTCTTGCGCCGCTTCTTCTCTTCAAGCCATAACATGTTGCGAAGCGGTAGTAAATTAGATTAGGCTCCCATAGAGTAAATAATAACCATAAACAAAATTAAAATTAAATAATTAAAATTAACAAGTTGGCGGTAGGCTAAATAAAACTTTAACAATACTCGTTGACACTTGACATCTTTGTCTTCCGTGATCACGGCCACTGAAAAGTGGCCAAAACGTCGGAAAAACCAAAATCAAATAAAATTACCGCGCTTAAAACCTTTAAAACGTAGTTTTATTAAACTTTAATTACTTAAACAGCTTATTATACAACTTATGCACCTAATTAAGTATTGATATTGCCGATACCATCATACAGTAAAACATTTTTTTTATACATTAAAGAGCACAGGACACAAGGGCAGACGCTGCGTGTTGCGGGCGTGGACCTCAGCGTCAGCTGTTTCTCGCACAGCCAGCTCTATTTTGCTTTGTCCCGTGTAAGTCAGACAACCAATCTTTTTGTCCATGTTCCGAATCAGTTTACGTTGAATGTCGTCTATAAAGAAGCATTATAAGGTATTGCAATCTATACAATTTTAATTGAAGGAATAATAAATACCACGCGGACAAAGTCGCGGGCATCAGCTACTCAGTGATATTTTAACAGTACGCTATACGACGGTTAACTGACACAATGAATGTATGATTTTTTTCTCAAATCTTGTAAGAATTTCCTCAGTATACGAATGTGATATTTACATAGATAACTATAGTTGAAAGTTGCACCCGTGACTGAAAAGTTGAGAGGAAGAAGACTAAATTGGTATGGGCATATTATGAGGAGGGATGAAAGTCACGTGACAAAAAGAATGTTAAACTACAAGATGGATGGGTACAGATGTAAAGGTAGACCAAAAAAAAGATGGATGGATTGTGTGAAGGATGATATGTTGATTTGTGGTGTGACAGAAGATGTATGTTAGAATAGAGAAGTGTGGAAGGAAAAGACATATTGTAAAAGAGTGAACTATGTCGTAAAATAAATCTATGAATTGTAAAAGAAATTTATGATGTAAGATAAAGATAAAAAAAATTGTTTTAAAAATGTATTAGAGGCGTTCCTTTTTTCTTTTGAGGTGAAGCTTTATACCAAGAATTACGAAACTTTTAGTTAAGATAAAGTTTATACCTACTTGCTATCTTGATACGCGACTGCTTTAGGAAGTTTAATATTCTCAAGTGAACGCTATTCGTTGCTTCTTGAGATTTGTTATAGTGTATTTTAAGCGTAGAGAATGTTTCTGCGATATTAGTAAAGACGCTTTTTAGACCGATAGTAGATGGAGAGACAAGGCTATCAACATTTAGCTTAAACACAGAAAGGTCATTAATATAATCGGTCTCGTGTCTTGTGATTAGAGAAAAGATTACTCAAATAATCATCAGTGTTTAATTTAGTAAGTGAAAATGTAAGCTGTCGACATGACGACTGACAATTAGAGAAGATCTCTGGTGGCTATTTTGTATCCTGGTTTTTCCATTAGCTGCTTATTTAGCACCAAGCTCCAAATAATTTCTTAAAATCCTAATTAAAGAAAGAACGAAAACATTTATTTTGAGGCAAAAACAAAAATAAAGGTACAAAACCTTTAATAGTTGGTAATATGCCCAGAAACTAAACCAAGCTTATCATCTGATCATCGTTGGTGTTTTTCCACTTAGATTATTTATCATGTCAAGCACACGGAAAATCGAGTGCCTAAAAAATAACGTACTTGTTTATTTAGTATTATTCTAGTATATTTTTTTTAATTGCATCGATTATGTCACTGGTGGTTAAAAAATCTGTAAATATTACCAATATTGCTTGTGGACTTATTTATGGATACAGGAAAATTCATAACTACATAAATTATAGCAGTGCATTGTAGAAAGTATTTATGGTTTTAAAATATAGTTTATTCCATTATAATCAATTTTATTTACAGTCCACATCAACATTAAACATATGAAATTTCATTTGTGTCTTTGTAATTACAAAATAAACGAAGGCGAGGAGAAATATTTATCTTATGAAAAAATTTATTGCAAAATGAAATGAAATTTATTTACATAGTAAGTACAGGGTACATGAAATAGATTAACAGTACGAATTGCTTACTATTATTATAGATTTAGGATCTGTAATCAATAGCCTAATAGGTAGAATGAAACAAAATTTAGCCTTCCTACCCTAAAATAAATGTGTCAAAATAGTTTACTTTAATCAGCAAGGAAAAGCAGTTTAATGTTACCAATGAAAATCACAAAATCTTTTAAACAGAACTTCCAGTGTGGTTAAAATATCCAGTATAGATACTGTCATAGATAAACTACTTAAGAATATAGCTTAATGGATAGAATAAGGCAAAATGTGGCCTTGCTACTGGAAAACAAATTTTACATTAAAACAGCTTAATTATTCAACAAGGACGTGCAGTTTATTGAAAATATCAGTTTTGGTTTACTGAATAAAACTACAAAATCTTTCAAACAGAACATTCAGTGTGATTAAAATACGCAGTATCCTCCACACGCTTTCTTGCATATTCTACATCCAGACGTCAACGACAAGACAACGAGCCAAGTCACACTAACATAGATTCAAACTAATTATAAAATGTATACATCAAGTAATCATTGAATATTGTACACACACCAACTGTGTTCATAATTATGTACTATCCGTACATAACAAATGGCGTAGTTGCTGTCATAGATATAGAGTAGTTTCGAGAAGTTAGCAAATGCAGTTTCTCTTCACGACAACAGTGTTGTTTCGTCAAGTCTCAAACGTCCTGTTGTACTTACCTGAACTTTCAATATCGATACAGTCTTATTAATAGTAGTTCATAACTTATAAAGTTAAACTATGTTCAACTTTAGAATATTGGAACTGCTTTGCGCGAGTTTAGCTTGCGGTTTTAATTGATAGCGTGAATTTAGATGAGTTAAGTATGAACTTTACGTTTAGGATTTCTATGTAGGTATAATAATATTTATAACTATTTATTAAAGCTTTCTATCTTTAACTTAGGGCGATTCATAGTGATTGTTATTTTTCAAGAGAGTGCCAGTAAATTGTCCGATAGAGAAAAATACGAATAAGAATAGAATTCATGGCCTGTTCTTATATCTTAACAGCCGTTCAATTTGTGTTACTATCGATTAAAATTTTACATAAGCTCCATACAAGTAATGTCAAAATTTAACCGATGGTAAGGCAAGTGAACGAATCAAAGCATATAGGAATCAGTCATTATTGAATTTTCTCTAGATTAAATATAATATACACACTACACTACTAAAATTATCATATAACCTAACTAAGATTAAATCCTTCCTCTTTTTTTTACAATCCAGTATTACCTAATTATTTAAGAATAATGAAGTTTTAAAATATTCTTAACAAAAGGCTCAGCCGAATTGAAAATTTGTGACTAACGTCCATTCAGGGAGTGGCTCCCCGGTAATTATAGGTCTACACAACTAATAATTCCTACCGATGTACACAGTACTAGACAGTACGCCAATAGTATATGCGCAGTAAACCATTTTAATAGACAACAACATTGTAGGAATCGTGTAAGCGGGACAGATCAAAGAATGCATAAGCAAGCAACGCTGCTTTTTGAGCTTGCGAATAAAGTTCAATATACTTACAAGTCGAAACCCGATCTGCCCTATCGCCGATTGAAATTAATTTGTGTACTATTACACCATGTATGAGAAGCATAGCGTCGTGATAAAAACTGCTCATCGAGTTTACCGATATGTGAAATCCACCAATCTGCCTGTGGTGAGTATGTGTATCTACGCCTGTCGTCTATTCCTGTAATAATAAATTCGAACCCATCAGTGGAATACAGTATCATATTATACATGTAATAATTATATAAGTCACTAAAGCTACCTAAATTCACTACAGCGTAGAAGCTTCGGATTCTATTTCTAACATAATAAATTTTTTAACCAAACTTTCCATGTTTTATTATGGTCTGGGTGTCTGGGATCGGTCCCAGAGTGATCCGTTGTTTATTACCCATAATACAAGCTTAACTTGCTAAGCAGTGGTGTATACAATGTGTGTTTGTCTACTGATTTGAAAAAAGCTAAATGTATACAAACGCCTTTCTTTCATGTAAATAAAAATATAATACAGCCCATGAACTTCCCACTCCTGGGCTCGGACCTCCCACTATTGGGAATAATGAAAAGAATTTATTTAAAATCTTAATAGCATTTTAATTAAAATAAACGAGAAAGGTTTGGTTGCCACTAAACCTTGTTGGAAGAAAGAATTAAGTAGAGAAATCCCAGGAGAGCATAAGAATGGGTAGTACAAGATGCCCGGTCCCTGATTAGGGCAGCCTCCGACCGTCATTCCGTGATAAAGGCGGCATAATGAGGAGGCGAGGCGAAATGAACCGCATTGAACGAACGCACTTATTTACCTGCTTTTCCTTTTAGGGCTTTTAGGTAACTATACGTGACGATACCTTGCATTACAATATTCACAATAATATCATGGTGAAATTTACTTTGTTTATTATCTATTTACGATAAATCAACTCACCGATCATAATATAATAACAACTTAGCTATTTACTGTCCACATTGTACTGATCTTCTTTTTTTATTTTACTTCTTTTTAATTTAATTATAACTAGACGATAAGCTGTTAAAAGTATCCTGTCAGTCAGGTTGCCTGGAAGAGATCGCTTTAAGCGATAAGGCCGGCTTTGTTTTGCCGTTAAATGATTGTAATTATTCATTCTGTAATTGTTTACTTGGTGAACAATAAAGTGTTTTCTATTCTATTCTATAATAATAATATACTAGGACATGCATGTAATTTCTATTATAAGCTATTCTTAGAATGGCAATAGACTTTTAAACATCATTCTATTGATAACACATATGGTATAGCTCTCAAGTGAAAACTTAAGTGTTTTGAATCATTTTCTATTTATCTGAACTAATTTTATATGATTTTTCATATAACAAAATTATTTTTACATTATCATACAGTTCAAGGTCCTCTGTAGTTGAGCGGGCTTAGCCTTTGACAGCTTACCTCTCTGCAATGCAAAGACTCCGGGTTCTATTCCTGGTATGGTAAATTTTGGAAAACGAATTTTCTCCGTTATTTACTATGGTCTGGGTGTTTGGGCTCAGCCCCAGAGTAGTCCGTTGTATATTGCCCATAACATAAGCGTAACTTGCTTAATTTGCGGATATACAATGTCTGTTTGTCTGCCGATTGAAAAAAAAGGCCAATAAATATAGATATATGTACACTATAAATCTCGTCAAATGCGACCATGAACATAATCATAAACACGAAAAACATTATATTTATTGACATGCATAGTGTGTATAATATACGTGTTGATTTAAACTTATAAGGGAAAATATTACATATGTATGAATATAGAAGTGAGCCATTTTGCAAATCCTATTTAGAATTGATATGAACTATACTTTAACACGTATTTTTATCCCTAACTGTACTGTAACTGTGTGTATCGGCACCCCACATGATTACTATTACAGAAAAAACCCTTTAAACGAAATATTCGCCGATTTCCTTGGCATTTCTCAACCGCATTTCATTTTCGCTTTCGGTACATTTAACAACAATGCTTTTATTCTTTCCGTCTTCACAAAATGCTGGTTCACTTACATTAATGTGGCTTTCGTGGTTTGCCGCTGCCATAACATATGGCCCACTTTGAGGTATTCTGGAACATATAAATTTACACTTTGCAACTTTTCGTTGTTACACCTGGGTTTCTTTCATAAAAGTTAAGCCTAAACTAAAATTGCCTATGTTTAGAAATTTGTATTAAAGTTAAAGCTTTCCACGTGGCTTCGATCTCAGAAACTTAATATTCCAATGAAAAAAGGATAAAAAAAGATTTTTTTAAAAATAGGATACTTTTTCCGAGATAAAAAGTACCCTACATTAACAGGGATATTAAATTATTCTAATATTTATAGCATATTAATTATGTAAAATTAATAAACTTATTTTGCATGATTCGGCACAAATCATGCAAAATAAGTTTATTAGTATGTACTTACACACTTACACAGTATTATTTAGTATGTACTTATTAGGTACATCTAATTTTAGGAAGGGCCAAAAACTTTATAAATTCTTGCTTTTTTCATGCATATTTATTTAAATTGAAAATATGACTTTTGCAAATAACTCCCCAATTGATTTAAAAACATTAATTAATTAAAGGAATCACTTAATACTGTATGTCTAGATGTCTATGTAATAATAATTATGAGTATCTACATATCTATTATATACATATATACTGAGTGTATATACACGAGCTTGCATGACAAGAGTTATGAATGTCAAAGAGGCAAGTGAGGTGTGTAAGAATAAGCCTAAATGGCACTCTGTTGTTCGTGCCTACCCCGCGAGGGAACTGGCGTGAAGTTATGTATGTATGTGTATGTATGTATATACACAAATTTCTGAAAACTTCTTACATAGACAACATTTCTTTGCGTAATATTCATGAGCATATTACATTGATGAACAATATACAAATTATTAAATAAAATAAATAATATCTAGAATAAAAAACTATGAAAATGCAATTATGTCGTATGAAGGGTAAAAAACCAAAATATATTATTTTTGTAACCTAAATGCCACCTTGTTTAATATGAAAAGTATTATTAACGTATATCGATACGTAACGTGAACGTATCTACAATAGGTAACTGGTACACAATATCCACCGTAATACCACCAATATAGGTTTCCTTTGAGCATAATATCCGATGTGAGAACATTTTACCGATGTATGGAATGCGAGTATCTTTTGTACATCAATGCTACATATATTTTGTATTTCGAACAACAATTCTCTTACTTTTTTTTTTTTTTATTGGACTTGACTTTATGTTGTTGGTCCGAAGACCTTACAACTTTACCGGGGTCTTTGGGGCGAGTGCCTTCGCGAAGCGAAGGCGCTCGAGCCCGGGGGGCAACTTGCTCGAGGGAGCTCCCTAAGGAGTTTTACCTCGGCTGGACTGTTGCCATGAATGGGGAATGAATTTAATGATGCCCACCATAGGGCGACACAGAATACTAATTGATCCCGAAGGGAAGGATCACGGCGGGCCGGGATCGGTGGTTTGCGGTGGCCTACATCTTATAGTGTTATGGCTGGGAGAGAACGGCGAAAGAAACTTCCCAATAGTCTATCCTGTGGGGTGAGCCTCCTAGCGTCCCTCGCGGGGAATCTTGATTGGCGGCGTCTGAGACAGCCTACTGTTCTATACTGATCCGGGCCAGCCGTTTCGTAATAACGTTCTGTCCGTCAGGACGTTACGCGGTCGTCGCACAAGAGCCTTTCGACGAGGCTTAATATCGATGGTGCGGCGCGAGATCGAAATACTTACGCGAGAGCGACGTACTTAGTTTTTGACTCCAGATCGCGGTATGACGTTAATATAGAGGGGAGCACCGACGGCTCTGCGCATGAATTTATTCTTTTGCAGTTTACCAAAAGGGCAGGCTTGACATGGCCGAATGCGTACATGATCGGGAGGATGCATGTTTTATACAGAGTAAGCTTGTGTCTGAGGGACATTTTGCTTCGTTTGTCTATCATGGGTGCTAAACGACCCATCACAAATCGCGCTCTATTTCGGACTATAGTGATATGCTCGTTGAAGCGCAAGTTCCGATCTAGGGTGACACCAAGATATTTGGTGTACTTTGCCCAGGGGATTTGTTGGTCATAGAGCGAAATGGTTTTTAGGCGAAGGCTAGCGCGTTTGGGGGAGCGAAGCGTGCCCGGGGAAAAGAACATTGCTGCGCTTTTCTCCGGGTTTACCTCTATCCTCCATTTGCGAAACCATTCGCCTAGGTGACAGCTGTCTGCAGCCGGATGCAAGCCATTTGTCGGTTTTGATCTGATGTATAGAGTGCGGTGTCATCCGCAAAGAGGGCCAACTCCACATCTGGAGTTTTTGGGATGTCGCTGGTGTACAGCGTGAAGAGTAGTGGCGACAGGGCCGAGCCCTGTGGTACACCGGCTGTGAGTGGGTGAGGGGACGAGCGCGTTCCCTCCACTCGAAAACGGAAGCTACGACCTAGGAGGAAGTCTCGCAAGATGAGCACGAGTCTGTCTGGCATACCGAACTGGTACAGCTTGTAAATCAAGCCGTTGTGCCAGACCTTGTCGAAGGCTTTTGCTACGTCTAGAAACAGTGCGGCTGTTCCTATAGGGCGGGGGCGATGGGCAAAGTGAGATAATATGTGCTCCGTGATGCGGTGCACCTGTTGGACGCATGAGTGTCTTTGCTCATCGGGTAGATGTTTGCTGAAGGCAAAATCTCTAAGTCGAGAGAGGATGACCCTCTCGTAAAGCTTGCTGAGTGCGCTCAGTAGGCTGATTGGACGGTAGCTAGACGGTTTATTAGCCGGTTTTCCCGGCTTGTGAATACCGATGACATCTGCTTCCTTCCAGATCGCGGGAAAGGAGCAGTTTGTTATGGCGGCATTGAAGATGCTCACTAGAATTATAATTAGATGGGCGGGTAGGAGTTTTAAAACGCGATTGTTGATGCCATCGGTCCCTGGGGCCTTTCGCGGTTTGAGAGACTTGATCAGATCTTGCACTTCTTCGACCGTGACCGTGTCGAGTGTGGTTTCCGCTGGTAAGGAGGATCTACGTTCGACCTCGGAGTCTACCTCCGTCAGGTGTGACTGGTCGACGTTTTGCGTAGTGGGGGAGCATTGAAGCTCTAGACTCTGAGCAAGGCACTCGGCCTTCTCCTCGTCATCGAACGCCTCGGTGTTGTCGGCTCTTTCTAGCGCGGGTATGACAGTAAGGGTGTCTGATTTGAGAGCTCTAGCCAGCTTCCAGTATGCCTGGTGAGTTGGCTCGATATCCCTCAACGTTCTGTCCCAACGTTGTTCCCTGACTTCCCGGATATAGTTTGACCTCGCGCTCTAGTTCGCGGAGTCGGACTCTGTTATCCTCGGTGGGATATCTGTCGTGAGCTCTGGAGGCGGCTCTCTTTTCCCTCAGCAGTACCCTCACCTCGTCCGGCAGGCATAAGTGGCTGTCATCCTCCACTGGCACCTGCCTGGACGAGTTCCGCACTGCGGATTGAAGGTGGCTGGTGAGGGCCTCGATTGCCGTCTCCGTGTCATGGCGGGACACGATGTGGTCCGGGATGCGGTCCAGGTCTTGTGAGCTGGTTGCCTTGAGGAGGGTCTCAAGTCTCAACCAATCCACAGAGGTCCTAGTTTCAGATGTCTGGTCTGTCTGTGGTCCTAATCTGAGGATAACCGGACGATGGTCCGAGTCGATATCGTCCATCGTTTCGATCGAATGGAACTGAAGGGTTACGCCCCTCAGTAATGCTAGGTCGAGAGTGTTTGGGGTCCCCCAGTCGCGGTTGGGGGGGTATCTTGTGGGGGTCATGGGAGTTAGTATATCAAACAAAAGATTGTCTGATATATTTATTAGGGCTCTGCCATTGGGGTTAGTGGTATTGCAATTCCACTGCTCGTGTTTGCAATTCAGATCTCCGGCTATAATAACAGCCGGGCCTAAGTTGAATAGGGTTTCTAGGTCTTTCTTAATAAGGGTTTTTTGGCATGCGAGGTATGCTGAAACTATGACTAGAGGTTGGTGGCCAGTCATTGCTAGTCTGCAGGCGGATACCTCCATACCGTCTAGTGGGGGGGTGACTACAGGCATGCAGTGTAGGGATCTTCTGAAATAGATCAGGGTGCCGCCACCACGGCCTACCCTGTCATGTCTAGTGATCCGATAGTTAGAGATCTTTGGATCTCTATTACTCGGTTTCAGGAAGGTCTCCTGTACTAGTAGTATATCTACTTGATTGGTAACCAGGAAGTCATGGACCAAGTCGCGCTGGTTTCGAAGGCCATTGGCGTTATAAGTCGCCAGAGTCAATGAGCGTGGTTTATTTCTACCTACATGCGCCATTTGTTACCGGTAACAATAATTTGACTAGGTTGTTTAGTTACAACGATCTAAGTATTTGGAGGAGGTACGCGTGATCCATTTCGATCACGAGTTGATCCCGGAGGGAGGGTTGTGTTGACTCTGAAACTTGCCTCAGTTTCCGAGCCAAGAGTTGGACCTCTTGCAGGTCGAAGGGCAAGTTCTTGGCGAATTTAGTCGCCAAAGCTAAGTCCTCCGCTATAGAGTGGTGGGCCGATGGCCCTGAAGGTCCCTTAGAAATGGGGGCGAGGGCGGGGGCGGGGGTGGCCGAGGGTAGGCCGGCCATAACTGGGGCACGCGTCCTTAGCGGAGGGAACGCTTCCGTCGTGGGAAGACCCGTCCAGTGGTTTACCACTGGGGGGGGGGCCGCCACGAATGCGGGTTTGTTCGGCACTTTTCTAGTGCCTTTTTGGGCATTGCCCTTTCCGACCTTACGTTTGGGTCGGGGGGCGGCAGGGCAGCCTCTGTAGTTAGCGGGGTGACCCGCTTGGCCGCAGAGGATGCAGCTCGGTGGCTCCGGGGAGTCCCGGGTGCGAGTGCACTCCGAGGTCCCGTGGTCGCCCAGGCACTTGACGCACCTGGGACGGGATTGACAATGTAGGGCAGAGTGCCCATAAAGTTGGCAGCGATGACACTGCCGCAGTGTATGTTTTTCGTGTGGACGTTCCACACGAAGGCCAGAGAGGCCACAGACCTTCTCAAGATCGAAGATCTTTTTCCCCTCTGGGGAGAGGTCGAGGACAACCAATACTAGGTTTAGAGGGGACTTTGTGGCGTCGCCTCTGTGCATACGGTGCACTTCGTGCACTGGTAGGGCTTGGGACTTAAGGTCCTCTAGAATATAGGAACTTTCAATTTCCTGAGGAAGTCCGCGGATTACAGCCCGAAGGCGTTTTTCTTCTGGCAGGGCGTAAGTGTAGTAACCGATTTTACGGTCACATAATAAAGTAGTTAGGGCGCGGTGGTCACTTGAAGACGTGACCATAACTTTGATGCCGTGTTGAGTATCACGGGCTTCTTTTATGGAGATTGCCTTACCTGGCAGTTCTTTAGCGAGTTGAAGCCAATGGGCTTTCTCGCGGATGGTCAGGGGTGGCGGCGGGCGTTGTGAAGGTGGCCCAGGGCGGCTGGAAGGTGCCGCTGTCGGTGTTGTGCCCGCTGTTGGGGCGGGGTTGGGGGGGACCTCCCTCTGGGTCTTACGTTTTTTAGTACGATTAACGGTTATAAAACCGTCATCGTCTTCGCGGTCTAAGGGGATGTTCGCGGGAGGCGCGACATCCATAGGAGTAATTTCATCGGCCGGTGGAAGAGGGGCATCCCTGAGGTTTTGCGGACCTTCAGAGGATAAATCGATTTCTCGACGAGAATCGATTACGCGATGGATGGGCGAACGTGAACGCGATGTCGTCGAACTCGCAGAGCTCGAACGCGGTTTTGTCGATGCGGAACCGCGAGAAAACGAGGCGCGCGACTTTGGTGCCACACGATGGGCATCGTTGAGCGGGGGTGCGGGCGGCGGGCGCACTGGTAACGCGGCGGGTATGGATGCGGGGGGCGCGGGCGCTACGGCAGAGTGCAGGTGGACCGCGGTAAGCGCGGCGGCGGGGGTTGCGGGGCGTGCGCTAGTCGCGGCAGGTGCGATGGTCGCGGCAGATGCGGGTGCGGGGAGGGGGGCCTGCGCGGGGGCCCTTTGCACGTGTGACTCGCGGGACACAGGTTTCTCGGAATTAAGTTCCGAAATAACGGGCACCATTGATTGGGACTCCGGAGTCCTCAAAAATTGGTCGAGAGCTTGAGGGAATTGCTGTCGTAAAAACGACAGCAAACCCTCTAGCAACGATGGGGAGGGCTCCACGCCGTCCATTGTCCCTGAGGGGGACGAACGATTTGGTGGAAAAACCACCTGATGACGCACTTTTCACTGCACTGTCACAGAAAAAATACAGATCGACCGGGTGAACGAACGAACACAACGAACACGAATAACGGACTGCCGAGGCGGAACGGGAGACGTGCGCGCGCGACGAACGACAGCGGGCGAATCCAATTCTCTTACGCTTTTTAACCTTTGTTATTTAATCCTCTTCGAAACAACCACAATATTATCATAAACATTATAGTTATTAAAACGGATTAATTGCCCATTAATTTGATCACAGGATAAAATACTTAAAGTAATAATTAATATCTTAGAAAGGAAACTTCCTTTACTTATTATGAATTAAAAAACTTACCACGTGACAGAAATTGTAATAGGTATTAAAATAATTCATTTTAATAAATAACCTGAGTAAAAGTACAAGGGAAGTTTAATTAAAATAGAAATACTGTACAAATTCTTTCAAAATAATTATTAGCTGCTAAATTCATATCATTTATTACTAGCTGTGCACACGACCTCATCCACGTGGAATTTTTTTCAAGGACTCTAATTTTAAAAACAGACTAAGTTACTCCTTATAATATCAGCTATCTTCCAGTGAAATTCCCGCCACAATCGGTTCAGCCATTTCAGAGATTAGCCGGAACATCCAGAAAGACAGACAGACAGACAAAAATCTAAAAATTGCATTTTCGGAATCTCCTCGTCCGAATTATCCTCCCTGATATTTTTACATATTTATTTTGACATTACAAACAAATACTTCAATTTTATTTTATTAAACCAAAAATATTTTAATAATAACATTGGCCCACAAAAAATAAAAATGATGTGTGCTTTTGACCACACCCATCTATTCTTATGTATTTCAATGCGCTGAATCCAAATGAAAAAAACTTTCATATATGATTTTTTTTACTTCGTTTCGTTTCTTAGAATTATTATTATTAAATATTTTCAGGAACTTTGTGTTTAAAGTACAAAATATTGTTGTATATGAATATTAATAGCAATACAAATACATAATTTGGAATTTTAGACAATAAAATAAAAATTGACATAAAAACGAAAAACCAGTAAAAAGTCATTTATGAGTTAAGTTTCTTTTTTTAAACAAATAAATTCACACTTTTACATCTCATTTCTATTCAAATTAAAAGACATATATATCTATTCCAATTACATCAAATATACTATCTAAAATTAAATGATATTTTAAAAATACATACTTAAATCTCTTAAATTAAAAGTCTTATCTAAAAAGTTGTATTTAATATAAGAAGGATTCTTCTTTGGTATATGAAGTAAGTTCTCGCAGCATTGTTAATATCTCGCAAATTTACTATGACCCAAGTAAATTTGAAACTAGTTTAATCACACCAGAACAATGAATATTTCGAGAAATTCTCTTATACCGAAACACGACTCCAACTGCTTTGCATTAAGCTCGATTAAGCCGAAAAACCCATTACTTTGAGCCAGTTGTATACTTGTTGCTTTACATTTTCTCGATGTAAGGTTTTGAATAATCTGCCCTTAAAGCCCTTTTGAGTGTACCTACTGATGTCAGTATGGAGATCTAAAAGGGTAGGCTAAATAGCGCGCATTTGTCCGGCACTGCGTGAAAAGGTGCCTCGCTGCTCCATCATAATGTGAGTCCCTTAAGAGTACGGCTGCAATAATATGTTAAAATGGCGGAAATATCGATAATATCCATAGGAGAGCATTGATATTACATTCAATATTAAAGAATCGATGTCATCGATATGAAAAAATCGAAAAACATTCGTTATGTAAAAATATTCTATACCGATATATCAACAGTCTTTTTAACTGAAGTAAATCGAATCGTGAGTTGTTTATTCTTAAGTTTGTATTGTGCGTAAACTAGCACACAATCTATCTGATTATTAGTGGTCACTGTCGCCCATAGTTGTCCGCGATGTCGAGGGAGCTGATGTGTTTACTACTTTGTTGGAACTTTAAGAACTAGTTCACTTTATTTTTGTAGGGCCCTATGTATAATAGTCTCATACGATTTCTTATGAAGTGGTGAAAGACTATTTATTTCTTGTAAGCGACATTTTGTCTTAATATGATGGTTTTTTGCATCATTATGTCTCAAACTTAAAGATAGTTAAATAAAAAGCCTGGTTTCTGAATAAAATCTATATGTATTCTTCTTTTTTAAACATAGTAATGCATTATTTGCCTATATTTTTTTGTCCAACTTAAATAACTTTTATTAAAACATTTATATATACAAATTATTTTGCGTTTCAACAGGCGAAATAGATGTTGTAATATATTGAGATTTGATTTGTAGGGACTTGAAGATTTATATTATTATTTTTATCGATATTATTTGTGTTGCATCCCTACTTACCGGCTCTAAAATAACAATGACAATGTTTGTATACTCAGCGTCTTTAAATTAGCAAACAAGTTCAATATGGTTAATAGTGCCCTGGTGTCTTAATCATCTTTAAATTAGCAAGCAAGTTTAATAGGGTTAATACTTGAGCCCATAATAAAATAATTAAGTAAATGTTTGTTACTATCAAATTAAGTGACTTCGTTAACTCATTTAGCTCTGTTAGGAAGCGTAGAGAGTTTTCTTATATTATCCATCAGTGTTTAATTGCATTCAGTACTTGTGAAATATAAAATTCTTCAGCTTCATATAATCATGAAAAATTTTAATATCATGTAGTCAATTATTCTATATTGATTTTCTTACGTATTCGCGATAAGTACACACAATTTACACTATGTTTTAACTGTTTTAAGCGCGCTAATTTTTTTCGACGTTTCGGCCACTTTTCAGTAGCCATCAGTATGGTTAAAACATAGTCTTAATTATATATCTATATACAATAGTTTTATACAAGAGGCACTAAAGAGTACTTCTAATGACAAACTAAATGCTCCTTAATTCATACAAATAGATAGATTGATTTTTTATTGAAATTTTAATATGTGAGGATAATAGTAATGTTAAGTTATGAAGTAATAATGTAAGAGTTTAAAATATAATGGACTTACAAAAAAATAAATAATTTCGTTTAAATAGGAGCCAAAATGGCCGTTCCATTAATACGCGTGTGAACGGAACGGCAATTTTGACTCCTATAACAGCGATAAACGTGGCACATCTTTAATTCAGAAAAAAATGCACCTATCTAAATATACTAGCTGATACCCGCCCGCTTCACGTGCTGTAAAGGAATTCCATAAAATCCGTTCTTAACTGACCACTACTAGTACTTGGCGAAAGGCATGTCCATGCCAAATTTCAAGTCTATTGGTATTATAGTTCCTGAGATATCGTGAGGAGTCACTATATACGTGGATTTCAATTATATATACCTATATAGATTAGTAATTATAAACTTTTGTAATTACTTTATTTTTGTTCTTTCCCGACGGAAACTTTTTATATTTCTCGAATAAAAGGATTTGTGAAATTCTTAAATTTCTTTATTTCCGTATTTTACGAAATCTACTTAATATCCAAATACATAGAGAGGAAATAAATAAACCTCCACATTGATTACGAGACTTGCAACTTTTATTCGTACCAGTAACTTTTGTTTGGTGACAGAGATACCTACATCGCAGTCAATTAAAGTACAGATAGAGAGGCCATCAGAGAGTGAATACTTTAAATGGAAAGCATTATTATTCGCCACACTTTCTTGATATCAAGCCAAGTCGCCGAGCAAGGCGTAATTGCATAAATTAACGCGAGCACACGATCAAAGGCAGCCAAATGGGGTACGAAGTGTAGAGTGCCTACCACTTGCCTTATTGAAGCGTTCCATTACAATATAACGGCTACTGAGTAATTACTTTATTATCTTACTAAGTTTAAACTTGCAAGTTAAGTGATATTACTCTAGATTTTTTTAAAGTTCCTTTTCGTAGTTTTTTTTATATCAAACCTTAGATATAATTAAATGTACATCTGAAATGTTCTCAAGACCAATTTTATTTGAGAATTACTAAACGCTAGTAACTTCATACACATTGGACAAATGGCGAAGATCAGAGTTGTTTTGCCAATTTTAGCAAAACAATTCTGATCTCAAAATGTTAATTCTCTCTGATCACCTGACTTTGGCACAATCAATGCTGAAAGCGTTGGAGCCATTATCCCAAAAATATCGACAGATCTCGAGGCTGTAGGAATTATTATTCCTTCTCAGTTTCTGCATGGATATTTTGTAATAATAATAAAATTAATGCTCATAAAACATTGAAATATGCAATACGTTTGTTGTAAAATAAGTACGACAATCTATCAAATTTAAATTAAGTTACAAACTTTTTACTTAAGCAGCCCAAGAAAAGTTAAAAATTAATTGCGATATATTGCCAGTACACTCCCCAATGCTTTTTAAAAGGGTACTTCTACTTTGAAACGTACACATAAATGTAAAAGTAAAATTAAAACCGCTGTAAGTTTCAATTTTGTTCCTATTCTATAATATAGTCCTTGGTAATATTTGAAAGTGAAAAAGCGTTTCCTTTTTTATTGCTTTTGTAAATGAAAAGTTTTTAATGAAATTGAAGGACTGAAAACAAAATCAACAATTTTTCTTGAGCCCAAATTAGACGGTTCATTTCTGTCTTTCAATTTGGAACAATAAACCAAAGTGATCCATATAAATATAAACTTGAATCATTCAATGTCGTTGAATAGCATCGTGTTCTTTCAGTTCGTTGCACTTCAACCAAATTGTTTCAATTTGGTTGATTCCACTAATTTCAGCATTACGATTGAGTGACACTATTCAATAGCAGTAGAATATAATAATACACCGTTTCGTTAAATTTCATCCATATGAACTTGCTACTTTTAACGAAAATAATTGTGACAGATATAGATACATGAAAAACCGAATATGGCATAAATATGAGTTCTGTGTTAGCCAAACAACTTACATACCTCTAAAATTGGCCTTTACTCAATCTCCTATTATAATTCAAGAAAACAAAGATCAAACAGAAAAAGTAAGCAGAAATTAAGTTCATTTTTAACAAACAACTTGATAAAGTTGTTTACATTCCACCACCAAAATATTTTTCTTCAAAAACGGACATTTCTTGGCAACAGTCCGGTATTTTAACCTCATTGCGATAACATAATACGACAGATATAGTGTTTCTATAAAGATATCTTACAAAATCGCCAAATCTTGTTGAGAAAATAACTTCTTAGGTATAAAATGGAAATGTTCACCTTGAATGAGGTAAACGAGGGTCATATGGCATTGTACGGGGCCCCCGTGTGGATTCATGCACTTCACCGGCAAAACAGGACTCTGCTGAGGCGAGCTCAGAGGGTCCTGGCGGTGAGGTCCATTCGAGGGTACCGTACTGTGTCGTGGACGGCGGCAACACTGCTGGCGGGTGATCCGCCCTGGAATCTCCAGGCGGAGGTGCTCGCAGCAGTGTACCGCTCCCGGCAGGATGCACGGGCGAGAGGAGAGGTGCCGTGCCCGGCAGAAACTAGAATGATCAGGGCCCAGGCGACCGAGGCCCTGATCCGCTCTTGGCAGAGGGACCTGGGATCCCCAGAAGCTGGAATCGTGACGGTGGAGGCAATCCGGCCCCACCTGGCTCGTTGGGTCTCGCGGAAATGCGGGACCTTGACGTTCAGGATGGTGCAGATACTTACCGGGCACGGTTGCTTTGGTAAGTATCTGCACCAAATTGTTGGGCGGGAACCTTCCCCGTCTTGCCACGAGTGCGGCGCACTCCAAGACACGGCGTTTCATACGCTCGTGGAGTGCGCCGCTTGGGGACCCCAAAGGGCCCTCTTAGAGAACGTCGTTGGCCCTGTGAGCTCGCTTCGTAGCATGGTCGAAGCGATGCTCCAGGGTCAACAATCTTGGCTTGCGGTCTCCTCCTTCTGCGAATCCGTCATGTCGCAGAAGGAGGCCGCTGAAAGAGCGAGGGAGGAGGACGCGTACGCGGACCCCATCCGCAGGAGGCGGACCGGCGGTCGCAGGCGCCGCTACGCGCATCTTCTCCTCCCATAATTACCGTCACAGGGGGCCGCTGTCACGGGGGCGACAGCGGACTTCCCCCCCCTGCTGTACGAAGTGGGTCACTCTGCTCCCCGGGGTGACCCAGTTACAGGGTGTAGGGGCGTCATGGTGCAGTTACTCTGTACAAGATCCCATGACGCCCCGTAAAAGCGCTATAAATGGGGCGCAGGTTTAGGTTTAGTGGGTAGTTTGGCGACCGTTTCTCGCGACAACTTCGTTTTAGAAGCCAGCGTGGAGGACCGGTCGCTGAGAGTCCCACACACCCTCGATGCAGGCCTTATGCCTGCATTTTGGCCCTTCCCCCGAAGGACCCGAGGATGGTGTCCAAAGACATTCCCCCTGCGTTATCATAAAAAAAAAAAAAAAATATAACATGAATATTAAATATTATTTATGTATCACAATTATGCGTAATTAAGAGCCGTAATAGATAACATACATGGAGATGGAGAAGACGATGCAATTTGTTTAGTTTATTGTCTGTTTATTCGGGATTCAAATAAAAGCTACTAGATCGATTTCGATACGGTTTTCATAGATAAACAGCAAATTCTTAGGCTTAAAATCTGTGCTACTTTATATTCCGGGAACCCCGGGGGAGTTTTCTAGGGAGTGTTTTAGAGTGGGTAATATACATAAAAAATTGCTGATTTGGATCCGATTGATACTAAAACAATATGTTTTGCTTGGCACCGACTTCAAGATGTTGGAGAAAATTTATTTTTTGCTGTTTAGTTACTCTTGAAGTTGATTTCTTTTTTATTCGGATTTTTTATTTTATATTTTAAAAATAAAACTACATTATTTACAAAAAAACAATACAGTTATAAATAATACATTTTACCCTTTTAAGTTACATAGACATATATCGTATCCCTACTAAGGTAGTTTCTCGAATGCGGAAACGATAATAGCTATATGAAACAGAAGCGTATTTAGAAAAAGTTGTGGAGTGCAGCTGGAAGCCAAATTATATACACTTATGAACCTCAAATAAGTGCCGTCAAAAGTCCCTATCAAACACGTCATTATCATGGTAATTCAAACGAAATTTCGCTAGTACGTACTGGTCAGTGAATAAATGCATATCAGTCGGCAGTTCTAGCACTTCCCGGCCGCTGCCGCGGCGCGGTTCATGCATTTTGGTTTACAGTAAACCAACTTGATGCGACCCTGTCTCGCAGTACATTTTTATCTCTTGATTTAGAAGTCCGATTGGTGTTAGTGCTTTACAAAAAAATGTTTAATAAAATGTTTACACTCGTCGTCTGGTGTCACCAGGCAGCATTTTCGTTTGAATCTCAACTCCGATCGCCAATGTTTCCTAAATACGACCGATTTCATAACTGAATATACGCGGTCATGCTGTTTTTCGTTATGGATTTCTATCGTAGGCCTTTTTAGTTCTAGTCGAGTCTATACATTAATTAGATACCTACTCGTTTTACGATATCATAAACCTAACAATATTTCAATACGTTTACTATTACATTTTGAGAAATTTTCTGCACAATATCTTCGGAACCCAGTGACTTATATCAATGAATTTTACATGGAACTATTATGATACTATAGTGAATCCAACACAAAAAGAATGACCAAAATGAGTTCAGAAACAAAAACATTATAAATGCAATACCTCAAAAACTAAACATTTTTACATAATTTTAACTATTATTTGCTATATCTTTGGAATCCAAGGTTTAATATCAATATAATTTACATCAAACAATTTATATAAAGGTCTGTAAATTCAACGAGAAAATAATTGTCACAATTGGTTCAGAAAAATTAAGTTCCAGATGTCAATCACTATTTCTACTATATTTTCGGAACTCAAAGTCCAATACCAATGAAATTCATATAAAACTATTCTGAGTTGAACGCAAAAAAATGGCCAAAATTAGTTTAGAAACAAAAAAATTATGACTGAAAAAATTTCACATTTCTGCCTGATTTCAAGGATCTTTCAGCTATATCTTCCGAACCCAAAGTCCAATAACAACAAAATTTATACGAGAAGCTTAGTTGAATCCAATCCAAATATAATGATCAAAATCGGTCCAGAAACAAGGAAATTTATGGGTGATTCTACATAGAAAAAAAAATAGTTACACGACGAATTCAGGACCTACCCCTTTTTTTTAATTCAGTTAAAAATCCGTTACCCTGCTGAAAACATCCTTTGAATTTAAATTCTGACAAAATAACTGGACTCTACGTTAGATGCCAAGCATGGACGAAGTAGCGGGCATGTCCTGGTATTTAATATTTTTGTGACAAACAAAAAAAACCGTGATAATTACTCAAAGATTCACAACAATAAATTACTAGTTTTTTTATATGAAAATTCTCTAGCTTGCCTAAAGAGTTTCCTTTCAAAGATTTTAATTAACCTAAACCTAATTGTTTTATCTGAACATGATTTATATACTTCGGTGCTTTGAATATAGGAGTAAGATTTCTATTCTAGTTGCAAATACACAAACAAACAATTCTAAGTAATATATTATAATTTTGATTACTATGCATATATCGTGGTCAGATCTTAGAATTGATCACTTCATGATATGGTCGACCATTTCAAGAAATGGTTGTATTTCATGATACGGCCGGCTAAAACTGACAATATCATTTGAACGTCAACGTTTGCTGATATGTCAGCCCACGTTTGGCCATGTCATCTATGTAGGGTTTCCATGATATCTGAATATGAAAGGTTTAATAAAAATTCCAAATAAAGAAGGAACTTATATTTATTTACTTGTAAGAACAAAAGGTCGGGTGTGGTATGGATATGAGGCACTTTTATTTATTATTTGAGACATAAAGTGAATTTTGGGTGGTTATAAAAAAAAATAATCACGAAGGATAAGGCAGGGAGCTCCACTTCGCTCCGCTCCCACCTTAGCTTTCTAACGTATATTATAAAAGTTCGGATCTGTTCATAATCATATCATATCATAATAGTTCATAATAAATAAAAGTGCCCTATATTTATACCCCACTCAAAAAATCGCTTACTGCAGTTGGCTTGTAAATAGTAGAATCGTCATCACTTTTCTTTTTAAAAATTAAAGTCCCTTCACCCGCAATTTCCTTGTAGTCATATTTTGAAATCCAATAATATTCTGGGCATTGTCCTTGCGTGGTCGCTCTACTTCCTTTTATTTGTTTATCACAATAATTGTCCGCCGCTGATGCATCACACAAACAATACGATATGAGCGCCTCTAACGGTGGATAATGTATCTATTTTACGATATGATCACTAATGTTTCACCACATCACGAAGTAGCCGTGCGTTTAGCTGTTCTTATCGTTAAACGCCGATTGATTGTTCATGGATTTGGCCAGACCACATCATGATGTGGGCAGCGGGTATTTTCCATTTCATGAAATGGTCGGCCACATCATGAAATGATCAATTCCAGGATCTGACCACGACACATATCTTGCACAGATATTTTTACAGTTTAGATGCCCTTTGTGGTCTATTATAATATAATCTATTTTGTAAATTTTAATTGCCTTTATGTATAATATTGATCACAACTTAGAGACCTAATAGTAATTGTTTACATTTTAGTGAAATTAAAATAAAATTAGCAAGACCAATGAAATCACTCAGGTATGAATATATTTCAAATAATCCACCTGTTCTTTATTATTATAACCAAAAGTCCAATAGAATTTATAAAATTTAAATTATCTGTTCAAAAGGGGAACTTATTAGTACAATCAACTTAAAGAAAACATTTCTTTTATTTAAACTTAAATTAAAGAGAAGAGCTCTTAGTGTTTTTTCATAAACAAACAGTTATAATAAGTAACTAACTACGTAGAATAAAATCTTAACGTTTACGCATAACATCTTTTTTTGCAGCAGACGTTGGTGTATAACCCATATTACGTATTTCTTCAGAAACAACTCTTTTATATTCATCTTCAGCAATTTTTACCAAAGATTCTTCATCTATTATTTCTGTATGGGGAGCACTCGCTGCTTCTTCCTCAGCTTTTTGTTTCAAGCGAATCTCTTTAATACGTGACTCTAGAATATGTTCACGTCTAGACTCACGTTCATAAGTTTGAATCATCAACTGTTTATCCTTGTCACCAGACAAAACTAAATTTTCAGAAAGAGACAATAAGTACATTGTGCCTCTAACATCTCCAATGGCAATTAATCTCCCTTCTTCGTGAGGTTTTATTTTCAATAATGGATGTTTGGCTAACGGAAGTACTATTACTGGTTCACGATATTTACGTAACAGATCCCAATATCTAAATTTACCATCGCCACAAACAGACATGTAGCTAGACACTCTTTGTGGCGCCCAAACAACATCATATACTTGATAACGATGAGGCATTCCTGTGACTATAGGTGAAGTGTGAACATCGTCACTCCAAATATTAACAGTCCAATCGCCACAAGTGATAAACATTTTTGAAGTACAAGGACTACGATGTACTGTCCTCACAGGACCTTTTTGAGCTAAGAAAACAGCGCTCATAATTTCTTGATGTGATTTGCCTTTACGATTTACGTTTATTACAATGCCTGTATCTGTGCCACATAAAAATCTGGTTGGAAATGATCGATCATACTGCAAGGCACTCACGCCCTCGGAATTGGCGTGAGTTACTTGTTCTCCAGGTGGTATTTTTACTGTCATTACAAGAATATCGGAAGGAGCAGAAATATTACGAATATCCCACCACATACATTTGCCATCCGATGAACCACTAAAAAACTCTGTGTTAAGACGTGATTGCATATAAAGTAGAGCTGAAACAGGATCTCTGTGAGCTAAGTGCATTGGGCTAAACGCTATTGGCATTTTTTGATACCTCAAGTCGAAAACACATATTCGGCCATCTTCTAATCCGCCTATAATAATTGACGGCTGGTACGGAGAGCATGCAATTTGCCAGCAAGCTGTAGGAGCTTCAAATTCTTGAAGTGGATAATGTGGGTTCTCCAGGTCCCACAAGTAGCACACAGAATTTGAATTAACTGTTCTTAAAATTGGATATCTTTTATCACAATATGCTATCGCAACTTTAGGGTCGTCTTCACTAGTCCAATCCATACTGACCACTGGGCGGTTATTATTAAGATCTTTGTATACATTATTAACACGCAACGAATGCTTTTCAATTGGTTGTACTGATGGCATACTTTTGAAATACATTTCGTATACTTCGGTAGCATTATTTTGCTTTATGTAATGCTCAAATTTCTTGTGTTGCTCCAGCACGGCATCAACATAGTTGTCTTCCCGTTCAACGCGACGACGATAACGAGCAGTCATTTCCTCATCATTAAAGTTTACTTCCTTCGGCCACCCACCTTCAACATGGTTCACGCCTAGATCTTGGTAAGTAACTCGCTGAGTGTTAACATGATTTTCAGATTGTAATTTGGTTGCTTGTGATTCAGAATTAACAGGATTGCGTAAACAATATTTTTTTTGTAAAGAAATATCAGGGTTTATGGAATCTAACAAGTATACCGGCGTTTCGCAAAACATAGGTTGTCTTCCAAAACTTTTCCGGAGCTTCGTGTAATTGTAAGTCAAATCCATTTTTAAAGTCTAAATTCTTTAATAGTTTAGTAAAAATATCTATTTAGGTTTTCAATTATTTGGCCTAACGGTCTTAAACAGTAACAATAGTATGTTTGTATTTTATGCAGAGCACTTTTAAGGGACTAAGAATATAATTAGACATATTGTTTTTAATATTTTGTTCATTACGTACATTTTCTTATACAGCGAGACATAGAGAGAGAGAGATTACATCATAGATATTAATAGACAACACACATATACCAAAATGATATTCTCGCCGACATCACTTGTACCTACAAAGTTAATCCTAACATAGTAGATCTTACAAAACCATAATAATTTTCTTGACACGTGTAGTTTATTATGTCACTGTCACAATTTGAAAAAAATAGTTATTATTTTTTACCAGTTATTTAAGACGCATTCCGTTAGTAGTTCACAACGCCCAAAGTGCTCCGTCTGTCGTTCCACAAGGCAACCACGGCTGTCATGATCGTGGCGAAAACGTCACTAATGACGTCAAAATTTTCAATCACACAGCGCTCATAACGACCCATGTCAAGAGGTGGGTCGAAGTGGGCGTTGACCACAGATCATTAATTCTCTCTATCGATTGACATTGAAAAAGGCGTGATTTTCAAATCAACTTTTGTGTATTTCGTCGTTTATGACATCAACGCTTCGTAATCTGTTCCACTAGAGTTTATGATTGTAACGTCCAGAAGCGAGTAGAACGGAAAAAATCCCGGTCGTGAACATGGTCGTTGTGAACCTCCACGAGAGGCTCACAACGACCAGGTTTTTAAGAGACCCCTAAATAAAATATGAAGCCAGCTTTAAATTCGTTAGCTATTCATAAATTTCCAAGGTTCATTGTCGCTATTCAATCTCCGGTAAATGGACAAAAGAGGAATTAAACAAACATAAAGAACTCGACTCGTGGGAAATTTGTCGCTGGTAAACACATAAACTTTTGAGACCTTCTTTAAGGAAGGAGAGGTTTTAATAAAATTATCTAGACCTCGTCGTAAATAAACACTTCGTTCGCTAAGTCTTGTGTTGGCTTCGCGTATATAATTCAATTTATTCATAAAAGTTTACATGCTGTGTGTGGTGTGTTTTGTTGAACTATGAAAAACGAGAGTACAATAAATATCAATTTTCTTGTACACATAACACAACCAACAAAAAGAGTTTATTTTTAAAGTGGTCATCATTTTAAGCTTTTTTCGCTAATATATTTCTGGAGCCTTACAAAATTTCTTTATTGCATGAGAAGGTAGCTGAGTGAAATAACCTCTACCACGGATGTAAAAATGCTCGTAGTTCGGAGTCATATATTTTATTATTGTTTTTATGTCTTGCTAACACAACATTTACCTTTGTAGGAAAAAGAACTCATATTTGTCCACTCGGCGCCGTCGGTAGTGGTCTAATGAAAATATTTCATTATTCGCCACCCACTGTTTGTGGAGCTGTTTCTCCATCAAGGTAATTTTCTTTGTTTCCCCTCCACTTTTGTTAGCACGTACGAATTACTCTGCGCCGTTGATTTGGAATCATTTTGCTGACTAAACAGGGATATCTTGAAGCGAATATTTATTTTCCTTTTGATAAAAATTGAATCCACTTCGTGTAATCTCTAATTTACTTATCTTTTATTTGATTTATTCTAAAGCCCAATTTTTGAAATTACAAGTTAAAATATTCTTCCCTTAAATATAAACATTGATGTCTGTTATTAGTTCAACAAAATACTAAATCTACGCAGCAACGGAGAAAGAATACAATTTCCTGCGGCCGGGCGGCCTGTCGAAACAGGCGCCTAAACAAGACACACCCCAACTAGGTAGTAGGGTATTTGCCCGTCTGGATGGCTACAATCCATGATCTAGTGTATGCCACCGTAACAACCTTGAGATGTGTTCCGGCATTCGTGGTCAGGTTCCAGTCTCCTTTTAAAGAGCGGCAGCACAAGAGCACCTTTGTTGTTACAAATGTCCAAAGGCGATGGTAACCGGTTCCCATCAGGTGGGTCATCGTCTGCCTGTCTACTGAACTCATGCATAAAAAAAAATGTTTATAACTTCACAGCATGTAATTACAATCATAAAAAGTTTCTCGTTGAGTAATAAACGTTATGCTAAATGTACCTATTTGGTGCATATTCATTAAGACGACGAAATGAAACCGAATTTCTATGGTGACTCATCGCATTTCAGGTAAAAGCTTTTGCCAATATACGTTATATGTTATTGCCGGTACGTAAATGTTTAGCTATCGTTCACATACGGAATCGACACATAAAGTAAATACGATACTTAACCGGGTACACAACATAATATATGGGTAAAAAGGAATAAAATATTAAAAAGTGAAATGTTGTTTACATGAGTATACGTAACAGAAAAAAATGTTTTCAATTTATTCTTTACATTCGCGGAAGATCAGAAATGATTTACATTCGGTTATATTTTTTTCTTTGTAATGTACTTCATTCTACGTCATTTGAATAAGAATTCTGTAAGCATAAGAAATACTGATTAACATATTTTGGAGTGTTTACACAGTTTATTTTGCATATAAAGAACTGCCAATGTATTTTAAAAATTAATGTTCTTTCGTAAAGCTTTTTAGACTATTATTGTTTTTAAAGAATCTACTTAACTGAATAAAGAAATAGAGATTTTTTCTCTGTTTTATTTTAGATATAAATGTCATGAACATAATATAATTTCATAAATATAAGCTTGAATTTTGTTATTTAATTCTGAGTGATGATCGCAAAGATTTTTCAAATTAAATTTGTACCTATTTAAAGATATTTATGCTAGGTCTCAAAATGATTTGAATGATAATGCCTTTAATGTTTAATTAAAGGAATTAATGAATACGTTCCATTGTTTACTGAAAGACATAATTAGCAGAAATGAGGTCAATCGAATAGGCTGTTTTATCCATATTAGTGGTCTCTTGCAGACAAGCATCAAATGATAAAAGTATCAAAATATTTGTTTAGATCGAAAATAAATTCTCTGTCATTTTTTTAAATAATCTATATACATAGCCACGCATTATTGTAATCCATACACGTATCATCCAATCTATGGATATGGCGCGGAGATTGGAATCGCGTAAACATAAATTGAAACGAATGTACGAAAACAAAACAAGCCGCCACACGATAAAGGTTGACACCTAAATAGGGTAGCACAACGACAGATACAAGCAATCCAATCCGAATGGTGAACGAGGGTAAACATACATGACTTGCTACCGTTTTATTGCAGATCGGACGATTGCTCGATATCACACAAAATTATGGGAATGTAGAAACATCGAAATTCATATTACTTTTTGTTTGTATAGGTTCGTTCGTGTTTGACCTCTGTCTCAGCAGCCCCCTTAGACAAGAATATGGGAATGGCATATCGTTACGCTAAGTATCTTGTCATTCCCATACATTTTCATTCTATTCGTTTAGCGCTAATGCCACTTGTCTAGGTGGGCAGTTGTTGAGTAATGACGTGTTCTAAAATAGTAAAAGTTTACCTAAAAGATACCTATTCACTCGTGACTTGAATACTCCTAGATTGTATTTATCAGGAAAAACAGACTCCGTGAAATTATTCCATGCTGCGGCACCACGCACCAGAAAAGTTGAAGCGAAGCACATCGCCATACCAAGTGTTGTTCCCGCCAAGTTATCGTGACAAATAAACCGATGCGTCTGCTTGTCTGGTGCTAAATCGGGTTGGAGGATCAGCCCGCGGAGATCTAAACGATATTCTCCAAAGTGTATTCGACAGAAGTCGGACTGAAGTCGAAATAAAGACCGACAGTGTGGCAAACTTGAGTTTATGCTCAATTTTGAAGTCGAGTGTTAAAAAGACGGTCATTGGCAACTAGTCTCCTAGCTCTTTCCTCAACTGACACCAACGTCACAACTGGTATTTAGTTGAGCCGGCCCAAAGATAAGAAAGGTACTACTCTATGCTCATCTGAATTACCATATTATCATCTTATACTCTGTTCTTGAATTATTTGTATTATCGATATATATATATAGTTGACTAATAATTTCCATGTTTGCTCACTTGCTACTGGTTAAAATTTGACATAAACTCCATATAGGTAAGTAATGTCAACTTTCTATCAATATGGTAAAAAAATTTAGGACCCGGCCATTAGTCTGATAACTAATAGGTAAGTAAATAGTTATTTTCTTTGTTATGAAACGAACGATTTTAAATTGCCATAAGATACTACTATCTTTTGCCGTCATTCGAATACAAAATTTGGCGCCACCTGGGTTCAATAAGCGAAATCTTGTCTCAATAGTAAAACATTAACAAAAAACGTAATAAAACTAATAACGTTAATAGTGAATACGAACCTGTGTTATGGATAACATGAAACACGGATATCTTAGCCATTGGGCTTACACAATAAGCCATAGTAAATTACTAGTTACCGGACTCGCATCCCAAACTCAAAAGACGTGGATTCGAATCCTGCATGGAAAGCATGCAGATATGCTATTCGATCCCCTACTATAAATGGGAGGCCTGAGCTCCACAGTGGACATTCATGGACTATGAGTTTACACAATTTATAATACAACTTAATGAATTTAATTCATAATCGTACTAGTCGATTCGTAAACAGTTATTATATAAGCAGGGTTATATAAAAATCTTAACTTCACATTTCTGCTTTCACGCGATTCAAGTCACGTTTTCAGTCTGAGATCACGTTTGGCTCCTTTTTTTCAGCAGAACCTAATTTGTGATTTTTTTTGTACAGCAGCAACACATGGGCTTGATAAATCGTCAGGTTTCGTGAGGCTGTACAAGTAATATTTCTATGAAATATTGATGTGAAAGTTTCGATATAGTTTATTTTTAACTGACAAGGAGTTTGACGAAATGAGCATGAATAGGTATATGAATTAGTCAAATAACTAAGACAATTTTCATTGAAAATAATACTAATAACTCATATATAATTGATATATGTATTTTTTTATTTCTGGAGTACAGCAGACAGGCTGACGGCCCAAATGTGATGGAAAGCGGTTAGCATCGCCTATGGACATTTGCAACACCAAAGGTGCTACAAATGCGCTGTTGCTCTCTTAAGGGAGACTGGAACCCGGTCACTAATGCCGAAACACAACTCAAGGTTGTCATGGCGACATACTGTAGACCAGGGGTGTTAGCCATCCAGACGGACAAACACCCTACCATCTGGCTGTGGGTTGTTTTGTTACCTCTTATGACAGGCCGCCTGGTCGCAGGAATTAGTATTCTTTCTTCGTTCCTGCACGAATAAAGGATGTATAATTAATAGCTGCCCCGGCAGACGTTGTTCTGATTAGAAAAAATAAAAACCCGTTTACAGTGCCACCTACCGTGTCTAATTGGGAATCTAAACTATTCTTGAATCCACTTGAATACACATAAAAATGTTATCCAAATCGATGTGACATACACACGAATGAAACAATTTTATACATATAGATCTTCAACAATTTCTATCCTTTACCTGCCATTGTGGCGAATTGGATTACGACTACCATGGAAGAAGAATACTTTTCCAAGCTACTACTACCACTATCTGCGGTGTTTAGATTCCAAATTCAAAAATCCAAATATTTTACAGTGGTCTCGTGCGCTTGCGCTTTCTATTGTTCTAAATTCAAAGAGATTGAATTTTTTTAACTTTATTTATTTGTAACTTAATTAATTGGAGTGCAACGGGTCCGCTTGAAAGCATAATTATAAAAAAACATCAAGATCGTTCCAGGAGATTAGAAGGAGTTCAAATACATCGAAATATCCTTAGAAATTTATATATAAAGATGTTTTAGTGACCTAAATTGCCTTTTTTACGTTTAAGGGCCGATTTTTTAACCATCACATAAAAGTCATCAGAGGAATAAATTATGTATAACCTGAATGAATTCAAAAGTGAAACAATCTAACTATTTTGTTCACGCAACAGTTATTTTTATTTTTCCTCTGTTGTATTTTATTCTTTCTATAGAAAATGATGTAGTATATCATCATTTTTATCTGGTGATTAAGAAATCGGTACCTTAAACCTGGTTTATTTTGGAAGTAAATATTCTCATGGGTTACATTAAATCAACATTCACACAGGTTACATAGTATTACATTTTTATCTAGGTGTTATTCACCCCTGGAACATTTACTTAATTTTATCTTGGAAACTATCCTATTATTCTCGGTATCGTAGTTTTTACGTCAAAGCGTTATAGGCAAACTCAGAGTTACTTTTGTTCCTAAAATATTCACTTATTTTTTCCTATCTAAAAAAAAACTTTCACAGAAAAATATTTTCAGACAAATGTAAGTCGATGCATGATAATCTTCTGCCATCTTCCACCAGCGAAGCTGACCGTGCCCACCTCCTGGCTGCCTCTAAATGGGAGTCTGGTTTGTGGATTCAGAGTCTGCCATCGGTGAATCTAGACACTCCTGCATGACACTACATTCAGGATTGCTGCCTGTATTAGCCTGGGCGCATCGTAAATGTTTATAATAGTATTTATCTTTTAAGTTTTTTTTTCGTCTAGTTTAATTTTTACCCTTACCCATTGACCTTGACTTCGATGACCTAGGCTCAGTATTCTACTTATAGTCTTAAGGGATTATAATATGTAGAATATAAGTTGAAGGAACGCTTTGAGTTCTTTCAGGGAAGACTACTTCCTTGAAAGTTCCTGAAAGGAAGACTACTTCCTTTACGATAATACAAGGCTTTAAAATCGTCTGCAAATTTGCGACTAATGACGCTAGTACATTCTACGCAATTTTATCAGAAATCTTTTTGTGGGCACTAAGGTTGTGGAATACATGAGCATCAGAAGTGCAAAGTCACTTACATCTTTTAATAAACTCCTCAAAGAACACTATCTAAATTTGTAAACAGTAGTTTATTTATGTGTATGAAACTCTTTGTACATATATTTGTATATAAATATGTATGTGTATTTTTATTTACTATTAATATATATATATATATGTGTGTACATATATTAATAGTAAATAAAAATACACATGCATATTAATGGGTCGGTATTCAGTGCGCACTACTATTAGAAACGACTATTAGAAATGTGAAATTATCTCCAGAAGGTTGACTGAAAGAAATCGCTGTTAACGATAAGACTGCCGATTGTACTAGTTAAATGATTGTTAACTCATGTGTATTATTTTCTTGTGTGCAATAAAGAATATTCTATTCTATTCTAAGTTTTCGCCATTCTACTAGTTTATAGCTATAATGTATTATATACTTATAATAAATAGTTTTTTAAAATAATTTAGTTTATAATTTCGTTTGGTTTTAAATGTTCAAACAAATGAATTGAGTGAGAAAGTAGCGTAGCGTATAAAAGTCTCAAGGCGGTTGAGGTATTTGAATTTGTTAGTTTACGTCTTACAAGTGTTCCGTCTTAAGGGCAAGGGATATTACTGTTTGTATAGGTCTGCGTGGACGAGGAAACGCAAATAACGGTGTTTACCGAAGGTGCTGACGACTTTGTAGGGAGATCAGTCCTGCCAACATCAAGCGTCGGGAGGGCCCTCCGACCTCTTTATACTCTCGAAAGTAGGCTGCCGTTTGTGTAGGGGAAATAATTACTTGCGAACACCTTCAAACATTTTCAAGGTTCGATTAAATTTAAAATCAAAGCAAAGATGTTTTCTTTGTGTACAATATTTGTAATTAATTTATTTTTTCAAATTATGGTTGTTTTGAATTAATTAAATGTTCGAAAACTTGCTAAAATTAAATCTGAAAATCACGTTGTCTGGGCGTTTCAATATTTGTTAGTATTTTCTTTATCGTCGTGAAAATGAACGAATTAGTAGTATGAAATTTTACGAGGATCAACTTTGTCCTAGAAAAAGGACTAGCTTCAGCAACATAATAAACAAGAACACCTATAAACATTCCACTGTTGGGCTCGGGCTTCACTTTATAGGAGAATTGGCAGTATACCCGCCAAGTTGCTCCAAGGTGGATTGGCTGGTTTGACACATGAGTTATCTCGATATTTTCTTGTACATCAGAAAACTTTTATCTAAAATGTACGTAATCGAACTCACGGAGATGCTTATTTTAATAATATTTTACTTACATTTGATCTATTTATAAACAGTCCGACAACGTCACTCGATTTCACCTATGATATCGTAACAGCAGACATTTCACATACATCATCATCATCCGAGCGCTAAATCCCGGGTTGCGTTCGGAGTGTTCGCTTGGACACCCAGGGTCCGCTTTCCTACTTTTTCTTCTCTACTTCGGGCGGTCTTCGGCCTTCCTTGTTTTAAGACCATTAGTACGCATGTCATCCTTCACAACGTCAAGCCAGCATTTCTTGGGCGTTCCCCTTCGACGGGGACCGGCGGATATGGCATATCTAGACATTTGTTCCCTACGTAACTAGCCGGTCTCCGTAAAACGTGGCTGTACCAGTGTAAGCGACTTTCTTCCAGTTTGTCTGCTATGTCACGGACATGAAGACTACCGCGAATACGAGGGTTCCTGATGCGATCCTTTCGCGTGACTCCACACATCCACCGCGGCATATTTAATTCCGTGACATTCAGCTCTTGTGTCACTCAAATACGGGCCACGCTTCACTGCCTTACAAAAGTA